>JAWWEW010000165.1:8437396-8456810 GCA_035583185.1 Anabacerthia variegaticeps | reverse complement strand
GGGGGAGGAGGGGGAGGGGGAGGGGGAGGAGGAGGAGGATGCTCCAGGCGGGAAGGGGGAGTCATGTGGCACATGTTCTCGGGAGTCATGGTCCGCAGGAGGTGAGGATCTGCAACGAGAGGAAGAGCCACGTGGGATCTCTGGGAGCTCCACCTGGATGGCCCCTGGAGCAGCCCGCTCCATGGAAGGTGTCCCTGCTGGTGGCAGGGGGCGGGATTGGATGATCCCTGAGGCCCTTTCCCACCCAACCCATTCCGGGCTGATGGAGACACAGACGTTGCCGAGATGTGCTGGATGTCCCAGGGATGCTCTGCCCTGACTCCCCCGAGGAATTCCCAGGCACCTTCCCTTCCAAGAGGAGACCCATCAAGCACAATATTCCCACAAAACCCATTCCCAGGAATGCAGAGCCAGAGAGGAAGGCCCTGGACTCTGCCTAGTAAAGCTGAGACCAGGAATAACCTGGCTTAGGGAAAGGTGTCCCTGCCCACGGCAGGGCAGGCATTTAAGGTCCCTCCCAACCCAAACCATTCCAGGATTCTCCAATTCCATGGGGACAGCAAGAGGGAGAAGCATTTCCAGTGAGGATTTGTGGGAAGGGACTCTACCTGTTTGAGTTGAAACCACGAGAGGACTTTGATCCCTGAATTTAAATACAGAGGGACATTCAAATGCAGTCCCAGGTTTCTCCTCCCTCCATATGGAATTGGATCCCACAGCCCTGCCAGGATTAGGGTGGGTTTGACTGTGTTTGGATGTGGAGGGACAGGCAATTCCATGTCCCTTCCTGCCCTGCTCCGGCTCCTCAGCACCTCAACATTCCCACTCCGTCCCCTGCCAGGGGCAGGGACATCTCCCACGATCCCAGGTCACTCCAAGCCCCATCCAAGAACACTTCCCAAGGGATGGGGCAGCCACAGCTTGCCTGGAAAATCCATTCCAGGGAGTCCCCACTGTCACAGGGAAAAATTTCCTCCCAATATTCCATCTCTCCCTGCCCTCTGGCAGCGGGAAGCCATTCCCTGTGTCCTGGCACTCCAGAGTTCCCTCTCCAGCCTCCATCAGCCCATCAGTTTTCCCAGCCTTTCCCTGGCAAATCCATCCACCTGCACCTTCCAGTGTCCCCACAGGAGACCAAGATCCCAGCAGGAATGTGGGACTGGCTCCAAGGACACAAGGAAAGCGAGGAGTGGGAAGGGACAGTGACCTTCCAGGTGTCACATCAAAGCTTTGCCACGCTCCAATAGGGATAAGGTGATGGAAAACACACCCAAGGAGCCACCAAGCCAGGCATGGACTCTGGGAATGCAGGGAAGGATCTGCTGGATCGTTCCAGGCTGCTTCCCTAAGCAGGAGCCTCCAGCCTCTGGACTTTGGCCTCAGGACACCCAGGCAGGGATTGACCAGGGATCGGGAAACTCCTCCCATCGGGAAGTTTGGAAAAGTGAAAGGGGTTTACGCCGGGTCCTCCCGCTGGGGACCCATCCAAGGATTTCTGCTTCCCACGGAGACCTCTCCCTGCCCTTTTCCAGACACAAGGAGCTGGATTGCTCCTTCCAGCCTCAGGGACAGCCCAGTGATGCGCCTCCAAACCCAGGGAAAAGCCACCTCTGGGAATGTGACCCTTCCCTCGGGAAGCAGGAACAGCTTTGTGGGCGCCCTCCGGAGCCTCCTCAATTCCCCGGGAGGAGCCGCCAGTTCTCCCATGGGGAGCAACCCCGGCCCCTTTGTTATATTTAAGGAAGGGCCAGGAGGAATTCCAGGGATTTTTTTTAGCAAGATAAACAGAACTCTTGACCTCTTCCATAAAAAAAAAGAAGCCGGGAGCAGGCTGGAGCCTGGGCAAGAGGGGCTGCTGCCGAGGGGGAAGGGGAACTGGGAAAACCTTCCCTCCTGCCCTCCTTCCTTCCTTCCCAAGGACTTCTGTCCACGGAAGAACAGCGAAGGTCACCAGAGGGAGCTGGGACTGACTCCGGAGGGGATCCCGGCTCCCTGTGCAGCAGGAGAGGCTGGGGATGAGCCGGAGGGGAGGGAAGGGTGGGAAGGAACTTACAGGCGAACGGCGGATCCATGGGTGCCTCCCGGAGCCCCGCTCCATGTCAGGGCCGCATTCCCACTCCGTTTTCCCGAGGCCACGGGCAGGGCGAGGAGCGGGGGAGCGGGATCCGCATCCCACCCTGCCCACCAAGGTCCCCCCGGACCTGCGGATTCCCACCCGGCCTCGCCTCCCGCTCCCTTCTCCCACTTTTCCCGAGCCGGGAGCGGAACAATGGGCGAGAGCCGAGGGATATTTGCTAACTGATAATCTCCCCACGTAGAGCAGCCGCCTGTTTTCTCCCGGCTGATAAAGATTCCAGAGCCAACCACTTTCGCGGGATAAAGGGGGGGGGCGAGGACTCGGATTTGGGATCTGGAGGATGGGATTTTTCCTTCCCTCCTCCCCCGGTTTTCAGCACTCACCGTTCACCTGCTGAGGGGAATAGGCTTCGGATCCGGAATCCGGCGGGGAGTCCGGCAAAGTGCTGCGGAGCAACGGGAAAAGAGAAGGGAAAGTCATTCCCGGCACAGCCGGCGGGTCCAGCCGGATCAAAGCTCCCTCCGGGATCCCACTGGGAATCCCCAAGGGCCCTGGGCCTGCCCTCAGTGCCACTGCTCCCACAGCGCTTCCCTGCATCTCTGTGGAGCTGACCGGGAGGATTCCAGGGAAAAGAAGGCAAGCTGCTTCCCAGGGGAAGGTGGGAATTCCCATGGGAATGTCAGCGACCAGCTGGAGAGCACGGAGGGTTCTTCCCATCCCTGGAAGTGGTCATGTCCAGGTTGGAGCAACCCGGGCAAGTGGAAGGTTTCCCTGCATGTGCTTGGCATTTAAAGCCCCTTCCCACTCAAACAATCCCACGATTCCATGAAATGGGAAGCCCTGGGAAGCCCATGGGGTGGGTTTTGCTTCCTGGACCAAGAGCCATTAGTTGGATTCTCCATGGGAAGCAGTAAAAGCTGGAGAGGGATGAGGAAGGGTCATCCCAAAAACCCCCTCATCACAGTTCCCTCATCCTCCAGCTTCCCTTGGAGCACTTTCCCATCATTCCCTTCCTATGCCTGCCTGGAGTGTTTATTCCCAGCCTTTTTCCAGGTTCTTTGCCCCACTGGCTGGGAGTTCAGACTGTATTCCCTATGGATTTCTGAAGACTTGTGTCTCAGCAAGCCAGTACCAAAAGGGAACAGCACAATTCCAGGGAATCCCAGAGGCTGGAAAAGGTGGACTGCAGAATTCCCACAGGGAACTCGGGATATTTCACCAGGAAAAGCCTCGCCCACAGGGGGAGAGTCATTCTGGAATGCTGAAGGAATTCTGCCCTCCTCATCCAGAGGTTTCCAGCCCTGACAGCAGGGTCTGATCCTCACTCGTGACATCCTGGAGAATTCCAGGTGCATCCCAAACAAAGACAAGGCATCACAGCACGCTTTGGATCCCCCTAAACTCCGTGCATCCCAAGGGAAAACTCCCTGCTCTGGGAATAAAATGAAGGTGGATGGGTTTGACCTTTCTAGAGGGCCCTTCCAGAGGTCACCCCCTGGCTGAGAGTGCTGGACATTCCCAAATTTGGGAATGCCCACACCGTGCTTGCTGGCAACACTAGAGGGCACAAGGCAGAGGGAGAGGAGCCAGCCCTGGGGCCATCCCAGCCTTCCTGTCCCTCACATCCATCATTTCCCTGGGAAGAAGGCTCAGGGATTGGCTGAAGATCCAGGTTGGAGCTCCTCTGGGAGGGACTATTCCCTTCCTGCCCATGGATACACTGCTGCACACCTGGATTTTCTCCTGTCCGACTTCCCATCGCCTTCCAATTCCCTATTCCCAGTGGGAGCAGCACGGAGCGGGGATGTGGGAGCAGGGGGAGACGAGACACATCCTGCCCTCCCCGGGTTGTTCCCTTGCCTCCCGGAGAGCAGGAAGCACATCCTTTCTCCCCTCGGGAAAAACCATCCAGTGGGATCCATCAGCAATCCTAAAACCTGCCCATCCTCTTCCTCTCCTCCAGGTCTGCACCCTGAGCTCGCTGAGAGACCAGATCCATCTTTCCCACCTTTGGAATGGCCACCAGAAGAACACCTCCCTGCCCAGCGGGGTGAACTATCCCACGGGAATAACCCGGAGACCGAATTTTGTCCCGCCCAGACTCACTCCATGCCTCTTCCTCCTTAAAAACAATCCTACAACATTCCCCCACCTGGAGATGCTCAGCACGGGTATCCAAGCATCCCATTAATTCCCAGCAACCTTTTGGGCAGCCCTGTGTCTTCCACGAATCCAAAGCCACCCGTGACCCAAGGACTCCACAGGGGGACCCTCCGGGTGCCACCAGCATCCCAATCCCACTCACCCGGGAGCGTAGGGAGCCTTGGGCTCCGACTTGATGGGAGGGCCCCCGGTGCTCAGGCAGTGGCTTCCCAGGAAAACCTTGGGCACCGCCATGCCGTTGTTGTTGTTGCAGTTGAGGTGAGCTCCATAGCCGGAGCCGCAGGGGGTGCCCAGGAGAGGCCCGTGCCGGAGGGGCAGCGGGTTGCCGGGAGGAGGGAGGTGCAGAGGAGCGCCGGGAGAAGGGTTGGGAGCGACGCCGGAGGAGCCGGAGGGTTGGGAATGCGCGTAGCCGGATGGAGCGGGAATGTCGGGGAAGCAGCTGGGGGAGAGAACGGGGAAAGTCAGCCAAAGGGGGGCTTTGTGCTCATCCCTGCCCTCCCAAAACGCGGGATCAGAGTCGCTCAGGCGCTCTGGGATCCTTGGGAAACAGTGGACCCACCAGGGAGAGGGTCGGTGGGAGAGGCCGAAATCCACCCGGGAAGCTTTAAAATTCCCACGACACCAACCTCAAGGAACGTGGAGCCAGTGCTCCAGATTCCAGGGAAGCCGTGCCAAAGGGCCCACTCCCACCCAGCTCCCAGATTCCAGGTGCTCCCCAGGTTTGCTTCCCCCTCTTTCCCAAAGTTGGGATGCACAGGGAGACCCTTCCCTTGTCCACACTCGGGCTGTGCTGGGATTCAACTGGAGCTCCCAGGGCCTGTTTTCCAGTCTTTAAGGACAATTCCTTACGGTGCCCTCAGGAGGAGAAAGGGAGTGAGCAGGTGAGACCGGGAGACATTCCAAGATAAGGAGCCAGGAAGAGACACGAGGAAGAGCTGGGAATGACAACGGAGCAAAGAGCCACCCAGGAGGACCCCAGAGTGGTGAGTCCTACAGGATTCCTCAATTTCAGGGCTGGAAATGGCTCCACAGCTTTCCCAGAGAAGCTGGGGCTGTCCCACCCCTGGAGCAACCTGGCCTGGTGGGAAGTGTAGTGGACACGGATGCGCTCCAAGGTCCCTTCCCGCCCAGACCATTCCAGGATTCTACACCCTCTCCAAAGGCATTCCTGCCACACTCACATCTCCGGAGAGTCCTCCTTGCTGATGTACTCCTCCAGGATGCTGGTGTCGATGTTGGATGGCTCCAGAGCTCCATTAATGTCGTGGCCTGCCAGGGAAGAGCACATGGAAGCGTGAGAAGGACATGGAAAAGCTCTGGAAAGGCCACCAGACCTTCACAGTTAATCATGGAATCGTGGAATGCTGGGGGTTGGAAGAGACCTTAAAGTTTAGTCCCAAGCCCCTGGATAATTGGGATCAGCAGATCCTTGAGGACTGTCCTTCCACATCCATCTGCATCCCAGGGCAAAGCCCCATTCCAGGAGATGGGACACGTGGGATGGGCCAGGAGGGTGGCACACACACGTGGTGGATCCTTGTGGATCCCTCCCAGCTCAGGACACCCCACCATTCCCTGTGGATCCTGCCTGATGGAACACACTGGAATTCCCCCACCGCAGCTCTGGAGCGGCTCCCGACCTTCCTCCCGCTCCCCTCCTCCTCCTCCAGGGGTGGGTTTCCCTCTCCTCCTGCCCTCCCTGTTCCCGGGAAGATGGGCAGGGTGTTGTGGACAGCAAGTCCTTTCTTTATCTGTCTCTCCCAAGGGGGAGTCCAGAGCCCGCTGGAGCCGCCAAGAAACCGGGAAGGACGGTCCAGCCATAAGGAAGTGGGTGAAAGAGCATCCTGGAAGGTCCCACAGGAAAGCCCCCCAGCCCCATCCCAAAAGCCCCCTCAGCTCCCCCCCGGCTCCGGGGAAAGGTCACGGGCTGATCCCAAAGCTCCATCCCACCCCCATCCAATCGCGGCTCTCCCTCCACAAATCCCTTTCATACCAAGACAAGCCAATCGGCAGGAATAAATCCAGCTAGGAATTCTGCCAAGCGGGCAGGGTGTGGAGAGGGATCTCTGCCCCGGGAGCCTTGGCTGCGGTCGGGGCAAAAACCTGGAGAACTGCTGGGTTTGGGGACACCTCCGTGGCAGAGCCCCGGGATTGGGGGAGCCCTTCCATGAGAACAACAGGATCCACCCGGAGCAGGGAATGTGACGCCGCTTCCAGGTGGGCACTGAGGATGGAGCAGGCAGAGCCTCCAGGACTGCCAGCTGTGCCAGCACCCCCACTACGGAATCAGAGCCCAAGCGTGTCCCTCCACCAGGACAGCTACGTCCTCTCCTGGATTCCTGGGATGTGGAATCACCATCCCATTGTGCTCCCGTGTCCCTCGCTCATCCCTGAGGATCTCTGCCATTCCCTGCTCCTGACACTTCCCCACACACGGATCCACCTCTTCGAGCCCCCACTGCGATCCCATAACACTCCCAAAACCCTCTGGCCAGGGATGAGCATTTCCAGGAGGGTGGGAACCCCCCTCTCCGCTCCCTCTGGGCCAATAAATCATGGGATGCTCTTGGGGAACACCTATTCCAAAAAAAAAGCCAGCAGGAAAACTGTCTTCATCCCAGTTTCTGGGATTGGGACCCAGCTTTTGTCACTGAGCCCGTCCAAGGGGTTTCCCTCACACCTACAAACCCCGGGAGCTTCTCCACAGTGGGAGAGGAGCCCAGGACCTGCCTAGAAAGGATGGGAAGCCCTCCACAAACAGTGGGATGCTGCTCTTCCCAATTTCCTGAGGCTGGGAAGGCCCTGGAATGGGTTTCCCAGAGAAGCTGGGGCTGCCCCATCCCTGGAAGTGTCCAAGACCGGGCTGGAGCAACCTGGGATACGGGAAGGTGTTCCTGCCCATGGAATGGTGGCTTTAAGGCCCCTTCCAACCCAAACCTTTCCCGGATTCCTTGGCTTCCTTAAAGTCACCTTGAGGAGCCCCGAGGAGGGCGAGATAAGCCGGGTGACGTCAGAGGCGTGGCAGGGGTGGGACGTGGCTTCCCACCAAAAATCCAGGACCTTCCTCTGCTTGGCCACGCCGGGATTTGCACCAGGAAAACCACCCCGGGATGTGCAGGGGGTGCCTCTGGCAAAGCCACCCGAGGAATGTGGTGGCTCCCGGAGCGTCGGGCTCTTACCAAAAGCCAGCTTAGGTGGTTAATCCAAAGGCTGCTCCGTGGAGTCACGAGCTCCCCACGGCATTCCCTCCCCCTCTGAGTGGGATTAGGAGGAAGCCACCGAGGAGGGAAGCTCGGTGCTCCACACGGGAATCTCATCCCGCCTGGAGGAGCCCAGGGAAGCTCCAAACCCCTTCCCGGCATGGTCACCCCGCTCCCCTTTCCGAGGTTTTCCTTGGGAAAGAGCCTCGGTGACCCCAAAAAGGGCCCAAGAAGGAGAAGTGAAAGGCCCAGCACCCTCGTGGTGAGCGGGTGAGGCCCCCGGACGTGTGGGAATGTCAGGAATCCCAATGTTTGGACTGCCTTGCTCTGCCTTCCCCAAAGCTCCAAACACGCTCCGCATCCCGACCGAGGTGCTTCCCACACCTCCCTGCCCCTCCCGGGGGACATCCAGCTCCCTGTCCTCGTTTCCAGGTGCTCCTGGAGGTGGGAGCAGCGCTTGGAAAGAGTTAACGGGAACCCTCGGATTTCTGGGTCTGAGGGGTTTAACCCGGAATTTTCCTGGAGTGATAGGCCGAGAAGTTTATGGAATTTCTATTTATAACAGCCGCTCCCCTCCCTCCCTCCTTCCTTCCCTCCCTCCCTGGTTGCCTGTCTTCAAATCATCCCTAATCCTGCCTGGGTCACCTGGGGGTGGCAGGGAGGGAGGGAGGGAGGGAAGGAGCTGGAGAGCTTCATCCCTCGATCCGCTAACGCAATCCAGATGTGGGAAGCTGGAGCTGACGACAAGGTCATCGCTCCAGAGGCGCTGGAGAACATCAGGGATGGGGGGGACACCGGGAAGGAGGAGGAGGAGGAGGAGAGGCTGTGCCAAGCCCGGAGTGGAGCCATATCCCAGTGAGTGCCCTTTCCCCTTGGATTTCCAGGGAAACTGAGGCACGGGAAGCAGCAAACCCCTCCGGGGGTGCAGGATGGAAGAGGCAGCTGCAGGCCCTGCTGGTCCCAGCCAGGAGGAGCGGGAATTCCCAGTGCCCAGCCACGAGGCGCTGGTTGCACAACCCGTGGCCGAGGCTGCCACATCGGCACATTCCCTGCGGCTTCTCCCGTGTTTATCCCGGGCCCGGGGGGATTGGCTGTGGGCCTGGCTGCCAGCAGCAGGAATCCTGCCCACGGCCACCTATCCAAACAGCGCCCGAGGCCACGGGGCCACGCGCCGTCCCAGCCCCTCGCCCAGCCTGGCAGGCCCTGGGAAGCACGGAGAGCATCATTCCAGGCGGGAATAGCATCCCTGCCAGGGGGGAACACGGGTGCTTCCATCAGGGAGAGAATCCCTGTTGGCCCCTAGCTTGGGTGGTGTGGAGGTGGTGGAACATCCCGCTGGATTCCAGCCTGGAATTCCTCCTCCCTTAATGCTCTTTATTACCTGACTGGAATGAGATCCAGCCCCCAAAGAAGCGGAGCGGGACACGGAGCCAGCGGCTCCCACAGCTCCCCCTGAGACCACCCTGGTGCCAAGCCCTGGCTGTTCCAGGCACTTCCAGACGCTCCCAGGCCCTTTCCCTGAACCTCAGCCCGCTCTTGCCATCCTTTTCCCAGGGATCTGCAAGGGCTGGAGCAGGGAAAACCGCATGGGGTGTTGATCCCATTCCCAAATATCATCAGTGGGATGAGGACACCCTTCCTTAAGTTCAGCCACCCTGTATCCCATCCTGGGGACATTCCCTGGGAGCCCATTCCCAAGGACAGCCCTGCCCCTCCAAAGCACCAGCACAGCTCATCCATCCCCCTGTTCCTGCCAGAGCAGAAATCCCAAAGTCCAAACTCCACCGAATTCCACACCAAAACCACAGCCAAGGATGAGCCCTGGGATCTCGGGGAGCTCCCGGCCAACATTCCTGCAATCCTAGAGAAATGATCCCATACCAGGCAGGCCAGGATGCAGAGACAGGGATACAGGGCAGGTGTGATGGAGCCAAACTCCCAAATGACAGAGCATCCAGGAAGGCCCTGGAGCAACAACCGGGATAACAGAGGCAAAACACTGGGAATAACGAACTATCCTAGCAGGAGGAACACCCAAACCGGATGATCCTTTCCAACCTGAACCATTCCAGCATCACCAGCCTGCAGCCCATCCCCAGCATCTCCCAATCCCATGGAAAGCTCCCTGCGCTCCCCCAGCTCCTTAGCCTACATCCACAGGTTACACACGGCTAAAGCACCTTTGGAAAACCCAGGAAAAACACCAGGAGGAGGAGATAATTCCCTCTCTCCATCCCCCATTCCCCAAGTGTGTGGGGAAACCGTGCGGGATCCCGATCCCGTTCCTAAACACCATCAGAGAGCCCTCCCGAGGCAGGAGAGGCGTGAGGAGCCAGAGGACACTATCCCGCCATTCCAGGGGAACCTTTCTCGGGAAGAGGCGCCATCTCCACCCTCCTTCCCCGGCACCTCCTGCACTCTCCCCGTGTGCCCATGCCCGGCTCTCCCTCCCGCCTGCCCTTTCCCCTCCCGGCTGCCCACCCTTGTCCCGGCCTTTCCCCCCTTGCCTTGCCAGCTGTGAACCTTGGCATGGCTGGAGCCATTGTCCCTGGGCAATGGGGAGGAGGGGAAGGTGTGAGGGGGGACACAGAGCCCCGTTTGTCCCTGTCCCCGCGGCCGTCAATGCCGCGCTTGTCCATTCATCCCCTGGGATGGCCGGAACAGTGGCTCCATTTGGGAGGCTCCAAGGTGCCCGCCCAGGGGGGCACATTGCCCCGTTTGTTTGGAGACAACGCCTTTCTCTCCCTCGCCGGGATGAGGCTCTTGGAAAGGGGACAACGGCAGGCCGGCTCCTCATCCTCGGGATGAGGGATGGCATGGAGAAAGGCTTTACCGACCTCACTGGGCGCACAGTCCGGGCGCTGGGAATGACCTCTTCCCACGGGATGAGCTCCCGGTCACCGTGGTGCTGGTGGTGAAGGTCCGTGTCCGTGTCTCCAGAAACTTCCCTCGGCTGGAATTCCTCCCGGAGCGGATGGAGAGTTAATAATGTTAATTATCAGCCACGTACCAGCAGGAAGGAGAGGCTGGATCCGGCTCCCAGAGCTTTTCCACGCTTGGCACAGACGGGATAAGGACTCAGGGAAGCACGAGGGAGTCGAGAGAGCCGATGGCAGACGCCACTTCCAAGGAAAAGCCCAGAGACACAGTGCCCAGACACAGAGCTTGCTGCTGCACTTGAGGCTCTGGAAAGGCCCTCAGGGAATTCCGAGATCCAGGAGCCGCTCCAGAGACCACTCCGAGCCCTTCCCAAGACATGCACAGGGAAGTTTGGGATTACTCGGGATTCGGAGCGGTGCTGGAGTCCTGGAAACTCCCTCCCAGCACAAAACGATCCTTAGGCAGATGAACAATCCAACAGCACCAGGACACAGGTCCAGAGGCAGCCAAGCATTCCTGGGAATGCTCTGGAATTGTGTCCCAAGGAAAACCCAGAGGGCATCAAGCACTTCCTCAGGCACGGGGCACAAATTCCCGGGATCTACGAGCAGGACAATGGGACCAAGTGGTCCAGGGATACAGGGATGTCATTCCTGACCCTCTGATCCCACGGCAGGGGGGTTGGGACAAATAATCCCAGCCCAAAACATTCCGGGATTCGAGGATTTCCTTCCCACACTCAGTGGTCCAAGTCTCCATGAGCTGGCGTGTCCCGCTGGGAATTCTGTCCTCCTGAGAGAGGGATGGGCTGAAGAATTTCAGTGTCCACAATTCCTCACTTCATCCACATTAGGACAATCCCAACACTATATCCCGGATCCCGCAGATGCGGGAATTTCACTCGGGGCGTTCCCACCAATCCCTGAGAAATTCCCGAGTTTTTCCACCACAAGACACATCCTTTGGACCTGTGAAATCCTCACTCACCTCACACAATCCCATTCCCACCCTTTAATCCCTCGCCTTAGTCTCCAAGAAATCCTTCCCTGGCAGGGTGTGAGACCCTGGAATGGAATGGAATATCATCATTTTCCCTTTCGGAGAATTCCAGGGTGATTTGGGTGGGGAGGGACCTTTAAGGATCATCCCATTCCACCTCCTTGGCATGGACATGGATCCAGGTTGCTCCAAACCCCTTCCAACCCGGACTTCACATCCACCTCTCCATCCCAACACCCCTTCCCAAAAACCCAGTAAGTCAGGAGCGAGGGGACACGGCCTTCCCAGAACTCCTCAGACTCCGGGATCTCCTGGAAAAGCCCTTTGCTGTCCATTGCTTCCCCAGCACGTGGTCTGACATCCCCTTGGACGCTCCCTTTTCCAAGCTTTCCTTCCCTTCAGCAGGTGTTTCATTCCCAGTAAAGTCCTTTCCAGTGCTCCCAGGAATCGGCGTCCATAAAGCACCGCTTGGAACAACTCGGGAGATAAGGAAAGATCCGGAGGGTTGATAACCTCTTTCCTTTCCTGTTGGGGTGGATTCCAAGAGACCGCCGCAATGTGGGATGGAAAGCCAGGAGTGACAGGGATGTCCCATTCCTGGAAGTGTTCCAGGCTGGGATGGGTGCCAGTTGGAGCAACCTGGGACACTGGAAGTTGCCTTTCATCCCAAACCATCCTGGGATTCTGGGAATCGGATCCCAAGTTCTTTTGGAATCGCCGCCTGTGTCTTCCACAAATCCTACTCCTGTCTCCTTCCCACCAAACCGCTCCCTTCTCTTTGGAAAGGGCAATCCCATCCGTTTGCCACTCCAAGGTAACACCCGGCAAATAAACCCACCCCCAGCAAAAATTCCTGGAAAAACTGGGAATTTAAAATCCAGGCCAGATCCCAGCACACCAAGGAGGTTTAAAACCCCAAATTCCACCCCAAAGCCCAGGAAAATCCACTCCCACAATTCCAGCCTCTCTTCCCACATTCCCTTCTCCCACGGGAGCAGCCAAAGTCCGGCGAGACCCCTGAGGGACAGGTCACGCTTTCCCTCGGGAAGGAAGCCTTGGATGTGCTTCCAGGTGCCTCTGGAAGTGCGAGATCCTGGCAATGGACACACCATCCAATGCCACCGGATCAGGGAGAAGATGCCCACGGCAGGGCGTGGAACTGGACGAGCTTTGAGGCCCCTTCCAAGGCAAACCATTCCATGATCCCAGCTCTGACCTCAGTGCCAGCAGAAGGAGGGTCTGGAGGATAAGCAAGGGCACGGATATCATGGAATGTATCCATGAAAACCCAAGTGGGTGCCACTGGAAAAGCAAGTGTGGTGTCCAGCTGCAGAATCCTGGAATGGTTGGGGTTGGAAAGGACCTTAAAGCTCCTCCAGCTCCTTCCAGCAGTCCAGGTTGCTCCAAGCCCCATCCCACCTGGCCATCAGCAATTCCAGGGATCAATCCACCCTTTACCCCT
Organism: Anabacerthia variegaticeps; assembly: GCA_035583185.1. Lineage (NCBI taxonomy): Eukaryota > Metazoa > Chordata > Aves > Passeriformes > Furnariidae > Anabacerthia > Anabacerthia variegaticeps. The sequence continues at coordinate 8,444,029 of JAWWEW010000165.1, read as the reverse complement.
CAGAGCTCCCCTTTTCCCTTGGGTTCTGTTGTCCATCCCTAGTCCCGGAATCCGCCAGGAAAGCCCCACGCTGAGGGTTCTCCGGAGCGACTCCGGAGCCCGGGATGGGAACCAAACTGCAGGAAGCCATTCCTGGTTGTGATTCCAGCTGCTCCCTGTCCTCTGGCACGGCTCGGGCTGGTTAATGATTCCTCAGGCACATTCAGTATCCCGGGATTCTTATCAGAGGGAGCAAAGTCCGGTCGGCAGCACGGCTGGGAAGAGGGAAGAGGGTTATCCGGCAAAGCCGTGCCGGAGCAACGGAAATCCTCCGGGATGTCGGGCTGTGCATGGGCTGGAACAGCTCCCGGCTCGTGGAATTCCACAACGGGTTGGGTTGGAAGAGTCTTCGAGGATCATCCAGTTCCAACAGGGGCACCTTTCCCTATCTCAGGTTGCTCCAAGCTGGCCTTGGGCACTTCCAGGGATGGAGCAACCGCAGCTTCCCTGGGAAATCTGTGCCAGCACCTTCCCCATTGGACCACTGCAGTCTTTTCCCACCGGGAGGAATCCATGAGGTGCCTCCTTCAGCAGGGGAGGGAATGCAGAGCAGGATCCCATCTCTCCTTCCAAACAACCTTGTCCAGGAGCCGTTTAATTCCCAGCTTCTGGTAGCTGGGATGACTCCAGCACGGAAAGGCCCTCGCTGGTAAGAGTGAGGGAATGGAGGGAATTCCTGCCTGTCCAGCATCCCTTTGCCATAGCCCTTCCACAGCCCCACCCCAGGCACCGGGATCTCCAAGATCCCACCCTTTTCCATCAGGCCTGGTCACACCTCCAGCACGACTCCCTCCAACCCGCCTCTTCCCGAACCTTCTCCCGCTCCGTGTCCGGGTGTCGCTCCCGGGACACGGGCAAAGTGCCTCCTCCCGGAGGAGCCGACGCCGCTCTTCCCAAATCCCAACCCATCCTTATCTCCAGGGATCCACCCTCACTCCATCCGGGGGCCTCCTGCCCTTTTCCCGGGATAAAGGAGCCCAGCATGAAGGAATTCTGGGAAGCACCAGCGTGACCATCCCTGGTTCTCCTCCGGCCTCTGCGTGTGGAGCGGCCGAGGATGAGCCCTGAGGCCGATGGATCTGGGAATCTGGGATGGATGTGGCAGCTTCCCTACAATGCCCAGGAATGCTGCCTCGCTCCGGTGAGGAGCTCCAGGGAATGTTTTAGGCTCTTCCCTGTTTCCCTCAGGCCTCGGGATGGAGCTGGAATCACGCTCATCCTCGTGTCAGGGAATCTTGGAATAGTGGGAAAAGAGAGGAGACCCCGGGAACAACTCCGTGCGGAAGAGAGACCGAGAGGCAGAGGGGAAAGCTTGGAAAACGGGGAATTCTGTGCCATTACCTGCTCGGATCCAGCGCATCCTGAGCATGGTGGGAGCGGGTCACGCTCCTGCCGGATCCCAGTTCTCCCTCATCATTCCCTGGACTCAGCTCCTCCGGTGCTGCCGCCGCCACCGCCGGTTTTTCTGTTCCCTCCGGGAAGAGTGGGAGGGCCGGGAGGCTCCGGCTTGGGATTTGGGGATTACCCGGAGGGAGGGTCATGTGTTTGTGCTGTACCAGGTTCCCCGGGCCCATTCCGGCACGGGCTGACTCCCGGCTCCCAAAGAATTCCCGGCAAAGCCTCTTACCCTTCTCCCAGTGACTGTCACCTGCGCTCCCGGCCCGCTCCTCCCACAGCCCCGGCCGGGATCGCCGTGGGGATCTGTGGCATCGGAGCCGGGATGTGGAGCTGGAGGGGGGGAAGGGATGGGCAGCCGGTGTCTAAGGAATTCCAGGGGAATTCCCACCGTGCCTTCATTTCCATGTCAAGGCCAGGGAGGGATACCCGGACAGACCTGCCGGCCTCGGCTCCATGCAGGGATCCCGCTGGTCTCCAGCGCTCCCAGTTTTCCATCTCCCTGCATCCCAAAGCGCCAGGGCAGGCCCTGGATTCCCCAGGAAATCCCCGGCTCCGTCGGTTTAGGCCAGTGAATCCTTTCCCCGCTTACCCCACAGGGGTCCCGGGAGCACCTCAATCCCTCGGCTCCGCAATTCCCTGTTCCTCCATGCCAGGAGAACAGGGATACAATCTGGAGCTCTTCCCGCAGGGTGACATTCCCTACTCACGGATGCAAATCCCTAACAAAAATCACCAGGAGCGGAACCGGCGCCAGGAACACGGGCAGGGGTTATCCAAGGAAGCTGTGGATGAGAGGGCGGGTTTAGATGGGATAATGGGAAGGTGCTGGAATGGTTTTCCCAGAAAAGCCGTGGCTGCCCCATCCCTGGAAGTGTCCAAGGCCAGCACGTGGAGCACCGGGATAGCAGAAGGAAGTGGATGATCCTTAAGTTCCCCTCCAACCCAAAGCATTCCAGGATTCCACAATCACACCCTCTCCACACATTCCCACGGGAATTCCCGCTCGCCCCTGGCCCGGACACAACCAACATTCCCAGCGCTCCATGAAAACCCCCAGAGCCACTTCATCCCAGGGCACAACCCTCAGGGCCACTGCACCTGGAGCCCGAAGCCCTTCCCTCGCTCTGCTCCTTTCCCTAATTCCCACTTCCCAGCCCCCCGGGGGCCCCTCTGGGCACGGCTTTCCCGAGGCGCATTCCTGGCGCAGCCCTTATCTCCCCCAGGGCCGGGAGAGGGATCCCGAATAGCTGAGCCGTGCCGTCAGCCCGCGGGGCTGGCAGCGGGACGGCAGCCAGGGGTCAGAGCCCCGCAGCTCCCTCCTGCCCCGCAACGGGAACGGCCCCAAAACCAGGGAAACAGCCCCAAAACCAGGGAAAAGTCCTCGGCCAGAAATCCCCCCGGAATTCCGAACCCGCCGCGGCCCGGGGGTTTGGCCAACGCTCGCTCCTGGGAGACACCAAAGGTGGCCCACACCAGCCATGGCATTTGGAGGGATTCCTGAGCGGGAAAAGATGATCCTCAAGGATCAGGGGAGTCCAACTCCCAGCCCTGGACAATCCCAAAAAGTCCATGTCCAAGATCTCCTCAGGAAGGTCCTGGGAGCCACCAAACAGGTCCCACACCAGCCATGGAATTTGGAGGGATTCCAGAGTGGGAAAAGATGATCCTCAAGGATCATGGAAGTCCAACTCCCAGCCCTGGACAATCCCAAAAGGTCCACAGGCCTGGGAGCCACCAAACAGGTCCCACACCAGCCATGGAATCTGGAAGTATTCCAGAGTGGGAAGAGACACACAAAGATCCATTGTCCTGTGCAGGACGATCCCAAAAGGTCCATGTCCAAGATCTCCTCAGGAAAGTCCTGGGAGCCACCAAACAGGTCCCACACCAGCCATGGAATTTGGAGGGATTCTGGAGTGGGAAGAGACACACAAGGATCCAGGTCCAGCTCCCAGCCCTGTGCAGGACAATCCCAAGAAGTCCACGGACCTGGGAGCCACCAGGACAATGAGGACCTTCCCAGCATGGAAGAAGTGCAGCCTGAGGGCTCAGCAGGGTCAGCCAGGGCTGCATTCCCAGGATCTTCATCCCAGGAAAACAGGAAGTTATTCCTGATCCATCCCTTCCCTCGGAGCCTTTTCCCTAATCCCTCCCCAAACATGAGGAAAGGCCGGGATGTTTCCCTTTGTTTTGCTGCTTCTCTGCCCTCTGAGGCCTCAGAGAGGGAAAGATTCCAGGGAAACAGGGATATCCAGGGAAACAAGGACATCCAGGGAAACAAGGATAACACAGGGAAAAGAAGGATAACACAGGGAAAAGAAGGATAACAAAGGGAAAACAAAGATATCCAGGAAAACAAGGATAACACAGGGGAAACAAAGATATCCAGGAAAACAAGGATAACACAGGGGAACAAGGATAACACAGGGGAAACAAAGATATCCAGGAAAACAAGGATAACACAGGGAAACGGATAACACAGGGGAAACAAGGATAACACAGGGGAAACAAGGATAACACAGGGGAAACAGTTAGGGATAACACAGGGAAAACAGTTAGGGATAACACAGGGAAACAGGGATAACCTTCCCAAGCAAACACCAAGACCTTCCTTAGGAAAATAAGGAAACAAAGTCGAGGCACCAACCAGAGCTGGGATTTTGGGAACAGCTGCTTCCCAAAATAATCCCAGGTCTGCCCCCAATTCCAGCCAAACTCCAGCATTCCCAAATTCTTTCAGGGGTTTCAGTCTACAGGGAGCAATTTCTTTAGAAATGGGAGGGGGAACTGTTGTTCTGCACATCCAGAAAACAGGGATTCTCCAGGACAGCGACATTCCAGCACTGATTCCCAAAAAAACCATGGGATCGGGTTTTCCTGGGAGTACCAGGACCAAAGCACAGGAGGGGAAAACTGAGCAGGAATTCCTTGTGGGAAAACATTCCCCTCTCCCCTTGTCCCCCTGGAACTCTGGGTTGCAGCAGATGCTCTGGAATAACAGTGGGAAAAGGGATGGAGCTGCCCAAATTCCATGGAATGCTCGGCTTGGAGGGGGTTGGAAAGAGAATGGCTGAGGGGAAGAAACATCCGGGAGGAGATTTCCTTGCTCCTGGAATTTTACAGGGACAAAATGGGTTTAGTTCGGAAGAAAAGGAGTGAGAAGGGGGAAAAGGAGGAAAAAGGGGAAGGGAGCAAAAAGGGGAAAAGAAAGGGAAGGAAAAAGGGAAAAGAAAGGGAAGGGGAGAGAAAGGATGGAAAGGGGAGAGAAAGGAAGGAAAAGGGAGCAAAAGGATGGGGAAAAGGGAGAGAAAAGAGGGGAAAATGGAGAGAAAAGAGGGGAAAATGGAGAGAAAGTGAAGGGAAAGGGAAAAGAAAGCGGGAAAAAGGGAAAAGAAAGGGGGGAAAGGGAAGGATGAGGAAAAAGGGGAGTGAAAGGATGGAAAAGGGGAGAGGAAGAAGGAAAAAAGGAAGAGAAAGGAAGGGAAAGGAGAAAGGGGAAAAAGGGAAAAGTAGGAAAAAGGGAGAAAGAGAGGGAAAGGGAAAAGACAGGGAGGAAAGGAGAAAGAAAGAGGGAAAAGGGGAAAGAAAGGCAGAAAAGAGGGACAAAGAATCCTGGGAGGGCTGAGGGTGCCGGGAAGCCCCTGGAGACACTTTGCTCCAGCAGGATCATTCCCAGCATCCCGAAAGAACAAAAAACCAGGAACAGCAAGGAATCCTCCCCCCTGGAAAGGATGCTCTGGGGGAGAGGGAGAAATCCCAGCCCGAGAGTTGATCCCTAAATATTGTTGGGATGCTGGGCCAGGGCCGTGCAGGGATTTGGGAGACCCTAAATCCAAAGGAAACCCTGGAATGCTGCCGGGAACACCCCACAGCAGACCCCATTCTCCCTGGAACAAACCGGGGGAGGGGTAGGGGGCATTTTCCTTGGGGGTCACATGGATTTTGGGAGAGAGGGAAGGGAGCAGGAAGGAGTTGGACGTTCCATTTACCCCGCGGCGTCTCCCCCTCCCTTCCCACGGAGAAATCCACGGGGACAGCGATCCCTGTTCTCCACGCTATTCCCACGCCATTCCCGTGCCAGGGGCTCACGCCGAGGCTCATCCCGGCGCGGGGCAGGGCGCGGGACGGGGAAAGGGAGCGAAGCCAAAGGGAAGGGACACACGAGTCCCCGAGGAGGAGCGGAGCGAGCCGGGCCAGGGTCCCGAACCCTCCCGGCTGCCAGGGACACCGCCGGGGCCCGGCGCTTCCCAAGGGCACGGGGAGGGGAGGCACAGCTGGAGCAACATCTGGGAGAGCGGCGGGCACGGCGGGCAGGGCACAAGGAAAGGCAGCCGTGCCGGTGCCGGGGCCGGGGCCGGGAGGGGTGCCCGGGGAGCCGGGGCCGGGCTGGGAGCAGGGAGAGGACCCGCAGAGCCAGGAGGGGCTTCCCGCGGGCACCCGGGGTGGCACAGCGGGAAGGAACCCCGCGCCCCCCACCCCGCGGGACCCCCGCTACCTTCGAAGAAGCGCTGCAGCGCCTCCGTCTCGTCCACCACCTCCATGGCTGGGCCAGGCTCGGCCCGGCCGGGCTCAGCGCCGGCTGCTCCGGGCGGGCATCGCAGACACCCCCGGGCCAAGTCCCGAGCGCGCCTCGTCCCGGAGCCGCTCCCGGAGCCGCTCCCGGAGCCGCTCCCGGCCGATGCCCATGGGAGAGTGGCCGGGAGCGGGCAGCGCTCCTCCCTCCGGCCAGCACCGCCCTCCCTCCCCGCTCCTCCCCCGAGCATCCAGGGACAGCCCGGGGAAAGGGGCAGTGGGAAGGGGGAGAACCCCGGGATGCGGCTCAAAGTGAGGGGGGAGAGGAGACGGGAAGGGGCGACAGAGGGGGAAAGGTGCGGGGGATAGGAGAGGGGAGGGACAGGAATGGGCACGGAGGGGGAAACGGGGATAGAGTGGGGGGAAAACAGGGATAAAGTGGGCAAAAACGGGGACAAAGTGGGCAAAAACGGGGATAAGGTGGGGAAAAACCAGGGACAAAGTGGGGCAAAGCCAGGGACAAAGTGGGGGAAAAACCAGGGACAAAGTGGGGGAAAAAACAGGGACAAGGTGGGGGAAAAAACAGGGACAAAACGGGGATAAAACCGGGACAAAGTGGGGGAAAAACAGGGACAAAGTGGGCCTAAGACAGGGACAAAGTGGGGCTAAAACAGGGACAAAGTG
>JAWWEW010000165.1:8361048-8387446 GCA_035583185.1 Anabacerthia variegaticeps | reverse complement strand
GGACATTGGGATGCACAGGGACACTGGGATGCACAGGGACATTGGGATGCACAGGGATAGCTGGATGCACAGGGACATTGGGATGCACAGGGACACTGGGATGCACAGGGACATTGGGATGCACAGGGATAGCTGGATGCACAGGGACACTGGGATGCACAGGGATATTGGGATGCACAGGGACATTGGGATGCACAGGGACATTGGGATGCACAGGGATATTGGGATGCACAGGGACATTGGGATGCACAGGGACACTGGGATGCACAGGGACATTGGGATGCACAGGGACATTGGGATGCACAGGGACACTGGGATGCACAGGGACACTGGGATGCACAGGGACATTGGGATGCACAGGGACACTGGGATGTACAGGGACATTGGAATGCACAGGGACACCGGGACACACAGGGACACCAAGTTGCCCAAGGCCACCGAGATGTCCAAAGCCACTGGAGCACACAGAGCCACTGAGGTGCCCAGGGCCAGGCAAAGCCACCGAGATTCCCAAAACCATTGGATACACAGGGCCACCGAGATTCCCAAAGCTACCAAGATTCCCAAAGCCACCGAGATTCCCAAAGCCACTGGATATGCAGGACCACCAAGTTTCCCGACGCCACCAAGATTCCCGAAGCCACCAAGACTCCCAAAGCCACCAGGATGCACAAAGCCACCGAGGTGCCCGTGGCCAGCAAGATTTCCAAAGCCCCCAAGATTCCCGTGGCCCCCAAGATTCCCAAAGCCACCTGGCTGGTGCAGGGAGGAGGATCCAGGAGCCCACGGGTGTCCCTGGGCCGTGCTGTCCAGCCCCGGCACATTCCCGAGCCACCGTCTCCCTCCTCCTCCACGTGGATCTGCGCGGCTCTCCGGCTTAGGCGCTGCTCCAGAGGATTAATCCCTCTCGGATCGCGGCACCTCTCCTTGTGCCGGGGTCGGGTTTGAAGTGTCTCCTCGCATCCACAAAGGCCGGAGCTCGCTCCTGCCCCGGAGCCAGCTAATCCCGAGCCGCGGGAGCGGCGGATAAAGGAGCACGGGCTGCAATCCTGCCGCCATCCCTGCCTCCCAAATATCCCCCGGGTCCCATTCCAAGGCGCGGGATGTGGGAATGTTGGGCCAGGAGGTGTGTGTGGGAATGGATTCATCATGGAGACCCCTCTCCCTGCATCCAGGACCCTCTTCCCTGGCATGGGAACCCTCTCCCGTCATCCAGGACCCTCTTCCACAGGGACCCTCTCCCTGCATCCAGGACCCTCTTCCCTGGCACTGGGACCCTGGTTCCTGGCACTGGGATCCTCTCCCTGCATCCAGGACCCTTTTCCCTGGCACTGGGACCCTGATTCCTGGCACTGGGATCCTCTCCCTGCATCCAGGACCCTCTTCCCTGGCACTGGGACTCTCTCCCTGCATCCAAGACCATCATTCCTGGTACTGTGACCCTCCTCCCTGGCACAGAGACGCTCTCTCCTCATCCACAACCCCCTGTCTCTGGCACAAGCACCCTCTCCCTGCCTCCAGAACCCTCTCCCCCTGGAATAAAGACCTTTTCCTCTGGCACAGCCGGCTGCTGCTCCCGCAGCTCCGCATAAATCCCACGCTGGAGAGCTAACGATCCAGGTAATCCCCTCATCAATAACCGGCTGGAAAAGTGGAATTATATCCCGTCAAGTGGCATTGAATCCTGATGAAAGAGCCGCAGGGATGTTCCACCCCCTTCCCCAGCCTCCGCCGTTCTCTTCCAGCACGTGGGATGGGATTGGGAGACCCGATCCCTGTGGAGAGGGATGTGGCATCTCCGCCTCATGGATACACCGTGCCTTTGGGACGAGGCGGGAGCAGCGAAGGGCAGGTGGGATGTGGCATTTGGGATTTGGGATTTGGGCATGTGGACCACCCTGCCGCCTCGCTGCTCCCGGCTGGATCGGCGCTGGCAGCCAAGGAAATTTATGGAGCGCGGCGGGGAAGGAGGGACGGCGCGTTGTCACCGTGTCACCCGCTCCCGGGGACGTGTCCTGGTGCCACGAGGGCTCCCCGTGCCCCTCCGGGATCCACCCGCCCCAGGGTATTCCCGTTCCAAGCATTCCATCCAGCGCGGAGACCCCACACCGTGCCCCAGGGCTGGGGACACGCCGGGAGCTCCGGTTCTTTAATTAACCAAGTGCTAATTGCCTGGAAAATGAGCCATTGAAGTCCTGCTGAGGGCGGCAGCAGCCGGGGGGCTGGAAGCGCTCCCCCAGCCCCGGGGACACGGCTCAGGGAGGCGTGTTCCCACCGGGAAGGGCTGGGAGCCCTCTGGGCACAGGGACACTCCTGGAATCCCCAGGGAACACCCGCAGGCACATCCCCATCAGGATCATCGTGAAACCTGGGGCTGTGGTGGCACCTTGGCCCGGGAATTTGGCCCCTGGAACTCCCTAATATCCCACTCCTGACACTGCCAGGGCCGCGGGCCCTTCCTTCCCCTCTCCTTCTCCTCTGATCCCCTCTCTCCAGATCAATTTGGGGATGAAGTGACCCCACGAGGAACGACGGGTCTGTGGAAGCTCCGGCACAAGCCGTTCCAAGCTGGGTGAGAGAGCAGCATTTGGGACGTCACCCCCATTCCCAGTAAACCCACGCGCCGCTTGAACTGGTCGGGATGCTCGGGAGGGGTCGCAAGCCCTTCCCGCCGGATCCTGCTCTTCCCATTCCCCCGGCAGTTTATCCAGCCGGGGTTTATAAATGTTGGAAATTAAGGGCTGGTCCCAAATTCCCTCCTAGGCAACAGTTGCTATGTGAGTTTTGTACACAGGCTCCTCGTGATCCGGCAGCGATGGAGGAGCTGCCTTTGGATGGAGGGAGCGCTGCTGGGACCCCCAGCGCTGTGCCCTAAATCCCACCGGATCCCACCCTCGTCCCACCCTCGTCCCACCCCCATCCCACCGCCCTCCGCGCCTCCTTAGTGGAATTTTATAAAACTCCTCTTCGTGGTCACCATCCCCTTCCCTCCCTTGTATCCCGATGTGGGGGCTGCGGCTGCTTTTCCAGGTGCCGGGGGGGCGATCCCAGAACCCCGATCCATCCTCCCGGTCCCCTGTGACTCACCCCGGCCCCGGAGCCGCCGGCGAAATCCCTTACAATAACAAAGGTCTGCGGGCGGATTAATTATTAACAATTATTGTTTAATATTTATACTGCAGCACCGCTCCAGGCGCTGCTTCCCGACGCCGCGGACAGCGGGATGGGAGGTGTCCCTACAGGGATGGCGTGCTGGGCTCCTGCCTGGAATTAGGGATGAGCTGGTCCCACTGGATACCCCCCCAAGCCACCCCAGATCCATACTTATCCCCCCACGGATCTGTTCCACACGTTGGGAGCGTGGATATGAGCTCAGTGGATGTGTTGGATGCACCGGAGGGGTCTCCAATCACTTTCGGGGTCCCCAAGGTTGTCCCCGTGGTCGTATTGGGGCGGTGATGCTGCTCGGGATGAATCCATGTGGGATCGGCTGAGCCGAAGGGGGAATCTCCACAGTGGGGCGGATGCAGGGCATGGATCCAGCAGGGATGGCTTATCTGCAGGGGATGGGGAAGAGGAAGGAAAAGGGGAAGAGGATGGAAAAGGGGAAGAGGATGGAGAAGGTGAAAGGATGGGGAAGAAAAATGGGAAGAGGAAAAGGGGGAAAGGGAAGGGATGGGAATGGGGAAGGGATAGGCATTAGGAAGGCAAAGAGACAGGGAAGGAGGAAAGGGGAAGGGATGGCAAGTGGGAAGAGGAAGGGAAAAAGGAAAGGGAAAGGGGCTGGAGAAGGTGAAAGGATGAGGAGAGGATGGCCATGAGGAAGGCAAGGAGGAAGGAAGGAAGGGAGAAAAAGGGAAGGGCTGGAAATGAGGAAGGAGAAGGAGTTGTGTTTTCCCTCCTTGCCCTCCAGGACGCAGCTCTCCAGGATGCCCCACCCACACCGGGAATATCCCGGGAAGCACATCTGACCCCCTTCCCTGTTTTGTCCCCCCGCAGGGACCCCCTCCCGCGATGTCCTCCTGGTCTCAGCCATCATCACCGTCAGCCTTAGTGTCACCATCGTCCTCTGCGGGATCTGCCAGTGGTGCCAGCGGAAAATGGTGAGTGGCGGGGCTCCCTCCACCCTTCCCGGGCCGGGGGCAATTCCCGCTGCCAGGGCTGCCGGGAGCTGCCAGCTGCAGCCTCCCTTTGGGCTGCGCCTTCCGTCGGCGATAATGAAATGTTTGGGCGCGACTGTTTGCGTGGCACAAAAGGGAAGTTTCCAAATATCTGGATATATATTGGTGCGGAGCCGGAACGAGCTGGCCCCTGTCCTGCTGGGCACGCTCCCGCCTGGAAAAGCCCCGTGGGAAGGCGGCCAGCGCGTCCCTGGCACCGCCATCCAGCCCTGCTTCCCTCCGCCATTCCCACTGGTGATTATTGGGGCAGCGCTCCCTCCCTTCCTCCTCTCCTCCTCCTCCTCCTCCTCCTCTCCCGGGAGCAGGACGTGCTCGGCCACGTTTCCTTCGCCACCGCAATCAAATCTGGGTCAGGTGCTCCGATGGCAGCGGCGCTTCTGGGGTGGGAGATGCCCGCCCCGAGCCGTGGGAAGGCAGCATTCCCTTGGGAATGGGCGAGGGGATAAGGCAGCGTGGGGGCCGTGGGTGGGAAGAGCCTTCCCGGTGCCATCCAGGAGCTGTAGAGAGGCAGGGATAAGCTCTGGAAAGGAGGAGGCCGAACTGGCAGAGGAACAAACAAGTGTAAATTGGCCGGGAAGGCAAATCCCAACCGGCCCTCGGCAGTGCCCGGAGCTGGAAGGGCTGCGTGGGAATCACGGCCAAGCCGGGCAGGCCGGCCCCGGGATGTGCCCACGCGGCCACGGCCGGGACAGCCGGCGGTGTCCTCAGGAGCCCTGGGGTGGGATAGGGATGAGTGCCTCTGGGATGGCCTCTGGGCACCCAGGGAGGTCAGGCATCCCTGCAGATCCCAACTGGATTAGCCTTTGGCCATCCACGATGCCTTCGGATCCCGGCAGGATGAGCCTTTGGGCATCCAGGTTCCAGCATTTCTCCAGAGCCCAGCAGGATTAACCCAAGGACATCCAAGATCCCAGCAGGATTAGCCCAGGGCCATCCAAGGACATCCAACATCCCTGCAGCTCCTGGCAGGATTAGCCCATGGACATCCTAAAAGATCCAGGTGTTCTCCTGCAGCTCCCGGCAGGATTAGTCCAATGGCATCCAAGTTCCAAAATCCCTGCAGATCCTGGCACGTTTAATCCTTGGGCGTCCAAGAAGATCCAGGTGTTTCCATGCAGCCTCCAGCAGGAGTAGCCCGTGGCCATCCAAGATTCCTTCAGATCCCAGCAGGATTAGGCCATGGACATACAAGTTCCAGCATCCCTCCAGAGTCCAGCAGGATTAACTCATGGGCATCCAAGAAAATCCGGGTGTTCCCCTGCAGCTCCCGGCAGGATTAGCCCACGGGCATCCAGGATTCCTTCAGAGTCCAGCAGGATCAGCCCGTGGACATCCAGGATTCCTTCAGAGTCCAGCAGGATTAGCCCACTGACATCCAAGGAGTTCCAAGGTGCTGGCAGCCGGCAGCAGGATTAGCCCCCGGCTGCCCAAGGACACTGTGCCAAGGGCAGAGATGTCGCAGCATTCCAAGGACACTGCTCCGTGCGGAGCTGCAGAGCCTGGGAAGGAGGAGAAGGGAGAAATATTCCCGTTCAATGGGCAGGCTTGGTGGAGGGGAGGATGCTCCCGGATCCAGGCCCAGCGGTGGAAGGGCTGGTTGTCCAATCCCATCCCGCTCCCATCCTACCTGGAGCATCCTCGGCTCTTAATTGTTGGCTAATCGGAGTTAATTGTGCTCCGGGCTCGGAGCATGCGGAACCCACCGGAGCGTCCTGATTATCAGTCCCAGTTAGGAGCCAGCTCCGGCTTCATTATCCTACGGCAACGCTTCCCGGACACTGGGAAAGGTGAACTCAATTAATCCATGTTCAATTAAGCCCAAAATCATCCGCTGCTTCCCGGTGAGGCCGTGGAATGGGACACCAGAGGTGGTGACCGCCGTGTCCTTGGGGGGACGCAGGGCACGAGCCCCCAGGGATCAAGGGATGGGAATTTTGCTGCCTGGAGACAGGGAGAGAATAAGGGAAAAATCCAGAATAAACCCTCTAGGGGGGAGTGGTGGCTGCCATCCTTCGCCGGGATGCTCCGGGCGTCCCCTGATCCCCCTCTCCCGTCTTTTCCACAGGGAAAGCGCTACAAGACTTCCCTGGAGACTGTGGGAACTCCGGATTCCAGCCGAGGCCGCAGCGAGAAGAAAACCATCAAGTAGGTGCCAGGACTGGGGGGGAGAGGAAGGACAGAGGTGGCCGGTCCCTGGTCCCCTGCTCCCAGTGGGAAAGGGGCTCCGGGACGCTGGGCGAGCTGGTGGGTCTCTCCCGCATCCCTGTGAATGCCACGGAGCCGTAGGATGTGAATCCCGCGGGAACGGCAGCAGCGTGGGTATCCCCAGGGATGCTCCAGGTCTGGGCGCGCGGGGCTGGAATGGCTCTGCATCCCGCGGGCGTTCCATGGAGGAAGGAGGGCGGAGCTGGAGCGCCTCGTGGCTCTGCTTAGGGGATGAAGTGGGGCCTCGGAAGTTAGAGGGGCTCTCCTGGACTTCCCAGATCCAGCGCTGACCCCCGTAATTCCAGGGAGGAGGGAGCTGGATCCCCAGCAAGGAAATCACTCCCGCCTGGAATAAGGCTCTGGAAAACCTCCTCCCACGGCGTTATCGGGGTGCAGGTGTCCGGGGTCCCCGGCCCAGGTGGGATGAGCTGGAAGCAGAGCGGGAAGCACATCCCCTCCCGATATCCCGGCACACGCGGCTTTCCCTCCCCAGCTCCCGCACCTTCCCTCCGGCCGGCATGAACCTGGAGCTGCAGGTGGGCACTGGCGAGGGGCGGCAGGGGCCGGGCACCGGTGGCTTTCCCAGTCTCCCAGCCGGGAGCCCCCAGGCTCCCCAGTCCCCGGCAGGCGGCTCGGGTGGCTTCCCGGAGCCGGGAATTCCGAGGCTCCGCTCCGGCAGCGGGCAGGGATCCCGAAGGGTCTCCAACACATGGTTAACCAAGCAGGGCGCGTTCCAGGACCTGGCTGTTGAGGAGGCAGCACGGACACGCGTGCCGAGGATGCACGGACACGCCCGGGAATGCCGTGGCGGCACCACGCTCGCTCCTTGATTCCCACCATCCTTCTCTCCTTCCCAGCCGGTGGAGCCGCCCGCTCCTGTCTCTCCGCAGCTCTTCCCTGCTCCATCCATCCATCCGTCCGTCCGTCCGTCCGTCCGTGTCCGTGTCCGTGTGTGTGTGTGTCGGTGGCCGAGGGATGGGCAGCCGCGCTCCCCGTGTCTCTCCGCAGGATCCCGGCGCTCCGGGGGCGGAGCGCTGCTTTCCCTTCCCCGTTCCGCGCAGGAATTCAGCTTCTCTCTCTTGTATTTCCCTTTTCTTTTCTCCCTTGGAATCCGGCCGCTGTAGCGATCTAGACAGAGACTTTTGGAATAACAATGACAACACAGTGCAGCAGAAATGGAGCTCCTACCCTCCCAAGGAGTTTATCCTAAACATTTCTCCTTACGCTCCGTACGGTGATCCGCGCCTTTCCCTCAAGTGAGTCTCTCCTTGCCGGGTTTGCTCCGTGTAGTGAGTATTTGGGCAGCACCTTCTCGCCTTCCTCCTCCTCCTCCTCCTCCTCCCGCTCCTGCTCCCGGGCTCCCCGCACGCCACCCCATGGGCCTGCCCATGGAGACGAGCAACCCCTCCTGCCCGCGTTCCCGGCGCTTGCCGGGCTCTCCCTGCCCCGCAAGCGGGACGGGGTTGCGCGTTGGGGGCACCCCCTCGGGGTGGGGCTGCCGGCGAGCGGGACCCCAAAGCCCGACCCCAATCCCCGTGTCCCACTTTCTCTTGGATGGTATTCCAAGGCCCCCCACGCGCCCCCCGGCCAGGCCACTCCCCACCCCCTTTTTTGTTTATTTTCCTTTTTTTTTCTTTTTTTTTTCTTTTTTTTTTTTTGGCAGTGCTGATGTCTCTCTTTCTCTCTCTGTCTGTCTGTCCGTCTTTTGTCCGTCTGGCCCTGTCGCCCTCTCCCCTCATTCCCCGACAACTCCCGCCCTTTCCCCCCCGCCCTCCCACGTCCGTCCGTGTGTCCGTCCGGCTCCGTGTGTGTCCTGGGGGGTGTCCGCCCGCCGGCCCGGCCCAGTGGCTCTCTGTTATCAGGGGCCAAGCTGACGGCGTCGGCCGCCTCCGGCTTAGCCGGGGACCGGCCCGGGGACAAGCAGCGGCTCGGCGAGGACGGGATGAGGAGCAGCGTGTCCGCCCACAGCGAGCCCGGCGCGGGGAAGGCGGCACGGGGCCGCTGGCACACGGTGCAGAGCCACTTGGCAGCAGGGAAGCTCAGCCTGTCCAAGTGAGTGAGCACAGCACCGGCACGGAGACGCTCCCCTCCGTGGGATGAGCTCGGAGGGGAGCCGCCAGCAGGTCCCTGCGGCCACCAGCGAGGCTGTGGAGAGGCCAGCGGGTTCCTTGGGTCACCAGCAGGTCCTCAGGGCCACCAGAAGGTCTCTTGTGTCACTAACAGGGCCACCCACAAGTTCCCAAGGTCACCAACAGGTCTTCAGGGCCACCAGCAGGTCCCTTGGGTCACTAGCAGGTCCTCAGGGCCAGTGACATGTCTCTGGGGCCACCAGCAGGTCCATGGAGAGACCAGCAGGTCCTTTGGGTCCCCAGCAGGTCTCTGGGGCCACCAGCAGGTCCATGGAGAGACCAGCAGGTCCCTTGGATCACTAGCAGGTCCTCAGGGCTAGCAACATGTCCCTTGGGCCACCAGCAGGTCCATGGAGAGACCAGCAGGTCCCTTGGATCACTAGCAGGTCCTCAGGGCTAACAACATGTCCCTTGGGCCACCAGCAGGTCCATGGAGAGACCAGCAGGTCCCTTAGGTCACTAGCAGGTCTCTGGGGCCACTAGCAAGTCCAGGGAGACATCAACAGGTCCCTAAGGTCACCAACAGGTCTCTTGGGCCACGAACAGGTCCCTTCGGCCACTAGCAGGTCCTCAGGGCCACGAACATGTTCTCAAGGTCACCAACAGGTCTTCAGGGCCTCCAACACGTTCCCAAGGTCGCCAACAGGTCCTTCGGCTCACTAGCGGGTCCCTTGGCTCACTAGCAGGTCCTCAGGGTCACCAGCAGGTCCCCTGGGCCACCAACAAGTTCTTTAGGCCACCAGCAGGTCTCAGGGCTGCCAACAGGTCCCTGGGGACACCAGCAGGTCCCCAAGGCCACCAACATGTTCCCAGGGCCACCGTGCCGAAGGCAATGAGTTTTCCAACCTCCCGATGTCCTCCTGGCTCTGGGGGAGCCCCTCCGGGAGCTCTCCCGGCGCATTCCCGTCTTTGTCCGACCCCAGCGGGGAGCGGCTCAGCATTCCCGGGGCGGGCAGCGCCTCCCTGGTGACATCTCAAAGGCAGCAATGCGTGTCCCGTGTCCCCACCCCTCAGGAACGGTGCCATCTCCAGCCTCTTCCCCGACCCGGCGCCGACACCACGCTTTGCGGCTCCACCACCCCATGCCGGGGAAAATCTGGGGAAAAGCCCGGGCTGGATGAGTTTTAGGGAAAATCCAAGCTTTGGCACGTGGCTCTGCCGGGGGGTGACGGGAATGTGTCGCATGTGTGGGCTCCGTCCGGTGCTCCCGGTCTCTGCTCCCGTTCCTCCCGCGCCGGCATCCAGGGCATCCCAGCGGCCTTCCCGGCACCCTCGGAGAGCTCCGTGGTGCTGGAAAAGGCGCTTCCCAGGCTTTTCCAGCCCCGCCAGCGGGGAGAAAACCCGTGGAAAAGGGAAAGGCCAGTCCTGCTGCCCGGGAGAAATGTCTCCTGGAGCCGCCAGAACCGGTGGCGTGACGCCGGTGTGCTCCGGCTGGGAACCGGGAAGCAGGAGGGAGAGGACAGGGAGAGCTGTCTCCAGACTCGGCGGGGAAGCGAATTCCCACCGGGAATGCGGTCAGACCGACGACGGCCAGGGCAGGGTTAAGATGCCGTGCTGTTTTCCAGCATCCCTTTGGAGAGGAGCCGTCGGGGTGGGGGTGTCCCGGGGGTCCAGGCCGAGGGGGCAGCGCTGCATCCCGCCCCTGGCTCCATGGCATCCATCGGGGAGCGGGCAGGGCGCGCTGCCGCCTGGCACGGCGCTGCCAGAGCCCGCGCCTCCAGCTGGCGCGGGGCCCGCAGGAGCCAGATTTAGTTTCCTGTGACTGAGAGGTTGTAAATGGAACTAATTTAGGATTCCATAGGAAAAACGAAAGGAGGTCGGCGGCGCCGCGGGCAGTGGGGGGGGTGGGCAGTGCCCGGGCAGTGCCTCCGGCTCCGGCCATCCCAGCTCTCCACTCCTCCCCACTCCCTCCCCTCCTCTCTCTCTTTCTCCCACCTTCCGCTCTTTCTTCACCTCTTTGCTTTGGTTTTTGGAGCTATTTATCCTTCCCCCCTCCCCACCGCCCGTCCCGCTCTGTCCCTGCCGCTGGCATCGCACGACGGCACAGCTTTGTCCCACGGCAGTGCCGGGATCGGGATGAGGTCGGCGGCTGCTGCTGGAGGCCACTCCTCCGTGGTCCCACGGGGGGTTCTTTCCCCCCCGGTCCTTTGGCCGCGAGCGTTCCAGGCCGCCGTGGGCGATGCCGCCCGGCTGCATGGGCTGTGCCAGGCATGTGCTGCTTCCTCGCCGGCATTCCCGCCTGCTCTTCCCGCTCTGGAAGCGCGGCCGTCCCAAGGCTGGCCTTCTGCGCTCTCCGCGTCCCACCGGAGCCGCGTCCACACCCCCTTACCCCGCAACCGGGAGCCTCTCACCCCGGAGGTGCCTCCGTGGGGCAGCCCGGCTTGCTGGAATGTCCCCACCCGCGGGGGGTTCGTGTGTCCTCCCCCCCGCCCCCAAATGCCGCAGGAATGGGGACGCTGGCGCGGCGTGCTGGGCCGGACTGGGAGGGACTGGGCCGAGGGGCAGGGCTGGCTGGCAGCACGTGAGCGGGCACCGCGGGATTCGCCTCCCCGCAGCAGCCTAATTATCCCGCAGACGAGGTCGGGCGCCGGGAAGCGGAGCGGCAGCCGCGGGGAGCGGGTGGGCACGTCCAGCCCGGCCGAGCCCCCCAGCCCGGGGAAGGGGGCAGGACGGGCGAGATGGTGGCGGCGAGAGCCCCCCGTGCCCCCGGCAGGGCCGAGCCGCGGGCGAGAGGCGGAGGATCCGGGCGCTGCTCCCGCTGGCTCCCGCCGGAGCGTTCCCTGCGCTGGGGCATCTTCTCTCTAACTCTCTTCTTTTCCTTCCTCCAATTTTGCCCCTTCACCTTCTTCTCCTTTCTCTCCTCTCCTCTGCCCTTCCTCTCCCTAAGTTTCGAGGACTCCACCCTGTCCACAGCCACTACCCTTGAGTATATCCCCACCTCAGCAGGCGATCCCAAATTCCAGAGGCCCCGCACGCTCATGCGCCAGCAAAGTCTGCAGCAGCCCCTCAGCCAACACCAGCGCGGCAACCACAGCCAGCCTACCACCAGCCAGAGCCTGGGCCACCTCCAGGCCCACAGCGGCCCCTCCGGCACCGCCGCCAACCCCCGCGGCTCCCGCGGCGGCCAAACGCGCCAGGGAATCGCCGCCGGCTCCAAGCAGCGCATGGCCGGGGGCAGGAGCCGCTCCAACCCCGGCAGCTGGGACCACGTGGTGGGGCAAATCCGCAGCCGCGGCTTGGACATGAAGTCCTTCCTGTAAGTGTGTGCTCTCCACGGCTCTGCTCTCCTTCGCCGTCTCCATCTCTGTCTCCTCTGTTCCGTCACCCTTTCCGTCTCACCCTCCTCTGCTCCTTTGCCTGCTCCAGCCCTCGGTTTCATCCCTCTCTCCTCTGGTCCTTTGCTCTCTGCTTCCTTCTCTTCATCCCTCTCTCCTCTACTCCATCCCTCTCTCCATCCCTTTCTCCTCTGCTCCGTCCCTCTTTCAATCCCTCGCCATCCCTCTCGCCTCTGTTCCTTTGTCCTTCCCATCCCTCTCTCTGCTCCATCCCTCTCTCTATTCTCCTTTCTTCTGTTCCCTTCCTCTCTCCGTCGCTCTCTCCTCTGCTCCTTCACTCTCCCCAGCGCGGCTGCTCATCCATCATCCCTCGGGGACATGGGGACATCCCCGCGGGAAGATCCATGTCCCCTCCATCCCCGTCAAGGAGGGCAGGAATGACCCCCTTCCCAGCCCGGGGGGCTCAGGGAAGGGTCCCCCAATTTGCTTTGCCATGTCACCGGCTGCTCAGAATGCTCCGGCCCTTATCCATCCCCAGGGAATGCAGGGATGGTCCAGCCCACGGGACCGCCACGGGCGCTGTCCCCAGGGGGTGACATTGCCCCAGGGATCTGGGGAGGGGGGCGGCAGTGCCCCCGCGCACGGCCGACCCTGTGTTCAGTGCCGATATCGCTCCCAGCCGGAGGATGTGTGTGATGCTTAATCTCCTTAACCCCGACTCCTCCATGGGCGCTGGATTCCCAGCATCACACCCGGGGGACTAATCCGAGTCCCGTGTTGTCAGCGACTCTCCGGCACATGACATTGTCACTCCTCCGCAGAGCCGGTGCCCCCGGCTCCATCCTCCCCTGGATTCTCCAGCTCCTCCCTTCCCTCCCTTTGCTCCCCAGCACTCTGGAAAAAGGGAACGCGGAGGTCCCAGCTGCGCTTCCCGCGGGCCGGGAGTGCTGGGAGGGGGGCACAGGACCGATCCTGCCCTTCCATGAGCTGGAACAGCACCTCCTGCGCCGGGATTGGGTGGCAAATGCCCCGAGGGGCACAAATCCGGGTGCCCATCCCTCTGCTTCCCTCCCGGGCAGCTCTGGAGCGGGGGATGCTCTGACCGCGACCCCCTCGCTCCTCATCCCTCTCCAACGCGCCCTTTCCCGCCGAGAGGTTCCCCCCAGCTCCATTTGCCGGGTTCCCGACACGGGGCTGCGGCTCCTCCGCCTTCCCGAAGGTCACGTTCTCCCTGTGTACCGAGCCCCGGTGCCGCTCCCAGCCTGGAACCGGCGGAGGGGGAGCAGCCGCAGAGCCCAGACGTGCCGACTCAGCGCTGCCGTTTCCCACCGCCTCTTTCCCAATCCATCGATTTTCCATTTGCTCTGTTCGCCCTCCCCGGCGCCGCGGCGCAAATGCGGCTCCGGATCCCGCGGAGGCTGTTCCAGAGGGGGCAGAGAGCCCCGGCCGGGGCCCCGCCGTGCCCCCCTCCACGGAACGCCGCCCGTGCCTCTCTCCCGTCACGCTGCCCCTCGTTCCCAGCCCCTCCAGGAGTCTTTCCCCGCTCCTTCGTCAGGATTTGGGCATCCTCCCCGGCTGCCCCGGTGGAGGACAGGGCGTATCCGGGCGGGGGTATCCAGGCTCCCCGGAGCCGGGGCCTTTCTCCCCGCAGCCCATCCCGCAGGAGCCGGCGGGCAGATCCACGGGCCCGGCACGGCGGGATGCCGCCGGCTCCTGCCGCTTCCCCGCCTGACGCTGTGTTCTCCTCTCTCTTTCTCTCTCTCTCCCGCTGCCGGCGGGGCCCGCCCGGGCAGGGAAGGCCGGATGGTGGTGTTATCCCTGGTTTTGGGACTCTCAGAGCAAGATGACTTTGCCAATATTCCCGACCTGCAACCCGCTGGGACGCAGCCGAACCAGGCGAACGCTCAGGGGGACAAGAGGTATGAGCGAGGACGAGGCCGGTCCCGCAGGAGGAGGACACGAGGGCCCCGTCCAGGGTGGAGGAGGAGGAGGAGGAGGAGGCTGCCCTCGTGGAGCGCCAAGGTTGGAGCGGCACAGGGTGGCCCAGCGGGCACCGGGACGTCTGAGCTCTCCCCGTCTGAGTTCTGCCTCCGGAGCGGCGGCACCCAGAGGACTCCCCACCCCTCCCTCCTCCCTCCTTCCTCCCCCTCCTGCCCTTCCCGGCGCTGGCTGCATGCGGGGCGGGGGGGAACGCGCGGGGAAGCGCCCCAAAACGACGCCGCATGGGCTGCCATCCCAGCGCACCGCGCCGCAGACGGCCTCCATCCCGGCGGGATGGGCAGCATCCCTTGGGATATGGGGACACCGCTGCCCCCTCCAGGGGCACGGGGGGCGCCACGGGCTGGGGGGACGCGCTACCCGCGCTGTCCTCCAGCACGGCACGGCCCTTCGCCTCCGGCTGCTCCCCGCCATCCCGGGATGCCAAAGGCTTGGCATGGCATCCCGCAGCGGCAGGAGCCCGGCTGGCAGCGGCGGAGGGGCCGTGTGCCGCCGGGAGCGGCTGTTCATCCCCTCCGGAGCAGGGAGGAGGTGTGAAGCCGGCGGGCGCTGCTCGGCGTGCGGCTCAACTGGCACCGTTCTCGCCCACCGGCTATTTTTACCCTGCTCCGCTTGGGTTTCGCTCCATCTCCTAGCACTTCCCTCCCCGGCGTCGCGCAGCGCAGCCGGGCCCCGCCGGGAGCACCGGGAACACCGGGAGCACCGAGGGGACAAGGACACGGCGGGGGCGGGGGGGCACCTGGGGCCCGGCGGGCGGGTGGCTGTGTGCCGCAAGACCCCGCTCCTGCTTCCCGCATCCCGGCTCCAAACCAACGCGCATGGCCTTCCCCCACCTCCATGCCCGCTCCTGCCCGTTCCCCGAGCTCCGCAGGACGCGCCCGGCTCCGCTCCCTCCCTCCCGCTCTTCCTCCTCCTCTTCCAAACATCTCCTCCATCCCCTGTTTCTCAGCTTCTTCCTTTGCAGCCCGGCCCGGCCAGCGGCTCCAGCGCGGCGCCTCGGCGTGTCCCCCGTGCCGGCGGCCGACCAGCCGCTCCCGGTCCGTCTGTCCATCCTCCCTCTCGCATTCCCTCCCTTGCAGGCCGGCGCTGGATGACACCGCTCCTCCTTTCTCTTGCTCTTTTCCCGCTCTCTCTCCCGCTATTCGTGACTCTCTCCGGCTCCACCGGCGCCTCCTCGCCCAGCGGCTCCTCCGCCTTTCATTTTCCCCCGGTTTTAACTCAGTTTTCCCTCCCCAGCTGCCTCGGCCTCTCCGGTCCTTCCCAGGTGCCATCCCGTCGTGTGCGTGTGGGTTGTCCCCGCTCCGTGTGTCAGCGTGTGCTTGCCGTGGTGACGCGTGTCCGTGGCATGTTCTGTGGCTTCCCGACTGTCCCTGCGCCTCTTGGTGGTTTGTCACCGTGTCCCGGCTCCGTGCGAGCGTCCCGGGGTGCCCGTCCCCCCCCGTGTCCCGTTGTCCCCGTGCCTCGTGGCGGCGCGGCCTCGGCGCATTCCCGTCTCCATCGCTGCTCTGTCCGGCTGCCTCCCGCCGCCCCCGGCTGCCCACCCTGCCCGGCGCCATCCCCGCTGCCCCACAGCCGGCCGGGAGCCACCGGGACAGCGACCCCGGGGAGGGGTCTGAGCCGCAGCGGGGCACTCGGAGCACCCGCGGGTGCCCACCGGGATAAACGGGCTGTGGCGTGTGAGGCGCAGCCGGAGCCGCCGGCGGGGACCGGGCTGTTCCTGCCGTGGCACACCGGCGGGTGTGGGACCCGCTGCCGCGCCCCGAAGGTGCCAGAGCACCGGGGCCGGGGAGGCCGGGGGGCCGCAAACACCGCTATCCCGGCACGGTATCCACTGGGAGAGGGGCCCGGGGAGCCCCTCACGGTCTCGCCCCCGGCCCTCCCAGCCCCTCCGCTCCAAGGCATCGCGTCTCTTTCCGCAGGTTGCCGGCCGGCGGCAAGGCCGGGAACGCGGCGCCGGCGCCGGGGCAGCCGCCGCACGACGAGTCCGACCGCAAGACGGAACCTCACTCCTCCGTCTCCGACCTGGTCAACTCCCTGACCAGCGAGATGCTCATGGTGGGTGGGCGGGATGCGCCGGGCATCACGTCCCGGTCCCGCTCGGCCGTGTCCCCGGGGCTGGCACGGCGGGGCGAGCGCGGCCGGACACGTGAGGGATGCGCTGTCAGGAGGCATTTGGTTAATTGGAGCTCCCGCTTCGCCGGGACGAGTGGCGCGGAGCCAGGAGCCGGGGGGAGCGGCGGGGAGAGGCTGATGGTCCCTGACAGCTCTCGGGGCTGCGGGCCGGGGGTCGGGGTGAGCCGAGGCCGGGCGCACGGGGGTCTCTGGCACCCCCCCGGCAGCGCTCTCACCCCCCTCCTGCCTCCCCCGCAGCTCTCCCCGGGCTCCGAGGATGACGAGGGCCACGAAGGCGTCAGCCGGGAGAACCTGGGCCGCATCCAGTTCAGCGTCGGCTACAACTTCCAGGAGTCCACCCTGACCGTGAAGATCATGAAGGCGCAGGAGCTGCCGGCCAAGGACTTCAGCGGCACCAGCGACCCCTTCGTCAAGATCTACCTGCTGCCCGACAAGAAGCACAAGCTGGAGACCAAGGTGAAGAGGAAGAACCTCAACCCGCACTGGAACGAGACCTTCCTCTTCGAAGGTAGGGCTCGGGAGGGACTGGAGGTGCGTGGGCTGGGAGTTCAGCTCGGCTCAAGCCAGCGGTGATGCCATGGGTTGGCCAAGCCCTCGAGGCTGGGCTGGCCCATAAAGGGGACACGGGGGAGGGATGGGAAGGCTCTGTCCCCCTCGGCAAGCACCCACGGGTGGGGTTTCACCTCCCAGCGAGTCCGGTTTGCTCCTCTTGCTCTGCCTGGTTCCGGCGTGTCCCCATCAGCACGGGAAGGGCAGAGGGGCCCAGCGCTGCTCGGCACGGCCGTGCTGGCTCCTCACCCCCTCCTGCTCCTCACCCGCTCCGTTCCTGCACAGGGTTCCCCTACGAGAAGGTGGTGCAGCGGGTGCTGTACCTCCAGGTCCTGGACTACGACCGCTTCAGCCGCAACGATCCCATCGGAGAGGTGTCCATCCCGCTCAACAAGGTGGACCTCACCCAGATGCAGACCTTCTGGAAGGACCTGAAGCCGTGCAGCGATGGCAGTGTAAGGCCCTGGGCCCCCTGCCAGCCCCCTGGCCGGGGGAGATGACCCCCTGTCCCTGTGCTGTCCCGTCAGGACCACTCCCCACCTCCTACCCCAACAGGGATGTTTTCTGCTGCTTCCTCACTGGAGACGTTTCTCTTCCTAAATCTTTATGTTAAGTGGCCCATTTTGGGTCAAAACGAGCTGTTTCAGGTAGATCCGAAAAGAAAGTTTTCTCCTCCTCCAGCAAGACCAGGAAGCGTCCCACCGGGAGTGTCCCTGTTTCCTCCTGCCCTCGTTTTCTGTGCAGCCCCAAAACCTCCACTCCGGGCGGAGGGGGGGTGGTCCCATCCCACGGCCCCACTCCCACTCCGGGGGACCTCAGGTGGGTGTCCTCAGGGTGTCCCCGAATCCCACAGGGGAGCCGTGGGGAGCTGCTGCTGTCGCTGTGCTACAACCCCTCGGCCAACTCCATCGTGGTGAACATCATCAAAGCGCGGAACCTCAAAGCCATGGACATCGGGGGCACGTCAGGTACGGCACCAGCCCCGGCGCATCCCCCCCGAGCTCCAGGGGCTCATTCCCGCGTTCCCAGTCCCGGGAGCCGAGGGTGAGGGTGCCTGTCGCCCCGCCCAGATCCCTACGTGAAGGTGTGGCTGATGTACAAGGACAAGCGGGTGGAGAAGAAGAAGACGGTGGTGATGAAGCGGTGCCTGAACCCCGTCTTCAACGAGTCCTTCGCCTTCGACATCCCCACGGAGCGGCTGCGGGAGACCACCATCGTCATCACCGTCATGGACAAGGACAGGCTGAGCCGCAACGACGTCATTGGCAAGGTGGGGGGACACCGGGGGGGACACTAAAGCGGGGGGGAATGGGGACGCCCGGCTTGGCAGCGACTGCTCCGGCCCCGGCCCGGTGGGGACCCGTCGTGCCGGGAGGGGCGGGTTTTCCCACGGGAGCAGGAAATGGGACATCGGGAGAGCCATCGGGATGGCCGCCCACCCGCCGCGGTTAATCCCCAGGAATGACCCAGCCCCTCGGGGTTTGCTGTGCGAGCTAAACCCACCCGGCCCCACGGCAAACGAGCGCCCCGGGATGCCCCAAAACGCTCCCGGAAAACGCCTGGGCTGCGTTAAATCCATGGAAAGAAAGCCCCGGGAGCGGCAGCGTTGCCGGTGTGGGCACCTCGGGGGGCACAGCGCTGGTGGCGCGGCCGCCGAGGTGCCAGGGGGCTGCTGCGGGAGCTGCCACACCACACGGCCCTTCGCGCATGGAAAAGCCGCGGCTAAACCCAGCCCGGCGCCAGGAAAGCAGCGCCGGGGGCGGTCGGGATGGGGCTGGAGGGGCCGGCAGCGCAGCCGTGGCTCCAAGGCCCGCCATCCCCGCAGATTTACCTGTCCTGGAAGAGCGGCCCCGGCGAGGTGAAGCACTGGAAGGACATGATCGCCCGCCCGCGCCAGGCGGTGGCACAGTGGCACCAGCTGAAGGCCTGAGCCCCCCTCCGGCCCCTCCCATCGCCGCGGGCTCGGGGTCCCCATTCCCAGCTCCCACCCCCGCCCCCGGCTCGGGACCGGCGGGACCCTTCGCTGGGAGGGCTCGGGAGCCCGCGCTGCCCCCGCCGCTCTCGCCTCTCCCCGGCTCGGGGGTGTCCCGGAGCCGCCGCGGATCCCCCGGGCCGGGAGGTGCCAGAAGCGAATTCCCCCTCCATCCCTGTTCCCTACACCGGGCGCCGTCCGCCAGTGCTTCCGGAGCCTCTGGACCCCTGCCCGGCCTCCCGCAATTCCAGGGGGTCCGGCTGCGGGAACAAGAGGGACCCCCCCACACCCCTTCCCACCCCTTCCTGTCCCCTTCCCACCCTCTTCCCATCGCCTTCCCGTCTTCTTCCCATCTTCTTCCCATCCCCTTCCCATCTCCTTCCCATCCCCTTCCCATCTCCTTCCCATCTCCTTCCCACCCCCTTCCCATCCCCTTCCAGCTCAATAAAACCACTCCGAGCGTCAGCGTCGCCCCCCACCCCAGCCCTTCCTCGCCCCCTCCCATCCCGGGCCCCTCGGGGCGGGCGTGGGGGCTCGGCGGGGAGGGGACAGCCCCTTTCCCTGGGATCGGAAGCCATGCCACAGTTCCTTATCCAAAGCGGGCTCGGCAGGGCGCTGCCTTCGGCCGGGCTCGATGCTTTACCTCCGTCTCCGGGCTCGGGGGGAGCGGGGGGAGCCGTAACTCCCCCCGTGGGGACCCCCCGACCCCTCCCTCAGCCCCTCCGCGGGCACGCGGTGGCCCCTCGGGGGGTGCTGAGCTCCAGGGAATTCCGCCTTCCAGCCGGGATGATCCAGGCCCCTCCGGGAGGGTGAGGGTGGAGCGGGCGGTGTCGTCCCCACGCCGGGCAGGCGACATTCCCCGCGCCGGTGGCATTGCAGGCTGGCAGGAGCGGTGCCCCGGGACGCACATCCCCGCTCCACCGGGACAGGGACCCCCCCCAAAGCGGGCACAGACCCACCTGAGAGCCCCACGGGGGTCGCGGGGTGGGGGTGACAGCGGTGTCACCCGGCATGGCGGACGGCGGGTCATCCTCAGTCTTCCTGCTCCCCCCGCGGCACCCGCGGCCCTCGTCCCCTTCCCGCACCCACGGGAGGCGGGGGGGGACACTGCCACCCCTCCGGGTGCCACCGAGACCACGTCACCATCGTCACAGCCCCGCGTACAGCCCCCCCCCCCCCGGTGACACCGGGCACTCGGACGGGGGGACACCCCCGAGGTGCTCCAGGGGATCCTCCACTGCAGGGGCCGGGGGGAACCCGCGGCAGGACCCCCCAAGCCCCCGCCATTCTCCCGGGGAAGGACGGCCCTGCCACCGCGGGGACAAGCCAGCTGGGGACACGGTGGCCGCGGGACACCCGCCCCCTCCCTCCCTTCCCGCAGCCGCAATTTAGACGATTTTGGACAATCTGGAGAGAAAGTCATAATTCTGCTACTTCAGTAATAACGACGCTTTTAGGGACATTTGTATTTTTGTCAGATTCTCTCTTTTTTTACCATAAAAGAAGAGATTTACACGCCTGGGGGAAGGCGACGGAGCCGAGGGGGGGGCTGTGCCGAGCCCCTTCCCTCGCCCCATCCCGCTTTTCCAGGCCGGATTCCTCGTCCGCGGTCGGGCTCCCCGGGGGGGGGGCTTTGTGTGTTCATTTTTAACTCTAGAGCTCGTAGCCGTGATCTTGTTCAGGTATTTCTCTTCTTCATGTGACGGTAACATCCAACTGGTGTGTAAAATACAGCAAAAAAAAAAAAAAAAAAAAAAAAAAAAAAAAAAAAAAACAGGCAAAAACACCCCCTCAAACAACAGAAAGAAAAAAAAAAAGAAAAGGAAAAAAAAAAAAGGAAAATAAATAAATAAAAACCCACCCAGTACAGATCGCGGCCCGGCTGAGGAGCGGGGGGTGCCCGGCTGGCCATGCCAGGGAAGGGGCGCGGGGGTCGGGGCGTCTCCTTGGCGGACTCCTATTTTTGGGGAGCGGGGCCCCTCGTTTTCTGGAGGCAGCCCCTGCTCTCAGTAATAAAGGACAGTCAGTAACTGCCTGCGGGACTCGTCTCTGGCGTCGGGGGGATGAAGGGCTGGATCCTGCGGGGCGGATCCCGCCTGGAGTGGGCATGGAAATCTTGGAGGAGCCGCCCCTCCAGCACCGAGAACCCCCCGGCATTGGACATCCCCCCATTCCCTGAGTGTCCCCCCAATCCCTGAGTGTCCCCCCACTCCCTGAGTATCTCCCAACTCACTGGGTATCCTCCCCGCATTCCCAAGGATGGGACACGCCAAGCTCGGGAACCTCCCGCTGAAAGGGGCATATTTGGGGGGGCAAAGGAGACGAGGAACCCCCTCCAAAGTGTCCCCTCAAAGGGAAAAACAAGGAGCATCCCGGGGGGTTTCCTGAGGCGTCCCAGTGCAATTAGCGAGGCCAATGAGTGATGGTTCATCAAGAGCAGCCCCAGGAAGGAGCTCCGAGGAGAGCTGGGAGTGAGGGTCGTGCAGGGATCCTGCCGGGATTGGGATGCCTATGGAGGCTTTGGGGACAAGGCTCACTGCTGGAGGGGTGACTTGCCGTTCTATCCAGGTCTGGGACGGGTTCCTTGGGACAGGATGTGCTGGGAAGGGACGGGAATGTGACTCTGGAAGGTGGGCAGAGGCAGGAAACCGTATCCCGGCTGGTGGCGCCGGGAATGTGTCCGAGAGTCACCGCAAAGGCTCCGGTGACCGATAAATAATTCACCGCACGCTGCTCTTGAATAAATAAAGGCAATTCCAGCCGCTGGGATGGCAGGAGAGCCGTGTCCTCCGCGCCCAGGATAAAGCCCCTCCGGATCCCCCTTGCAGGCCTTGGCATGCAGGATTCGAGGCTGCCCCGTGGCCACCACGCACATCCTGGTGGAGGGGAGGTGGCTGCTCCTGCTCCCCTTCCCGCTCCAGCCCCAGCCGAGCCAAACCTGGGAATTTCGGCATTCCCAAGCTTCCCACTGCCTGGCTCTGCCTGGGCTCCCACCCCGAACACCGGGTTTCTTTTATCACCCTGCTCCTTTGAGCAGGGCAAAAAAGCGCAGCGATCCCGGCGCTCCTGTTGCTCGGCTCGGCCGCAATTCCCGCTCCCGCTCCTCGGTGCCGGCAGCCGGCGGGAACAGATGGGAATAGCAGCGTGATCCCGGCTGCCGAGAGGCCACAAGCCGCCACACGCCGGGCCGGGAGAGGAGGCAGCGATATATATAGGGACAGACGTAGGGATGATGCATTCCCGGGAGCCGGGGCTCGCCGGTGCCAACATTCCCAAAATACCTGCGCGGAGCGGGAATCTGTCACATTCCCGCTGACTGCGGCAGCTCCCGGTTCTGGTGTCACCACGATTGTCACCGGTGCCCGGATCCTGACCCAGACACGGTGTGGAAAATAGGGCTGGGAAAAGCCGGGTGGTGGGAAAAGGCTGAGGGAAGGCAGGATCCCTGCCTTTTCCAAGTGTAGGAGCGCTTGGATTTGATCCCGGCCGTGGGGACAGGAGGGTGGCATCCAGAGCCACCTGCATCCCGATTCCTGCCAGGCATGGATGGGCTGGCACGGGTTACATGGAGCTGGTGGCTCTGGATCTCGCTTAGAGCCGGGCCTTGGAATTCTGAGGGTCTCTGCCCGCGGGATGATGGATAATTCCTGCTGATTATCAGCAAGGATTTCCCAGGGAGAGCAGCACCCCTGGATCGATGGCACGAGGGGCTGGGAGCCACCCAGCCTTCCAGGAGCGTGTCCCTGGGAATCCGTGGGATTCTGGAATGCTCTGCCCCAGCCGTGGGTGGGAAGAGGAACCGACAGCCTTGACCTGTCGGGAAGACCCGAATCCGAGAGGGAAGAGCGAGCCAACCTCCCACCAAGTCCTAAATCCCTGGAATCGTGGCTGGAAAGGCAGGAGCATCCTCAGCCCGTGCTGCTGGAGGGGGTGGCTCCGGCAGCTCCCGCTCATCCCGCAGCCGAGGAGGCTCCAGGTGTCCAAAATAGCCGCGGTTCCCGCTGCGGAGCGGGAAAGGGGGGGCAGATCCGGCCCCGCCGGCTGCGGAGAGGATGTGGCGGGAGCTCTGGCTGCTTCCCAGCGCCCAAACCCCAAACCCCTCGGGAATAAAAGCGGCTGCGCGGTCGGAAACCTCCGGCAACTTCCAGACCTCGGATCCATGAGCTCCCCGCCGCACCGGAATGCTTTGGAGGCGGCCGGGGGGGATCCCTCCGGTTTCAAAACTAACGGCGGCACCGGGACGTGTTGCTGGGTTTGGATCGCAAATAAACCTTCCCCTGAGGCTGCTCCCCATCACCTTTCCCTCACGCCAGGAATTTCCTTGGAATTGTGCTTTTTATTGCTGGAGTTTGGTCCAAGAGGCACTTGGAGACAGGGAGAGGGAGGATAAGGCAGCAGAGCCCTGGATTCGGTGCCTGTTTTGGGAACACTCCTCTGCCCACAGAGGGAAAAATCTTTGCGGGTTGGGACGCAGGCGGGTGGAATTTCCAAACCTGAGGGCCAGGAGGAGCCCGGTGGGAAATTCTGTCCCCCCAGCCCGATTCCAGCAGAAGGATGGGAATTTCGGAGGCGAGAAGGCCCCTGTGCCTTCATTCCCAAACCTTGGAGCTCTCCGGGATGCCGGGATCCACATGGAATGGACACAACCGGCACTGCTTTTCCCTGTGTTTGCCCACAGGGACAGGAGTACAGGATTTTTGGAAGTGGCCGGGCAGGACGGACGCTGCATGGGGCTAGGAGAGTCCCTGGGATCACCCCTCGGGGCAGCGGGGTGTATCCCAAATCCAAGGCACCCCGGGATGCTCCCGGGTGACGGGATGCAGATCCGGGAGGCGGATCCTCGCTGTCCCAGCTGGGAAATCCAACTTCACGGACCGTCGCTTTTCCCTCGGGGAGGCTGCGGGGCCTTAGCTGGGAATTCCTTGGGAGGCAAGTGGAGGTTCCACGCCCCTCACGTTTCCGCCGGGGATCCCCTCAGGGCTTCATTTCCCCCCTCCCCGTCCTCTGGCCCGTCCTCGGCGGGCACCGGAGGCGCCGCGGCTCCTTCCTCGCCCTCCTCCTCCTCCTTCTCCTGGAGGCTCCGCAGCCGCTCCAGCCGCTCCTCCATGTATTCCTGCGCGCCGTCCCCCACCAGCCGCACCTCGTCCCGCACGGGGGGCGGCTGCCGGCACGGGTTGTGGTCGTAGGAGAAGAGCCGCAGGGCGGCCAGCCCGCTCAGGTCCGGCAGGCGGGAGATGCGGTTGCGATCCAGGTCGAGGACGCGGATTCCTTCCATGCGCAGCAGCACGGGCGGGAATTCCTGGAAGCGGTTCCCGTAGAGCCAGAGCCCCCGCAGGCCGGCCATGCGGGGCAGCGCCGCGGGCAGCTGCGCCAGCCGGTTGTCGCCGAGCTGGAGGCTGCGGAGCTCGGGCAGCTGCAGGAGGGCGCGGGGGAAGCGCGCCAGGAAGTTCCCCTCTATCCAGAGGCAGCGCAGGCTCTGGAGCTGCGCGAAGGAGGGAGGCAGCGCCTGCAGCCCGTTGCGGCCCAGGTACAGGTGAGCCAGGCGGGGCAGGTCGCACACGGCCTCGGGCACCTCCATCAGCTCGTTGCCGTCCAGGGCGAGGGTGCGGAGGTGCCGCAGCTCGCCCAGCTCCTCCGGGATCTCCCGCAGCCCCGCGTCGCTCAGGTAGAGCTTGCGCAGCCCCGGCTGAGCCCACAGCGCGGCCGGCACCTGCCGGGCCCGCACCTCCAGCCGCTGCTCCGCGCCGTCCGGGCCCTCCGCGGCCGCCACCGGCACCCCGCGCCCCGAGGAGCCGCCGCTGCCCATGGCGGAGCGCCGGGAGCGGCACCGGGAGCGGCACCGGGAGCGGCACCGGGAGAAACACCGGGAAAATCAACGAGAGAAATACCGGGAACGGCACCGGGAACAGCACCGGGAGAAACACCGGGAACGGCACCGGGAAAAGCACCGGGAGAAACACCGGGAAAAGCACCGGGAGAAACACCGGGAACGGCACGGGGAGCGGGCTGTGGGCGGGGCGACGCCGTGGCCATGGCAACGCGCCGCGGCCAATGGGAGGCCGCGCTGCCCGGCGAGGCCACGCCCACGAGGCCCATTCATGCCCCGCCCCGCCGTTCCCACGCCCCCCTCGCGCCCCATTAATAACCCACCTGGGCCGGACCGGGCCCCTCCCTGTCCCCAAACAAGGCGGGACCCCGTCGCGCCCCATTCCCAGCTCCCTTCCAGCGTTCCCACTCAGAACTGGGGCCTTAGACTGGGTGTGGGGATCTGAACTGGGTGATGGGTCCCTGAACTGGGTGGGGGGGCCCTAAACTGGGGCCCTAAACTGGGTGTGAGGTCCCTGAACTGGGTGAGGGGTCCCTGAACTGTGGCCTTAAACTGGGTGTTGGGTCCCTAAACTGGGGCCCTAAACTGGGTGTGGGGCCCTAAACTGAGTGTGTGTGCCCTAGAGTGAGTGGGGGTCCCTAAACTTGGGAGGAGAGGAGCCTCAAACTGGGTGTGGGGTCCCTGAACCGAGACCCCAAACTGGGTGTGAGGCCCTAAACTGCGTGGGGGCCCCTCTGTGACCCCACACACCTCCAGGATCCCCAGTGGGCTCAGGGGGATCCCTATAGCAGGTGGGGGTCCCTATAAAAGGTGGGTGTCCCTATAGTACGTAGGGGTCCCTATAGCAGGTGGGGGTCCTGCTGTGACCCCACACACCCCCTGGGGTCACAGAGCCCCTTCCCGATGCCTTTCCCACTGTCCCATAGATGGGAGGACACGGATGGAGCCCCCCAAGTGCCCCCCGTGCGGGGTCCTTCCTCCTCCCCCCAAATCCCACCCCAGCCCCGCCTGGATTTTCCTGCCGCAAATCAGCTGTGTCATCCCAAATCCAGGCGGGCACGACGGGCTCGTAGCGCCCTCCAGTGGCCGCGGCACAAGCGACACCCACCCAGACCCTCCCAAACCCTGCCGGGAAGGGCTCGGGATGCGGGAACCCCCCAAAAGGAGCGGGGCGGGGTGACAGTGGCATCGTGCGCAGGGTCTTTATTGCTCTCAGGGGCATTTGGGAGCTTCCCACAAAAAAAGCCAAGGCCGGGACTCCCGGGATTTTGGGGGTCACATGGGGGGGTCATCGTTATGCCACAATGGGGTGGGGTGGTTGTTGGTGCTGAATCCACTGGGACAAGGGGCCTGGACACCCTCCACGGACCTCGGAGCCCAGACTGGACCCTGCGACCACCAGGCTGGAAAATCCAGGAGGGAAGTGTTGGCCAGGGTGGAATTCCCAGCTCCCCGAGGGCTGTGATCCCATCCCAAACTCACCTGGAGCCACAGGAGCCAGGGCAGAGGTGTTGGACAGGTACTGGTGGTGGGTTGTGCCGTATGCCAGCGGATCCTGCGGGATGGAGGGAGGGTTGGGTGCGTGATCCCGTGGGAAAGGGGACGGGATGGGATGGGGACATTCCTGCACTCACCTTCTTGCCGGCGTCCTGTGGTCCCACCCGGAGTTCCAGGGGGGCAAACTGGAGGGGGTGGCCCAGGACGGGCACGCCCTGCGTGGGAACAGCGGGATGAGGAGGCACACGGACACAGGGATGGGATCCTGCCCATCCCAGAGCCCAGGCGCTTCCCAACAATCCTCCGGGAACACCGGGATACAGTGCCCCCTCCCTAGGGTGTCCCATCATCCTATCCCAGGCCATCCCATCCCACCTCATCCCATCCCATGCCCTCACTCACATGGCGGTTCTGGGAGCAACAGGGATCCACTGCCACGATCCCAGGCTGGGGAGAGAATGAGTGTCCTTTGGGATGCCAGGGGGGACGGGATGGGAGAGGGTGGGATGGGACGGGACACGGGACACAGTGGGGTGGGCCACAGTGGGATGGGACAGGGGACACAGTGGGGTGGGACACAGTGGGATGGGACAGGGGACACAGTGTGGTGGGACACAGTGCGATGGGAAAGG
>JAWWEW010000165.1:8343121-8360948 GCA_035583185.1 Anabacerthia variegaticeps | reverse complement strand
ACACAGTGGGGTGGGGCAGGGGACACAGTGGGACAGGGAGCAAAGTGGGGTGGGGCAGGGGGCACAGTGGGGTGGGGCAGGGGGCACAGCGGGGTGGGACAGGGGGCACAGCGGGGTGGGGGCTCACAGGCTGCTCCAGCGGGACGAGGTCACTCCTGCGGCCGCTCCCAGGAAGGCACGATGGCCCCGCTGTGCTCTGTGCGGTGCCTGTGGGGAGCAGACGGAGCAGGGAGAGTCCCAGCCCTGTTCCCAGCCCTGGGATTACCTGGATACACCTGCCCTGCTTGGGGGGAGGGTGTCTCCAGCAATCCTAAAACTTCCTGGGGTCAGATTTGGCTCCAGGACTCCCGATATCCCCAAAATCCCTGGAGTTGGCCCCAGGACCACCAATACCCCCAAACTCTCCTGGGGATGGAACTGGGCCCGGAATCACCAATATCCCAAAATCTCCTGGGGATGGAGCTTTCTTAGAGATACCAACACCCCGAAATCTCCTGGGGATGGAGTTTTCCCTGGGATCCCAAACCCCTCCCTGGGATCCAAACACCCCAAAACCTTCCTGGGGATAGAGCTTTTCCCTGGGATCCTGAAAGCTTCCTGGGAATGGAGCTTTTCCCTGGGATCCCGAAAGCTTCCTGGGAATGGAGCTTTTCCCTGGGATCCCGAAACCCTCCTGGGAATGGAGCTTTTCCTGGGATCCCAAAACCTTCCTGGGGATGGAGCTTTTCCCTGGGATCCTGAAACCTTACCGGGAACGGGGCTTTCCCTGGGATCCCATCTCCAACCCTTTCCTGGGATCCCAATGCCCCAAACCCTCCCAGGAATGGAGCTTTCCCTGGATCCCAAAGGTCCCACCTCCATACCTGGCTGGGGGATGCTGACGCAGCCGGTCCAGGTGCTGCATTCCTTGGTTGCCTTCGGAGGACTCACCGCCTCATAAAGGAGCCGGGAGAGGGAGAACTCCTGGGGGTACCCACACTCCGGCTCCTCCACAGCCTGCGGCAGGATCCTCTGGAATCGCGGGTGCCCGAAGAGCCTGAAGTCCTCGGCGGTGGTGGAGATGGACACAAAGGGCTCCTGGCTGTGGTAGGAATGGCTGTGACGGGCTGATCCCAGCATCCCCCCCTTCCCAAAGGCCCATCCCGGAGCAGGGACGTACCGTGCGGGGCGCGGGGTGATGAGGGAAGACACGGCCGAGTAGTTGTTGGCGACGTATCCCGAGCCGGAATGGAGCCCCAGGAGGGGGTGCACGGACACCTGGTCCAGGGGTTTGGCTCCCAACACACGCCACTCGGATTGCAGGGACACCCCCGGCTCTCTCCTCCCAAAGGCCACCTCGTAGGTGGTCACGTAGAAGCTCATGAGATCCGAGGGGAGCGTGGGAGGGCCCCTCACCAGCGGGAATCCCGTGCCCAAGCCCCCGGCGGGGGAATCCTGCGGCAGGGAAGGCATCCTGGCAGCGGGAGAATCCCCCTGGAAGGGCCCTACGCCATGGCTGGAGGTGCTGCCAGCGGCTCCCGGCCTTCCCGGTGCCCGGGAAGGTCTGGAATGTCACCCTGGAATGCCCCTCGGCCACCCCGGCAACGGTGACAACAGCAACAACGGGGCACTCCGGGGAGCACCGGGAATGTTGAGCTCCGAGCACTTTGGGAAGAGGGATACAGCCCTTCCAAGTGTGGGGTCACCCCCCTGGGATCCTTGGAAAAGGGGGCACGTGGGAATTGGGGGTATTGGTGGGGCGGGCAGCGAGCTGGGAGTGTCCCCAGGGAGAGAGCTGGGAGTGTCCCCAAGGAGCGCACCCCGATGTCACAATGCAGGGAAGCGGGGCCGGCTTTATTCAGCATTCCAGAGTGTCCAGGGGCCGCTGGAAGAGCAGGAGAAGCACAGGGGAGGCAGCGGCGATTCCACAGCTCCCGGTGTTCCCGGGAACGGGCACGGCGGGCTCACTGGGGGTGCTCAAAGAGGTATTCCAGGTCCGGCTGCCGCAGCCGCTGCTCCCGGTTCCTGTTCTTGGCGAATTCCCGCAGCATGGCCAGCACGTCGTGCTCCAGCTCTGCCGGAGCCGGCTTGGCTTCTGCGGGAAAACAGGGAAAACTGGGAACGCTGGGAAAACAGCTCCGGGCTGGCCCCATCTTGGTGCCCCAGTGATCCATCCTGGTGTCCCAGTGGCCCATCCCCATCTCCCAGTGACCCCTTCCAGTCTCCCACTCACTCATCCCAGTCTCCCAGTGACCCCTCCTGCTGTCTCAGGGGCCAATCCCAGCATTCCAGTGACCCATCCCGGTGTCCCAGTGATCCATCCTGGTCTCCCAGTGACCACTCCTTGTTTCCCAGTGGCCCCTCCTGGTGGCCACTCCTGGTATCCCAGTTACCCATCCCTGTCCCCCAGTGACCCCCCCTACTGTCTCAGGGGCCCATCCCAGTGTCCTGGGGGGCCCATCCCAGTGTCCCAGTGTCTCACCCCTGTCTCCCAGTGTTCCATTCTGGTGTCCCAGTGACCCACTCCAGTATCTCAGGGGACCATCCCATTGTTCCCAGTCTCCCAGTGACCCCTCTCAGCATCCCAGTGACCCATTCTGGTCTTCCAGTGACCCATCTTGGTGCCTCAGGGGCCCATCCTCGGCTTCAAGTGACCTATCCCAATGTCCCAGTGACCCATCCTGGCCTACAGGTGACCCATCCCCATCTCCCAGTGTCCCACCCCGGTGTCCCAGGGGTGTCCCCACGCACCAGTTGCCCAGTAATAGATGTCCCAGTCGTTACTGGGCTCGTTGATGAGCCGGTCGTAGCGGTTCAGCTGCTCCTCGCTCATCCTGCCCAGGTTTTCCTTGGCAAAGAGGCTGGAAAAGGGAAGCAGCAGGATAAGGATGGGATATGACGGCCAGGCCTGTGTGATCCCGGACCACAGGGATCCCCATCCAGCTTTCTGTTCACCTCAGCACAGCATTCCCAGGGAAGCTGAGGAATTCCCATCCCTGGAGGTGTCCAAGGCCATGCTGGAAAAAGGCTTGGAGCAGCCTGGGCTAGTGGAAGGTGTCCCTGCCCCAAACCATTCCCATGTTCCATGTGCTGCTTTAGATGGGATTTTGGGAAGAAATTCTTCCCTGTGAGGGAATGGATTCCCAGAGAAGCCATGGAATCCCCACCCCTGGAAGTGTCCAAGTTGGAGAAGGGCTTGGAGCAACCTGCTATAGGTGGATTAGAGGACTTTCAAAGTGCCTTCCCCCCAAACCACTCCGGGATTCCAAGCCCTACTCCAATCCCAAAATCCAAGCTGCCTTCTTTCCACACATCCCAGGACTGACTCCCATCCTTCCCAAAACCCTTTGGCTCGGCCATCCCTGGGCTCTGCTCCGTCCTTCCCGTGGGATCCTGGACCAGAAGAGCCCTCGGGATAATTCATCCCAAGGATTTTGGCCGTGTGATCCCTCCCTAAACCCTTCCCTGCGGTTCCAAGCGGCGGGATACCCCTGGAGCCCATCCCACCTGAGCAGGATGCAGTTTTCCAGCATCCCCCTTTTCCTGCTCTCGTAGAGCAGCCGGGCCCTCTTGGTCTCCAGCGGCTCGTGGGGCCGCTCCTGCCAGGGGGGCAGCGGGAATTCCAGCACGTCCTTGCCCGAATCGGGCGGGGAATCGCCGCGGTAGCCGCGCTGGGCGATGGCGGGAAAGGCCGGGAGCCGGAGCAGGGAGCGGAGCTGGGGATGGGAACGGCACGGGAATGTTGGTGGTGGGAAAAGGGCAGGGGAAGGGAAAAGGGATCCCACACCACCCCGGGCTCGCCAGAGCTGCCCCATCCCACAACAGCTTCCCAGATCCTGCTGCCCCAAATTCCCGATCCCAAAGGCCCCCCGGATCACCCTTTCCCCCATTTCTCCCCTTGGATTCCCTCTTCCCTCCTTTTCCCCCTTCCCCATCCCACCTTCACCCCAGACCCTCCTTTTCCCCCTTTCCCTCCCCTTTCCCTTCGCTTTCCATCCCTTTTCCCTCTTCCCCACCAAACACCCTTTTCACTCTCCTTTCCCCCTTCCCAAAACTTCTTTTTCCCTTTCTCTTCCCCTTCCCCTTTCCCATTCCCCCCATCTTCCCCCCCTTTCCATTCCCTTTCCCTTTTTTCCCTTCCCTTTTCCCCCCTTCCCATGCCCCCCTCACCCGGACCGCCGCCATGTTTCCCCGGGCCGCTCTGGCCCCGCCCCCTCCCCTCTCTATGCCCCTGGCGGTCTCCGCGGAGGGGGCGTGTCCCCGCTGTGCCGGAAGTGGGCGTGACCTGCCCCGGAAGTGGGCGCGGCGGCGCTGGCGGTGAGCGCGGGCGGCGCGCGCGGGGCCGGGGGGTGGGGGGAGGGGAAAGCGGGGGGGGGTCGCGACCTATCGCGACATATCGCGAGCCGCCGCCCCCTCCCAGCGCTGCCCACACCCCTGCCCAAACAATCCAGCCCACCCGCGGCTCGGGCTGTGCGGCCCCGAGGGGCCGCGGGTGGCGGGGATGGGCCGGGGGGGCGGCGGGATGTGAGGGGGGATCGGGAATGCGGGGGGGAAACTGGGATTGGGGGGGGAAAACTGGAATTGAGGGGGACACGGGATTTGGGGGAAAGGGGATTGAGTGGGGAGGGATTTGGAGAAACGCAGGGATTTGAGGGGAAAGAGGGAATTTTGGAGGAAGAAGGGATTTTGGGAGTACACAGGGATTTGGGGGGAAAAGGGCATTTGGGGGGAAAGAGGGGATTTTGAGGGTACAAGGAATTTTGGGGGCACACAGGGATTTGAGGGGAAAGAGGGAATTATGGGGAAATGGGATTTTTGGGGACAGAGGGGATTCAGGAAGGAAAACTTTGGGGAGACAGAGATTTGGGGGGAAAGACGGAATTCTGGGGGTGAACTGGGGAATACTCTGGGACACATCCCCCCATGCACGGCATTCCCACCCATCCATGGCATTCCAGGGGCTGGCTGAGCTCCCAGTGTCTCCTTTCCCAGAGCACGTCCCGTGTCCCAGCCCGGGCGCTCCCGCTTTTCCCGCCTCTGGAAATATGTCCGAGGGAGTGGATCTGATTGACATCTACGCCGACGAGGAATTCACCCAGGTGAGCATCGGGATTGGGATCGGGATCGGGATCCAGACCCCTCCCTGTTTCATGGGAAGAGTTCCCAGTGTCTTCCAGCTCGGCTGGGATTGTTCCCAAATCCCGGGTGGGTCTCAACATGAAGCCGGTCATGGAATGGTTGGGATCGAAGGGTTTGGCTGCATCCCGGCTGGAAAAATGAGGAATTCTGGCTGGGAGAGGCGTTTGTAGGGAATTACACAGCAAGGGGATCGATGGGATGAATCCCTGTGGAGCCTGTCCCATCCCAGGATGTCTGGGATTCGCAGGAGGGGGTGTTGGAAGAGCAGATTTTAGGGATTTCTTGGACCTGGGGGAGCCAAGTGCGAAGAGGGATGTGGGAAGATGGAAAACTGCCATGGAAAACCCATGGAGAGAAGCTGGCAATGGGAAAAGCCACGGGAGCTGGAAGGAAAACACCTGGATTAAGGAATCACTGGGAAGGAAGGAATTCCTGGGAGCTCTTAGAAGGATAAAGAGAAGTTGGGAAGAATTCCTGGATGCTCCTGGAGGG
Source organism: Anabacerthia variegaticeps (assembly GCA_035583185.1). Lineage (NCBI taxonomy): Eukaryota > Metazoa > Chordata > Aves > Passeriformes > Furnariidae > Anabacerthia > Anabacerthia variegaticeps. Next base: position 8,355,338 of record JAWWEW010000165.1, on the reverse strand, counting down.
ATGAAGAGAAGTTGGAAGGAAAGAATTCCTGGGAGCTCCTGGAGGGATGAAGAGGAGCATGGTCTGGTTATTGGACGAGAATATCCATGGATTAGACCTTCGGGAAAACTGGGAAACCATGTCCACGACCTCGGAGCTGAGGAGACTTCCAGGTGCTTTCCAACCTCCTGGAAAGCAGCAGGAGTTGCCAAAATAACGGGAATGTCACCAAAAAGAGGGAGTTGTCTGTCCTGCCTGGAGTTTCCTGCTCCCAAAGGCCTCTTCCAGCGTCCTTCCTGGAAAACTCCTGGAATAAAGCAGATTCCCAGTGTACCAACCCACCTGGGTCAGCGCCAGGACCAAGCGGCTCCAGTTTAGGAATGGCCTGGCTTTGTGTGTTTTTATGGAATTTGCATCGGGAAAAAGGTATGCCTGGGGTTGGGAGAGCTGGAAAGCTGCAGGAATGAGGGTGGAGGGTGGAAAAGGGGGAGAATCCGTGGCTGGAGTTCACATGGGAATGTTTTCTGAGTTGCTCAGAGGGTCTGGGGTGGCTTTAGTGAAATCTTTGGGAATGAAGAAGTGAGGGGGGCGGGAGGAGGATGGAGCAAAAAGTGGGATGTGCAAGGATTTCACTGGAAATTTTGGGAATTACACCCCAAAGATCCTTGACGTGACCGAGAGGATCCCGAGAGCCGGAATGATGATCCTTTGGGATGTGTGGGAGAGCCAAGCCTGGAGTTTATCCATGTGGGGATCAAAGCTGTGGTGTCCCCGTGGCATTCCAGGGATGCCAGTGTAATCCCAAATCCCACAGCCTGGGCTAATTCCCACTGACAGCGCCCCTGGACTGGGATCCCTCAAAACTCCAAATATCCCGAGGGATTCCAGGCGCTTCCTCCTCCTTCCTGTGTTTGCTGCCGACTCTGGGAAACTTCCAGGCGGGAATCTCCCCGCCTTGGGCCGTATCCAGAGGCTCCCGGTGGAGGTAGGGCCGTGGGAGTCGGAATAACCAAACACTGGAGCTTTTTTTGGGCAGGAGCACAAAACGGCAGCTCCCTCCTCAAATCCTGCTTTTCATCGGCTCCTCCGTGGGAAGAGCCGGATGCAAAGGCTCGGGAAGAGGGAGAATCCTGGCATTTTGGGATTTCCGTGACCCTCCTGCTGAGGATCCTTCCCTGTGTGGCTCCCAGGGGGATGTTTGCGATTCCCTGACTCCTGCAGCCCGGATTTAGCCACCTCACACCACTTCCGGCTGTCCAAACTTCTGGAATTCAAAACCTGGGATCAGAACCTCTGGTTTTTATGGGACATCAGCCCCGTGCCTCATTCCTGTGGGATTGAGGGGAGGGGGTGTAGCTCCCAAGCTGGAATTTTGGGAAGCGTGAGGCTCATCCCTGCAGGGAGTTTGGTTTTCCACCGTTGAACTCCTGCCCTCCAGGGTGGGAATTTCTTCCTGGTGGTTTTCAGGAGTGGCAAGTCGAGTCTCGTCTGGTTGTTTGGGAAAACTGAGATCCCTGTGGGCTGGTCCTTGGAATTGCTGGGGGTTTTGGTGGGGTATTGGGATGAAATTCTTCCCTGAGAGGGTGGTGAGGCCCCAGAATGGATTTCCCAGGGAAGCTGTGGCTGCCTCATCCATGGAATTGTGCAAGGCCAGGCTGGAAGAGGGTTTGGAGTGACCTGGGATAGTGGAAGGTGGATTAGATAATCCTTAAAGCCCCTTCCCACCCAAACCGTTCCATGACTGATTCCAACCTCCTCTTCCATCCCAAAATCCAAGCGGCCTTGTCTCTGTAATTCCCAGAATTTACACACATCCTTCCCAAAGGATTTCAGCTCCGCCATCCCTGGGAAGGTGGGAATGCCCCCTCCCAACCCAAACCACTCCAGCATTCCACAAATCCCCCAGAGCAGAGCCCATCACCCCGTTCCTTGGGACTCCCCGACCCACGAGGGTGGGAATTCCGCTCGGGAATCGGCATGACAGGTTCAGAAACGACAAAGCCCTTCCCAGACTGGGACTCTCGTTGTGTTCTCCCCCCAGGACCCGGAGTTCAGTAATGCTGACCAGATGGACCTGTACGACGACGTGTTAGCCGCCAGCTCCCAGCCCCAGGAGAAGCGCCCGGAAGCGGCTCCCGAGATCCGGCAGGAGCCGTCGCCCAAGCCCAACAGCAAACCCCCGGCCATCCTCTACACCTACAGCGGGCTGCGCAACAAGAGAGCCGCCGTCTACGTGGGCAGCTTCTCCTGGGTGAGCTCCCCAAAACCCCGCCGGGGGCATTCGGGGTTCCTGGGCAAACCCGCCCCCAGGGGCTGCCGGGATGGCTGGGGGAACTCTGGGATCTTTGGGAGCTGTTCCTGCTCAATCCGTGCTGTCCCGGCATTCCAAGCAGGGATGTGAGCTGGTTCTTGGCCTTGTGATCCACAGGGAAAAGGAGGGATCCAAAGAAACCCTTGAGGGGCTGCTGGGATGGCTGGAGGAGTTCTGGGATCTTTGGGAGGTGTTGCTGCTTGATCCGTGCTGTCCCAGCATTCCAAGCAGGGATGTGAGCTGGGCTGGACCTTGTGACCCTCAGGGAAAGGGATTTGTAACCCAGAGGGATCCAAACAAACCCCTGAGGGGCTGCCGGGATGGCTGGGGGGCCTCTGGGATCTTTGGGAGGTGTTCCTGCTCAATCCGTGCTGTCCTGGCATTCCAAGCTGGCCTATGAGCTGGTCTTGGACTTATGATCCCCAGGGAAAGGGATTTGTATCCCAGAGGGATCCAAAGAACACCCTGAAGAGCTTCAGAGAAACCCCTGAGGGGCTGTCAGGGATTCTGGGCTCTTAAATGGAGGTTCTGGGATGTTTGGGAGCTGTTCCTACTCAATCCATGCTGTCCCAGCATCCCAAACTGGGCTGTGAGCTGGGCTTGGCCTTGTGATCCTCAGGGAAAAGGGAATTGTATCCCAGAGGGGCTTCCATGCAGCTTCGGCACCCCCCCCATTGCCCCTTCACAGGTGTGACTTTGGGGGCTGCTCCCAAATCTCCTTCTCCCACCATGGACTGGGGGAGTGGTTTGGGAACAGAGAGACCTCTGATGTCCATTCCCAGGGATGATTTTAAGCTCCCAGAGGGACTCTGGGGTGACAGTGCCGAGGTGGGTGGGGCGCTCTGGGGACGGGCAGCCATCCCATTCCCTGTTCCCCCCAGTGGACGACGGACCAGCAGCTGATCCAGACCATCCGCTCCGTCGGAGTGTACGACGTGGTGGAGCTGAAGTTTGCGGAAAACCGAGCCAATGGCCAATCCAAGGGGTGAGAGCCGAGGGGCCCGGGGCACATCCCACTTTTTGGGGAGGGAGGGATTTGGGAAGGGGGCTGACCGTGCCCGTTGTCCCGCAGGTACGCGGAGGTGGTGGTGGCCTCCGAGAACTCGGTGCACAAACTGCTGGAGCTGCTTCCCGGGAAAATCCTGAACGGAGACAAGGTGGAGGTGAGGCTGGCCACCCGGCAGAACCTGTCCCAGTTCGAGGCCCAGGCTCGGAAACGTGAGTGATCCGTGGCACACACACACACACGCACACACACACACACACACACACACACAGACACACACAGAGCCCCGGGATTGCCCCTGGAGCAGCTGCCAAGGCCGAGCCCAGCGAGCCCTCGGGATGGGGGGAAAAGCAGGAGTGCTTGGGGGTTGTTTTTCCCATTCCTGAGCCGGATTAGCTCCTGACCCGAGTCTTTATGATCCCCTTTTAGGTGCTCCCACACTGCGAAGATCCCTCGTAGCCTCCTCCTCCTCCTCTCCAAACTGAATGGGCTTAAGCTCTTCAGGCTCTGGGCATAGCTAAGACCCTCCATATCTATTAGTAGCTCCAATCTGGATCTGCTCCAGAGTTTTTCCATCCCTGCCGAGGTAAGGTGCCCAACACTGGAGGAATATTCCAGCTGGGACCTGGCCGTATGGCGATAGGTGGTCCTGGCCTCGCTCCGCAGCGATGCGACGGGATCCGCAGGGATTGTCCCGGCAGGAGTGTCCGAGGAGGTCTTTGTAGATCCCATGGCACCTTTGGTGCAAGGAAAACCCCTCTTCCCGGCCTCCCGCCCCTGGAGTCCTGGTGGAGCAGGGGGTGTTCCCTGAGAGTTCCCAGGGGCACGGTGGAGCTTCCCTGGATCTTCTGGCACTGCTCGGAGCTGCGGCTCCATCAAGCTCCTCCTGCCTCATCTTCAAAGCCTCTTTGGACAGGGCAAGGCTTCTTGTCCCTCTTGGAATGCCAAGTTCTCTCCTTCCTCCGGCAGCAGCCCCGTTGCTGTCGGTTCTGTCCCGTGTTCCTCCGTGCTCGGGGGCATTCCCAAATCCATGCGTGGATCAGGCTCTCTGGGTCCTTGGGGATCTCTCCCTGCTGCTTGTGGCTTTCGGCTCCTGTGCCTGTGTCCTCACTGTCCCCAGGGCACCGTGTGGCTCCTGGGGGAGCTCTTGGAAAAACACATGGAAGCGGAGGCTACGCTCGGCCGGCTGGCTCTTTCCCCTGGGCACCTCCAGCTCTCCGGGGGTGGGAGGAGGAGGAGGAGCAGGAGGAGGAGCAGGAGGTCTCCAAGAGCAGGGGACCCTGCAGCTGGAACTCACGGCTCTCCCCCCGCCCCGTTCCAGGCGTGCCACCGCGGGCCCACTCCCGGGATTCCGTGGACGCCGTGGATGGCCGGGCGACGCCGACGGACAACGCGCTGCCCCCTTCCCGCATGGAAAAGCCCCCCTCGGTCCTGCCCTTCTTCAGCCGCCCCCCTGCGCTGCCCCTCATGGGGCTGCCCCCCCCTCCCATGCCCCCCCCGCCCCCTCTTTCCTCTGCCTTCGGGGTCCCTCCTCCTCCTCCCGGAATCCCCTACCAGCACCTGCTGCCCCCCCCGCCCCGGCTGCCCCCTCCCCTGGCCGTGCCCCCCCCGGGGGCCGTTCCCCCTGCCCTGCACCTCAACCCTGCCTTCTTCCCACCTCCCACCGCCGCGCTGGGGCCGCCTCCGGACACCTACGGCAAGGCCATGGCTCCCTACAACCACAGCAGGTGAGCCGGGGCGGGCCGAGGGCGTGGAGGGCTGTGAGAGGGTTTGGGAGCCACACTGACAGTGTGCTGTCCCCACAGCCGAGAGCTGGGCCCGCCGCCCCCGGCCGTGAGCGAGGGCGAGTTTGAGGAGATCATGAACCGCAACCGCGCCATCTCCAGCAGCGCCATTTCCAAGGCCGTGTCCGGCGCCAGCGCAGGTAATTCCCGCCTCCTTCCCAAAGCCCATCCCGGTGTGGATCCCCGCTCCTGACCCCTGTGCTTCCTGCCTTTCTCCAGGTGACTACAGCAATGCCATCGAGACGCTGCTCACGGCCATCGCCGTCATCAAACAGTCGCGCGTGGCCGGGGACGAGCGGTGCCGTGTCCTGCTCTCCTCCCTCAAGGACTGCCTGCATGGAATAGAGGCCAAATCCTACAGCAGCAGCTCCAGCAGCAGCTCCAGGTATCCCTACGGATCTCCCTGTGGAGCCCAGGGGTTGCACTGTGTGCATGTGCCCCCACGGGTGAGTGACTAAAAGGTCTCTGTCTCCCTGTCCCCCCGGTTTTCCCCCAGGAAAAGACACCGGTCCCGGGAGCGCTCGCCCAGCCGGTCCCGGGAGAGCAGCCGGAGGCACCGGGACCTGCTGCACAGCGACGAGCGGCACGAGGATTATTTCCCGGAGCGGAGCCGGGAGCACGAGCGGCACCGGGACAGGGACAGAGACAGGGACAGGCACCACTGAGGCAGGTCGGGGGTGCCGGGGGGTTTCGGGAGGGAGGGAGGAGGGAAAAGGGGCTCCTGACCTCTCCTCTCCTCTGTCCCCGCAGCAGTTCCGCAGGAAGCGGTTTTTAATGGACTCCTATCTCCTCACCTCGACACCCCGAGGCCGCTCCGCCCCATCCCGGCCCCTTCCCAGCCACTCCCAGCCCTCTCCCAGCACCTCGTGGCCTTGGGAATCCCCCCCACCGCTGCTGCTGCTGCCACCGCTGCTGCTTCCCGGGGCCATCCCGCTCCGCTCCGTGGACACTCGGACCCAAAGAGAAATGGTGCTTTTATTCCATGGAGGGAGGTTTGTGAGCCCTTCCCAATCCGGGAGAGGGGTGGGGAGGGGACAGAGGGGACGGAGCCCTCCCGATCCCGGGATGAGGAGCCACACGGCGGCCTCTGGATCGCCTGGGGGACAGTGCTGTCCCCATCGCCCCAGCGGGACACTGTGCCACGCTCCTCCTTTTCCACCCTCGCCCTCCGGGACTTGGGAAAAGAGGGGCTGGAGCTGGGCCGGGGGTCACCCCCTCCTCTATCCCGACATTCCCCACAGCAGCATTCCCACCCCAACGGCAGCTGCGGCCTCTCCCGCAGCGCCTTCCTTGTTTTAGAGGAAGCGGAGGAGGCAGGGCAGGCTGTGATTCCCTCGCGTCCCCTCCTGTCCCCTCGGCATCCCCGAGCAGGACAGGGAGAGCCCAGCAGGGTCGGGAGCAGCCGGGACACACGGCGTGGCTTCCAGGGCTGGAATCACCCCCGGAACTATTCCCGGGCGGGAAAACCCAGGCTCTGGGAAGTCTTTTTAAGTTGAAATCTCCCCCAAATCAGGAATAACTCCCCCCTCCCCAACTTCCCAAGCCCCACGAGGTGGGAGCGCTCGGCGGGAGACGTCCGGGTTTTTTTTACTTACTCCACAGATTTTTAGTTCCTTTCCAATAGTGGAGGGGGGGAAAAAATTCCCTCAGAATTGCAGAGCAAATCCCTGGAAGCCCTGGCGAGGCACCGCCCCCTCCTGCTCGCAGTGATTAGATTTGTCTTTGGATAGGTTGGAAAAATTGTGTAATAAACTCGATGACGTTGTCAAGTCTTTTACACGGTGCTCCCGTGGCATTCCTACGGCTGGGATTTGGGATAATTAGGGAATAGGAGGGATTTGGGGGGGGGTGTCATCATCCTCTGAGGGCTCCCGTGCTTCCTGAAGGAGCTCGGAGTGCTCCCACATTCCCAGGCACCAGGTAAAAATATACATTTATTGGAAAACAGGGAATTATCCGGGAAGGGCATATTAAAAAATAAGGGTTCTTCGTACCTTGAGCTCGCCCAAGGGGGTGAGTCCGGGTGGGAGCAGGTCCCTGGCACGTGCTGCAGGTGAGGTGGGAAGTGGGAAAGGCAGGAGGGACGAGTCCAGGTGGAAGGGGGAAAAGCGGGAGAGCAGAGCTCAAGAGGAAGTGGGAAAAGCAGGAGGGATGAGTCCAGGTGGAAGCAGGAAAGGTGAGAGGGATGAGCCCAAGGAGAAGTGGGAAAAGCAGGAGGGATGTGTCCAGGTGGAAGCGGGAAAAGCAGGACAGAGCTGTCCAAGTGGCACTAAGTGAAAGAAGGAGCAGGAAAAGCGGGATCCCGCCCTTTCCCGGGGATGGGAAGAGGAGCTGGCACCGGTGACACTTCCCTGTGTCCCTGTGCCCCATCCCTGGCACGGCCTCAGTACGGATCCGCCCTATGGAAAAGGACAGAGAGAGGGATGTGTCGTCTCTAACCCGACCTGGAAACTCGCCGAGCGCGTCCCCCAGTCCCTGGATGCGGCACCTGGAGAAGGAGAGCAGCGCCAGGAGGCCCAGGAGCAGCTCCAGGCCGTAGAAGAGCAGCAGGATGGCGCTCAGGAAGGATTCCAGGCGCAGGGAATACGTCTGGAGCAGCAGGTAGTAGCCGGCCAGCGCGGCCGCCGGCACCGTGAGCGCCAGGCTGAGGGACAGCGGCACCTTCCGCCGGCACAGGTTGCCCTTGGAGCCTGCGGGATACTTGGAATCAGGGCGGGAACGGAGCTGAAACATCCCATTCCAAAGGTAGGGACACCTTCCCGTCGAGCAGCTCCGAGCCCCGCCCAGCGCGGACCGGGGCACTTCCAGGGGCTCCGCAGGGAGGGTGGGATGGCCGGGTGGGTTGTTCGTAGAATCCTGGAATGGTTTGGGCTGGAAGGGCTGGGGAGATCCAGCTGCAGCCCCTGCTGTGGGCGGGGACACCTTCCACCGGTTTGCATTGCTCCAGGCCGGATGGGAGCGCTTCCCTGGGAAAGCCATCCCAGCGCCTCACCGTCTTATTTCTTCCCAATTTAAACTAGCACATGGAATCCTGGAATGCTTCGGTTCGGGAGGGACCTCAAATTCCATCTCACTCCCACCCCCTCCCACGGGCAGGGACACCTTTTCCAGCAGCCCGCGTTGCTCCCTCCCAGCGCCATCCTGAACAGCCAGGGCTGGATTCGGGAGTTATCCCAGGAGCCTCGGGCATGTCGGGGCCACTCACCGAAGAAGATCCGCGTGGCCTCAGTGCCGAGGTAGAGGAGCAGCAGCGCCACATCGAGCACCAGGTTGGACACGGGGTAGGGCAGGAGCAGCCCTGCGGGCACACCCCGGCCGGGAATCACACCACATCCCTGCGGGAATCCCGGCCCTGCCCGTGCCGGGAAGCGGGCTGCACAGGGGGGGCTCACCCTTGTACACGAACACGAAGGCTTCCAGCAGGAAATAAGTGGCGCTGTACCAGCCGTTGAGGAAGAGCAGGACCTGCAGCGGCGCCGAGGAGCGATGGCGGCCTGAGGGGACACGGCGCGCCCGTGAGGGGGGGGCGCGGCCGGCGGGCCCCGCCGCGCCTTGGCCGCCCCCCAGCCCCGCCGCCAGCCCCGCCGCCACCCCCCGTCCCCCTCGGTGCCGCCCGGGATGCCCCGCTACCCCGCTCTCCGTGCCCTATCCCGCTCCCACCCCTGGGCGCCATCTTCCATCTCCATGGGAACCGCCGCCGCCGCCCTCCCGCCCGCCAGGGGGCGCCGCGCGCGGGACGCTCCGCGCGCCCCTCTCGGTGGCGCCGCCGCTCCGCGCCCGCCTCTCTATGGTCGGAGGACTCAGAGCCCCTCGGCCGCCCTCCCCAGCCCTACGATCCACAGGGATGCGAATCCCGCGCTGGAAAAGTGCGAATCCCGCGGCTCTGTAGCTGCAGGCGCAGCGCCGAGCGGGTTACGGTGACAGGGAGAAACACCCGGGGGCCTCTGGAAAACATATCCCGTTTATTTGTTTGGACTTTCCAGACATTCCCGTTCCGAGCGGCGCCGGCGTGGACATTCCTGCAGGGCCAGCCCACGTCGCTGATTCCCAGCATTCCAAAGGAAGAAGAGGGAGGACAAGCCGGGATGTTGCAGGAGCATTCCAGGGTTTTCCAGGGATCCATTAGCCACGGAAGTGGGCAAATTCCTGGCGGAGCCAGAGGGAGTCCTGGTAGAACAGGGGGTCTCCCAGGTGCACGGCCGTCCGCTTGTAGAAGTAGCAGTAGAGCACGGCCGCTGCGGGAATTTGGGGGGAGTTCGGTGACAGGGATTTGGGATTTGGGTCCCCAAGAGCGTGGGATTCCCCCTCCCCTCTCCCGGGAAGCCTTACCCAGCCTCTGGAAAACGAAGAGGGTCTGGAGCCCTTCGGTCCAGATGAAGCGGCCGGAGTCGCGCCAGCGCAGGTTCTGAGGGGGTGGAAAAGTGGGAATAACCCCTGGAGGGGTCTGGGAGATCTCCCCATTCCAAAGGGTCTCAGGGGGACAGAAAGCCAGGAACAACCTCTGGAGAGAGTTTGGTTTGGGGGAGTCCCCATTCCAAAGGTTCCGAGGGGAGTGAACAAACAGCTGGGAATATTCCCTGGAACAGTCTGCGGGAGCCCCCCATTCCAAAGGTTCTGAGGGGGACAGAGAGTTGGGAATATCCCCATTCCAGAGGTTCTGAGAGGGATGGAGAGCCAGGAATAACCCCTGGAGCAGATTGGAGGAGCCACCCATTCCAAAGGTTCTGAGGGGGACAGAGAGTCGGGAATAACCCCAGTCCAAATGTTCTGAGATGGATGGAGGCACATCCAGCTGGGAATAACCCCTGGAGCAGCTCAGGGAGCCCCCCAGACCCCTCACCCCATTCCAAGGGTTCTGAGGGGGACAGAGAACCCAGGAATAACCCCTGGATCAGTTCGGGGGAGTCCCTATTCCAAAGCTTCTCAGGGAGACAGAAAGAGAGGAATAACCCCTGGAGAAAGTTTGGGGGAGTCCCAATTCCAAAGGATCTCAAGGGGACAGAAAGCTGGGAATAACCCCATCCCAAGGGTTCTGAGGGGCATGGAGGCACATCCAGCCGGGAATAAGCCCTGGAGCAGTGTGGGAAGCTGCCCAGGTGGAAGGTTAAGCAGCTCAGGGCTTTAGGCACGGAGCCAGGCCCTATTCCTGCTTCAGAGCTGCAGATCCCTGCAAATCCCCTTCCCGGACAACGTGGCACGGGATGGCTCCCGGCCTTCCCCAAACATTCCCTGTGCCCTGCAGCAGGAAGAGAGCCTTGGGAAGAGGCTGTGCAGGGGTGGGAGCGGCTCCCTTGGGAAGGGGCCAGGAAGGAGTTTGTCTGGGAAAGAAAAGGAGAAGGTGCTGCCGGGACAGAGCCAGGAGCCTGGACTGGGGGGTAGGGAGTAATCCCTGGAAAAACAGGAACTGCTGGAACAGGCTTTCCCTAGGGAAAGAGGATTTTTCAATATATTATTCCCCTTGGGAATGGGCTGGGATTGTGTTGGGATGGGGCAGTGCCTTCCCAGCCCAATTCCAACAGCAGGATCATGGAAAGGGACACCAAACTGTCAGTGTGGGGGAGCTGCTTTCCTGGGAAAAGAGCATTCCCCAACAGGTTCTTCCCTTAGGGAATGAGGCTGGGATGGAGCTGGGATGGGGCAGTGCCTTCCCAGCCCAATTCCAACAGCAGGATCATGGAAAGGGACATCAAATTGTCACTGTGGGGGAGCTGCTTTCCTGGGAAAAGAGCATTCCCCAACAGGTTCTTCCCTTAGGGAATGAGACTGGGCTGGGGCAGTGCCTTCCCAGCCTAATTCCAACAGTGGGATCATGGAAAGGGGACACCAAACTGTCACCACGGGGGGACCTGGTGAGAGAGGGCCGAGCAGAGTGCTCATGGAAAAATCCCTTGGGAGAATGCCGGTGTTCCCAGGCCATCGTACCATGATCCAGATGTGGAAGGAGATGCTGAGCGCCAGGTAGGCCGCGGAGAGCAGGATGGTGCCCTTGAACTTATGGAACAGCAGATTGACCAACCCCGCCTGGAACACGAAGGTGTTGAAGAACATGAGGAAGATGATGATGACGTTGAAGAGGATGGCGATGTCCTGGATGCTGCCGGGAAAACACAGGGATTGGGGGATCTGGGAGCTCCGGGATCTCCTGCCCCACCTTCCCAGCACTCACATGAAGAGCACGAGCTGCACGGCCGGGGCCGTCCGGAGCAGCTCCGAGAAGGAATTCACAAACAGGTCGTAGGAAAGCAGCAGGAATTGCAGGAACAGCACCAGGCTGTAGTTGCTGGGCTGGAGCATCCTCCTTCCCGGGCTTTGGAGCGCTCAGCCCCGGCATTCCCGATGGATCATGGTCGTGGGGGGGTCAGCGGGGCCTCTCCCGACATCCCGGACCTGGAGAGGGGGCACAGGGATGGGTTGGGAAATGGGATGGATCTCAGGGATTGTTTGGCACTGGGATGGATCCCAGGGATGGTTTGGAAGGTGGGATGGGTCCCAGGGATGGTTTGGCACTGGGATGGATCCCAGGGATGGTTTGGAAGGTGGGATGGATCCCAGTGCCCCTCCTGAAATCCAGGAGCTGGAGAAGGAGCTCAGGGATTGTGGGATGGATCCCAGGGGCTCTCCTGCCATTCAGGACCTGGGGACTGTTTGGCTCCTGGAAAATCAGGAAAAGCCACCAAACTGTGTTCCCTCCTGCTCCAAATCTCCCCCAGTGTCCACGTGAGGAAATCCAGGGATGAGGGAGCAGCGTCCAGGCAGGTTATTCCTGGCTCCATGGGCAGGACACACTCCAGGAGCAGGTTTGGGCACATCCCACTCTGGGCATAGGGAATTCAGGAATACGGGAGCAGGTAAGGAACTCCTGGGACGTGTATCCCATGGGAACAGACCCCACTGGGATCAGCCTGGCTGGGGAGAGAAGGGGGGGAATTGGGAATCCTCCATGTCCTGGAAACAGAGCAGTGGGACTGGGGGGATTAATTCCCTGAGGGGGAAACACGGAGATGGAAACGGGGGGAAAAGGAGGGAAAAGGGCTGGGAATGAGGGAAAAGGGCTGGAAAGGAGGGAAAAAGGGCTTGGAATGGGGGAAAAAAGGGCTGGATGTGGGGGGAAGGGGTTGGAAAGGAGTGGGAGAAAAC
>JAWWEW010000165.1:8302852-8314039 GCA_035583185.1 Anabacerthia variegaticeps | reverse complement strand
TCCCCAGGGATGAGGGTCCCCAGGGATGAGGATTCCTATGGATGAGGATCCCCAGGGATGTGTCCCCATGGATGAGGATCCCCAGGGACGAGGGTCCCCATGGATGAGGGTCCCCAGGGATGAGGGTCCCCAGGGATGAGGATTCCTATGGATGAGGATCCCCAGGGATGTGTCCCCATGGATGAGGGTCCCCAGGGATGAGTGTCCCCAGGGATGCTCCAGCACTCCCCTGCACCTGCTGTGGACATCCTAGTTTTCCCGAGGCTGGGGCTGGATGTGGAGACAGCCGGTGACACATTCCCACATTCCCAGGGCGGGGAGGTGGAATGTTCCTTCACTCCCTGTCCCGCCCTGGACTGTCCCCAGCAGCAGTGGCAGCTGCGGCCCGGGCAGTGCTGCTCCTCCTGCCGGGACACGCCGGCCCCCACCGGTCAGTCGGGATGGGGGGGACGTTCCCGGGAATGGGTGGGGCGGGATAGGGGACAGCTGGGAGGGAAAAGGGGCTGGGATGTTTGGGGACAAGTTGTGGGGGGCACTTGTGCAGGGGGAGGGTGGGATGTGGGGATATTCCGGGATGGGGAGTGTAGGATGTGAGAGACGGGGAGAGAGGGATGTGAGGGACAGCTGGGGGAACAAGACAGTGGGATGTGGGGATACTTTGGGATGGGGAGGGTGGGATAGGGGGATATTCCGGGATGGGGAAGGTGGGATACAAGGGACAGGGAGAGTGGGATGTGAGGGACAGGGAGAGAGGGATGTGAAGAACAGGGAGAGAGGGATGTGAGGGACAGCTGGGGGAACAAGGGGACAGGATTTGGGGATACTTTGGGATGGGGAGAGTGGGAGTTTGGGAATACCGGGGCACAGAGAGGGCGGAGCAGAGGGGAGAGTGGATTTCGGGGAGCCAGCCGAGCCTTCCCAGGTTGCTTCCTGGACGACAACGGCGTGGAGTTTCCCGTGGGACAGCTCTGGTCTCCGGGCGATCCCTGTGAGTTATGCATCTGCCAGGTGAATGAGAACCTGCTCTGCTTCCCGTCCCTGTCCCCGCTCCCCCTTCCCGCCCTCGGCACGCCCGTGGCTGTGACCCCCGGATCCGTGGGGATCGGGGATCCCGAGGTGTCTGTCGAGGTGTTCCCGCCCGCAGGCAGATGGCTCCGTGAGCTGCCGGCGCACGGAATGCCTGGAGACCTGTCCCCATCCCATCCGCATCCCGGGGCAGTGCTGCCCCGACTGCTCTGCTGGTGAGCACACCCTGGAATTCCCACCATGGAATTCCCACTGTGAAACTCCCACTGTGCAACTCCCACCCTGCAGCTCCCATCCTGCAGTTCCCACTCTGCAACTCCCACCGTGCAATTCCCACCCTGCAACTCCCACCGTGGAATTCCCACCCTGCAACTCCCACCCTATAATTCCAAGCCCCCTGGGTGACCCCTCCGAGCCCCTTTTCCTCCCCCACCCCAGGCTGCACCTACATGGGGCGGGTGTTCTCCAACAACGAGACGTTCCCCTCGGAGCTGGATCCGTGTCTCAGCTGCATCTGCCTGGTGAGGGCTGGCCCTGGCACCCCGAGATATTCCAGGGGTTCCTGCTCTGTGGGCTGATCCCGTGGTTAAATAACCCAACCCCCCAGACCCTCTCCGGGGGTTCCTAAGGGGGTCTCTCCCATCCCTCCCAGCTGGGATCCGTGGCCTGCTCGCCCCTGGAATGTGCCATCGTGTGCTCCTACCCCTTCCACCCCGAGGGCCGCTGCTGCCCCCAGTGTGACGGTACGGGGGGATCCCCCCAAAACCCCCGAGACCCCCAAAACAGCCCCCGGAGCTGCCCCCAAACCCCTGAGGGTGCCCCCCCACAGACTGCAACTACCGGGGCAGGAAGGTGGAGAACGGGCAGAGCTTCAGCCCCGAGGGCCAGCCCTGCACCCGCTGCACCTGCCAGGTGAGACAGGGCTTTGGGGTGCCCCTCACGGGGGGCACCTCGGGGTGGGTGCCTGTGACCAGGGGGTGTCCCCATAGGATGCTCTGGTGGCCTTTCCTGGGGGGTCCCTGTGCCCATGGGGTGTCCGTGGGATGGCTCTGGGGTCCCTGTGCCCATGGGGTGCCTGTGGGATGGCTCTGGGGTCCCTGTGCCCATGGGGTGTCCATGGGGTGCCCATGCCCGTGGTGTCCCTGTACCCATGGGGTGTCCCTGGGGCTGACCCTCTCCACGTGTCCCCTGTGCCAGCTCGGGGAGGTGACCTGTGAGGAGAGGCCGTGCCCCCAGTCCTGCTCCAAGCCCCCCGCCCTTCCCGCTCCCTGCTGCCCGCCCTGCCCAGGTAAGGGCATTCCCAGCCCCCCCAGAGCTCGGGGGACCCCCATGCCGGGCTGGGGGTCCCGGGGACAGGTGGGAGCTGACCGAGCCCATCCCTGTGCCAGCCACGGACGTCCGGCTCCCGCTGCAGGGCAGTGACCTGGCCCCGTCCTTGTCTCCATCCCCAGCCCTGGCCCCGTCCTTGTCCCCATTCTCCTCCCTGGCCCTGTCCTCATCCTCATCCCCATCCCCATCCCTATCCCCATTCCCATCCTCATCCCTGTCCTCATCCCTATCCCCATCCCTGTCCTCATCCTCATCCCTATTCCCATTCCCATCCTCATTCTCATCCCCATCCCCGTCCTTGTCCCCATTCCCATCCCCATCCCTATCCCTCTCCTCCTCCTCCCCATCCCCATCCCTGTCCCCATCCCCATCTCTATCCCCATCCCCATCCTCATCCCCACCCTCCTCTCCGTCCCCAATCCCTAAGGATTCACCCCCTGGCACCTCGCCCCCCAATCCCCCCAAATCCCGCCTGGCCCAGCTCCTGCTTCCCACCACGTCTCCCCTCAGCCCCAATCCCGGGATTTGGGATGCCGGGGATGCCGCTCCCAGTGCTCCCAGCCCCTCTGGACACCCCTCGGTGCCCCCCGGTCCCCCCTCCGAGGCCGCGGCCCCCGCGGATCCCCCGGGATCCCTCGGGAATGCGGATCCCGCTGCGGACAGCGGGAAGAGCCCGAGGCGCCGAGCGCCAGGAGGAGGAGGAGGATGAGGAAGAGCAGGGGGGTCTGCGGGATCAGGCCCCTGGGAATGGGGGGCGACTGTCCCCCCACCCCCCCAATAAACTCATCCCGGTATTTATTCCCTGTTCCCTCCTGTTTGGGAATGCGCGGAGCCCCGAGGGAATTCCTCGCGGGAATTTTGGGATGAGCGCCCTCTGCGGGACGAGGAGGGAAGTGCGGGAGGTGTTTAGGATTTGGGGATGGGGGGGCTTGTCCTGCCCCAGCTCCCCAGGGATGAGGCTTCCAAGGACTGGGAAATCTCCGGGATTGAGGATCCCCAGGGATCAGGGTTCCCAGGGCTGGGAATGCTCCGGGATTGAGGATCCTCAGGGCTGGGAATTCTCCGGGATTGAGGATCCCCAGGGATGAGAATTCTCCGGGATTGAGGATCCCCAGGGATGAGGGTTCCCAGGGCTGGGAATTCTCGGGGATTGAGGGTCCCCAGGGATGAAGATGCCCATGGACGAAGATGCCCAGGGATGCAGGTGAGGGTGACACCGGTGTCCAGGGGCACCCGGCATTCCCGGGAATGCCCCGCCTTTCCCAGACACACTCGGCACAGGGGGGCTTCTCCACGCCTTTATTGTCCTCGGGGGCGGCAGGAGGGGCCGGGGACGCCGGGAAAAGTGCCATTCCCTAAGGTGGGAACACCCGGGAAGCCCCTCCCGGCTCAGGGCAGCCGCGACAGCCCCACCTTGTTGTTGGCCCTGTCGAAGACGACGTAGTATTCCCGGATAAACACATCGCCAAGGATCCAGAGCTCGCCCTCCTCCGTGGGCGCGTCCATGCCTTGGAATCCCAGGCTGCAGACCCCGCCGCTCTGCTCCGGGCACACGGAAAGGGGCGGTCACGGCGGGATCCCCTCCCCTCCCGTCCCATCCCTTCCCAGGCGTCATTCCAAGCGCTTTTCCCGGCGGGATGCTCACCCGGATCACGTAGGCTCTGGCGGGCACCGGGAATGCCCTGCCGTGGATATGGAACACGAGCTCGGGAAGTCTCCTGGCAGCCTCGCAGCTGATCTGGGGAGGGGGAAAGGGGGTCAGCAGCCGTTCCAGCCGGGAATGAGTATCCCGGGAAGCATCCCGAGGTCTCACCTCGCCGTTGGAGCTGGCGCCGAGGGTATCCATGAGGATCCGGAAGGCTGGGAGGGGCATGGCCAGCAGGGATGTGCCCGTGTCCACGATGGCCTGGCATCCCGAGGAACAGGCTGCCGTCACCCCTTTGACAGAGACTCTGGGAAAAGGGATGCAAGGGTGAGCTTCCCAAGGGTGGCATTCCCAAAAAACCCACCGGCCGGGGAACCCCCCGGGAATACCTCTCCATGGTGATCTGCCAGTAGGTCTCGGCGGAGAGCGGGATCCAGGAGATGCCCTTGGTGGTGTAATAGGGATCGATGGCGCCGAAGAGGACAAAGCTCCCGCCTTGGCTATCCCTGAAAAGCGGGATCCGTGCAGGGAGTTCCCGGCCCGCCGTTCCCACCGGAACACCGGGAGGGAAACGGGAGCTCCGGCCGGGATTTACCTGCTCAGGTAGACGGAGAAGAGATCCCTGTCCACGAGGTTTTCCCGCATCATGTTGTCAAAGACCGGCGTGGCTCCGGAGGAGGCGATGCTCGGGAATGCCAATCCCAGGATTCCGTCGAAGGGGGTGTAGTAGAAGAAATTCCCCGGCTCCGTCTCCGCCAGCCCGAACACCTGGTTCCGGACATTGATCCCGGCCACCTGGGAAAGGGACACAAGGGCATGGCTCGGGGATCCCGGGATCCCCGATCCCGTGGGATGGAGGGGCTGGAGCGGCCGTACGTTGACAGTGTCGTATCCCAGCACTCCGGACATGCTCCCCGTGCCGTAGGCGATGAACAGCGTGTCGTTGGTGCTCAGGAAGGTGGAGGAGTCCGCGGGATTGAAGCGGTTGTGGTTCCCTGGAAGGGGTGGGAAGGAGGGAATCACGGGGGCCTGCGGGATTCCCAGCTGTCCCAGGAGCCCCCGAGGACATTCCGGGCACGTGCCAGACACCTACGGCAGGCCGGGCTGGAGCAGAACACCGAGGGCACCCAAAGGTTGGAAGAGCCGGTGTCGAAGACCACGGTGAATTCCTGGGCTGGAGTCCCGATGGAGATGGTGCCAAAGTACTCGTCCTTGGAAAGGGAACAGTGGGATTGGGAAGGGGATGGGGAGAATGGGATGGGGAAGGGGAGAGTGGGAAAGGGAAGGGGATAATGGGATGGGGAAGGGGATAATGGGAAGGGGAGAGTGGGAAGGGGAAGGAGAGAATGGGAAGGGGATAGTGGGAAGAGGAAGGGCATAGTGGGATAGTGGGATGGGGATAATGGGAATGAGATAGTGGGAAGGGGATAATGGGAAGGGGAAGAGGATAACGGGAAGGGGAAGGGGAGAGTGGGATCGAAAAGGGGCTGGTGGCCCCTGTGCCCCCCCGATCCCATTCCCAATCCCATTCCCTCACATCCATGTAGTTCTGCAGGGGCTCCACAGCGATCCCAGGGAAGTACTTGGCCGCCAGATCGTAGGGATGCTCCTGCAGGAAACTCTCCAGCAGCCCCTGCTCCCGCAGCCTCTCCCGCAGCGACTTCATCTTCCTCAGGGACACCCTGTGGACAGCAGGATCCATCAGCAGGATCATCCCACATCCCACATCCCACATGCCAGGCCCTTTGGGCTGGGGGCCCTGCCCGGAGCTCACCTGGTCCCCAGGCCCTGGGCCAGGCCCACGAGGGCCAGGAGCAGGAGCAGCCTCATGGTGGGCTCTGGGAATGCACAGCCCCGCTGCCGCTGCCCTCCTTATATCCCGGCTCGCGTGTTTGGCCGGCGGCTCCGATAAGGAAAGCAAACGGTTCCCGGGATCCTTATCACAACGTCCTTAAGGGAGGTGGCAGGAGAGGGGGGGAATGTCAAGCCCGGATTCCCAGGGGTCAACTCAGGATGCCGGGATGGGAGGGAAGCGCTCCCGGTGTCCCCCCGGGCACGGCGCTGGGGGCCGGTGGCAAGGTGGGATTGGGTTTGGAGGGTTGGATCCCGGGATTGCAGCCCCCCAGGCTTTCCTGGGAAATCCAGTCCAGGGCCTCACGAGCCTCACAGGGAGGGATTTATGGCCGGTATCCCAGCTAAGCCACCCTCTGGCAGTGGGAAGCCATTCCCCGTGCCCTGAATTTTCCAGAGTCCCTCTGGGCACCAGAAGGGGCTCCAAGGTCTTTCCAGAGCCTTCTCCTCCAGTCAATCCATGTGGGATTTCCACTCTGGGAATCAGCCAAGCCCTTCTCCTCCCCAAACCCCTCCGAGGCATCCCATGCTTTTTCCCTCCAGGATAACCCACTCTTTCATCCCATTCCTTCTTTGTTCCTCTTCCCCCCTCCATGGAATTCAGCCCTGATCCTTTTGTCCTTTTGTTGGGAATGGGGCTTGATTCCATGGGAAGAATTCCAGCCTTGGGGAGCCTTTGATCTCCTCCAGGACAAGGTGACCCTTCCAGGAGCCACGTGGGGCCGTGAGGGAAGCCAAGATTCCGGTGACCTTCAGCATTCCAGCAGCATCCGGAGCTGGCCTTTCCCCCCAGGCTGCTCCCAGTTTCACCCCACAACTGGTCCCAGTCCCACAGCAGCACCAGGGAAGGGGGAGAGGGATGAAATCCCAATGGAAGCAAAGCCAGAGGAGGGCATGGAAAGGCTGGGAGGGCTGGAATTGTCCAGGCTGGATTTCCTGGGAAAGCTGTGGCTGCCCCATCCCTGGAATTGCTCAAGGCCAGGCTGGAAAAGGGCTTGGAATGACCTGGGATAGTGGAAGGTGGCCCTGGAAATTTGGAGCTTCCAAGTTTTCCCTGGTTTTGGGGACAAAATAAGTGGAAAAACTAAAATATTCCCGTTTTCCCAGAGCTGCTTCTCTGGTTAATTCCTGGAGCTGCCATTCCCCAAGATCAGGATTCCATGTTTTTCAATGGAAAAGCTTTGCCAAGCCATGGGACATTTTAGGACAAGGTTGTCGTAAATCCCATCCCGTAGGAGTTTTGGGACGGTTCCTTATCCACAGGGGGAGGAATCTGTGGGATTCAAGGCTGGGAAAAAAAATAAATGGGGAATTCATCTGTTAAATCAGGAATAAAAGGTTGGAAAAATCACCCCTTTGAGAAATGGCTTTTCCTCGGGGACAAACCCGGGATTTTTCCAGCCTGGAGGGGGGGAAATTCAGGGAATGGGACACGCTGGATCCTGGACAAAGCCAGGATTTTAGTGGGATCGGGCTTTCCTTGGCACCAGAGGGCACCAGAGCATGGGAAGATCCCAAAAAAACCCGGCTCCGGATCCATTCCCGATCCAGCTGGGAATTCCCGGGCAATAAAACCCCCCCAAAATTCACGGTTTTATCCCAGAAAAGGGATGGGAAAAGCGGGATGGAATTACCTCCCACGGCAATCAATATTTCGGGATTTGCTGGGTTTGGGGACCTCAAAAGCTCGGGGATTTCCTTGGGTTTATTCCCCAAAAAAACACCCCATTCCTGTCCTGGTGGAGACAGAGCTTATCTTGGGAATGGATCCAGGAAGGAAACTGCTTTTCCAGGCCCCGTTCCCAGGTTTTTTTCTGGGCCCGTTATCATTCCAGGGCTTTTTATCGGAGCCGCAGATGAAAGGAGGGAATTCTGGGGCTCCGATTTCTGGGCTTTGGCTCCAAAATCCCGGGGGATCTTGGCATTCCCTGTGGGAACGGAATTCTGTGCGACAGGGAGCTCAGGGCGCCTTTCCCGACGGGATTTGGGGTGGGAAGAACCCAAAATCCCGAGGGAAAACCAGGTGGAACGGCCTTTTGTGGAACTTAAGGATATTGGGAGATCCTGGGAATTTCCTTTCTCAAAAAAAAAACCCATTTATCCCGCTTTTTCTTCCTGGAGGACATATTTGAAGGGATATTTTTCCCCATTTATTCCTTGCCCAATTTAAGCCATAAATTTAATATCAAAATTCCCAGGTGGAATTCCCCTTTTTAAGGGATTTGAGGGTATTAATAACAAATAATGGGAATTTCTTCCCAAAACCATGGAAATTAGGGACATTAGTACAGAAATAATGGGAATTTCTTCCCAAAAACATGAAAATTAGGGACATTAATACAGAAATAAGGGGAATTTCTTCCCAAAACCATGGAAATTAGGGATATTGCTCCAGAAATAATGGGAATTTCTTCCCAAAAACCATGGAAATTAGGAATATTAATACCCAAATTATGGGGATTTCTTCCCAAAAACATCGAAATTAGGGATATTGCTCCAGAAATAATGGGGATTTCTTCCCAAAAACATGAAAATTAGGGACATTAATACAGAAATAATAGCAATTTCTTTCCCAAAATCATGGAAATTAGGGACATTGCTACAGAAATAATGGGGATTTCTTCCCAAAAACATGGAAATCAGGGATAGTGCCACAGAAGTAATGGGGATTTCTTCCCCAAACCATGGAAATTAGGGCTATTAATATCCAAATAAGGGGAATTTCTTTCCCAAACCCCATTGATCCCGATTTTTCCTCCTGGAGAACACATTTGAAGGGCTATTTCCCCCCTTTATTCCTTGCACCACTAAATCCATGACTTTTAATCCCGGCGATTTTTGGGACACGATTTGGGAATTCGGGATATCCATGACCATGTTTGGGGGGGGGGGTGTGTTTTGTGTGTGTTTTTGCTTCACCACTTCCAACCTGCCCTCAGGCGCTTCCAGCGGCTCCTCTGGCGGGTCGATCTCGGTGTTTTCCCGGCGTTTATTCCCCAAATTCCCACACCGACCCCTGGGCCTCTCTCCAACTCCCCCCCCTTCCACCTTTCCCCCTTTCCACGCCCACGGCCACGAAGGATATCACTCCCGGCGCGGCTGCGGCCCGGCGCGCTCCCCCCCTCCACACATTCCTTCCTCAGGCCTCAATCCCGCCAAATCCCCCCCCGCGATTCCCAGCGATTCCAAGGAATCCCCTCACGGCCCCCCCCCAACATGGCGGCTCCCGCCGGGCCGAACCACCCGCGGCTCCCCCCGGGGGGGGGGGGGGCGGGCCCGGCCCACCCCTCCAACCCCCCCGCGGCCCCCGCGGGTGGCACCGCCCACTTCCGGCGTGCACCGGAACCCGGAAGTGGCTGCGGGCGGAGTGTCCGGGGTGAGTGGCTTTAAGAAGGCCGGGAATAGCGGGGGTCCCGGCCATAGCGGCGGGATAACCGGGAATAACGCCGGCGGCGCGGCCGCACAGCGCTTCGCCTCCTCCTTTCCTCTCCTCTCCTCCCCCGCCCCGAGCGCGGAGCTCATTGCCGGGTTTTCCCGCTCCCGACATTCCCGCTTTTCCCGTATTTTTCCCTTATCAGCTAAAAAAAGGAATCCCGAGGGAACCGCGTCCGGGCGCCGGGGAAGGGCCGGGCTCGCGGAATTCCCGGTTTTTACCCCTCCCGGAACGGGTTTGTCGGGGTCGTGGGTTGCGACATTCCCGAGGCTCCCGCGGAATTCCACGCGGGACTTCCTTGGAATGCGCCGCGGGCATTGCACCTAGGACAGCCGCGAGGCGTCACGGGCGTGAGTAGTCCCGGTTTTCCGGGCCGTTCCCTCTTTATCCCGTCCCCCGTCTTGGGGTTCCCGCCGGAAAGTTGGGCTAATCCCGAAATGTCGGCAGAAAAAGCCGGGATATTTGGGATAAATCGTGGATATAACGTTGGAAAGCCCGGCCTTGGTGCTGGTTCCCACATTTCCACAGCGAGGGGGGGGTGAGCCATGAGAGCCATGAGGGTGGGATAAGAGCAGATCCAACTTCCCTCGGAAAAACGGGAATGCGGGGCTGGAATGAGGCCGACCTTGGGACGAGCTGGAATTTCCCACTCGGGGCCTGCAGGGGGGGGGATTTTTCCTGTGGGACACCCGAAATTCCTTTGGGAAAAGGGGAATTAACGGGAATGCTGATCCTTCAGGTGGAGGGGCGCGGGGGGGTGGGGGGGGTCTAGCGAAGGTACATTTGGGAACGTTTTCCCGCTTTTCCAGGGGCTCTGGAGGGATGGACACGCTGCGGAGCCGGACGCTGCAGGAGCTCCAGGAGCTGCAGGAGGATTCCCAGGAAATCCAACGCTTGGCCTTGGAATCCTCAGAGGTCTGTTAGGCACAGGGAATGGGATGGGAGTGGGATTCCCAGAATTCCCAGCGTGAACCCCCCCCCGCTCCCCCAGGTGCAGGAGCTGCAGCTGGAGAGGGAAATGGCCTTGGCCTCCAACCGCAGCCTGGCCGAGCGCAACCTGGAGCTGCGGGAGCCGCTGGAATCGCGCCGGAGCCGCCTCTCCCACAAATACCTGGAGCTCCGGGAGCTGGCCGGGAAGTGCCGGCAGCAGCGGGACAAGCTGGGTGAGCCCCGGGAGCTGGGAAGGATTCCCAGGAATTCCCTCGTCTCCCTCGAGGCTTATCCCGGGTTTTTTCTCCCCCCAGAGGAATTGTCGTCGGCGCTGAAGCCGCGGGCGCTGCTGGAGCTGCTGCAGGTGGAGAGCCAGAAGGTGGAGGAGCAATCCGAGGTGAGGGGGTTCAATCCCGGGGGATTCCCGGGTTGGGAGGGCTTTCCCCTTTGGAAAATTGGGTGCATCCCTCAGGGGTCAGAATTTCCAAGTTATTTCTGGCTTTGGAGGGTTTTCTCTCTGGGAAAGTCAAGTGCATCCCTCAGGGGTCAAAAATTCCAGGTTATTCCCAGGTTTTGAAGGCCTCCCCCCAGGAAAATCGAGTGAATTCCTCAGGGGCCAGAAATTCCAGGTTATTCCCGGGTTTTAAGGGTTTTTCCCCTTTGCACAATCATGTGGATCCCTCAGGGGTCAGAGATCCCACATTATTCCCGGGTTTTGAGACTTTTCCCCTTTGGAAATCAGGTAGGTCCCTCAGGGGCCAGAAATTCCAGATTATTCCCAGGTTTGGAGGGTTTTCCCCTTTGGAAAACCCTGTGGATCCCTCAGGGGTCAGAAATTCCAGGTTTTCCTCAGGTTTTGAGGGTTTTCCCCTTTGGAAATCAGGTGGATCCCTCAGGGACCAGAAATTCCAGGTTATTCCCAGGTTTTGAGGCTTTTCCCTTTTGGAAAACCGTGTGGATCCCTCAGGAGTCC
>JAWWEW010000165.1:8241047-8264571 GCA_035583185.1 Anabacerthia variegaticeps | reverse complement strand
ACAAACCCTGGGCGAAGGTGCCCTGGTTGATTTAGACCCCCAGAATTCACTGAAATGGGAGGATTTTGGGATACAAAGCCTGGACGAAGGTGGCCTGGTTGATTTAGACCCCCTGGACGCCCCGAACTGGGAGGATTTTGGGATACAGACCCCGGGCGAAGCCCTGGCTGGGTCAGACTCCCGGAATGCACCAGACTGGGAGGATTTTGGGATACAAATCCCGGGTGAAGGCCTGTCCAGGTTTGCCCCGCAGGATGGCCCCAACCAGGAGGGTTTTGGGATACAAGCCCTGGCTGGGTCTGCCCCCCAGGGCGGAGGGGCTGCACTCCTGGGATGGTGAATCCACCCTGGATATTGGAGATGGGACGAATCCCACCGGACTCCTGAGACCCGGGGCGAGCTGGGTTGGACTGGGGTGGAATCCCGGGAATCCCCGAGCTGGGCTCATGCTGTGCCACGGTGTGGACCTGCTCCGAGTGGGCGTGGGAGGAGAGCTGGGATCCCGCCAGGCTGAGGGAGGACTGGGAGACGTGGTGCAGGAGCCCAGTGTGGGAGAACAGGACTCCGTTATCCCGGGCCCGCTCCGGGAGTCCGTCCGGGAGCGTCTCGAAGCCCGCTGGCTTTGGGCAGGTGATGTTGACCTCGGAGGAGGTGACCGGGATCCCACTGGGAAGCAGCTCCTCCAGCTGCACCCTCAGGACGTAGTGGTTCTCCTGCAGTGGGATATTAGGGATAGTCACCCGCGTCCAGCCGGAGGGGACTGGGAAAAGGGTGGGAGCATCACCTGGAGCAGGACATGGCAGCCCTTGTATCCAGAGAAGAAGGTGACAGATCCATCCTCCCCGGAGCTGAGCCGGTGGAGGCAGATGGAGCAGTTGGCGACGTCAAAGCGGGTGCCAAACTCGTCTGGTGGGACACCACGGACACCGGGAAGTGACACATCCTGGCGCTGGGATGCTCCCCAGGGCAGCGGGCTCACAGGAACCCCCCCGGCAGCACCAGCCCCTCGCTCAAGCCGTTGGATTTATCCCATGGAACGCTCAGGTTTGGGGGATCCAGCAGCCCAAGGGGGTCTGGGGGGGAATGTCCCAACTCACCCAGGACCTTGAAGCGGACAGAGCGGCCGTGGGATGGGAAGACCAGGAGCTGCATTCCCAGCTCTCCACAGTGGAAGCGGTGCCGTGGGAGCGCCCCGGTGGTCCTGGGCGCTGGGGCCAGGAGGAAGAGGAGCAGGAGGAAGGAGCAGCTCTGTGCCATGGCGGTGTGACCCGGGTGGCACACGGAGCTCTCCCGTGAGGATTTATATCCGCTGGGATGCGGAGGGAGGGGGGATCAGCTGACCGGGTGGGATGAGCTCTGCCCAGGGCTCCTCGCTCCCGTGCCGACGGCGACCCCAGTGCCCCGGCCCCCTGGTCACCTCCCGTGGCCGTGTCACGGTGACCGGGGACAAGCTGAGCTTATCCCACGCTTGGAAAACTCTCCCGAGCAAACAGGATGCCTGGCTGGATCGAGTTATCCGGGTGGGAAGAGCAGGTGGTGTGTGCCCCCATTCCTGCTTGCCCACAGAGGTGCCACCCCCGTGGGACCAGGACCAGAGCACACAGTGGCACGGCCGTGCTGGGATCTGGGGGACGGGGATTTGTCCCCAAATCCTGGCAGTGCCCCACAGGGAATCCAAAGCCCTCCATGGAGCACTTTGTGAGTTCCCTCTGCCTCCTTCTCCAGAAGTTTCCCTCCTGGGATTTATCCTTGTTGCAGATTAACGTGAGTCACCCTCCAGCCCTTCCCGGAGCGACGGGCACAGCTGCTCCCTGCCCGGGGCCTGGGAATGCCATCCCAGTGGGAAGGTGTGTGGAGCTGGGGGCCAGATGGGAACCTCTGAAACCTCATCAGGAAGCGATGGCAGACACAGATGGCCACTATATGTTCTACATGTGCCTGGTATGTGTCCTATATATGTCCTATATATGTCTGATATATGTCCTATATTTATCCAGTACATATGTCTGATGGTTGTCCTATATGTGTCCAATACATGTCTGACGATGTCCAATATATGAATGTTTATGTCCTATATATATCCTATATACATGTCCAATATATATTTGATATGTCCTATGTATATGTCTAATCTATCCCTGTATATGTCCTATAGATATCCTATATATATCCTATATACATGTCCAATATTTGCCCTATATATCTCCTTTATGTGCTCTGTATATATCCTATATCTATGTCCTATAGATATAGGATATCTATGTCTAATCTATGCCCTGTATATATTCTATATATACCTCCTATATCTGTGTCCTATAGATATCCTATATCTATGTCCAATCTATGTCCTGTATATATCCTATATATACCTGCTATATCTATGCCCTACAGATATCCTATATGTATGTCCAATATATGCCCTATATGTGTTCTATATCTATGTCCTGTATATATCCTATATCTATGCCCTACAGATATCCTATATATATGTCCAATCTATGTCCTGTATATATCCTATATCTATGCCCTACAGATATCCTATATCTATGTCCAATATATGCCCTGTATATATCCTATACCTATGTCCTGTATATATCCTATATCTATGCCCTACAGATATCCTATATATATGTCCAATATATGCCCTATATGTATCCTCTATCTATGTCCTATAGATATCCTATATATATGTCCAATATGTGCCCTGTATATATCCTCTATGTGCTCCCTAGATATCCTATATCTATGTCCTATAGATATCCTATATCTATGTCCAATATATGCCCTATATGTATCCTATATGTGCCCTATATATATCCCATATCTGTGCCCTATAGATGCCCTATATATGTGTCCAGTATATGCCCTGTATATATCCTATAGATGTCCTATATACACATGCAATATACCCCCTGTACATGTCCTACAGGTGTCCCATACACCTCCATACATACCCTATATACGTCCCCCCCCTCCAGAAGCACAACCAGTATCCACCAGGTGCCACTTTATTCCCCTTGGCGCCCACCCCGCTGTTCCCGACCCCTTTTCCCCGCCCTGCTCTCCCTCACAGCTTCATGGGGGCGGCCGAGCCCAGCTGCTGCTCCAGGAACTGGACGATCTCCTGCCAGGAATGTTCCTGGGCGCGGGCGTGGGGCTGGGGCTTCCCCCCCCACGCCAGGGGCCGGGGGGTCCCTCGGATGCTGGAGAAGCTGCACACGGGCGAGCAGGGGGGCTCGATGAGGTGCCCGGCGCCGGGGTACGACAGGATCCTCCCGCTCTCCGGGGGCATCCGCGCCAGGGCCAGCTCGGCGAAGAGCTTGCTGTTGAAGTTGCGGTCGTCCTCGCCCACCACGAAGAGCACCTTCCCGCGGATGTTCTCCACCGGGATGGCCGAGGCGCGGTACGCGGGGTCGCGGGGGTCGGCGAACACCGCCCAGTTGTCCATGGCCCCCACCTCGGTGAAGACCACGCGCTCCAGGTGGTAGGGGATGGGCGGGATGAGCAGGTCCTTGTAGACCAGCGGGTTGCCGTGGAGGAAGGACGTGCCGTTGATCCACACCGTGGCCGCCACCTGGGGCAGGAAGCTGGCCATGGCCAGGGCCACCTCGGCGCCTTTGGAGACCCCCACCACGCCCAGCCCGGGGCCTCGGACCTGTGGGGGGGACAGGGAGCCGGGTGGGAAATCAGTGGGATGATGGCACCGGGACAAGGATGTCCTCATTGGGATGTGCCCAGTCACCAGGACATCCCACTCACTGGGATGCCCCCAGCCCCTGGGACATTCCTGGTGCTCCAGACAACCCTGGGACACTCCTGGTGCTCCAGACAACCCCGGGACATTCCTGGTGCTCCAGACAACCCCGGGACATTCCTGGTGCTCCAGACAACCCTGGGACACTCTTGGTGCTCCAGACAACCCTGGGACACTCCTGGTGCTCCAGACAACCCTGGGACATTCCTGGTGCTCAGGACAACCCTGGGACACTCCTGGTGCTCCAGACAACCCCGGGACATTCCTGGTGCTCAGGACAACCCTAGGACATTACTGGGACATCCCTGGTCCCCAGGGCACTCCTGGTCACCAGGACATCCCTGGGAGATCACTGGGATGTCCCTGATCACCTGGGATGTCCCCAATCCCTGGGACATTCCTGGTGCTCCGGACAACCCTGGGACATTCCTGGGATGTCCCTGCTCACCTGCACATCTCCCTCACCAGGTGGCCTCAGTCCCCAGGACATCCCAGCTCACAGATGTCTCTCTCCACGCTCCAGGACTCACCTTGGGATGCCGCAGGAGCAGATCAGCCGCCTCCTCAAAGTATTCCAGGTCGAGCTGGGCCAGCACTCGGGGCAGGTCGTCGTAGGCGAAGTAGGCGAGGGCCAGCACGGCAAAGCCCCGGCTGGCCAAGAGTCCTGCCCGGAACTCAATCAGCCCCCCGGCACCCCCAAACATGTCGATGACCCCCGGGAAGGGGCCTGGGCCTGCGGGGACACAGGAAGAATGCCAGGGATGAGGAGCCTCCAGTGACATCCTGCATCCCAGGGATCATGAGGTGGGGCATGCCAGGGGTTCCAAGGTTGGGCATCTGGGGATCCTGAGGTTCATTATCCCAGGGGTTCCAAGGTTGGGCATATGGGGATCCTGAGGTTTATTATCCCAGGGGTTCCAAGGTTGGGCATCTGGGGATCCTGAGGTTCATTATCCCAGGGATCCCGAGGTTGGGTATCCCAGGGGTCCTGAGGTTGGGTATCCCAAGGCTGGTCAACCCAGGGCTGGGCATCCCAGGGGTCCAGAGCCTGAGTATCTGGGGGTCCCTGCTGTTCATTATCCCAGGAATTCCAGGGCTGGGTATCCCAGGGGTCCAGAGCCTGAGCATCTGGGGGTCCCTGCTGTTCATTATCCCAGGAATTCCAGGACTGGGCATCCCAGGGGTCCTGAGGTTGGGTATCCCAAGGCTGGTCAACCCAGGGGTCCAGAGCCTGAGCATGTGGGGGTCCCTGCTGTTCATTATCCCAGGGATCCCGAGGTTTGGTATCTCAAAGCTGGGCATCCCAGGGGTCCAGATGCTGAGCATCTGGGAGTCCCTGCTGTTCATTATCCCAGGGATCTCAAAGCTGGTCAACCCGGGGTCCAGATGCTGAGCATCTATCATGCTGTTTGCTATCCCAGGAATTCCAGGGCTGGGCACGCCAGGGGCGCACGGTGCTCACCGGGAGGCAGGAACAGGGCCCCTCGGACCCTTCCCTCGCGGATGGGCACCCTCTGCACTCCGGGGCCCACGTACCACCGCTCGGCCTCGCACGATCCCAGCGGCTGCTCCTGCGGGTCCGTGTCCAGCCGGAGCCCGTCGAACACCTCCAGGTGCACCAGGAAAGGGCTCCCGGCCACATCCCGCTTCACCAGCCGCCGGAACAGCGTGTCGGGCTGCAGGAACCAGAAGAGCCCCATGGGCCACACGCCGGAGTAGCTGCCCCCGAGAGCGGCGTGGTTCCCGGGATCCACCTCTCCCGATGCGTCGGCGTGGAAGAAGGCGCGGGACTGGAAGCACTGGCCGTGCTCGTCCTTCAGCCAGGCCCGCAGGGTGACGAGCTGGGATGGGGACAGTCCCCGCACCCGGACCTGCACCCGCCGGTCGGCCAGCGAGCGCTGCGGCGTCACCGTCACCTCCACCATGGCGCACCTGGGGATGGGACCGTCCTGAGCGTCAGAGCGGGCTGACTGCCAGCAGGGAATGTCCCCAGGGATCCACCTGGGCAGATAACGGGATGTGGCGATGGCACGAGGAGGTGGGTTTGTGGTCCAGATAGTCCTGCTGGCATCCCCTGCTTCCCTGTCCCCATCCCTGCTTCCCTGTCCCCATCTTTCCTTCCCTGTCCCCATCCCCGCTTCCCTGTCCCCATCCCCGCTTCCCTGTCCCCATCTTTCCTTCCCTGTCCCCATCCCCACTTCCCTGTCCCCATCCCTGTTTCCCTGTCCATGTCCCTCCTCCCTGTCCCTGTTTCCCTCTCCCTCTCCCTCCTTTCTTGCCTCCATCCCTCCCTCCCTGGATCCCATCTCCTCCTTTCCCGATCCCTGTCCCCTCCTCCCCTGTCCCCATCCCACTTTCCCTGGATCCCCGTCCCTCCTTCCCGGGTCCTTGTTCACTCCCTCCTAGTCCACATCCCTCCTTCCCTGGTCCCTGTCCCCTCCTTCATCCTCATCCCTCCTTCCCTGATCCTCTCCCTGCCTGGTCCCTGTCCCTGATCCCTGTCCTCTCTTTCCCTGATCCCTGTCCCCTCCTTCCATGTCCCTATGCCCTACTTCCCTAACCCCCTCCTTCCCTTATCCCCACCCCCCGACCCCAAGCCACCCCTCCAGCACTCCCAAAACTCCCCCGGCAGCAGCACCACCCCTTTTCCATGTCTTCCAGCCCCGGCATTCCCAACACCCACCGTCCCTTATCCTCCCGTGCCCCCCGGGGGGGGGGGTCGGGGCTCCAGGGGCTCCGAGCCCCCACCCCCGATCCCGAATTCTCCCCGTTCCCTCTCCGGGAATGCGGAACAAGGAGGTTTGGCCCCAATCCCGCGTGGGAGGAGACACGTGGTCCTTCTGGTTCTCCCACATCCGCCCCACCAGGAAAACCAGCCCCTCCGAGCCCCCGAGGCCACGGGAATGGGCTCCCAATTCCCCCCCCTCTTACCCCGCTGGGCAAAGGCTCTGTGGGCTCCGGGGAGGGAGAGGCAGGGATTGAGTATTCCTTGGAAATCATTAACCCGGGAGGCAGGAGGGCAGAGGGCTGCCCCATGACCCCGTGCCAGGCTGGCACCTGCCACACCCCGAAAATTCCTGCCAGGCCCCCCCCCTTTTCCCTGTGGCAGCCCTGGATATGGGTGGGATCCTGGACACGGGTGGGACTCCCTGTTCCCACTCCAGGGGGGACTCAGGGCCAGCTCCCCCCAGGGCCATAAGGAAGTGTGTCCCTCCCAAACTGTCACTCCAGGATGAAAACCTATGGCTCGCCATTCCCACCCACCCCAGATTTCCATTTTCCCTTCCAATGTGCCTGTTGTCCCCCCCCAGTGTCCCCTTTATCCCGTCCCTCCCCAGGAATGCAGAAAAGGATGTTCCCAGAGCAGGAAAAACCAGGAATGTGAAGAAATCCATATGCATTTCCCACGCTGAGCCTCGTCCTTCCACGTGCCCCCTCTGTCCCAAATTGCCAGCCACCCCAATGCCCCCCAAATTCCCAGTGTTGTCACCCTAAAAGAGTGTGTCAAGAGGGTGTGTCCCACTCCCTTCTCTTCAGGGATGTGTCCCCTTCCTTAGGGCTCCAAGGCTCATTCCCAGCAAGAATTTGCTCTCTGGGAAGGGGGAGCCTCAGGGAATGAGGGGCCACATAACACTCTGACCCCAGGAATGCCTTTGGGAAGGTCCCAGGTGGAGCCACTGGAGGCAAATCTGGCTCAATTCCTGTTCATTTTTACAAGGAAAAAGGCAAACTCGGCCAAGCAAAGTTCAGTGCCAGCAACATCCCCATCCCACAGGGATGTGGATCCAGCAGCTTCCCGTGGCTCGTGGAATAACCCAGCCCAGCTCTGTCCTGTTGTCTGTCCAACACCAAGAGTCCGGGCAGCAATTCCTGCCCTCCAAGGCGGGGAAACACCCCTGGAAAAGGGAGCAGGGTCCATGGGGGCGCATCCTGCCCGTCCCAGGCCCGGTGGGATCCCCGTTCCCGCCTCATTCCGGGGCCGTGCCGCGCCTGAGGGGTGTTTTCTGGAGCAGGGCCAGCGTGTCCCGCTTCTCCACCCGCCGCAGCTGCTTCTTCCTGGCCCTCTTGAGCTTCAGGGGGTTCCGGATCTGGAAAATGGGGGGAAAAACAGGGATTGCACGGAATCGTGGAATCCTGGAGCGGTTTGGGCTTGGATCCATAGGCAGGGACACCTTCCCCTAGCCCAGGTTGCTCCAAGCTCCTGGCCTTGGGCACTTCCACACCCATCCTGAGCTCCTGGGTCTTTTCCTGGGATTTTCCCCACGGGGATTCAATCAGTGCCACGTTTTCCTTGTTCCACCACCCTGTGTGCCTGTTATCCCTTAGTTCTGGTATTCCCAAGCTTGGAAGAGCAGCTGTCCCATCCCATCCCATCCCACCCCACCCCACCCCACCCCATCCCATCCCACCCTCCTTGGCACAGGGAACCCTCTCCCAGCGTGTTCCCAGCTTTGCCCAGTTCTCCCAGTATCCCTTCAAGACAGAGCCAGGGAAAGGAAGTGGAGCGAGCTGGAGCCCAGTCCACGAGGTCTGGGTGTTGTGGGGCATTCCCAGTGCTGTTCCCAGCCGGGAGAAGGGACAAATGGACACTCACCACTTGGACAACCTCGGCTTTCCTCTCGTTTTCCAGGCGCCGCTTCAGGTTCTCCTCCCGCCGCCGCTTCTTTTCCTGCACCAAAACATTCCCTGTGGGGGATCCCTCCGGCCGGGATTAAACCCAAACCAGCCCCAGCGCCTGCCCGAGCGTGAAATCCGTCATTCCAGCAGCTTTTCCAGCCGGGAGGAGGCCCGGACTGACCCCGGGGAGTTTATTCCGAGTGGGTGACTCGCAGCATGTGACTGGATTTGGCACCAGCGTGGGGAATTCACCATCCCAGCCGCCCTTTTCCCAGGATTTGGCACAGCACCGGGATCAGCCAAAGCCCGGCATGAGGGCAGAGACACGGGAAAGGTAGGAATTCCCAGTTACCTCTCGCTCCCTCTGCTTCCCTTCCTCCAGCTGCCGGGCCAGATCGCGGACCAGCTTCTTCTCCTGCCTCTCCTTCATTTTCCGGGCCCAGGAGGTGCGGAGAGCCTTGTCCTGGATCATGTGGGAGAACCTGGAACCACACGGGGTGTGTTGGCTCCCCCAAAACGCCGGGATGCGGTCGCGGCTGCTCTCCAGAAACTCCTCAGGTCAGAATCCCACGAACACCCCCTCAGCCCCTCCACAGCCCCCCCCGAAGCGTCCCTGTGCCCTGGATCCTCCCTAAAACCTATGGATACCTATGGATAACTCCAAACCCACACCCCTAAGAGTGACCCCCCCCCCCCAAACCCTGCCCACCCTAGACACCTCAAAATACGCCCCGAGCTTCATCCTCCCCACCCAAAAACCCCCAGACCCCCCCTCCAAACATCCCCCTCCCCATTCCCACCTTTTCTTCCCGGGGTCTTTCCACACCCGCCCCGACTTGGGCCGGCCCCGCGGAATGGCCGCCACCGCCTCCTGCCGCTTCTTGGCGCCTTTCCGCCGCCGCCGCGCCGGGCCCGCGGCCGGGACGACCCCGCCGGGCCCCTCGGGGGTCTGTCCCGATCCCGGTCCCGATCCCGAGGTCCCCCCGGTCTCCCCGTCCATGATCCACGTGCCCGCGGCGTCGCGGCCTGATGACGTCAGGGGCGCGCTCTGCGCCCAAGCGCGAGGCCTCCGAGACTCCCCGGCCGCCATGTTTGTGTCGGGCAGCTCCCTCAGCGCTGAGGGGCGGCCGCCATGTTTGTGTCGGGCACTGTGGGCACCCACACACACACAAAACCCCCCCGAGGTGAGACCCCCGAGCGGCCCCCGGAGACACGAGTGGGCTGAGATGGGGGGAAAGGCCTTTATTGAGGGCACCGGGGCGGGCTTCGAGGGGCTTCGAGGCTCCGGTGCCGGAGAACCCCCCGGGCTGCAGCACCCCGGGGTAAGGAGGGGGTGTCCATGGCTACAGCGCCTGGGAAAGGGAAAACAGGGAAATGACGCTTCTGGGAGCACAGAGACATCTCCAAGGTGGCCCCGTGGAGGAAGAGGTGGAATCACCATTCCAGGGATTCCCGGGAGTTCCCAAGCGTTCCCAGGGTTTTCTAGGGCTTCCCGGGTGTTCCCAGGAATTCCCGGGCATTCCCAGGAGTTCCTAAGGGTTCACAGGGATTGCCAGGCATTCCCAGGGGTTCACAGGGATTTCTGAGGCTTCCCAGGGGTTCTCAAGGTTTTCTGAGGATTCCCAAGGTTTTCAGGGGATTCTCAGGGTTTCCCAGGAGTTCCCAGAGATTCACGGAGGGACGAAGGCTTTCCCAGGGATTGCCAGGCATTCCCAGGCGTTCACAGGGGTTCACAGGGATTTTTGAGGCTTTCCAGGGATTCCCAGGATTTCCCCAGGGTTCCCAGAGATTCCCAGGGATTGCCAGGGGTTCACAGGGATTCCCATGGATGTGATTGCCAGGGGTTCGTAGGAATTCCCATGGGTGTGATTGCCAGGGGTTCCCAGGCTTCTCAGGGATTCCCAGGCATTCCTAGGGATTCCTGGGGGCTCCCAGTCATTCCCAGGGATTCTCAGGGAAGCTGGGGGTCCTCCCGAGCCCCTCACCGTGTGGGTGTAGCCGTGCTGCCGGACGGCCTCGTATCCGAAGGCCAGGGCTGCCACAGCCACGCAGAATTCCAGCAGGCTGAAGAGCACCAGGATGCAATCCAGCCCGTTGCTCAGGATCTGCCGGGGGAGGGACCGTGGGAAGGTTCTGGAGCAGCCCCGGGATCCACGGCCCGAGCGGGAGCGGCGGGTCCCATCCCACCTGAGCGGGACTGGGAGCCCTGGAGGCCCCACCTGGAGCCCTGGACACCCCGCCTGGAACCCTGGACACCCCACCTGAGTGGGACCAGGAGCCCTGGACACCCCGCCTGGAACCCTGGACACCCCACCTGGAGCCCTGGACACCCCACCTGAGTGGTACCTGGAGCCCTGGACGCCACGACACCCCACCTGGAGCCTTGGACACCCCACCTGGAGCCTTGGACATCCCCACCTGGAGCCCTGGACACCACGACACCCCACCTGGAGCCTTGGACATCCCACCTGGAGCCCTGGACACCCCGCCTGAGTGGGACCAGGAGCCTTGGACGTCCCACCTGACTAGGACTAGGACATTCAAACCCACCACCTGAGCAGGACCTGGAGCCTTGGACACCCCACCTGGAGCCTTGGACACCCCCACAGGGTGGGACCTGGAGCCCTGGAGCCCCCCCGTGGATCCCGGGCGTTCCCAGGTGTGCGTACCTTGTTCTCCATGTGGAGGCACCAGTCTGGCGGGATGAGGAAGGGCGTGTGGCGCTCGCAGCCGGGCGGGGGCCGCGTGATGGCCGTGCCGTGCAGCGCCGTGGCCACCAGCGTGCCCAGCACCACACCCACGTTGACCACGCAGCAGGTCTGCACCTGTGGGGTCACCCGGGGTGACACGGAGCCCCAGGGACAGGGGCGAGGGTGTCCTGGGCCTTTTGTCCCTGTAACCCCAGAGGGGCTCTGAAAGAAGCTGAGGGGGTGATTCCTGGAGGCCCAGAGGGTCTCCTGGTCCTGTTTTCCCCACCCTTCCCAAAGTGGCTCTGATTGGCCCTGAGGGTTCCCTGGATTTGTCCCTTACCCATCCCAAAGTGACTCCAAGAGGCCCTTAGGGTTCCCTGGGCCTTTTGTCCCTGTAATCCCAGAGTGGCTCCAAAAGGCCCCAAAGGTCTCATGGACCTTTTATCCCCCTAATCCCACAGTGACTCCAAAAGGCCCCAAGGGTCTCCTGGAGGCCCTAAATCCCATCCTGTGCTCCATGTGGGAAGTACTGGGCAATTCCCTATGGGGAGACTGGGCTATGGATCCCATGGGATGAATCCAGGCTGCAGAGGGGTCCCAGCAGCCCCCTGGAAGGTGCATAAGGAATGGGGGGCCATGTTATCCCTCTTATCCCTCCCATTCTGGATCTTACCAGCACGATGTTGTCTCTCTTTTCACTTTCCACCAGCAAAGATCCCGAGACCAGGAGCTGCTTGGAAAACAGTGGGAATGGGGGCGTCGGGAACGAGGCACCACTCCCTGTCACCCTTCCAGGTAGGGATTGGGGTTCAGGGATGCACAAACACAGCTGGAAAGGTGGGAAGTGGGGGGCATGAGAGCAGACCTGGAGACCAGGGGGCACTGTCCCCAAACCACCGGGATTCCCTGAGATTCCCATGTCCTCATCCCAACTTACCAGGACGCCAAGCCAGAAGAGGACCCCGCTGGCCACGGGCAGGGAAGGGTTCCCGTGCTCCGATGCTGTCAGGATGATCCCGAATAAGATGTGGATGATCCCCGTGAAGATGTGGATGGTCTGGGGGAGGATCGGGGGAGAAGGAACCCAATTCCATGGGTCTGAGCTGTATCCCACCCCGATCCCGGCATCAGGAAGGGACTTGGGACAGGCGGGGAACTCCAAGCAGGGCAATCCCTGTGGATCCCCGATCCCTGCTTTACCCCCCGGGATCGCTGTGCCTCACCCCCAACACCTTGGGCTGAGCCCTCCGGAAGCTCTGGACTGGGAAGGACGTCCTGGCAGGCTCAGGTGAGCCGGATCCCGATGCCAGCTGGGCCGCCCGGGGATCCGTGGCCGGGATCACCTCCGTGATGATCCTCACGCCACCCGATTCCGTCACCGTGGTGGCTGCCATGGCCCGGGAATGAGCCCGGGGAGGCTCAAGGGACACCCAAAGATCCTCCTTTCCCTCCTCCTCCCTGTCCCAAAATCCCCGGGAGGTGCTGGACAGGCAGGACACGCTCCCGCTGCCCTTTGCTCCCTGCGGGAAGCTCCGTCCTGGAATTCTCGTCAGGCCCCTCTTGCTCAACGAGGCGGCTTTGCCAGAGGAGGCTCCCGAAATCCTGCGCCGGGAGAGGGGTTTGGGACGTCGAGGCAGGTTGGTTTCTGCAGCTTTGGGGAGGGTTGGATGTTTATCCCATGGGATGCTCCCAGGGGACACCCCCTTTCCCGGTGTTGAGCAAGTCCATTCCATCCCAAATTGTTCGCTCAGGAATCGTCCCTGCGATTAGCCTGGCTCCTAAGGAGGTGCTAATTAGGGCCACTAATGAGCCAGCCAGCCCATCCAGCTTTCCAGAAAAACAGGGATTGAGCCAGGAAACTTTATAAACCCCGTTACATCCCGAGGAAGCTCCTTTATTGCCATTTTTGGGGGCTCCCCTTCCTCCATCCCCGTGGCTTTGTCCCCAGTGAGGACACACACAGGGGGGATCCAGGGAATTCCTGGGCAACTCCAGAAAGGAGATCCCGTTGCTTACGATGGGAAATGGGAGCTCGGACTGGGAAGGGAATGGACCCACTGCTCATGGAGAGGGGATCCTGAGGGATTCAGAGGCCCCTTCTTCCCACAAAACAACCATGTCCTATTTTCCAGGAGGATTAGGATCCTTCTCGCCCACCACAGGTTTCCTGAATTTTCGGTGGGTGCAGGGCAGGAATTTCCTGGTGGAACTGGAACTTTTAGGTCCAGGATTCCAGCATCTCCAAGCTTGGCTTCCCACCACCCAGGGAAGGCAAGGGCCCTCCAGCTGGGGATTTTAGGAGCAGGTGGAGCAACTTTTGGAAGTGTTTTTTCCTTCCCTTTGGCCCTAGAGGGAGCTGAGAGACCGGGTTTGGAAGCACAGCATTCCAGAGCCCGGGAGAGGCTTCCAGCCCTGGAGTCAGCTTGGATGGGACTTGGAGCAACCTGATCCAGTGGAAGGTGACCCTTCCCATGGCAGGGGGTTGGGACCGGATGATCCTTAGGGTCCCTCCCAACCCAAACCATTCCAGGATTCAGGGAATGGGATACACCCCCAAACCCAGCCTAAATCAGGTCCCAGAAAACCTGGAATGACAGAGCTGGAAGGCAAAGAGCTGCAAGTGACTCACATGTCCATCCCTTCCGTGACCTTCCTCCATCCCACATCCCTGATGGAAGCACTTGGCCTCGTAAAGGGCCGCATCTGGAGGCACAGCTTTCCAGGAAAAACATGGACATGGATGAGATTCAACCCCTTCAGCACATTCCTGGTGCCTCAAAGCCTTTAATTCCTGCTGGTCCCTCTCCCTCTCAACCTCCCAATCCTAACAATCCCCGGGATCTCATTCCAGGAACACTTGAGCCCCCGTGGAAATTCTGGGATCCCCTCTTTATGCTCCAGCATTATCCAGGCTCACATTCCCAGCCAAAACCGCCCTGCACGGTGGATTTCCTCCCAAATCCCGCAGCATTGCTGAAATTCCAGCCTCTCAGCCAGCCTTGGCCCCCCCTAAAGCCCCTTTTCCGAGCGAGTTATCCATGGAAAAAGCACTTTTCCCCTTTCTAAACAAACCCAGGTCCAGGCTGAAGCCCAAGGAAGGATGTCAGGATTTATCTTGGGAGCAGATTCCAGAGGAGGTGAAACTTTGAAGCACATGTAGGGAAGCAGTGGAGTTTTCCAGCCCTTTATTTGCAGGAATTTCGGGCTTTGTTGGTATATACAACACATTCCTTGGATTTTAGTGCTTATTTTCCTGTTTTTCAGGGGGAAAGTATGGATGGGGGAAGCCTGGCTGGATGCTCAGGCTGAGGAGGGATCAGAGAGAACGCCCCGAATCCCAAATTTTACGAGCCAGGTGGGACCACAATTCCTTTTCCAACCCAAAACTCCGTGGGGTTTCTTTTTCCAAAGAAAACAGATTACGAGGGAGAAATTCCTTCCACAGAAAGTTGCTGCTTCCCAGGACAAACTTTACATCCCCATAAAAATACCAAAAGTCAACATTTTCCTTTGCTTCCAGGTGTTCCTGCTTCCCACGGGGCTGTTTCCATAGTGATTCCAGCAGGAAAAGTCACGTTTTCCAGGACGGGCTGCAGGTTTTTTGGCTTTTCTCCATGTGCCATTCCCGGGAATCGCAGCACAGGGGCCACCAGCCCTGATGCTGTCACTGCAAACAGTCCCAGTGTGTCACCCCAGGTATGTCACCGGTGTTGTCCCCACTCTTATGCCCCCAAAATTCCATGCAGGATCCTCCTCGGGGGGTGTTCCGGATCAGGGAATGCGGAGCCGGGAGCAGGCAGGAGGTTGGGATGATCCA
Organism: Anabacerthia variegaticeps; assembly: GCA_035583185.1. Classification (NCBI taxonomy): domain Eukaryota; kingdom Metazoa; phylum Chordata; class Aves; order Passeriformes; family Furnariidae; genus Anabacerthia; species Anabacerthia variegaticeps. Next base: position 8,249,693 of record JAWWEW010000165.1, on the reverse strand, counting down.
TACCCTGGCATTTGGGACACGGTGACATTGCTCCCAAGCCCTGTCCCAGATGTGTCTGTCACCCCCTCACGTGACATCCCAGCCTTTGATCCCCTCATTCCCAGTAAAACTCCTGGAAAAGCTCCAGCTTTTTTTGTCTCCAAGGCTTTGCTGGCACTGCCTCCCACTGACAATCCTGGAATAGTTTGGGTGAGAAGGGACTTTAAATCCCATCTCATTCTGACCCCGACACCTTCCACTATCTCAGGTTGCTCCAGACTGGCCTTGGACACTTCCAGGGATGGGGCAGCCACACCTTCCCTGGAAAATCCATTCCAGCACCTCATCAGCCTCACAGGAAAGAATTCCTTCCCAATATCCCATCTAACTCTGCCCTCTGGGAAAAGCCATTCCCAATGTCCTGTCACTCCATGCCTTTTCCAAAGTCCTTCAGCTCTCTGGGAGCCCCTTTAGACACTGGTAGGTGCTCCAAGGTCTCCCTGGATCCTTCTCTTTTCCAGGGAAAGCAGAGCCATTGGGACCCCCCAGCCCAACTCACCACTGCTCCCTGGGCTCCTCCATGGAGTTTTGGCTTTCCTTAGGGATCTCCCCTGTGGAAAACCCGTGGATCCAGTCTGGGATCAGCTCTCAGCCTTTATCAACCCTTTATTATCCCACCTATCCATGTCCATGAGGATACAGAGCCAGGGGTGGCAGCATCACCATTTGGACCCAAAACTTAGGATCAAATCCATAACCTATCCAAGGAAAAATCCCCACTCCCCACCTAGGGCTGCAAATTCCCATCTAAAAATAGAGATGCATTAAATAAACCCCCCATTTCCCTGGAAACTTAAACCCTTTTTCCAGCATTTTCAGGGAAAGCTGCGCCTGAAAACTGGGATGCTCCGGGAAAACAGCCCCCGATGCTGGTGGAGGATGAGGATGATTCCCAGCCCCTCCCTTGGGAAGCTGCCATGCTGGGAAGACACAGATGGATCCACCAGCTTGGATGTGGCTTGGAATGGCTTCCTGGTGGTCCCTGTGGAGCTGGGAGAGGTTGGGCTGCTCCGGAGCTGTAATGGCCTGTGGACATGGGGTGAGTAGACACAGCCTGTTCATCCCATTCCCAAAATCCCTGGGGCTTTTCCAACTGATCCGCCTCATTATTTTTGCAGAGCTGGGAACAGAAATAACCGACAGGGAGTGAATAATCCATGAGGCTTTGGCTGAGCAGCTGGAGCGCCGGGGAGTGCGGGAAAAACATGGAAAACCTCCGAAAACCAGAGGGAATGGTCAAGGAGGACTTCACTGATCCCACTCTGGTGAGATTTGGGATAGATCCTGTCCCAAAAAATTGAGGAGATTCCCTCCCCCCACCGCCCCCCCGCCCAGGGCACTACAATTCATCAGGGTGCTCCCAGCCTTTGGAAAATCAGCACTGGGGTATCCATCCCGGCTTTCCAGAGGCTTGGGATGCTCCTTAAGCAACTTGATGCCACCAGATGCTCATTAGCTCCTCAGGCATCCCTATGGATGCGGGATAATTAAGGATGGATCCCTAACGAGCTCATCAGGAGCCGATGAAACGATCGCAGAGCCCTTTGGCTCTAATTCCCTCCCCCTAAAAATGAGGGATTTTGAGGGATGAGGTTTGGGAGCATCCATCAGATCCCTCAGCTCCATGCCCGTGGGATTCCCGTGGGAGAGGGGTTTAAGGAAGCAGAATTCCCTCAGGAGAGCAGGGACCAGGGGTTTAGGGGTGGGATTCCCATGGGAGAGGGGTTTAAGGAAGCAGAATTCCCTCAGGAGAGCAGGGATCAGGAGTTTGTGGCTGGAATTCCCTTGGGAGAAGAGGGACCCTGGTTTAGGGAGAGAATTCCATGGAAAGGGGGGTCGAGAGGAGCAGAATTCCCTCAGGATGAGGTGCCAGGGGTTAGGATTCCCATGGGAAAGGGGTTTAAGGGGCAGAATTCTCTCAGGATGAGGTGCCAGGGGTTAGGATTCCCATGGGAGAGGGGTTTAAGGGGCAGAATTCTCTCAGGATGAGGTGCCAGGAGTTAGGATTCCCATGGGAGAGGGGTTTAAGGGGCAGAATTTTCTCAGGAGAGCAGGGACCAGGAATTTAGGGGAGTGGAATTCCCTCGGTAGAAAGATCAGATACTGGGAGTTAAGGGGGAAAAGAATTCCATTGGGAAGAAGTACCAGGGGTTTGTGGGGACAGAATGCCATCAGGAGAGCAGGTACCCTGGTTTGGGGGCTGGAATTCCCTCAGGAGAAGGGATTAGGGGAGCAAAATTCTCTTGGGATCAGGTACCAGAGGTTTAGTGGGGTGGAATTCCTTCAGGGAAGCAGGTACTCTGATTTAGGGAGTGGAATTCCATGGAGAGAGGGGCTTAGTGGGGCAGAATTCCCTCGGGAAACCAGGCACTGAGGGGTTAAGGGGACAAGAATGCTTTAGGAGCAGATGCCAGGGGTTTTGGGGCATGGAATTCCCTTGGGAGAGAGCAAACATCAGGAGTTTGGAGTGGGGCAGAATTCCCTCGGGAGACAGAGCAGGTACCAGGATAGGGGGGCAGAATTCCCTCGGGATGGAGCAGGTGCCCCCAAACCAGGCAGGATGAGCCCCGTTCCAGGTCCGTGTGTGTGGAAATTGTAACTCCCACGCTGCAAACTTCCAAATTCAGGAGACACGAGCCCGGATGGAGCATTTATTCCCAAGATAAAATCAAGCCAACGGGGGACGAGCCGAGGTAGATGGTCCGGTGGATCCACACGTCGGGATCACTCCAAGCCACCGGACCCCCTGGAAAGTCCTGAATCCTGACAGGAGTGAATCCCAGAATCCCACGGGGGATTTACAGGCAGGAATTTCCCCGAGATTCCCGCACGGAGAAGCCCCTTCCCAAAGCAGCCAGCAAGGAATGCCCCTCAGACCAGGCACGGGGGCAGATGGATGGGCAGGAAAGTGGGAATTTGGGGGGGCTCGCTGGCTTTTGGAGGGACGGGACCAGCGTATCCCAGCGGGAAGAGGTTGTCATAGCCCTGGATTTGGGAGCGGTGGAGGCAGGATCCCATTCTGGTGTCAGACTTCAGGAGCAGCCAGCTGGAAAGAGACAAAGCTTTGGGAAGGGGGTGGGATTTGGGGTGACCCCTCAGGGGGATTTTGGGATCTCTTCCCCATTCCCAGAGCAGAGAGGTGGATGCTCCAGGATGCTCCCTGGGAATGGGATGGGGTGTGTCAGGCGGGAAGGGATCGGATGCTGCTCCGGGGGGAGCCATCCCAATCCCAGCTCTGCTCCTATCCCGGATATCCCTCGGGATTGGGAATCACCTCGGTGTAGCTGGGTGGCTGTGGCATCTCCGCCGGTGGCGCGGCCAGATCCACACGGGTGGCGCTGGGAACGATCAGCATGGACTGGGAGAAAGTGGGATCATGGGATACACCAGGATACCGGGGAAGCATTTCAGGTGGGGAGGGAGGGGGTCCATCCCAGCCACCTCCCGATCCCACTCCCTACCTCGTTGGAGCTGAGCCGGGTGGCCCGGCACCAAAAGTTGGCGGTGGCCACGGCGATGCAGAATTCCAGGATGGTGAAGATGAGCAGCACGATGGAAATCCCATTCCCTGCGAGCTCCAGGATGCGGAAAACCCCATCAGCACCCCCTGGGGAAGCGCCCAGGAGGAGGAATCCCACCCCCTGCCACATTTTGGGGCTGCCCCCTCCTCTCCCGGCTCCGTGAGCGCTCCGAGCCCTCCATCCCGCCGTTTTTCCGCCTCGTGGATGCTTCCAAAGGGTGAGTCATCTCCCGAGGGACTGACCTAAAATAGGTCGCGCCGGCAGACGCACCGAACCCCCGGCCCAAGGGTGACTTTGGGGAGGTCACGACACCCCTCTGAAAGGCAGGGAACAGGCTGGGCGGGGGGGGGGGCTCTCCCGAGGGCCCGAATTCCCAAAAGCGGGATTACCAGGACGAGGTAACCGTGGTAGCCGAGGCTGGAGTGGTAGAGCACGTTGAGGTTGAGGTCGACGATGAAGGCCACGATCCCCAGCAGGGCGAAGATGGCGCTGATGACGTTCATGGTCTGGCTGCCCTTCACCTGCGGGCACCCAGGGCGTTTGGGGGGGATGGAGGGGGTGGGAGACCCCCCCCAAAAACACCCTGGAGGGCATCTCCCCCCAAAAACACCCCGGAGGGAGCTGCTCCCGGTGCCGCTCACCGCGCATTCCGTGGGGCTCTTCTCGGCCCCGATGGAGAGGCAGCCGGAGATGATGAACTGAGGGGGGGGAAAAGGGGGTCAGTGGCACCGAGGGCACCCCCAGACCCCCCAAACCTGCCCGGCCCTGGCACAGGGGGGACCCCCTGCCTTGTCTTACAGCTGCTGGAGCAGAATTCCCTGTGCCCAGGCACTGGGAGCCACAGAAGCCCAGCTGGGCTCATTCCTGGTGGGCATCCCATCCTTGTGGGCATCCCTTCCCTGGTGGGATTCCCTCCCTGGGTGGGCATCATTCCCTGGTGGGATTCCCTTCCTTGTGGACATCATTCCCTGGTGGGATTCCCTTCCTTGTGGACATCATTCCCTGGTGGGATTCCCTTCCTTGTGGACATCATTCCCTGGTGGAATTCCCTTCCCTGCTGGCCACCACTCCCTAGTGGGATCCCCTTCCCTGGGGGCATCATTCCCCAGCGGGGCCAACTTTTCCAGAGGACATCCCTCCCGGGTGGGCTCTCCTCCCCCGTGGGCGTCCCTCCCCTGTCCCCTGCGGGACCCCTCACCGACACGCCGCCCAGGAACGGGATCTCCCCGATGACGAACACGGAGGTGTAGACATTGGTGAGCGTGGTCAGGACGATCCCGAAGCCGATGTGCAGGAATCCCGTCATGATCTGGATGGTCTGGAGGAGCGGGATGCGCGGGAATGAGGTCAACTCGCCGCCTCCCCCCGTCCCTCTCCACCGCCCGCCGGCCGTGGGGGTGCCTTGATCCCAGCGCATCCCCGGAGGGATCCGCAGGAGGAGGTAAATCCCCCGGGAATTGGGGGGGGGGGATTTTCCAGGGGTTCTCAAGCCCACCGCCCAAAAAAACTCACCCCCATGACTCGGTTCTTGCCCTTGGGGAGGGTCTCCGCCGTGTACATGACGGCGCGGTTGCCCAGCCGGAGGCTCCCCATGCCCTGCATGGAGAGATCGGGGGGCACCGGGACCCCCCGGAGCAGCCCCGGTCCCACCGGGGGCCGCCCCCGTCACGCCCCCCCCGCCCCGCGCCGCTCCCTTTGGCTGAGCGCCGTGATGTCAGCGGTGCGGCATCGCCCCCCCCGGGGCACCGCCCAGCCCACGGCCCCCCAAAACCATCCCATCGAGGGCGGGGGGTCGGGGGTGGAGCATCCCACCGGGGTGGGGTGGGGGGAAGATGCTCCGTGGGGCTGGGGAGGTGCTCCGTGGGGTGGAGGGTGGGGAAAGGTGCTGCGTGCGACGGAGGGGGAGATGCTCCGTGGGGCTGGGAAGATGCTCCGTGGCGTGGCGGGTGGGGGAGATGCTCCGTGGGGTCCCCAGGCTCCGTGGGGCAAGGGGGAGATGCTCCCTGGGCTCCGTGGGGCAGGGGGGAGATGCTCCATGGGGTTGGGAGGAGATGCTCCGTGGGGTCCCCAGGCTGCGTGGGGCAGGGGTGAGATGCCCTGTAGTGTAGGGGGGAGATGCTCTGTGGGGTCCCCAGGCTGAGTGGGGCAGGGGAAGATGCCCCGTGGGGTGGAGGAGATGCTCCGTGGGGTCCCCAGGTTCCGTGGGGCAAGGGGGAGATGCCCCATGGGGTTGGGGGGAGATGCTCCGTGGGGTCCCCAGGCTCCGTGGGGCAGGGGGGAGATGCCCCGTGGGGCACGGGGGAGATGCTCCGTGGGGTCCCCCCGTTCCGGGCGGGGCTCCAGGACACCGCAGCCCCTCGGGGGAAGATGCGCATCCCGCATCCCCAGGGAGATGAGGGAAAACAGCGTTGCGGGGGCACCGACCCCCCCCAGCTCTGTGTTCTCCCCTCCCGCCCCTTCCAGCTCTAGGCCGTGTTTACAGGAGCTCAGGGAGAAAGAGGCGGGGGGTGAAAAAAAAAGGAAAGGGAAAAAAAAAAACCCTCGGCCGCGAATTCCTGGAAGAAAAATCCATCAAGGGCCATTAGGGCTCCTGCGGCTCCTCCCCCGTGGAGCGGGAGGGGGGGGGGTGGGAGGGACACGGGGCACGATTCCTCCTGGATCTCCCCCCCGATTCCTTCCCCCGGCCCGAATATCCTGCTGGATCTGTTCCCTGCAGGGGGAGACGGGACCCTCCCCCGATCCCACCCCGCGGGGCTTCCCCCCAATTTTAGGTGTCCTGCCCTGAGGAGAAGGAGTCCAGAGCTCCAGGTGGAGGATCCAATCCCAAATCCGTGAGGGTCAGGGGTGCACAGGATAGCTCCCCCATCCCAAAATTCCTGCTCCCGAGGACTCCGTGGTCCCTCAGGTAGGAAAGTGGCACAAGGTCCCCCTGATCCATGTCCCCCAGCCCAGCCCAGGGACCTGCCCCACCGGACCCACTGGCTTCTCCCAGGAGTGCTGCAAGGAGAAGGGATCCATCCAGTACTGGAATTCCACCCCATCCCTGCCCCACAGAGCTCAGGAAGGTCTCATCTCACCCCCACCTGCCACACAGCAGCCCTGCAGCCTTTTGGGGACCCCTAGCACGGGCAGTTGAATCCCACAAATCCAGCAGCCAGGGAATGCCAGGCAGGTGCCTCCTGGTCTAGGAACAGGCTTTTCCAGAGGGGCTTCCAGCCCTTGGAGCCACAGCCTTCAGGTGGCAACAGGGGGAGACCTGGGGACAGACACTGGCAGGGGAGCAGCAGGAGGGCTGGGACAGGGAGCTGGGGACCCCCCAGGATCCCCCAGGATGAGCTTCAGGCTCAGCTGGATCTCAGATCCCCCCAGGGGATCCTTTTGGAAGTGGCCCCAGGGGTGGAGCCCTTGGTTCTCCTCACCATGCCCAGGGCAGGGGGACCCACCTGGGCCTGTGCCCCTCCCCAGGCCCCCAAACACCCCCTTACCCAGGGCATCCTGAGCCCATGTGTGGCTGCAAGGAAGAGCACAAACCACCCTCCCCCGGGAGCATCCATTGGGATAACAGGGATGGAGGGATGGCCCCCAGGGATGGCTTTAACCCATGGGACTCCCAGTGGGAAGCTGGGTGGTCCCATTCCCCTCACACCTACCTGGGGCTCGTTTCCAGAGTCTCCTCTTTCCAGGGAAAACCAAGGGGCCTGGGCACTTGTCCTTAATCCAGCTCTGCTCCTGATCCCCCTCCCTGTCCCAGTTCCAGTTGTGCTCCTGATCCCCATCCCTGTCCCTGTTCCATCCCTGCTCCTTCCCCTCCTCCCGATCCCCATCCCTGTCCCAGTTCCACCCCTGCTCCTTCCCCTGCTCCCACTCCCTGTTCCTGCTTGAGGGATGATGGACAGTCCTGGATTTGACCCCAGCCAGATAAGGAGCTCATCCTGCCCTTCCCAGTGGGAAACATGGGGTGTCCTCTGGGACACGGCAAAGTCCTTGAGGGCAACCAAACCACAGAGTTCCCACCCTGAATCCAAGCCCAGCGTGTGCCAGAGCTACTGGGAAGAAAGGAACCCTATCCCAGTGGGAACACTCAGGCAGCTCTTTTGGGAAAAATCCTTATTTATTTCAAACAGAGGATCTGCAGGAGCATCTGAGCTGCCAAGAGAAACTTCTTCCTGAACTGCAACATCCAGCCTGGGAAATCTTCCTGGAGATGGGGGAATTCCAGCTCCCTTTGCTGCTGGAGGATCTTCTCCGACATGGAGCCCAGGGTGTTCCCCGTTGGCACCGCCTGGGATCCCTGGGCCTGGCTCCAGGACTGCTCCTGCTGTGCCACTTCCTCCTGGGAGCTCTTCACTGCAGTGGGCTGGGCTCCCAGTTTGACTTCCAGGTTTTTCCTGGCCATGTGTATCCTCAGGGACGAGCAGGTCCTGTTGATTCCTGCGGCTCCGAGGGAGCAGGGAGAGCTGTCCACGGAGTCTTCTCCATCCGGACTCTGGCAGGAATCGCTGAGGCTCTTGGACAGGGGGAGGCTTTCGGAGGGAGTGAGGCTTCCCGAGGAAAGGAGGCTCTCAGAGGGCTGGAGTGACACTTCCCTCTGTTCCAGTTGCTCCTGGGAATGCTTGAGGCTTCCAGAGGAATGGAGGCTCTCAGAGGGAAGCAGTGACAATTCTCTCTCTTCCAGCTGCTCCTGGGAATGCTTGACTCTTCCAAAGGAATGGAGGCTCTTGGAGGGCTGGAGTGACACTTCCTGCTGTTCCAGCTCCTCCTGGGAATGTTTGAGGCTTCCAGAGGAAAGGAGGCTCTCAGAGGGAAGCAGTGACACTTCCTGCTGTTCCAGCTCCTCCTGGGAATGTTTGAGGCTTCCTGAGGAATGGAGGCTCTTGGAGGGATGCAGAGACACTTCCTGCTGTTCCAGCTCCTCCTGGGAATGCTTGACTCTTCCAAAGGAATGGAGGCTCTTGGAGGGATGCAGAGACACTTCCTGCTGTTCCAGCTCCTCCTGGGAATGTTTGAGCCTTCCAAAGGAATGGAGGCTCTTGGAGGGATGCAGAGACACTTCCTGCTGTTCCAGCTCCTCCTGGGAATGTTTGAG
>JAWWEW010000165.1:8179537-8190277 GCA_035583185.1 Anabacerthia variegaticeps | reverse complement strand
GCCGGGGGAGTGAGGGGATGCCGGGGAATGGGATACCAGGGCAGGCGGTTGGGACCCAGGGCAGCACGGGGGAATGGGGTGCCAGCCCATGGGGTGGCGGGACAGCGGGACGGGGTGCCGGGGGGCTGCCGGGGAGCGGGGCGGCGGGAGGGGGTGCCGGGGCGGCGGGTGGGTGTCCCCCGCTCGCCCCGCTCGCCCGCGCCGTCCCCGCTGCCTGCCCGGCGCTATTTGAAGTGGGACAAGAAATGCTCCACGGGGTACCGCGGGGAGTCGATGCCCAGCGCCTGGCACAGCCCCAGCAGGCGCACGCAAGCCTCGGCCCGCGTCGCCCCGTCGCACGCCACGCTCAGGAGCGGCTCCTCGTACTCGCCGTCGCCCGCCACCTCCTCGAAGAGCCGGTTGAGGCGGACGAGCCCCCGGCCGTGCAGCTCCCGCAGAGCCTCCATGCCGCCGCCGCCCGCCAGAGCTGCCCCATGCTCCGAGCCCAGGCACATCACCCCGGCCAGGTGGGCGCGGGGAGCGGGGCGAGCCGGCAGCACCGGCGGCACCCCCAGCGCCACCAGCACGGCGGCCAGCAGCAGGTCGGGGCCGTAGACCTCCCGGATCCAGTCGCGCAGGTAGAAGCCCCCCATGCGGGGGTTGATCTCCAGCAGCCGCGGGCCCCCCGGGCCCAGCTTGAGCTCCACGTTGAAGACGCCGTCGCGCAGCCCGCACGCCCGGCAGCACTGCAGGGCCGCCCGCACCAGCTGCGCCTGCCGGTCGGCGGGCAGGCAGGACGGCAGGCACGCCGCCGTCTCCAGGAACGCGGGGACGCGCGTGGGGCCGTTGTCCGACACCCAGGCGCCCACCAGCCGCCCGTCGAAGACCACCAGGTCCACGTCGTGCTCGGTGCCCGGCACGTACTCCATGAGCAGCATGGCGTTGCCCCAGCCCAGCCCGATGCCCGGGTGGTCGTCGTCGTCCCGCAGGTCCCTCCAGAGCCGCGCCGCGTGCGCGTGGCACTGCCCGGCGTCCTCCACCAGCCGCACCCCGACGGCGCCGGCCCCGAACTCCAGCTTGGCCACGGCCGGGAAGGGCACGGCGCCCGCCGCCCGCTCCACGTCGCCGTGGCTCTGCAGCCGGCGGCAGGGCACGGCGAAGGCGGCGGGCGGCGGGCGGCCGCGGCGGCAGCGCTGCAGGTGCTGGTGGGTGCGGCTCTTCTGCTTGGCCACCCGGACGGCGGCGGGCGAGCAGCCGCGCAGCCCCAGGCCCTGGCACACCAGCGCCGCCAGCACCACGCAGTCGTCCCAGTAGGAGAGGCAGGCGTGGGGCCGCAGCCCCCGGGAGCGCAGCAGCTCCAGCACCCGCTCCGCGTGCTCCTCGTCCCGCCGGTGCTCCCGGCTGTCGTAGGGCAGGAAGGTCTGCACCAGCCCCGCCGCGAAGTGCTCCGGGTCCGACTCCACCAGGTGGATCTGCGTCCCCAAAGGAGGCGTCGCTCAGCCGGGGCACCCCGGCGTTCGGCCCGAGACCTCCCCGCGGGGGCGCCCCCGAATCCTCTCACCCTCAGCCCGTAGTCGCGAGCCGCCTCCCACACGAAGCTCTTGCTGACGCCGCCGGCGCCGATGAGCAGGATGTCCTTGCCCTCGACGAGGTGACACTGCGCCCGGTGCAGCATGGCCTCGGCCAGCAGGCGGGGCAGGTCCCCGGCGGGCTCCCCGACGGCGCGCCCCATGGCCTCGGCCAGCACGCAGGTCTCCAGGCACCGCTGGCTGTTGGTGGCCAGGGCCACGGGCTCCAGGGCGTCATCCACGCACGCCAGCAAGAAGTCCACGCCTGGGGACGGGGACGGCGAGGGTGACACGGCGCCCGGCACCGCAGCGTGGCCGCGGGGACCGGCGCTGCCCCTCGCCGCGCTCACCCAGGATGTCGGTGCGGGCGCGGGTGCCCCCGCGCTGCTGCGGGCTCAGCTCCGCCTCGGTGGCCAGCAGGGCGGCCATGGCGGCCTCGGTGGCCTCCCGGAGCCGCGTGGCCAGCGCCTGGCGCTGGCTGGGGGCCACCACTCCCCACTGCTGCAGGCTGGAGTCCAGGCCCTGGGGCAGCGCCGCCCCGTGACGCACCGGGCTCTCCGCGCGTCCCACGGCGCAGGCCACCTGCGGGGACACCGCCGTGGGCACGGGGACACCGCCTGCCACCCCGTCGTCTGGGGACGCCGGCTGCCAGCGGAGCATGGGGACACGGGTGACAGCCTGCAGACTGCGGACACGGGCGGCCACCAGGGCACGGCGTGGACAGCCACACGAGGTAAGGGGACACCAGCTCCCACCAGGGCGTGGGGACACCGGCTGCCACCCCATAGCTGAGGGATACAGGCTGCCACCGGGTCATGGGGACACGGGGCGACACATTGACCCAAGGAGTGGGATATGGGTGGGCACCGTAGCCAGAGGACATGGGGATATGGGCTGGGCTATCATGTTAATGGCTTTGGGGACACCGAGTGCCACCAGGGCATGGGGACGTGAATGGGCACCGTAGGCTGGGGACATGCAGAGCCACCGGGGGTTGGGGTCCCACCGTACCTGGCAGAGCTGGGGCCGGTCCCCCCAGGACCTGCAGACCAGGGTGCAGATGCGCAGGGCCACGGGCAGCCGCGGGGCTGGGCTGCCTGGGGGGCGAGGGACAGGGCAGGCACTGTCCCTGCCCGACCCCCCCCTCCTCCGGGGGCTTTGGGGACCCCCCCCGTGGCACCGCGGTGGCCCCAGTCAACCCCAGCCCCGGGAGAGTGCGGGATACAACACGGTCGCTGTCACCCCCAGCCCCACGGGACTGTCGGGAGGGGAAGGGGGTCACATTCTCCCCCACCCCAGGGAGCCCAGGGTACCCTTCCCTTCCCGTCCCAGGTGACCACGGGAGTCCGGGCTGCCCTTCCCTTCCCACCCCAGGTGACAATGGGGGTTCAGGGTGCTCTTCCCTCCCTACCCCAAGCGACCATGGGGGTTCAGGGTGACTTTTGCCCCTACCCAGGGACTATGGGAGTCCAGGGTGACCACCCTCATGCCCATCCCCAGCACCCCAGGAGTTTGGGCACCCCAGTGACCCTCCACCCACCCACCCCAGGGGACAGACACATGGCTGGCATAGCCGGGGCGACCCGGGGGACCCTTCCCCTCCCACCCCAGGGTGGGGGGCGCCCGAGGGCGGGGGCCTTACGTGGGGGGGGTACAGGCAGGCGGGCGGTGGGCACCATGGCCTCCAGCAGGACGCTGTCCTCCTCCTTCAGCCCCCGGAGCCAGGCACCCACCGCCTGCGCCACGGCCGCCCCCTCCTCCTTCCTGTGGGTGCTGCGGGTGTCCGTGCCCCGCCAGCGCCACCCTGCCGGCCGCACCACCACCTGTGGGCACCTTCGTGTCACCCTGTGCCACCCCACCACCTGTGTGTTCCCCTGTTGTCACCCTGTGCCACCCCACCACCTGTGGGCTCCCATGTTGTCACCCTGTGCCACCCCACCACCTGTGTGCACCCCTGTGCCACCCCATGCCATTAGTCACCATCTGCATGCGCCATCCCATGTCACTTTGGGCCACCTCATGCCACCCAGGGCCAGCTTGCCACCCAGGTACACTTGTTACCCTCTGCCACCAGTGACACCCTACTGGTGTGTGACCCACAGGTGCCCCCACCTACCCCGTGCCCTGCTGTGTCCATACCCCCACACTTACTCCCCTGCCATACCCTGTGGGTGCTCCCCATGCCCCCTCCGTGCCCACCTGGCTGTAGGGCTCCATGGCGGTGCCCCCCAGGAAGGCGCCCACCTCCTCCTGCACCAGGCTCTCCTGGCCCTGGGGGTCCTCCAGCCGCACCAGCCTCACCCTGGTCACCTCCAGCTCGGCGGGCAGGTCCCCCCGAGCCCCCAGGACAAAGGCCAGCGTGGGAGGCACGGGCAGGTTGGCACGAGCTGCCAGCACCCAGCGGGCGACCAGCGGGTCCTCGAGCCGGTGGGTGAGCGGGACCGAGCCCCCCGTGGGGCAGTCGAGGTCACGGGCCAGCTCACCCACCCAGCCGCCCTCGGGGTCCCCCGGCGCGAAGGTGCCCGTCACGTAGTTGGCACGGCGAGGGGGCACGAAGGTCTCCAGGGCGCTGTGACCCCCGACCTTGAAGGAGACCCCCCGGGAGAGCAGCAGGGACCAGGAGCCCGGAGACGTCTCTGATGGCACCCGGCTGGCCCAGGTGGGTGACAGGCACAGCACCATGGCACCTGTGGGTGGGCAGGAGGTGGGCAGGGGGTGCCCCTGGCACCCTGGGGTGGCGTTTGTTGCTCAGCTGGTGTGTACTGGGATTAATGGGCTCTTGGTGCCGCTGTCCTGCCCTGCCCCAGTTTCCCTCCCAGTCCCGGTCACGCAGCACAGGTGGGTTTGGGGACCTCCCACTGTGGGTTCAGGGTTGGGGACAAGGGGACCGTACCCACCTGGGCAGCGGGTGCCACCCTCCAGCAGGACGGGCAGGAAGGCCGTGGGGGAGCCCAGGATGCAAACGGTCATGTCCAGTGGTCCGAATCCTGCCAGGGATGGGAGGGTTAACAGCCCCGGGGTGGGAACCCTGGTGCCACCCTGTCCCTGTCCCTGTGCCCAGCCTGGCTGGGACACCCTAGACATCCCCTGTCCCCAGCCTGGCACTGTGTTCCCATCACCACCCCAGTGCATGCCACCCCCGTGTCCTCAGCCTGGCACTGAGCCCACAGCACTATCCCTGCCACCCCCGTGTCCCCAACGTGGCACTATGCCCCCCCCCATCACCACCCCAGTCCCTGCCACCCCCGTGTCCCCAGCCTGGCACTGTTCCCACACCCCAGTCCCTGCCACCCCCATGTCCCCAATCTGGCGCCATGCCCCTCGTGCCCCCCACCCGTGCGGGGCTCCGCGGAGCAGTCCAGCGTGGGGGGCAGCCCCTCCTGGCACAGGGCGCTCTGGAGCCGCTCGTAGGCGTGGGTGGCACTGTCAGGGTCCCCGCTGTCCCCAGGCACTTCTCCATCGGGGGCCTCGTCCTCCAGCCAGCCCGGGCACAGCGCCTCGGGCCCTGCCCACTCCTGGTCCGCAGGGCTGGACACCCGCTCCGGGCTCGGCTGGGCCATCGAGAGCTGTGGGAGCAAGGATCGGCTGGCACGGGGCTGGCACGGGGATAAGGGGCTGGAATGGGGCTGGCACGGGGCTAAGGGGCTTGCGACAGGGCTCGCGTGGAGCTAAGGGGGTGGCGTGGAGTTAAGGGGCTGGTGTGGGGGGCTGGCGTGGGCTAAAGGGCAGGTATGGAGGTGGCACGGGGTTAAGAGGCTGGCATGGGGCTGAGGGGCTGGTGTAGGGCTGGCATGGGGCTGCCGGGAGACTAAGGGATTGGCACGAGAGTGGCACGGGGCTGGCATGGAGCTAAGGGACTGATATGAGGCTAATGGGCTGTCATGGGGCTAAATGGGTTGCCGTTGGACTGGCAAGGGACTAAGGAGCTGGCATGGGGCTAATAGGTTGGCATGGGGCTGACAGGGGCTGGCACAGGACTGGCCCAGGGCTCAGGGCTGTCACGGGGGCAGGCACCGGGTGGGCATGGGGGACATGGTGCAGACACGGGGTAAGAGGCTGCGGAGGGACCGCGGGGCGCCGCTGCCCACCCGTGGGTGGGAGTGTCACGGTGCTGAGGGGCTGCGGGCGCCGGGCACAGCGCCACCGCCTCGGGGACAGCGGGGCAGTGCCAGCCGCCGGGGCCGCCAGCTCCCGGACAAAGCGTCCCCTTGTCCCCGCGGGGTCACGCGGAGGGTGGGCACAGCACGCTACGCTGCCCCACGCCAGTGCCCGGCACCGCCGGGGTCCCCGGGGTGGGCACCCACCTCCGCCCGGACCCCCCACCCGGGGGTCACTCACCATCCTGGTGACACAGGGGCTGCAAGAGAAGGACAGGCAGAGTCAGCGCGGCTCCTTAGGGACCTGCCCCCCCCCCCCCCGGCCACCCCCTCCCGGCGCTGGGACCCCCAGTTCCTCCCTGCAGCACCCACCGGGGCTCGGCAGCCTTCCTGGGGCACCCCTCGGTGCCAGCCCCGGTGGCCTCAGTTTGTCCCTTCGGTGCCAGCCCCAGTGTCCCCACATTATCCTCTCAGTGCCATTCCTGATGTCCCGGGGTTGACCCCTCGGTGCCAGCCCTGGTGGCATCAGGTTGACACTTCGGTGCCAGCCCCGGTGTCCCCAGATTGACCCCTCGGTACCAGTCACGGTGGCCCCAGGTTGTCCCCTCGGTGCCAGCGCCGGCACCTCCGGCTGAGCCCGTGCAGAGATTAGTGTAATCCCGTGCCAGCTCAGCAGAGCCGGGGGCGACCCCCCCGCCCTGGGTGTGCCAAGGTGCCCTAGGGGTGCTGTCCCCAGCCCCCAGGCTGTCCCTGTTCCCAGCAGGTGCCCTGCAGAGCTGGCGAAGAGGGAGACTGAGGCCCGCTGACAGCCACCCACCCAGGCACCCCCAGCCCCCCGGAGCTGCCGGGACCCCAGGGGACACGGGGCGGGTGTCCCCAAGGGGTGGCCGGCACCCAGGGACAGGGTTAAGGGACACACTGCTCGGTGGCATGGCACAGGGACCCCCCAAAACCCAGCCATGGGGCGGCCACCGGGGTCCCTCCACGTCCGCTCCCCACCCCTAGCCTGGGGACCACCCTGTCCCCCTCCATCCCCAGCTGGGAGGTGGCCCTGCGGTCCCCAAGCTGGGACAGCAGTGTCCCCCGGTACCTTGGGGTGGGAGCCGTGGCCCGAGAGCGCGCAGGGGACGAGGGCTCGGGGACGCCTGGCACAGGGGACACCGGCCGGTCTGGCCTTTAAACCCCCCCGCGCCACCCCGGGGTGCCAACCCCCGGCCCCGTGCCCCGGATTAGGCGACACAGAGCCCCATTGTCCCCTCTGCCACCTCGCGCCAGGCGCTGGCACCCCTGTCCGTGTCCCTGTCCCCGTCGCCACGGAGGGACACGCTGCCGCAGCGGGACCCGGGGCGTGGCTCAGCCTGCCGGGGTGTCCCTGTCCCCCGGTATCTGTGTCCCAAGGCTGGGCACGCCCTTCGGTGTCCCCCCCCCCCCCCCGCCCTGTCCCCCTGTCCCCAGCGTGGCGGAGCTGCCAGCACGCACGTCCCCCGGCTTATCTCCAGCTGCCTGCGGTGTCACTGTCACCGCCACCGCCACCGCCACCGGCAGGCACGGCGCCACCAGCGCGGCTGCCGCGCCACAAGGTCCTGCACGCGCTGCCAGCCGCTCCCTGTCACCTGCACCCTGTCACCCCCCGCCCCGTCACACACCCTGTCACCTGCACCCTGTCACTCACACTGTCAGCCAAACAGTCGCACGCTCCCCGTCATCCACACCATTACCCACACCCTGTCACCCACATCGTCACCTGCACTGTCATCACCATCACCTGCATTCTGTCACCCCCAGTGTCACCTATACTGTCGCACATACCCTGTCACCTGCACCATCACCCGCCATGTCACCCACACCCTGTCACCTGCACCATCACCTGCACCCTTGTCACGGTCACCCCATCACCCGCATCCTGTCACCCCCATTGTCACTTGCACTCTGTCACCCACACCCTGTCACCTGCACCTTGTCACCTGCACCTGGTCACCCTCACCCTGTCACCCACACCCTGTCACCCTCACCTGCACCCTTGCCACTGTCACCCCATCACCTGCATCCTGTCACCCACAACTTGTCACCCACACTGTCACCTGCACTGTCACACACACCCTGTCACCTGCACCATCACCTGCACCTTGTCACCTGCACCTGGTTACCCTCATCCTGTCACCCACAACTTGTCACCCACGCTGTCACTTGCGCTCTGTCACCCCCACCCTGTCACACACACTCCCATCCCCTGCACCGTGTCACCTGCACTGTCACCTCCACCCTGTCACCCGCACCCGTGCACAGCCCCACCGACCCGCACCCCGCTGCACCAGCGCCCCCCCAAAAGCCCCCGCACCCCCCCGGTTCACCGGGCCCCCCACCCTTGCCAGCACCCACCGGCGGTGGCGGTGGCGGTGGCGGTGTCGATGTCGGTGGCGGTGTCGATATCGGTGTCGATAGCGGTGTCGATGTCGGTGTCGGTGTTGGTGTCGGTGTCGGTGTTGGTGTCGGTGCTGTCACGCCCCAGCAGCGGCTCTGCCCGCTCCGGTCCCGACGCTGCCGGTGTCTGTCGGTGTCCGTCTGTCCCGGTCCCGGTGCTGTCACCCCGCAGCAGGGACTCTGCTCGCTCCGGTCTCGGCGGCGGCTGCGGCGCCTCCTGCCCGGACGGGGCGGCCCCGGGCGGGGCGGGGCGGGACCGGGGGCACCGGGGGGGACCGGGGGGGACCGGGGGGACCGAGGGGAGTGGCAGGACAAGGGGACAGCGCTGGGTCCGTGGATGCGGAGCCGGGGTGGCACTGCGTGGGGACAGGGACCGGGACACGGGATGGGGACAGGGAAGGTGACGGGGGTAGGGGACAAGTGACCGGGGACAGGGACTGGGCCAGCCAGGGGTCACCCGGGGCCGGGTGTAAAACTGACACCGCGGAGCAGAAATGTCAGGGCTGGGGCAGGCCCCTCGAGCTATTCCCGACCGCACCCGCACGGCACGGAATGGCACGGCATGGAATGGCACACAGGGAATGGAATACAGGGCATGGGGTGGCTCACAGGGAATGGAATACAGGGCATGGCATGGCTCACAGGGAGTGGAATAAAGGGAATGGAATACAGGGCATGGGATGGCTCACAGGGAACGGAATACAGGGAATGGAATACAGGGCATGGGATGGCTCACAGGGAATGGAATACAGGGAATGGAATACAGGGCATGGGATGGCTCACAGGGAATGGAATACAGGGAATGGAATACAGGGTATGGGATGGCTCACAGGGAACGGAATACAGGGAATGGAATACAGGGCATGGGATGGCTCACAGGGCATGGAATACAGGGCATGGCATGGCATGGCACGGCATGGCACAGGGGAGTGGCATGAAATGGCATGGCATACAGGGAATGGCAAATAGGGAATGGCACGGCACGGCACGGCACAGCCAGCGTGGGCAGAGGGGCAGGCAGGCGACAGGCAGGACTCCATTCCTGGCACCGCCACCCTCCCCGAGCCGTGGCACAATCGTGTCACCCTCCCCCGTGTCCCCAGAGGGACCCCGACCTTCGGGATGTCCCCGGGCTGGCAACAGCCTCCCGGCAACCTCCCGGTGCTGCTCCCGACGGTGTCCCCAAGGCCCCGGGGCGGGGACATCCCCGAGCTCTGCCAGGCGTCGTGTCCCCTGGTGTCCCTTTCGTGTCGCCTTGACTGTAGTCCTGGGGCCCCCAACCTGCCCTGGTCCCTCCTGGTCTGCCCCCCTTCCACCCCGCCCCTATCCAGGCTCGGGATAGGAGTCCCCTTGTCCCCCCGTGTCCCCTCCATGTCCCCAAGACCTTAGTTCCCGCGACCCCACCCCGAGGCTGCCCCATCCCTGTGCCCCCAGGAGTGGGATACGAGTCCCCGTGGTCCCCCATGTCCCCTTTCCCGAGACGTCCCCTTTCCCGAGATGTCCCCTACCCAGGATGTCCCTTTTCCTCGAGTGTCCCCCTTGCCCGGGGTGTCCCCTTGCCACTCGTGTCCCCTCTCCACGGGTGTCCCCCTGGCTTTCCCGCACCCCTCCCCTCCATATTTTCCCTGTTCCCCCCGCCCCACCATCCGGCCATGAGAGCTGGGATACTGAGGGCACTGGTGGCACTGGGGACACTGGTGGCACTGGGGGCACTGGCGACACTAGTGGCGTTGGTGGCACTGGGGACGCTGGTGGTACTGGGGACACTGGGGACACTGGGGGGCGCTGGGGACACTGGGGGGCACTGGGGACACTGGTGGCGCTGGTGGCACTGGGGGCACTGGAGGCGCTGGGGGCACTGGTAGCGCTGGGAACACTGGGGACACTGATGGCACTGGGGACACTTGGGGCACTGGTGACGCTGGGGTCGCTGGGGACACTGAGGGCACTGGTGGCACTAGGGACACTGGGGGCACTGGTGGCACTGAGGACACTGGTGGCACTGGGGTCGCTGGGGACACTGGCGACAGTGGTGGCGCTGGGGGCATTGGTGGCACTGGTGGCACTGGGAGCACTGGGGACAGTGGTGGCACTGGGGGCACTAGGGACACTGGGGGCACCGGGGGAACTGGGGACACTGAGGGCGCTGGTGGCACTGGTGGCACTGGTGACACTGAGGGCACTGATGGCACTGGGGGCACTGGTGGCACTGGGGACGCTGGTGGCACTGGGGGTACTGATGGCACTGGGGGCACTGGGGCCACTGTGGGCACTGGGAACACTGGAGACACTGGGGACACTGGTGGCACTGGTTGCACCGGGAGCGCTGCAGTGCCTCCTCCGGTCCCGCAGGGGGCGCCACCCGCGGCCGGGGGGCGGGGGGGCCGCTCCGGGCGGGCGCGCGGGGCGTGGCGGCGCGCGGGCGGCCATGGCGGACACCGAGAAGCTCAACCTCGACTCCATCATCAGCCGCCTCCTGGAGGGTGAGCGGGCCCCGCCGACCCCCCCGGGACCCCCGGCACGGCACCCCGTCCTGCCGGGGAACCCGCCCGGGGCCCGCCCGGGCCGTGCCTCAATGCTGCGGGGGGCGGGCCTCGGCCCGGGCCTGGCGGGGGCGGGTTAGGCCGCGGGGTTTGTTGGGGGGTCGGCGGGGGGGGGGTGGGGTGGTCAGGGCC
>JAWWEW010000165.1:8153619-8169892 GCA_035583185.1 Anabacerthia variegaticeps | reverse complement strand
CCCCACAGCCCCCACCCCACGGCCCCGGCCCCGCCAGCGGAGCCGCGCCGCCGCACCGCGCCCCGTCCCCCCCCACCTCCTCCCCTCCCCGGACCCCCCGCTCCGTCCCGTGCCCCCCCCCGGGACCGGGCTCTCGGCTCTGTGCGCGGGGAGGAGAAGAGGCGAGAGGGCTCGGAGCGGCAAATGGGAGCCGCAGTCCCGGGCCGGTGTGCGGGACCGCTGCCTGCCCGCCCGGGGACCCCCGAGCACGCACCCACCGCGCCGGCCCCGCGCCCGTCCCGCATGGAGCTGAGAGCAGGTAGGAGATCCTCCCCCCGCAAAGCCGCACCGGCCCCGCACCGGCCCCGCCGCTGCCACTAACAAAAGCCGTGCGGGAGCCAGGACAGGGGGGCTCAGGCAGGGAGAAAGCCGGGGGTCCCCCCTTTCCTAACCCGGCCAGCAGCACCTCCGGGGACCCCTCTCTTCCCTTCCCTTCCCTTCTCTTCCCCTCCGCCTTCTGCAGCACCGGGGCTCAGCTCCAGCCTCCCCACCTCTGCCCCGGTGCCAGGACCCCCGGGATGGGGATGGGGATGAGGAAAGGGGGGATAAAGCCGGGGCGGGAGGGGGGGGAAGAGGGAGGGAATGAATGGAGCCCGCTCTTGTGTACAATTGCATCAAATGCATTCTTGAAAGCAACCTGGTTCTGCTTAACACTTGAATTGGGGAAAGAAAAAAAAAAAAAAGTTAAAAAAAAGAGGAAAGAAGGAGGCAGCAGCTTGGAGAGGGTGGATGCGAGCTCCAGTTTTTTTCTTTTCTTTTTTTTTTTTTATTCCTGCATTCCTGGACCCCAATCAAAAGAGCAAATCAAGGGAGGTGGAAGGGGGGAACTGCGGCGAGCGAGGCAGCCGGAGCGCGGTGCGAACCCTCCACACCCCAAAAACCCACCCAACCCGCCCCGCTTTCTTTTTTTTTCCCTTTTTTTTTTTTTTTCCACCTAACACCCGAGCGAGCCCAAACCAAAACAAATAGAGACCGAGGGCGGGAAAAAAAAAAAAAAGAAAAGAAAAAAAAGAAACCCAGAAACCAACCCAAAAAAAAAAAAAACCACCACCACCCAACCCCGAGCGCGAGCGAAGCAGCGAGCCAGGGCTGAGAGGAGCGGGCGGGCTCGGGGTGCCGAGCAAGAGCCGAGCCCCCCCAAAATCCTCCTGCACCCCGACTATGCTAAATGTTACCGGGGAGCTCTCAGGTAAGCCCGGGGCGCTGGGTGAGGGGCGGGGGGCTGCCCCAACCTCCCCAGCATCTGCCCGGGAGTTTTTTTCCCCCCCTTCCCCAACCGACTGCTGATTTTAATTTGATGTGATTAAAACGTCTGTCTGGCTTTGGGATTGATTTAAGACTTTCCCCTCTCTAGGTTGGGTTGTTGTTTTTTGGTTTGTTTTTTAGTTTTGTTTTTTTTTTCCCCTTTCTCTCCTTCCCTCTTTTCCATGCATGTTTGTGATTACCAGGGAGGGAACCGCCGCTGAGCACGGAGAATTAAACCCCGGCACTGACAGAGGGGAGGAAAAGGAAAGTCGATGGGATTTAGTGGGGCAGGAAGAGTTAGTTTTCCTGCCCGAGGCTGGATTTCGGGGCTTGACTCCGAATGCCGTCGCTAGAGCGGGCGAGATTCCTCCGGGACGCAGCAGTGGGATTTTGGGGTGCTGGGAGGGGACTGTCCCCGTGGCCATGGGATGGCTTTGTTCCCCTGTCCCCAATGGCCACCAGCGCCCCATGGGTGGAAGGGGCTCTGGCCTTCCCCACGCCACACCGGGATTGGGGGCTGCTCGCCGGGAAAGTGCTGGAAAACACCCTTAAAAGGTTAAAGTGTGGGCTCTGCGAGGCTCCCCGGGGTCCGGGGCGGCGGGACGGAGGCCGGGGCAGCACGAGGCCGGCGCCGGGTTTGGCTCCAGCCCCTGCGGTGCCGGCGCTGACGCAGGACGGGCAAAGCGGGGCGAGCGCTGGGGAACCGGAAAAGTGAGGCCGGGATCCCCAGCGGCTCCACGGGCCTCCCTCGCCCCTTCCTCTCCCCCTTCGGCCGTGGCTGAGCCCGGTGGACGTGGCCGAGCCGGTGGCAGGGCCGGTGGCAGGGCCTGTGGTGGTGGGGACGCCGATGTCCGGAGGAGCCACAGGGCTGCAGCTCGGCCACCGTGACCCCATCCCCTGGTTTTGGGCATCCCCATCCCGTCCCTCGTGCCCAGTGGGGCTCGGGGACACTTGGCTTGCCCCATGTCCCCGTGCCTATTTAGCAGGCGGCGCGAGGGCACGGTGGCGGCCGCACATCTGGGCTGCATTAGGCGCAGGCTCCGCAGGGACATGCGGAGGGCTCTGCTTACAGGGCCGCGCCGGGGGGGAGATTTATGCCCTGCTAAGTGGCACCCAGACCCATAAATCATCCCCCCACCCCAGCTCCTCCCTGTGCCACCGTCCCCGCTGTCCCGCGCCAGCGTCCCCGGCAGGACTGTGGGGATGTGCTCGCCCCGGCGCAGGCGGGATGTCTGGGAAGCAGATGGTGGCACGTGGCCTGTGGGTGACAGAGGTGTCCTGGGCTTACCCAGGGTGCTGTGGGGACACGGCCACGTCAGGGCATGGCCGTACCCTGCTGGAGCTGCTGGCTCCGTGCTGACCCCCTGGCACCGTGATAGAAGATGGCAGTGGTGACAGCGGGTCTGGGGGTGCCGGGTGTGTCACCGTGGTGCCACATGGGCTGGCACCGGGGGTCCTCTTCCCTGCTGGAGGGCAGCCACCCTTGGTCTGTGCTGGAGAGCCCTGCAGAGCGGTGCTGGAGGGGATGGGGGGCTGTGTGGCTCCGTGACCCGCACCGGGAAGGGGATGGGGGTGCCTGGCGTGGCTCGTGGGTGCTGGGTGTGCGTGCGGGGCAGCGGGGTCTGGTTGGGATTAGGGGCCTTGCGCCCCCCTCGCCGGCGGGTGTGTTTCCACCATACCTCTGGCTGGAGCTGGAGCTGGATGGGAAATGCAGGCCCAGCTAATTACGGCCTCGCTGGAGTCTCCCGTGCACGGCTGCATTTATAAACACACGGAGGAGACAGGATGTAAACACTCAGCGCCGCGAGCGGGATGGGGGGGACGCGGGGCCACGTGCCCCCCGTGCCCCCCCTGCACGTGGCACGGTGGCTTCGCCGTGGCATGGGATGGATGGCATGGGATGGCCGGGATGGGGACACCACGGTGATGCTGGGCAGCAGGGACACACGTGTCCCTCCTGTCGAAGCGCGGGCGCTGCGTGTCCGTGGTGTCTGGGTGTGGAATGTGAGCATCCCGGTGTCTCTGTCCTGCAGGCTCCACAGGGCCACTGCTGCGCCCCGGTGTCACCTCGCCAGCCATGGCAGGGTTAAATGCCAGCAGTGCGGGGACACGGAGGTGCCTGTCCCTGTGCCCTGGAATGTCGCCCACTCCAAGCCCCTTAGGAGCTGGCTGGGCTGGGAAATGCCCTGTGGAGGGTTAAGCGGTGCCAGTTGGTGGCCAGTTGGGACGTGACTGGGACAGTGGGTTTAGGGACAGGGCTGCTTTGTCCTCAGCGCCACAGTCATGCCTGGCCACCACAAGACCTCCCGTGCTGGCCCCTGGAATGGGGCTGCGGGGTGGGATTGGGGCTCTGCTCGCCGCTGGCCCCCAGCCCATCAGATACGGCAGCTCCCGCCGCAGCGCCGGGGGCCGGCTCGGCTCCATCCCCTGCCGGGGGGCTCCGGGGCCAGGGGGTCCCCCCTCTTCCCGGCTGCCGCCCCCGCCGCGAGGGTTTCGGGAAAGCGGCCGCGGGTGGGTTGTGGTCACTCAGCCCTCGGCGGCTCTGCCCACAGCATGCCCAGGGAACAGCTCACCGGCCCCGTGGCCGAATTCCACCTCGGCCACTCGCCGGGAGGTCTGGCCAGCGCTGCCGCCCGCGCCGTCGGGGGGGTGGCAGGGCAGGGTCCCTGTGGTGTCACCCCAAAGAGGGGTGAGTCCCGTGCCACGTGTGCGAGGGGTGGCCGTGGCACCGCTGGCGTGCCCGGAGTGGGTGCCCAGGGGTGCCGGTGCCGGAGCCCGGGGGATCCCCGCTCCCATGGCCCCCCGTCACCCCAGCTCCGAGTGGGTGACCCCGGGCAGCCACGCCATGAGCTGCTTACGTGGGCTGGGAGCATCCTGGCCGAGCTCCAGGGCCGGTTTTGAAACCCTCGGGCTCTTCCTCTCCGACGTCACCGGGATCCAGCTGTGCCGGCTGGAGCCTCCCTCCTCCACCGTCTATGCCGGTGGGTGCCCGGCGCCAGCCACGGGGAACGGGGTAGGCAAGGGGCAGCGGGGGCCACGGCTGGGCCACTGTCACCTCTGTGTCGTGGGCACTGTCACCTCTGTGTCGTGGGCACTGTCACTGGTGTGTCATGGACACTGTCTCCTCTGTGTCATGGCCACTGTTGTGCCACTGCCACCATCACTGCTGAGCCACTGTCACTGTCACTGCCACTGCTGTGCCACAATCACTGTCACTGCTGTATCACGGTCACTGTCACTGCTGTATCATGGTCACTGTCACTGCTGTGCCAGTGCTACCACCACTCCTGTGCCATAGTCATTGTCACTGCTGTGTCTTGGTCACTGTCATGCCAGTGCCACCACCAATGCTGTGCCAGTCACTGTCACTGCTGTATCATGGTCACTGTCACTGCTGTGTCTTGGTCACTGTCACTGCTATGCCAGTGCCCCCAGCACTGCTGTGCCACAGTGACTGTCACTGCTGTGTCATGGTCACTGTCACTCTTGTGCCAGCGCCACCACCACTCCTGTGCCACAGTGACTGTCACTGCTGTGCCAGTGCTGCTGTCATTGCTGTGTCATGGTTGCCAGCACCCTGTGTTATCCGTGCTGTGCCACAGCCACTGATGTGCCACTGTTCTGCGCCCCACCATTCCTGTCTTTCAGTCACCCACCTCCCTCCCGTTCCTTCCTCATCCCCATCCCCATCCCCATCCTCATCCTCATCCTCATCCCCATCCTCATCCTCATGTCCTGGCCACCTGTTCAGGAGCCACCACGTCTCCATCCCCATCCCGTGTCCCTGCCATTTCCCCCCCCGTCCTGCTCCCCGGCTGTGTTTGGTTTGGCACTGGCCGGGCCCGGGCGGGTGTAAATCCCGCCTGGAAACCGGAGCCGGCGGCAGGCGAGGGTCCAGCCAAAGCAAACACCGGGAAGGGGGGGTGTGATGTGAGTCACTGCAGCCCCCCCCGGCCCCCTCGGCCCCGGCCCACGCTCGCACGCACGTGGGGCCGGCCGCACGCTCCACGCACCGGGACACACCGGGATGCACCGGGACGCGGGCAAGCGCTGGCACGTGCCCGCTGTGGGCACCGGGTGAGTCAGGGTGGGCGAGGGCCGGTGTCACGCACGGGCACGGGGTGCCACAGGGACACGTGTGGGCAAGGGTGCCATGTGCTCGGCGTGGTGTGTGCGTGGCAGGTCATGCACACGGTGGGATGCGTGGGCATGGTGTTGCACACTGAGAATGTGGCACGTGTGCGTGGCGTGGCGTGCACAGTGTGTCATGTGTGCGCCTTGTGTCACACACATGTGTCGTGTGTGAGTGGAGTCTTGCACACTTAGAATGTGTCCCGTGTGCACGGTGTGTCACACACATGGTGTGCCACGTGTGCACAGGGAGTGTCATGTGCAGAGAGTGTCACACACTCAGAGCGTGTCAGGTGTGCACAGCATGTCATGCACATGGTGTGTCATGTATGGATGGCATGTCACACACATGGTGTGTCACGTGTGCACAGCTTGTCACACATGGTGTGTCAGGTCTGCACAGCATGTCACACACATGGTGTGTCATGCATGGATGGCATGTCACACACGGTGTGTCACATGTGCACAGCATGTCCCATACTCTGTGTGTCATGTGTGCAACGTGTGTCACACATGGTGTGTCATGTGTGCATGGCCTGTCACACACATGGAGTGATGCATGCCCGGTGTGCAGTGTGTGCACATAGTGTTGCACACTTAGAATGTGTTGTGTGCACAGCGTGTCACCCACATGGTGTGCCGTGTGTGCGTGGCATGTCCCTTCTCACGGGATGTGCCCTGTGCACACAGCATGTTGCACACTTACCTGGCGTGCACAGCGTGCCCACACCTGTGCAGTTACACGCTTACAGGCACGTCCCACGCGTGCCACACACCTGTGTGGTGCGTGTCACTCTGGCACGGAACACCAACCACCTGAGTGGTGTCTCCCACCTGTGCACACCTATTGCACACCCACAGGGTGTTTCCCAGGCGTGTCCTGCACACCCACAGGGTGTTCCCCAGGCGTGTCCTGCACACCCACGGGGCAGTCGCATCCCACGCAGCGTGGCTTGGCGAGCGCAGGGGTAACCCCACCGTGGTGAGGCTGTTGTGGCCGGGGCTGGGGCGTCCCCGAGGACCCTCGTGCGTCACCCGTGGCTGTTGATGGGGAGCGGTGACGCGCGGGGCACACGCAGAGCTGCCCACCCCGGGAGCTCCACGGTGCCGAGCCGTGCCAGCGGCCAGTCTTTCCCGGGAGGAGCTGCCGGGAAGGCCGGCTCCGGCGTGCCGGGGGTGCCAGCTGGCCGGAGCATCCTTGGCCGTGGGCCGTGACCTTTGCACAACCACCGGAGCACGAGGCCGCGGCCCTTGGGCCTCCCTGACGTCAGGCCGATGACGGCGACCCCGCCGGCGCTTTCCGGTGGCTTTGGCAAAGGTCACCCCATGCAGCCCAGAGCTCCATCCCACCCCCTCCACGTTCCCGGTGGCCCCTCGGCGGGGGTCCCCACTGGGTGCCCAGCCCACTATTGGAGTTGGCAGTGCCCAAATATATCCCAGGCGTGTGTCCCAGCGGGAATGCCGAGGCCGTGCTGCTCCAGACCATATAAAGGATTGTTGGTGCAGCCGCGGGCGGGAGCGCCTGGAGGGGAGCCGGGGGGTCACCGCGGTGCCGGGGGTGTCCCTGCTGCTCCAGGAGGGGGTGCTGAGGTGGGGGTGCCCCCCACCCTCCCCGTGCCTCGGTCCCCCCACTCTGAGATGGGTGACACCCGTGGGCTCAGTGCCACCCACCCAGAGCCTGGGTGTCAGGAGACCCATCCCTTACGTCACACTGCGGTGACAGAGGGGCTGTGGGGTGGCTTCGGCGTCACGGCTGAGGTGCCACGTGTCCCCCACAGGTGACTCTTGGGGGATCTTCACCTTCCTGTGCGCCGCACTCTGCAACCTGCCGGCGCTGCCGGCGCTGAACTGCTCCGAGGAGCTGGGCGCCGGCCAGTCCATCCAGCAGACCTACGACCTGACCCGCTACCTGGAACACCAGCTCCGCACCCTCGCCGGCACCTACGTGAGTCCCCAATGCACCCCCCTGCTCAGGGATACCCACCTCGTGCCCGGCCGCTCCTGTGCCAGGGGTCACGGAAATGCCTCATCGCCCTCCGGGCGCAGGGCGGCTCCCGGGCACCCTCCCCTCGCCCGTGATTCCGTCGTGGGTGTGGGCATCCGCCTCTCCCTCCCCGCCGGCGCCGCCGACTCACCCCGAGGTTCCCCATCTCTGCCCTGACGTGCCCTCGGTGGTGCCGGCAAGGTTGGGTGCCAAGTGGTGATGGTGGCACTGCCTGGGATGTGGTGGGAATGTCTGCCCTGGGAATGTCCAGCTTGAGGGTGTGGAGAGTGGGGAGGTGGTGGGAAGGGGGGACGTGGAGAGTGGGGACATGGGCATGGCCATCTGGGGGATGTGGAGGCCTGGGATGTGGTGGAGAAATACAGGCTTGGGACAGCGAGAACTGGGATAGTGGGGACAAGGAAACTGGGGACACAGTGGGCAGGGGGACACGGAGACCTGGGAAGAGGGGCACATGGAGACCTGGGACATGTTGGGCATGTCAGAGTAGGGGTCATGGAAACATGGAGACAGGGGAGATGGTGTGCAGTGGGACATGAAGAGAAATGGGGGAGATGGGACATCGCAGACATGTCCACCTGGGGGACATGGGACATGGGCAGAGGGACATGTAAACCTGGGACATGGTGTGCAGGGGGCACGGAGACCTGGGAAAAAGTGGACATGGAGACTGGGGATAGGGTGGGCATATGTCCTTGGAGGACACGGGGATCTGGAACACAGTGGTCATGGGGACCCAGTGGACGTGGAGACTGAAGGCATGAAAGAGAAGGGCACACAGTGGGCGTGGAGACATGAAAGAGAAGGGGACACAGTGGGCATGGAGACATGAAAGAGAAGGGGACACAGTGGGCATGGAGACATGAAAGAGAAGGGGACACAGTGGGCATGTCCACCTGGGGGACAGTGACACCTGGTGTGGGGGGACACAGAGACCTGGAACATGCTGGGTGTGTGCACTTGGGGGGCATGCAGACCTGTGACGAGGAGGTCACGGAGATTTGTGACACGGCAGGCAGGGGCGTAGGGAGGCAGGGTGAGGGGGACAGTCCCCCGATGCCTGACACCCTCTCTTCCCTTTCCAGCTGAACTACCTGGGGCCCCCCTTCAATGAGCCCGACTTCAACCCCCCGCGGCTGGCCCGTGCCGAGCGGGTGCCCAGCGCCACCGTGGACCTGGACCTGTGGCGGGGGCTGACGGACAACGCCCGCCTGGCCGCCAACTACCGCGCCTACAGCCGCCTGCTCTGCTACCTGCGCGTGCTGGACGGGCAGGTGGGCACGGCCGAGCTGCGCCACCGCCTCGCCCACTTCTGCGCCAGCCTCCAGGGGCTGGTGCTCAGCATCGGCGGCGTCATGTCCTCCCTGGGGTACCCGCTGCCCGCCGGACCCCCCGCGCCCCCCGGGGCACCCCCGGCCTCCAACGACTTCCTGAAGAAGATGGACGACTTCTGGCTGCTCAAGGAGCTGCAGACCTGGCTGTGGCGCTCGGCCAAGGACTTCAACCGCCTCAAGAAGAAGGTGCCACCTGCTGTGGTCACCCTGCGGCTGGAGGCGAGGGGGTTCTGAGCGCCCCACGCGTGCCCCGTGTTGGCGGGATGGGGACGGGGCTCCTCGTCAGAAGCGCCACCACGGTCCCCTCTCCACCGCCAGCGCGCCTTGAAAGGTAGGGCTCCTGACCCCAAAAGTGACACCAAAGCCACCTCACAGCCCCTCTGTTACCGCAGTGTGACATAAGGGATGGGTCTCCTGACCCCAAAGTGTCACCAAAGCCCCCCCACGTTCCCTTTCCACCACCAATGTGCCTTGAGAGATGGGACCTCTGACCCCAAAGTGCCACCAAAGCTACTTCACAGCCCCTCTGTCACCACACTGTGTCTTAAGGGCAGGTCTCCTGACCCCAAAGTGTCACCAAAGCCACCCCACAGCCCCTCCCTCATCATACTGTGTCTTAAGGGCAGGTCTCCTGACCCCAATGTGTCACCACAGCCATGCCATGTCCCCTCTCCACCACCACTATTCCTTGAAAGATGGAGGCCCTGACCCCCAAATGCCATCAAAACCACCCCACAACTTCTCCACCATTATATGGTGCCTTAAGGGACAGGGCTCTTAACCCTGAAGTGCCACCAAAGGCACCATGTCCCCTCTCCACACCAGCGTGCCTTCAAAGACGTGTCTCCTGACCCCAAAGTGCCGCCAAAGCCATCCTGTCCCCTCTCCACACCAGCGTGCCTTGAAAGGCGTGTCTCCTGACCCTAAAGTGCCACCAAAGCCACCCTGTCCCCTCTCCACACCAGTGTGCCTTCAAAGACGTGTCTCGTGACCCCAAAGTGCCACCAAAGCCACCTCACAGCCCCTCTGCCACCGCCCTGTGCCTTAAGGGACAGGTCCCCTGACCCCAGTGTCCCCCCAGCCCCCAGGGTGTCCCCACAGTCCCCCCCACGGGCCCCACCCACCTCGGAAAGGACCAATCCCCTGTGCCCATTGGAACAAGCCCCGCCTCCTCCAGCAGCAGGCCCCGCCCCCGGGGCGATAGGCCCCGCCCCCAGACGGCAATAAGCCCCGCCCATTAGTCTGTGTAGCAAGCCCCGCCCCCGCATCAGGCCCCGCCCCTAAGTGAAGCCCCGCCCCGCCCCTGTCCATCAACGGTGGGGGCGTGGCCAAGGGCGGGGGCGGGGCCGCTGTCCCGGTGTGTCTATGAGTGTTTATTTATTGGAGATGTTTATTTATTGGGGTATTTATTGCAGAAGATCTATTCTTGTATGAACGAATAAAAGCCTTTCTCCAGCACCCCTGCCCTGCCCATGCCACACCCGCAGTGGGGTCATCAGTGGGAAGTGGGGGGGGACAGCCCCAAATTCTGAGCTCAGTGAGGAAGTCAGGGGTTCCCCTCTGTGCCATCAGTGGGGACCAGGGGGTACATCCCCAAATTCTGAGCTCAGTGAGGAAGTCAGGGGTTCCCCTCTGTGCCATCAGTGGGGACCAGGGGGTATATCCCCAAAATCTGAGCTCAGTCTGGAAGTCAGGGGTTCACCTCTGTGCCATCAGTGGGGACTAGGGGGTATATCCCCAAAATCTGAGCTCAGTCTTGAAGTCAGGGGTTCCCCTCTGTGCCATCAGTGGGGACCAGGGGGACAGCCCCAAATTCTGAGCTCAGTGAGGGAGTCAGGGGTTCACTCCTGTGCCATCAGACAGAACACCTCCTCACTGAGCCCAGCGTGGCACTCACGCTGTTCCCCTCTACACCGTGGTTGACGGGGTGGGGACCCAATCCCCCTCCTGGCCCAGGTAACCCCACCCTGAGCACCCAGACCCCTCCCCAGGCACTACTTGGGGGTCCCCACAACCATGTAGAAGGTTCCAGGCTGCACCAGGAAGCCGATGGCGCTCAGGGCACGCAGCGAGGGCGCGTTGTGGGGCAGCACGGCGCAGTAGATGGGGAAGCCACGGGCGTGCAGCTCCTTGCCCAGCGTGGCCAGCGTGACCCCAGTGAGGCCGTGCCCACGCCAGGCGGGCACCGTGTAGCCGTGGCGCAGGCAGCCCTGGCCGTCCAGCAGGCTCCAGGACACCGGGCGGCCACGCTGGTCCAGCAGGCAGATGGAGGGCAGTGACCGCACCAGCCCCAGCAGGAACGCCTGGCTGCGGGCATTGCCCCCCAGGGCCCATGTGGCGTTGAGCAGCGGGATGTGGGATGGGGACACGGGTGCCAGGTGCAGCCCCGGGGGCACCCTGCGATGGGGCACAGAGGGAGGGGGGAATGCTGAACCCCATGGACAGAGTGGATGGCAGCCGGGATGGGATTGGAGTCCCCTGTGCCACCCAGGGATGTGCTCAGGGACCACTCATGTCACCCAGGTATGTGCTCAGGAATCTCTGCCACCCAGGTATGTGCTCGGGGACCACTCATGTCACCCAGGGGTGTGCTCAGGAACCTCTGTGCCAGCCAGGGATGGGATTGGGGGATGTCCATGTCACCCAGGGATGTGCTCAGGAACCTCTGTGCCACCCGGGGATGGGATTGGGGGATGTCCATGTCACCCAGGGATGTGCTCAGGGAACCTCTGTGCCACCCAGGGATGTGCTTAGTGACAACCCATGACACCCAGAGACCACCCATCACCCAGAGGTCCCCAGTGACACCCAGGAATGTGCTTGGCAATCCCTGTGCCACTCAGGAATGGGACTATGACCCCCCTGTGTTACCCAGGGATGTGACTGGCCCCCCAATGCCCCTGCATCCCTGATGCCCCCATCCCCCCAGTGCCCCCACATCCCCAGAATTCCCACACCTCCCAGTGCCCCATGCCCTCCAGTGTCCCCACATCCCCCAGTGCCCCTGTGCCCCCCTCACTCACTGCCCACGGGCTCGGGGGGGCTCAGGGCTCATCATTGCCAGGTACCGGGTCGTCTCCACGTGCAGCCCCCTGGCACCGGCCACCTCTCTCACGGCCTCATCCAGCCCCTCCTGCAACCCTGGAACACCCTGTCAGCTGGGCAGGGGACAGCAGGAGGTGTCCCCATGTCCCCCCCAGCGCCATCCTTACCCAATATCTGGAAGGCCCGTGCCCTGTCCACTGCCTCGGTGCCCTTCAGAAGCACCCGTAGGGCCTCTTTGTCCCGGTAGAACACGGCCAGCTGGTTGGTGTAGTGATCCCTGGGGTCCCTGTGCTCCTGGGGAGGGGACAGGGGGGCTGAGGGTGGCACCCCAATTCCCAGCCCCTCGGGGTGCAGGCTGCTGCCAGGGTGGGGGCACATGGGGCAGCACCTCTGGGCGCAGGCGGGTCAGGACGATGTTAAAATTGGGCCAGGAGTCCACCAGCACCTCGTGGGCAGCCGGGTTCCCCCGAGCCACCGTCATCACCGTCCCCAGGACCTGCAGGACAAGGTCCCTGTCACCAGCAGGGAAGGGCAGAGGGGACACTGGAGGCCCCAGGGTCCTTGGGGTCCCTGTCACCAGCAGGGGAGAGGAAGCCATGGGGTCCCCGTGGTCTCCATCAGTAGCAGGGAAGGGTAGAGGGGGCAGAGGGGATGCAAGGTCATTGTCACCAGCAGGGCAGGTGGAGAGGCAGAGGGGTTCCTGGGGTCCCCATCACTGGCAGGGCAGGGCAGAGGGGACAGAGGGGTCCCTGGGGTCCCTGTCACTGGCATGGCAGGGCAGAGGGGACAGAGGGGTCCCTGGGGTCCTTGTCATTGGCTAGGTAAGGCAGAGGGGACAGAGGGGTCCCTGGGGTCCCTGTCACCAGCAGGGTAGGGCAGAGGGGACAGAGGGGTCCCTGGGGTCTCTGTCACTGGCAGGGTAGGGCAGAGGGGACAGAGGGGTCCCTGGGGTCCCTGTCACCGGCAGGGTGGTGGGCAGGCTCTTCCGCAGGGTCTCCTCCAGGAGCTGCAGCTGGGCTGGGCACCTCAGGATCTGCATGGCACCTTGACCAAGGGGAAGGCGGTGACACCGAGGACCCGTGGGGCAGGTGGTGACACCGAGGATCCGTGGGGCAGGTGGTGACACCGAGGATCCGTGGGCCTCTGGTGGCTCTGGGGCAGAATGTCCCAGCCGAGCACCCGTCCCCAGATGTCCACAGGGCTGGCCCCGTGCCCAGTGCCCAGCAGGATGGACCCTGCCCGCTGCCTCCCAAGGCAGGGGGCACTTGCTGGACTGTGACGGCTGGTGGTGGCCCTGGGACCTGCCACTGTCACCACCTACCACGCAGTCTCCAGACTCTCATTCCACAGCCCACCAGGACCCTCAGACAAAGGATTTGCAGGGTGAGTGCTGAAGGGTGAGTGCTGGAGGGGACCATGCAGGGTTGGGGACCACAGAGGACTGGGGACCACACAGGGCTGGGGATCCTGGGGACCCTGGGGATGGGGACAGGGATGGGGGCCACACCTGGGGGTCCTGTCCCCCTGTTATCAAAGGTCTCTCGGCAGGACCATGCAGATCCTGACGTGCCCAGCCCAGCTGCAGTGCCTGGAGGGGATCCTGAGGAAGAACCTGCCCCTCGCCCTGCCGGTGACTGGGATGCTGCTGTCACCCCTGCCCTGTGCCATGACAGGGACCCCACTGCCACCCCTGCCCTGTGCCGTGACAGGGACCCCACTGCCACCCCTGCCCTGTGCCGTGATAGGGACCCCACTGCCCCCCCTGTCCTGTCAGTGATGGGGACCCTAGTGTCACCCCTGCATGGTGCTGTGACTGGGACCCCAGGGTCACTCATCTCGTGCACCAGTGATGGGCCACCGTGTCACCAGGGACCCTTGCGTCACCCTGACCCCCACACCTACCCCCTGCCCCTCAGCTCTGACCCCCGCATCTGGCCCCACCTCTGACCCCCACATCTGCCCCTGCACCTCCCAGCTTTGACCCCACACCTGCCCCTCAGCTCTGACTCCCCCACATCCCACAGCTCTGCCCCTCCATCTGCCCTTACACCCCCCATCCCTGACCCCACATCTACCCCCCATCCCTGACCCCCCCTCTCCTTCCCCAGGTCTTCGGGGCGGTGCTGAACATAACCCGGGGGAACCCAGGCCAGTTCGAGGTGCTGGTGGACAAGTGGCCTGATTTTGGCGCCGTGCTGGCCCGACCCAGTGGAGAGGTGGCCCATGGGGACATGGGGCACTGCACGGGGGGGGTGTGACACGGTGCCCTGGCACGTGGCAGGTGTGCTCAGGACACCCATGGGTGCCCCCAGGTGCCGGTGAACGATGGCTACTGGAACACACAGGCAGCATTCTACCGGGATTTGGGGGCATACCGGGCGCTGCTGGAGACCCCCGGGTGCCAGCGCTGGGACGCTGCCTTCACCATCATCGGTGGCCTGGGGACATGGGGGGTCCTGGAGGGCACTGGGGGGCACTGGGGGCACGAATTGGTGGGGTGGGGCTTGATGTGTGCTACCAATGGGAAGGATTGGGGCTGAATTTAGGGGGTGCTGGGGGTTACTGGGGCTGGAATTGGGATGGTTGGTGGCCACACTGGGATGAGCATGCTGGGGAGCAGTGGGGTTGAACTTGAGGGTGATGGGGGCACTGGGGAGCATCATGATTGCACTGGGGGCAGTGGGAGCAGGAATTGGGGTGCTTGGGACACAGTTCTGGGGGGACCCTTGGAGTATTGTGGTTGGATTTGGGGGTCTGAGGAGCACTGTGGTTGCACTTGGGGATGCTGGGGGGCACTGGGGAGCATGGTGGTTGGATTTGGGGGGTGCTGGGGGGCTGTGGCTGGACTTGGGAGTGCTGGACACACCGGGGACAGGGATTGGGGTGGTGAGGATAGAGACTGGGATTGCAGGTATCCCCTGGGAACACTGAGGAGGGGCCTGGGGTCACACAGAGGGGGCTGGGGACAGGAACGGGGGTGCTGGGGGAGCGGGACCCCCTGACATCCCCCTCCCCAGGACTACAGGACGGGGTGACCACGGTGTCACAGGACCTGGCAAGGACCAAGGGCGTGGAGCTGGACATCGCCGAGTACTACACCTACGTGCACCCCGACCCCAGCACCATGCCCAAGCCCCGGTGAGCCCCCCAGCCCCCCATACCCGCACAGGCACCCCCTGAGCCCCCCAATAACCCCCCCCAACCCACCCAGGCCAGACCCCAGCGTGCGCCTGGGCTCCCTGCTCCCCTCCCACGTGGACCTGCTGAACGAGACGTGGCCCTACGGGGGGAACGCCCGCAGCCGGCGCTACCTGGCCGAGCTTTTGGGGCGCTTCCCCCACGTGTGCCTGCAGGACAGCGCCGGGGACCCCATCAGCTGGGTGCTGACCGACCACTTCGGGACGGGCACCCACAGCTTCACCCTGCCCACGCACCGCCGGCGTGGCCACATGCAGGTGGCACTGACGGTGGCGGCACAGAGGGCACAGGCCAAGGGGTTCCCCACTTTTGGGCACACGGCGCTGTGGAACCAGCCCATGCAGCAGCTGCAGGAGGTGCTGGGCCACCAGCGCCTGCCTGGGATATGCCACTACATCCTGCACAACCCCGCTCTGGACAAGGATGAGCCCTGAGGATCCGCTGTCCCCTCTGCAGGGCAGGGGTGTCACCACCAGAGGAAAGGCACCCCCAAATTAAAGAGCGGTGTGGAGTCTCTGATGGCTGCTGTGGGGTTGTGTGTCCCTCCAGCTGTCCCTCCAGCACGGGCCGTTACAGCGGTGACATGGCTTGGTGGCTCACGTGTCACCTCTGAGGGACACGGCGGTGTCCCCTGGGAGACACCCCGCTACAGGACACGCACCTCGGCTATTCTCGGCACCCCCAGGGAGGGCTGAAAGCCACAGGCAAATAGTGGCACCTGCAGTGTCACCCCCCTCCGTGGGGCGGTGTCACCAGGGCACAGTGGCTGTGGGTCACTGGCTGGGCTTTCTGGGGGGAACAGACAGTGACACACAGGACAGAGGGAGACAGGACAGAGGGTGACAGTGTCACGGAGTGAGTCATGGCATGGGGGGTGATGGGGACAGGTGGGGTGACAGTGTCTGGGGTGGTGAGGAGTGCTGGGATGTGGGTGACAATGTCCAGGGGCACAGGGAGGGCCAGGGGGGCAACAGTGCACTGGGGGTGATGGGGACAGGTGGGGAGGTGACAGATAGGGAGGGTCCAGGGTGTTGGGGAATGCTGGAATGGGGTGATGGGGACCACCAGGATAGGGGTGGCAGTTCCTGGGGGTGGTATGGAGAGCCACAGGGGTGACAGTGCCAGGGGTGACAGCGTCTGGGGTGATGGGGACTGCCAGCATAGAGGGGGTGACAGTGCCTGGGGTGACAAGGACCATCACAGGACGGTGCTTAGGTTGGGGGGGTGTGCCAATGCCTACAGTACTGGGGAGCACTGGGATGAGCGTGACAATGCCATG
>JAWWEW010000165.1:8085435-8122862 GCA_035583185.1 Anabacerthia variegaticeps | reverse complement strand
AGGGTGTGACACTGGGTGTGTGTGACACTGAGTGTGACACTGGGTGTGACCGTGGGTGGGTGTGACAATGGGTGTGACACGGGGTGTGACCGTGGATGGGTGTGTCACTGGGTGTGACACGGGGTGTGACGGTGGGTGTGTGTGACACTGGTTGTGACACTGGGGGTGACACTGTGTGGGTGTGACGGTGGGTGTGACACGGGGGGGTGTCACACTGGGTGTGACGGTGGGTGTGTGTGACACGGTGTGACACTGGGGGTGACAATGGGGGTGACGGTGGGTGTGTGTGACACTGGTTGTGACACTGAGTGTGACACGGGGTGTGTGTGACACTGGGTGTGACACTGGTGTGTCCGTGTGCGTGTGGTTCACTGGGTGTGACAGTGGGTGGGTGTGACACTGGGTGTGACACGGAGTGTGACCGTGGGTGGGTGTGACACTGGGTGTGAAACGGGGTGTGTGTGACACTGGGTGTGACACTGGTGTGTCCGTGTGCGTGTGGTTCACTGGGTGTGACACTGGGTGTGGCACGGAGTGTGACTGTGGGTGGGTGTGACACTGGGTGTGACCGTGGGTGGGTGTGACACTAGGTGTGACACTGGATGTGACACGGGGTGTGAGACGGGATGTGTGTCACCCTGCATTATGACAAGGGGCATGTGTGACACTGGGTGTGACACTGGGTGTGACTCTGGGTGTGACACGGGATGTGTGTCACCCTGCATTATGACAAGGGGCATGTGTGACACTGGGTGTGACACTGTGTGTGTGACACAGGGGGTGTGTGCGTGCCACTAGGCATGTGTGACACTGGGCATGTGACACCGTGAGTGTGTGACACCAGCTGTGTGTGACACCCCACGTGTGGCCGAGCAGGTGTGACTGCAGGGCAGCCAACGTGCCACCCCACATCACACAGAGTGTGACACGAGGTGTGACCACACACCGGCACAGGTGGCACTGTGCAGCACCACACTCGCACACACTGACACCAGGGGTGACCACGGGAAGGTGGCACCACGTGCAGGCTCCCTGTCCCCAGGGCCAGCAGGGGACACCGAAGGGGACAGGCAGGGGCAGGGGTGTGGGATTCACTCGGCGCACCCCCAGGGTGACACTCGGGGACCAGGGAGGGTGGCGGTGGCCTCACCGTGCCCCTGTGGAGGAGGATGTCACGCACGGCAGAGTGAGCCCTGTGCCTCACCATGCCGGTGTCACAGCCCAGCAGCCGCAGGGACACGGGCTGGGACATCCCCGCAGGCTGGGGGACACTAAATGTCACCCCAGTGGCACGGGAAGCCACTGGGAGAGGGCAAGACCCTCCCATGGCCCCGGCAGGAGGTGACGGGACACAAGGACAGCTGCCACCACCCACCAGGAGACCGTGGGGACACAGGGGTGGCTGCTCCTGCCACCCCAAGAGATGACAGGGGGATGCTGGCCTTGTCCCCCCGATTCCTCACAGACAAACAATGGGCAGAGCCAACACTCAGGGATTTCGGGTTTGGTTTTTTTCTTTTCTTTTTTTTTTTTTTTATTCCAAAAATCCATCCCTAAGAAACAAAATATTTCCCTTGGGAGGTTTGGATCTTCCCTCCCCCCACAACAGCCTTGTGGTAATGTGGTATGAGCAAAGATCCTCCCTAAAAATCCAGGGGGAAAAAAAAATAAAGAGGGAAACCAAACCAAAAATGAACCAAAAGGAACTGCCAAGTAGGTGCCCTCCCTCTGCCCCAGCCAAGAACCCCAACCCCAACTGAGAGAGCGCAAGACTTGGTTTGCTTTAACCCTTAATGCTTACATTTAATTTTAAAGCACAAACATCAGAGATGGACTCTAAATCGCCAACAAAAAAATAGATATTTACAATATTTCTCCAGGGAGGGGAAAGGGAGAGAGGGAGGAAAACGGGGGGGATCAAAACGAAACAAAAACCACAACCAAACCCTTAAACAAGTGACTTTGCTTGCAGGAGTTGTCTTTAGGGAGCAGGCTGGGTTGGCTTTAAATCACTAAGTGATTTATTATATATAATTCTCTTTTTTTCTTCCTTGTGGATTTGCCCCAGGCCGGGGTGGTGAGGAGGGTCGCACGCCGGAGTCTCTGCGGGAGACAGCAGGAAGGGGTGCTGTCCCCATGGAGGAGGGACCCCCAGAGAGAGGGAGCCCCCAGCCCCTCCAGCCACACTCAACCCCAGCTCTTTTGAAGTTTTCTTTCTCGTTGCAAAACTCAAAAATGAATCCAAAGGAAAAAGAAAAGCTTTTAATTCTTCCAACGTCTTCCCCGGGAGCCACTGCCAGGAGAGGGTGAGGCTGAAGGCTCTTCCTCTCACCCAGGGGGTTTTCCTGCTCCAAGCCCTCCAGCAGGGCGGCCACACTGCCCCTTGTCCCAGGCACTGCGGGATTGTCCCCTCGGATCCCCCTGTGGCAGCCAGGGACAGTCCCCACGCCCGGCAAGGGGGGGGGGTGGCCGCCTCTCCTCCCTTATTGCTTCTGCAGCAGCGGGGCAAGGGGGGGGGCTGCCCTCGGGGGTCCCCGCTGTGGGGCTGGGGACGGGTGGCACAGAGGGGACACCCCGGATTGTGCTATCTGAACCCTGCCAGGGAGAGCGGGTTGCTGACACCGGGGGAGGGAGAGAGAGGGGGAGCAT
This sequence comes from Anabacerthia variegaticeps, assembly GCA_035583185.1. NCBI lineage: Eukaryota > Metazoa > Chordata > Aves > Passeriformes > Furnariidae > Anabacerthia > Anabacerthia variegaticeps. The sequence continues at coordinate 8,120,213 of JAWWEW010000165.1, read as the reverse complement.
CCAGGCACAGGCAGGACAGGGAGGGAAATAAAACAGTAACCCAGAAAAAGAAAATTCCAACCTTTTTTCCTTTTTTTTTTTAACTTTTTTTGTTGTCATTTTTTTGTATGTTTTGTTTTTTTGTGGTTTTTTTTGTTTGTTTTTTTTTAAAGTGCAAAAAGCTCTCTGCTGCCCTAGAGAGAGGTTCTTTGGACCAACCATTGCAAAGGAAAATCGGCAGCGAAAAGGGGTGGGGTGGTGGAAGGAGAGAACGATGCAGGGTGGGGACGGCCGTGCCACTTCGGTCCCAGGCCATGAACAGCCCTCACCCCTCCGGCCCCAGAGTGCTTCACGGTGCCGGGAGCTGGGGAGGAAGAAGAGGCAGCTCCTGACCCCCCACGGGCTCACTCACCCCTGGCTGATGCTTCCCGAGTCCTTCCTGAGCTCTGGTGTACCTGCAGGTTCTCCCCTTCTCCATCCGCTTGGACAGACGGTGCTCCGGGAAGGCTGGTGCTGCCCCAGAGTGGAAGCCACTTATCCCCCCGCCTCGCCTCCCCAGGCTCTCCCAGCCCCTGCTCCTGGTCACACCCCGGCCAGGGGGCTCCTGCCCTTGCCACCCAAGGAGCCGCTCGGACGCGTGGCAGCAGCGGGAGAGGGGGGGATGGAGGGCAGTCCCTGCAGCCGGACGGGGGAAAGGGGAAAGGGGGGAGAGTGCAGGGCAAGTGCCGAGCTCGTGGTGGCACAGAGGGGCATGGGGTGCTCTGGCTCTGCTCCCACTTCCTCGGAGAGACCTCGACCCTCAAGCGTTGTGCTACCGGGGAAGTGAAAAGTGTTTCAAGGCAAGGAGACAACAGGGAGGAGAGGGAAAGCCGGGGGAAGAGGGTGCCCCATTTCTCTGCACAGAGACCTCTGTTAGGAGCTCCGCCCCGGGAGCAGCCAGCCTCCCTGCCATGTGCCCGCTCCTCCTCTGGTACTGGCCAGCCTGGCGGGACATCTTCCTCGGCAGAAGTCCCGGGGAAGGAGGAGGAGGGAGGACAGTGGAGCGAGGCCAGCAGCGGCCCTGCCTGCCGAGTCACGTGGGAGGCAGCAGCAGGACACGGAGGGCAAGGTGGGGAGGCGGAGGAGCGGCTCTCCGAGAGGGGTGGGATGGGCTCTTTTCCTTCTCAGTCTGCCCGGGGGAGGGTCTCTAGCTGATTTTTTGGATCAGCTTCTCATCGGACAGGCAGTAGAGGCTGTTGATGGACAGGTCCGAGATGAAGTGCTCACAGGCTTTGCGGGTGATCTGTTTGCAACCCCGCAGGTCGATTAGGGTGACGTTGGAGATGCGGCGCAGGTACAGCAAGGCCTGGTCCGTCAGCTTATTGCAGCCTGCAGGGAGGAGAGGAGAGGAAGAGTGAGGTGGAGGAGCTCCGGGAAGGCAGCGGCAGGCTGGGAGGAGGGCGGTGCCGCGGCTGGAGCAGCACACCCACCTGCCATGTTGAGCTCGGTGAGGGAGTTGCGTGTGGAGGAGCCCACGGCGGTGAGGAGGTTGACCGACTGGTCCGTGAGGTGGTTGCAGTGGCTGAGGTCGAGGTGGGAGAGCAGGGGCATGTGGCGGATGATCAGGCGCAGCGTGGCGTCGGTGATGTCCAGGCCGGCCAGCCGGAAGTCGATCATGTTGCGGAGTTTGCTGCGATTGTCCTGACCTGCAACGGCAGAGCCTGAGCTGAGCGTGGACAAAGCACCCTGCTGCGTGGGGATGCTCCGGAGCCAGCGCCAGCTCCCCACTCCACACCTGGAATCTCACCCCCTTCCACCTCCACACCACCCACGGGGCCCCTGGTTAGTCACCACCGCCCCAGCCGTGCCCCGGGGCAGCTGCTTACTGGGTTTGTCTGTTGGAGGCGTGAGCAAGTCCCGGATCTGAGGGTCCTTGATTCCTACTGCCCACCGAAGATCGAGGGTCCTGAGAAGGGGGCAGCTGGAGGTACTGAGAGCACACACTGCAGACCAGGAACAGCCCGCTAGGATGAGGTCTTTCAGGCCTGGGAGGAGGGAGAGAGGTAACAAGTCAGACAGGTTTGGTCAGCTCCCAAGGCATCCCAGATCTCAGCCCTCTTTTTCCAGGCACGAGGAGCACATCCCCTCCCTGCGTGGGGTGGGATGTTTGCTGGTGATGGGATCCAGGCACCCAGGAGTTCCCAAGCTGTCAGGTACCTGGCTCCTGCCCTCAGGAAGCCACAGAGCAGGCTGGTGGCAGACAAAGGGCCCCCTGCCCAGCCCACACTCACCTGGCAGCCTGTTGACAAGCCACGTAAGCTGTTTTTTGGAGATGTTGGTCCAGCTGAGGTCAAGGCTGACCGGCTGCCTTTTGATGATGCCGCTCAGCGCCTGGGGGGTGATGGACTTGCACCTGCTCAAGTCTATCTTTGTCCACAATCTCTTGTCACAGCACCTGGGGACAAGGACAAGGCTGAAAGTTGAGCCCCACGGGGTAAGAGACAGCCAGGGGGTTGCCTGGCTTCAGGGAGGAGCCCAGCCCTGGCGTGGCCCCAGCCACAGAACAAGGCTGCTCCTCCTGGTTTCCACAGGCTTCCCCAAACACAAGAGGTTGCTGAGGGTGTCCGGCCACCCAGGGACACCCAGAGCAGCTCCAGCAGGGTTTGCTACCACAAAACAAGACTCAGAGTCACAGCTGCTGGTCTGCTTGTCCCCTCAGGGTGCTCCTCCTGCCAGAGCAAAAGATCTTAAGGATCCTCTTTTCCAGCAGGCAGAACACACTGTCTGGTCCCATCCCACAGCTCCGGCAGCACTTGCTCCTTCACCGGGAGCTGCAGCAGAGCCTGGAGGTGGCACAAACTCCTCCTCTCCCACGGGAGTCTGTGGAGATCCTGGACCCCACGGCAGCTCAGTGGAGCCCCTGAAGGTGCAAGTGAGGGGCACTTTCCTCCAGCCATCACACCACAGCATCCCCACCGGCTGCTGATCAAAGCAGGCCAGTCCTTTCTCATCGTGCCATCCCTGCTGCTCGGCAGTTAGAAAGAAACCTCCCAGTTTCCATTCCCGTCTGTTCCCAAGCCCTCCACCATGCACAGCTGTCCCACTGCCAGCATTGTCTTCGGGCCTGCTGCCCCCCGAGGTGCTCCCAGCCAGCAAACCCATCCTGCCTCAGCAAACCCATCCCGCCTCAGCCTGCCTTCCACGCTTTCCCTGCCTGCTGGCACACAGGGGGCCAAGAAGAGCAAGGACAGGACACTGGCACCTCGCAAGGACACAGTGGGGGACACAGGTGCTCATGTCTCCCAGCAGAGGGGACAGGAGGAAAGCAGAAGGGGACAGTAAGTACCAACACACACAGGTCCCAAGGGCACCGCTGCCCGGCTCCAGGGAGGCACAGGAGAGCACCAAGGTGAGATCCCTTCCCTCTGGCAGCCCACCGTGGATGCCCCTCGCCCTGCCCGCCCCACTCACCACTTGTACCAGGTCTTGCACACCCGCATGCACTCGCAGAGCTCCCTGCGGGTGAGGTAGCGGAAGACGGACATCCAGACCTCTCTCTGCATGCAGCTCTCCTCGTCCTCCTGCGCCCGGCCCCCGCGGCCGTTGAGCCGAGCCGCCCCCCCCTCTTCCGCGTTCTCGTCCTCGTCCTCCTCCTCCTCCTCGTCCTCCTCGGCGGCCGCCTCGTCGTCGCCCCCGCTCCGCAGGGGCATCCTGGCGGGCGCGTGGCGCACCACCACGCGCGGCGAGTGCTGCAGGTTGGCGGAGGACGCCGTGATGGCTTGGAGCTTGGGGACGATCGAAGTGCCGTGGACGTCTTTGGTGGGGCGCTGGAGCGTCACGGTGAGGTAGGAGCCGTGCAGCTTGGCCTTCTCCACCTCCGAGAGCTCCTTCTTGCCGCTGGGGTTGTTCTCCTTCTCGCGCACCATGCTCCGCTCCGTGGCCTGCAGCCGCAGCAGCTGCCGCCGCTTGAAGCGCTCGTCCCGGCTGGCGCTGTGGTGGTCGCTGGGGCCGGCGCTGGGGGACGAGCGTGTCACCACGCCCCGCGGGGACGCCGGGTCGTGGATCAGCTGCAGCATCGGAGTGGGAGAGTTGGGCGGGGGGGTCAGGGGCTCCTCGCAGCTCCGCAGGGGCCGCAGCACCTTGGCCTGCGCCGTGTCGTCGTCGCTCTCCTCCACCTTCCGCTTCTGCGGGGAAGGGGGTTAGCAGGGGTGGGGTTGTGGTGGGCCTGGGGAATGAATGTTTGGCCCCTTTTCTGTTCCCCAGGGAAACATCACAGCGCTGGCAGGGCCTGCACCAGCAGTGCCCAGTAGTATCACAGAATGGTTTGGGTTGGAAGGGGTCTTAAAGATCACCAAGTTCCAACCCTCTGCCACAGGCAGGGACACCTTCCACTAGCCCAGGTTCCTTCAAGCCCCATCCAACCTGGCCTTGGACAGTTCCAGGGATCCAGGGGCAGCAACAGCTTCTCTGAGCAACATGTTCCCATGCTTCACCACCCTCTGAGTAAAGAGCTTCTTCCTAACAGCTCATTTAACTACCACCAGGACCAGAGTCCACACGCATCAGCAACCAATGTTCTCCTTGCCCTTTGACAGAAGGGGTGCCCCTTGAGGTTGGAGGTTACTGGGGGACTCATCCCTGTGGGATGTGGCAATGCCCCCAGGTGCTGCACTTCCACCACCCTCATTCTCACTGGTCACAGCCCAGCTGGCCCCGCCAGCCCACGCTGGCTGAACACATCCCTGGCAGGATGCAGCGGGAGGGAGGACACACATGCTGCTCCTTACCTGGCCCTTCTCTGTGTCGTCACCCTGGTAGCATTTGGGGCACTCCCAGCAGTTGGGCAGCTCATCATTGAGCAGCCCCTCCCCATCCATCTGCAAAGAGAAGTGGGGGGTCAGCAGCAGTCCTGCCCCAGAACCAAGCCCCCCTGCACCCAGCACCCACCCTGCTCACCTGCAGACAGCCAGGGTGAACGATCTCATTGCAGATACAGCACTCCATGAGCTTCTTCTCAAAGTCCTGCGAGTCCTCGTTCTGATCCACTTCCCCACAAAGTGCACACGTGACCGAGTGAGGCAGCCTGGGCTACAAAGGAAAACAGGAGTGAAACCAGGGCAAGGTGGCACAGCCTTCCCCCTTTCCTTCCCTGCCCTTCTACTTGAATGGTGGGGAAGGGGCCAGCTATACCCCAGGAATCAAACTTGAGTAACTGCCCTCCTGTATCACAAAATTATTAGGGTTGGAAGGGACCACTGGAGATCGTCCAGTCCAACCCCCCCACCTAGAGCAGGTGACACAGGAACACATCCAGGTGGGTTCTGACTGTCTCCAGAGAGGGAGGCTCCCCGCCCTCCCTAGGCAGTTGTTCCACTGCTCTGCCACCTTTAATGGAGAGTTCTCCCTCACAATGAGGTGAAACTCCTCGTGATTCAGTTTATGGCCCCGACGGGCCCCACAGAGCCGCTGCCAGACTGGGGGAGACCCCAGGGAGCAGCATGAGACCACAGACTCACCGCCAAGCACTGCCGGAGGACACAGGACTGCTTCATGCGGCCGGGCCCGCCGAACTTCTTCATGTCCCTGCAGTAGTGGCACATGCCACACTCGCCCTGCATGCAAGCCTTGCATTTCCGGCACCGCACCCGCCTCCGCCGGGCGCCCGACACGATGGGAGACACCGTGGGCCGGACGGGGGTCGGCCGGGGGGTCGGCTTCATGGTGTGCGGCTTGGTGATGGGGATGGTGGGCAGGCGCACCCTCAGCCGGGCCTGGAGCTTCAGCTGCAGCAGAGAGACAGGAGTCAGCTGGGATCTGAAAGGCTCTGATCCCCAGATCTGGCGCTGTGACCTCAGATAACGGGCCAGAGAGCAGCTCTGCTCCCTCAGCACTCCACAGCCAAAGGAGCTGGGATTGGTGCTTCCCAGACAGTTCTCCCTGAGGACACGCCCTCATCCTTCATCACCTCACACAGAGAGCTCCCCTTCCTCACACCCCCATGACAGGACTCAGAAATGGGTCTGAAAAGAGCTGCTGACTCCCAAAAGCATCGTGGTGTTCCAACAACATCCACTCTCTCCTTCTGAGGCAAGGAATGACAAGGTGCACCTGGGCTGCCTTTTGTCTGTCACTCAGTGATCCCTGTGGTCCCTTCCAGCTCAGAATATTCTGTAAGCTCTGTGTGTAACCCTGGGCACCTGCCAGCTGTGCACAGGGAGAGGGCTCAGCTCTGGGCACTCCTTCCCAGGCTTGAGGCACACTGGGAACACCCAGACATCCCTGTTCATGGGGCAGGTGGGGCAGCACAGCTCTCCAGGGGACCTTTGTCCCCCTGCATCCCATCAGCCCCCACAGGAATTCTGCTGGCTGCAGCATCCTTCTGGAATCAGCCATGGTGGGGTGTGCACGACAGCTGAGGGGCTTGGGGAAGGGCAGGCTCCCAAAAACCCCAGCACAAAGGATGGGATCAGGGATGTGCCAAGCATCTGAGTGCTGCACCCAAAGCATGTAGATGTCTCCAGGTCTCTCCTCCCAAAAAAGCTGCCTAAGATGCTGCACAGGGACCAGCAAACCACACTGGATCTCCTTGGGCAGGGCAGGCAAGCAGAGACAGGCACCTCCAAAGGGCAATCCCAGAGGCTTGCTTGCCTCCAACTCCTGCAGGGGGTGTTACCCACCCTTTCCCAGCACGATGGGGTCCTGCTCTTCCCACAGCCTGCCCGTGAGCCCGTCTCCTGGCAGGAAGGAAGCAGTGACCTCAGGGAGCCATCCTGGCAAGCCACAGGAAGGCAGGCTGCAGAGGGGAAGTCTGTCTGCTCCGTGCCTCCATCTGCCCAGCGAGCTGAGCCCGGGCTGTGGCCCAGCTGTGGGCGCTGGGTTATGAGCACAGCTGGAAAGGGGAGGGCAGGGATGCACGGAAAGGTCCCACTGCCGAGGAGCTGGCTGCTGTCCACAGGGCTTGCAAGAGCCAATATTACAGCACAGTGTGCTGGCAGGGACACAAGGGACACGTTCACCTGGCAGTGAGGGGCTGGACTGATGTTGACCATCAACCCCACACTTCACCCATCACTGCAACAGCGAGACCTTCCCCAAGACGCAACATTCCTCACGCCACCCAGGACTCCCTTATCAAGCGAGAGAGCAGGATCACCCCTTCTTCCTGCAGCAAGGCTCCATGTTCTCTGAGCACAACCAGAGGGCTGGAGAACATGGAGCAGCTGAGGCTGATCCAGTTATCACCCGCCAGCCGAGCTGGGATAACCGGCACGGTGGGAGAACTCCTTTCTGCCAGCAAACGGGTTTGCCATGGTGCTGTGGAGGTGCCTGCACCCCATGTCCCACCCTGGCACTGCTCCCAAGGCGGGTATGGCAGCGGTGCCACCACACCCCAGTCCCAGGCAGCGACTCAACCAGATGCAACACCCACCCAGGCCCCTCCTCGCAGCCCTTACCTTATCTCTCTTGGGCCACTGGACGATGGGGACGCCCGTAAGTGCCAGTTTGGGGTCGCTGTTTGCGTATTCCTCCAACAGCAGCTAACGGGGAGAGAGCAGTGGGGGAAAACACAGCAGAGAGACAAAAAGCACAGGTGTGAGCAGAGAGAAACACGGCTCCCGCCGGCAAGGCAGGCTCCGACCAGATGCCAGGGCCAGCATGCTTCAAAGGCAGCTGGGAAGGAGCCCTCCTCTCCCCACACCCACCAGCAACCATCCCTCCTCCCCACAGGAGACAGACAAGCTCTGTCGAGTCGATCTGCACCAGCGCTTTCATCAACTGCATTTCAGCCCCGAGGCCCCGCGCTGGGCGGTGGGAGGGGGAGAGCGCCAAGATTCGGCAATCCGGGGGGATTTACGGGGGAGGATTGAGCGGGATCGCCCCCTCGATGTGCTCCCCAGGCGCGGGGCGGCTGGAGGGGGCAGCGGCGGGGGGATGTGGTGCCCCGGCACCCCCTCCGTGGCCCGGCAGGAGCTGCCGGCTGGCCGAGAGCTGCTCCCCCGCACCGCCCCGGGCTTTGGCTGTGACTTTGACGGAGAGATCCCTCGGCACCGGCCGGACTGGCGCGCTGCCCTCCGGAGCGACAGCCCCTCGCTCCCGCTGCACGGGGTCCCTCCCCGGTCCCTCCCTCGCCCCCTCCGGCGCAGACCCCTCCCCACCGAATGCGCCCGTCGCAAAGGTGCTTTATTTACTTGACGTTGCCATGGCTACGCAGGCAGGAGCCTCCTGCCGGCATCCCGGCGGGCGGCGCTTCCCGTGCCAGCAGGGCCGGGCCGGGCCAGGGGTGCCCGGCGTGCCCCCCGCCCGCTCCGTGCGGTGCTGGGGAGGCAGGAAGCCGCAGCCTCCCCTGCGCTCCCCGGCAGCGCAGCGTGCCGCCTCCCCCGGCCCTTCCGCCTCCCCAGGAGCGCATGCTGGAGGGGAAGGTCGGGGCTGGGGGCTCGCACACGGACACCCGCGGGGGGCCCTGCCCGGGCTCCGCGGGGGCGGCCGCGCCTCGGGCTCCTTCCCGAGGGGTCCCGAGGGGCTGGGCTGGGCTGGGGGGCTGCTCCCGGGTCCCGCGGCCGCGCCTGGCTCGGAGCCGGGGTGGGCGGCAGCCCCCTCGTCGCCCGTGTCCCCTCGCTCCGGGGCTGGGGGGCCGCGGTGGGGCGGACCCTGCGGGCGCCGCGGCGGGAGCGGCGAGCGCGCCCCGGGGAAGGGGAAGGGAGAGGAGAGCCCATGCACCAGCCAGGGACCCCTCCAGGGAACCGGGGGTCTCCCCGCCGTCCCCTCCCGCCCTGCCGCGGCCCGGAGCGTCCCCGCGTCCCCTCCCCGCGAGCACTGCCAGCCGCCTGACCTTGCGCCTCTGGAGCTGCCGAGACTCCGGGGTGAAGTTCGCCGAGCCCTCTTTGTTTCGGTGCCCGCACTGCGAGCGCTGCGGCCCCCCGCGCTGTGCCCGGAGCCCTCCGGGGGTGGCTCAGAGCGCGGCCGGCCCCGCGGTGTGCGGGGACATGGCCGTGGGAGCGGCTGCGCCCCCCGCCCCCGGCTCCTCCCCGCCCCCGGCAGCCGCACCGGAGGCCGCGTGTTCCTGCCGAGCCCTGGGGCAGCGGCGGCAGCTTCCTGAGCCGGAGACAATGCTGCTGCGTCACCCACATGCGGTTCCCAGCAATGCTTTGCAACGGGAAGATGGCAGAAGAGAAAAAGCGAGCGAGGGAGCGGAGGGCAGAGCCGCGCTGCTGCAGCGCCGGGAGGGGCCGGGACGGCGGCGATTGGCGCAGGGTCCGGGCGGCGCTGCCCACCGGGCTCCCCGGGCTCCCTCCTCCCCGCCCGCCCTCCCTCCGCCGCAATCCGAGAGGCCGGGGCCGGGCTCCCCGGGGCCGGGGACAGCGTGGCCGACAGCCCTTGCCCCGTCCCGCTCACGCCCAGCCGCCCCGACGCGTTTCTTTTGTCTGCTGCGAGGCGGGTTTTGGATCTGGGAGAGCCCAGCGGTGCTGAGAGGGGCTGTGCAATGTAGGCGAGGGTCGTCGCCCCTTGCAGCCCCTTCCAGGCACTGCACCCCCTGCCCTCCCGACCTGGATGGACGAACCTTCCCTGGGAAACATCCCGCCGGCCAAGTTTGGGAGCAGCCGTATTCCCAAAGGCACCGGGGACCAAACCACTAGAGGGGGACAGATCCATGCCGGGCGATCAAGGTGTCCCCAGTCAGCCCCAGCTCCCCGAGACCCCCTCCCCCAGCTACACACCGCAATTAAAATGGAGGAAACTCCTGAAATAAAGCGAAACAGCACCGGGGAACAGCGGCTGCTCCCACTCCTGGTGCATCCAGAGCATCTGCAGGCAATCACAGCTTTGCGTTTCCAGGAAGCCAGTCACATGCCAGCCTGGGTCCACGCTGTCACCACCTGAACCGCCAATGACACCCTGGGGTCCCTGCGACCCACAGGCAGGAGTGTGACCAGTGCTGCCATCCCACCACGGCAGACCTTCCTGGCACAGCTCACACGCCACCCCTGAATGGCCTCATCCACCCCCGAAGGATACTGCCCCCATTGCTCACCGAGTCCTCCCTGTGTCCCACTGCCCAGCCAGGGACATGGGCAATGCCAGACCACAGGCTTTGAGGTGAGGTCCTGGAGACAAGATCAGCACTTGTTTCTACAATCCTTGGTGCCCCAACAGCTCCATGGAGAGCCCAAATTAACCTCTCTGCACCAGACTACAGGGCTCTGTAGGGCTCTGCAGCTGCCTCGTGACCATCCTTCTCCCAAATCCAGTGATGGAAACCAGCACACGCCAGAGGGGTCAGAAGGGATGGATAGAAGCAGTCAAAAGACAATAGGACCTCTCAGAAATTCCCTCTTTGCCAATGATCTTTCCAACGACCCCAGTCCATACCACGCTCAGGATTTTCAGACAGTCTCTCCTGCCACATCTGGAGGCACATCTGGACCTGGAAGCACATCTTTGTCACATCCAAAGTGTCATGTCCCAGCATGTGACACTCCAGGCTCAACTCATGACAGGATACACACTTTTCCACGCAACCCAACACACAGAGACCCTGAAATCGTGATCGCTACACAAAAGGCTGTGGGAAAAGGCAGCAATTTCCTGCTTTGTGCCTGCTCCATGTGCCTGGGGACACTGGATAGCAGAGGGTGGCAGGACATTTGATCTGAGGGGCAGATCAAGGTGTCAGGATGTCTGGGTGAGAAAACCCCACATTCTGACCCTGGGGAGCACAGCCCAAAGTAGGGTTTTCCTCAGCAGTCCTTGGCCACATCCCAAGTCCAGAAATGAGCATACCCAATGACAAGAGGACAAGAGAACCAGCTGCAGACTGATGGCCCCAGCTGAAAGGTTTAGCTAGAAATGTCTTAGCCCTTTGCAGGTTTTACAAGCCAACCTTCACTGGCCAGTTCCATCAACTCTGGAAAATACAAGTTTTCAAAGCACAGGTTTTGCTCTGGTTTGACACTTGTCCCCCTTTCTCCAGCCACTGAAGGATCTTTGTGCCTTGAGGATGCCCATCCTGAGGGACAGAATCCTGCAGCTCAGGATACTTCTGAACCACCAAGGACACCCAGTTTTAAGGAGCAAATCCTCAGGGAAGCTGTTTGGGACCACAGAGAGTGTCACCTGCAGCTCAAAACCAGACACTGGGATGGGGGTCACACCAGAACCACAGGCACAGATTTGTTAGCTCCAAAACAACAGATTCTTTGAACTTGTCTCAAAACCCAACTGAACACCAACAACCTTGACTGTTCTGCCTTCAAAACACCCAACACTAGCCCCCTTTTCTCAGTCCAAGGGGGAAACACGCTGCTCACAGCTTGAGTTCCTTCAGAGCACCACACAGGGGCTCACATGTCACACGTCACGTACTCAAAGGTCACAGGAAACCAGAAGCAGAACCTTTAACAGCATCTACATCCACTCCTTCAGCCAGGACAGCCCACCCTGGGACCCCAGAGCTGAATGTCAGTTTTGGTACAGGCAAGCAGCTGAACAGATCACCATCAGCAAGGAGGGGGGCAGAAGGGAACTGGTTTTAGGGACTAAAATGGACTTCTGGGGAATAAAATGAGGCTGATGGTCTCACTTGGGTGCTGAAGGGGCTAAAACACCAAAGCTCATGGGGTCAGCTCAACAGGTCTGGCAGATGAAGGGAAAAAAACCCCAAGCAACCCTCATTGGCCCCAAAAAATTGACTCATATAACTTCAGGTCACACCCTGGGCAAACAACTCAAAGAAACAAGGCCAAGTCCACCTGGGGCAAGGAAGGGCTTCAACTGCCATAGAATCCACAGGCAGAACTGGAAGTGAACTGCATAACCGAGGAGCACTTTGCACTGACACCCACGAGGGACCCAGCCAGGGCCCAGAGGGTCCCCAGAGGGGCCTCAGCCACGCTGGCTGGGAGCAGTTACCGCTCCTGCAACCCCACCCAAAATCCAAGGGTTGTCCCTCAGGTGTGACACCAGCCCCAGGCAGAGCAAGAGGAGGAGCCTGCAGACGCATCACCCCCTGCCCCAGGACGGGTCAGGGGCAAGCCCTTCCACTTCCAACGCCCCAAGGAAGAGGATGCACCCCGGCAGCCCCGAGGGAAGGCAGCACCCGTGGCTGCCCCAGGCCTACCTTGACGTCAGCGATGAGGGCATCCTCATCCTCGATGCCGGTGGGAACACACTTCTTGTGCAGAGGGAGAGACTCCAGCTTGTCCACGAGGCAGCGCAGCCCCTCCAGCTCGAACTGGGTGAGGTGCACCTTCCTGTTCTTGCGTGGGCTGCCCCCGCTCGGGTCCCAGGCCTGGCCGTTCTGGGAGCCCCGGCTGGAGTCGGAAGAGTCTATGGATGGGGTCTTCTTCAGACCCGGCAGGCTGCCCCGGCAGCTCCTGCCCAGGTCATCATAGTCCACGTTGGCACCGTTGGCGATGGGGCTGGTGAGGATGGACCGCCTCGTGACTGGCCGCTTAGGTTCCTTCCCTGCTGCGTCCTCCTCCTCGTCCTCCTCCTCCTCCTCTTCCATGTTCACCGAGTCCGAGGAGCTCAGCTCCATATCTGCCACAACGGGGAAAGAGTCAGGGCACAGCGGGCAGGCAATCACTCACAGCATTCTGTTTCCAGAGGAATCCCCCCAGTCACAACAGATACATATGGGGGGGGAAAGGAGGGGACATGCAGTAGCTGGAAAAGAACAGCTAAACACCTTCCAATTCCTGGTTTGTTTTGTGGCAATACAAGGCACTAAATATGGAAAAACATCCCAGAGGAAAAGACAGCCCGAGACTGAATTTCACGGAATCCTAAAAGGGTTGGTAGGAACCTATAAAGGTCATCTAGTCTAACCCTCCTGCCATAGGCCCAGGCATCTTCCACTACATCAGGTTGCTCAAAGCCCTGTTCAATCTCTTTTTGCTTTGGGGAGCTTGGTATCTCCAGCCATTTGGTCCTGTGAGTGACTCAGGACCCTCATCCTGCCTTCGTGAGGCAAGGAAGAGGATGTGGACTCACCCACAACCGTGAGGCTGCTGAGCCCTTGCGAGTAACTTTGACAGCACTTTAAACCCTGCATATAGCAGGCCCTGACCAGCCAGAGACCATCCCTGCCCCACAGCACTGTGGTGGTCACTGCAACTTCCCTCCACCTCTTGTGTGAAAGGTTTTGTGTGTCCCAACAAGGCCAGGAACTGGTGTGCTGCTTTCACCAGCTACGAGAAACCCGGGCTGTTGCAGGGGTGAAGGAGGAAGCAGAAGTTTGGCTGCCTTTGGCTTCTTCCTCAAAGGAACACACAACCCAGCTGCTGAGCCAGGCCCCCAGCAGGAAGGTGCAAGGAACCAGTTTGAGAGGGGGGAGGAAGGAACAAGGGCTGGCTTACCCATGCTGAGTGACTCCTTCTGGAAGTCCTTGGTGAGGTGCGAGCGACTGGTGATGCAGTACACGTACCGCTCCAGCACGTACCAGCACATCTCGTAATAGAACGGGTAACGGAACTTATTGGGGACCTGCAAGACACGGCAAGGGGATCTGCTCAGGCCTGCTGCACCACCACTGCACTCACAGTTCTCTCAGTGCTGCCTCAGAGCAGAGACATCCCCTCTGGAGACAGTAAATGCGTATCCATGTGTAACAGCAGCATTCCTGCTTGTGGCGGCCTGATGGGATTCTCCTGGCAGAAGGATGTTATCACCAGGCAGGGCAGAGACCAGCCACCACCTGCTTGCCAAGCCATCAATATTTCATTTTTTCTTGTCAGGGTTGCAGCTCTTCCCCCACAGACCTTCTAATCACAAGTACCAGAGAAAGTGACAGATGCCGCACCAGGTCTAGCCAAGCATCCAGCACAGCCCAGGTGTGTCCTGAAGTGTCCTGAAGCTTCTCTGCAGGAGCTGAACATTGCAGGATTCCTGTCTCCTCAAGCAACAAGCAAGAATCCCCACGTGCCTGCCTGTCTGCCCCCACCCCTCACCCCCTGGCTCTCCCACAGGTCCTTACCCGCGTGCGGTCTTCAATGCTGTAGATCCGAAGCTGCATAGGGATGTTGAAGCTGTGTAAGAAGTTGCCCCCAAAAACCAGCGTGTCCATGGGGGTGTACACAGCATGGATCCAACCTTGGAGAGAAAGCAGAGTTGGAAGAATCCTTCTGAGCGACAAGGTCACGTCAAGGTCTCACGACTTCAAGTCCTTTTCCACCTCTGAGGAACTCTGTTCCTCACAAAAGGGCTGTCAAATCTGCACCACCTTCACAGCACTCAGCTGAGCCCACCCTGACAGCTGCACCTTTCACCTGTACCCAGCTTAGCTGCAAGCACAGGACTGCTTACTGACCCCCTGTCATATAAGCCAGGCCTAGCAGCAGCTGGGGGCTACAGACCCCAACTCACACAATACCCAGCTCACTTGACCCACCTTCCAGAGTTTTTTATCACCCTGGTGTCATCCTAAATTGTTTCCTCATTCTATTAGGCCTAAAAACACCAGCAAGAATGAAAACAGTCTTCCAAAGTCTGCTGCAACAATTAAAAACACCCTCAAAGTAACTCAAGTTCCAGCTCTGTTATCTCCAAGGCTAAGCAATCCAGCCAAGTCCAACATTTGGGGAATTCCAGCACGGGTTTCCTTAAGTTCAAAAGAGGTGTCAGTTGTGATAACAGGCCTCAAATGAGTAAGTTGTGCAATCCCTGGTGTTTTCTGTTCCTGGTGCTGCTGAAAGCTGTAGCTCTGCAGAGATGTCACAAGACACCCAGGAAGCAGAGGATCCTGAGCTCTGAGGGGCCAGCATGTCCTCAACCCGCACCACTGTAGGTGTCAACACCCCAGCATCAGGGAAAGCCTCCTTTAATAATTAATCAACTGTGCTGTGAGCCAGCCACAGCTTCCCTGTCACTTGGGCTGAACCCACAATGCCATGACAGGCGTGTTTTGGGAGGTGGGAAGCAACAGGACAGAGCCACATCACACGTCCCTCTCCCAGTTACTCATGAGGAAGTTAAATCCTGCCTGTAGACAGGAATTGCAGCGTCTCACCACAACTCTGGCCAAGGCCAGGATGCCCCTCTCCTCCCTGTGGTACCTGAGGGGATGACAAAGGTGTAGCCCTGCTTGAGCTCGATGCGCTGGCACTCTGACACTCTGTCCCCAAGGAAAATGTCTCCCTGCTTCCCTGAGAGAAGCCAGTTTTCATAGAGCTCCAGGTTCTGGGGTGTAGGAGGGATCAGCCAAAAGATCTGCAAATAAAGACAACACACATGTAAGTCCTCATATAATGAGCAGTTACTGACTATCCCTGGCTTCTTCCATACATCTGAATCACTTCCTCTCCTCACTCCCAGAGAAATTCCCAGTAAAAGGACCTAAACAGCTGCCCTACTGAGAGGCCAAGCAGCTGAGCAAGGTCTTTCCCACCCTGACACACTGAGTGCCACAGGTAGCCTGAGCTTGGCATGCTTTCTAAGAATTTACACCAGTGTCAAGACATGTAGAGCCCAGGAAAGACAGCAGAGTGTTAGCAACAAGGAGATCTACCCGAGTGTTTCTGCCATGTTAGTCAGAACTGCAGCTGAACTGGGGATTGGCATCTGTCTGGCCCCATGCGACACATGCTTAGGGTGGAAAGACCTCAGCTGGCTGTCTGGGACCTGCACTCTCAAGGACTGACAGGAGGGCAGACCAACAGCCACTCCCCTGAAGCACCTGCAGCTGTCCCAACAGGGACTGTCCTACCTTTCCCCCTCGGTGGATGTGGTACCACACAGAAGTGCCACCAAAGTCCACGTGGAAATCTGTGTAGCAGCCCTTGACGCTCATCAGACAGTACCTGGAGGAAAACAAGACGATGGGAAGTTGAAACTGAGTGGTGATGCACATTTTGGAGCAGATACAACACATGCAAAGGGAATGGGCCCCCCTCAAACCCAGGCCAATGGCTCAGAGCAGTGCCAGAAGGCACACTGCTCCCCTCCTTCCACACAGCTAAAAGGGCTTAAATAACTGACTGCATGTCCTCACAAGTGCCACCCACAACACAGACAGGGAGACTGTTCCTCCTGCTTCCCCTTGGTACAAACTGCTGCTCCCTTGGGCAGTTCTCTTGCAAGAGATGCAGTGCTGCCTGCCCCAGCTCAGGAAGTCACTTACTTCTGCACCTTTGGGTACTGCATCTCCAGGATAGCATTCGTAGACTCTGTCTGGCTCTCCTTCAGGTGTCTGGGCCACATGTTGTCAACCCAGTCAATCAAATCCACCTATGGCACAAAGTGGGGAGATGTGAGCAGAGAGAAAAGGGGCACAGCAAACCCTTTTGCTTCCCCCAGCCTGGCAATCACCTTTGTGTTCCCACCCAGCAACCTTCCCAATGCCACCTGGGCAATCCCATAAATAAAAGCACTTGGGCCCAGATGTTCTGAGGCCCCACTGGGCTTACACAAAAAACATGCAGGGCAGCATCTCCTAGGGCACCGTTCAACTCCCCAAGCTTCAGGAGAGCCAGAGATGTCCAGGCTCCCTCTGCAGTTTACAGGGAGAAGTGAATGGCCCTCCACAGCTGCCCCTTCCACTCCACGGACTGCAGAGGGAGTTCAGGACGTCCATCCCACCTTCCACACTTTAAGAAGGGCAACTCGTTTTCCCACCACAAAACAGCCCCCAGCAATTCCAGCACACCTCCAGTCCTGGCCCCCTCTGCCCTCAGAGATTTCAGCACTCTGCACCAGAAACCTCTGGGCCTGTGCAAACCTCTGGGGCTCCACTTCCACATCTCCAATTGCTGACAGCTAAGGAACAGGTCATCTCTCTGCAGACTGACGTGCCAGGGACTTGGCCAATGGTCACCACAGCATGACTGGGAGATCAGCTCCAGGGCAGGTCCAACAGCTTCCAGAGCACACACTGACATCCCTGTTGAGCCCACACGTGTTCCAAGCACCCCCTCCCCTCCTGCATCCCAGTGCCAAGAGGACCAGGGAAAGGAGACCCTGCAGAAGGAAGAGCCATGCTCACCGTGGCAGGTCTCTGCACCAGGTTCTCCAGCTTGGTGTGGCTGAACTCCAGGCTGATGACATTGTAAAGCTTCTCCCTCTCCTCCTCGGGCGTTTCGTAGTACCGTGCCCACTGTGCCATGGACATCTCGATGTCCCGCTGCGTGTTCACGTCCATGACATCCACCATCCGTCGGCTCCCTGTCACAGCACACACACACACGTCACTGGAACCGGCCCTGTGCACAATGCACCACCCAGGAGACTCCAGGAGATGAGATCTTCAAAGAACCCACCCACACGAGTGTGATGGTCTGGCCTCTCCCAGCACTTCACGCCCACATCCAAACAGAAACTGCTCCAGGTCAAAGCAGACTCGAGCAGGTGATCCCCTGGCTAAGGACAGCCCAGGTTCAACAGGCTGCACTCTGGGGAGCCACAAGCCCTCAGCTCAAGCCCCAAGACTGTCCCCATTGCTCCCTGCCAGCAGGAGGTGACACTTACCCACACAGAGCCGCACGTCGTTCACGCTGAAGTCCGGATCCGGCATCCTGTGGGACAAACACCCTGCTGAGAGACCTTCAAGCACTCCTGGTGCAGACCCTTCCCACCCAGCACCCTGAAGGTGCTGCTTTGGGGCATGTGAAGACTGTGGAATTAGGTCTCTAGGGGTGCAGGTCTGGGGTGAAACACTGGGGCAAACCTCTGGCTCAGGAAGCAGGATATGGAATAGGATATACCACCTCTGGAGCACAAGCTGTTGTAGAGTGACTTCTGGTACTCAGGCTAAGCAATCCCAGCTCAGTTTTAAAGGCTGCTCGTGTGAGTTATCCCATCCCAAGGCAGGGCCAGACCAGTACACGCAGTATATTCCACTGACACAGCAGAATCACTCCAACTGTTTGTACTGGCACACTTCTCCGTACAAACACTGCTGTCACAGGCAGAACAGGCTGGCAGCCATTCGAGCAGCTCTTGACCCAGAGAAATACCCAAATGCTCAGGAGACATCCAGTTTCGGCCACGCTCTAATCCTCAGGATCAAATCTCTGCCCTCCCAAGTCACCCAGCAGTTAAAACTGGGCCTGGCACGATTTCCTACCTAACTCACCCCAGTGCAGAACATCCTGCACTGGATGAGATGTCACCCATCCTTTCACAGCCAGCTGAGGGGGCTCAGAGAAGTGCTGCTGATACCAGCTCAGAAAGTTTGTGAGAGGTCATTTATCCCCCTGATCATTGTGTTAATCAACCCCCAAAACAGTGGCCCAGCTTTACACTCAAAGCTGTAAATCTCAATGAATGTACTGCAGCAAGAAAGACAGCAGTTTAGAAGTTGGATAAATCAGTCTGGAATTCTGGAAAATGCCAGAAATACTACAAATTGTTTGACTCTCTGGCAATAGATGCCTATGTTACTAGGAAAGAAACCCAGCCAGACGTTGCATCAGAGCAGCAGTGGGACTTTCCAGACATTTCGTGGAATTCTGATCACCTACAGCCAATTCAGTCCCCTCATTTTCAGTCCAAACAGACGAACAGGAATGGGATAACCAAGGTGGAAGGCTCTGCTCACGGCACATAAAGGACAGCGTGGACAGGACAGTCGTACCAGCTTAGCAGAGTCATACCCAGATGCCACACAAAGTGGAGATAAGGAGGAATTGGGCCAGAGACACCCACCACCCTGTGCCCCCAACACTTACTTTATCCCCAGGCCGTCTGAGCTCCTGAAGATGAGAGGGTCCCTCAGGCCACCCCGCTGGATGTACTCAACTGTGAAGTCTGGTGTGGGGAGACAAGATGAGGGAAGGTTTAGGAAAGGCTCCTTCAAAGGATACATTGAGCTTAAAGGGTATCTGGATATCTCTAGCCCAACCCTGCTCCCAACAAACTGACTTCTGACTCAGATCAGGTTGTTCAGGGCAGTTGAGACCTGAGAACCTCCTCATATCTCTGTGGTCAGCAAAAGAAAACCTCGTTCCTCACTTTTCTACACTTCTTTGGAGATCCTGGAACTCCTTTGCAGCAGCTCTGGGAGCAGCACGGTGTGTGCCACTGACAAACCTCACAAAAGGTCCCCCAAGGAAGGGGGAGTTTGCTCCGACAGGCAAACAGCCTGGATTGTGGTCCTCACTTCCCTAGAAAGCTCACAGCCATGCAAGAGCTGCCTTGAAGCAGCGCTCCTCCCTCCAGTAAATCCTCACAAGGGGGTGTGATGAAAAGCCATCCCACCGAGCCCTGTGCGTGGTGAAAGGAAGGGGAGAGATCCCACACAGTCCTCCAGTGAAACACCTCGCAGACACGTGGCTGCAATTACAGGTTCTCCTGACCCAGGAGAACGCTCCCCTTCCTGGCTTCCACGTGTCCCAGCCCACCTGTAGTGCCGCACACCAGCCCCACGCTCTTGGGATGGAGCATGCCATTTCCCACACACATTCCCTGAGACTGGCTAGCAGTCCCAAGACAAACCTTTGCCTTCCATGAAGACCACGAAGGTGGAGTTAAACTTGTTGGTGGACAGCTTTTCCTCCAGGTCAAATGTCCTCTTGCCTTCAATTTCATCGTCGGAGATCCCATCGTCCTCGTAACGCCGCCTCATCGTGCCACGCTGGGGAGGGAACACACCGGGAAGGGAAGAGTTATGGACCATGAGGAACAACCTGGCACGGCTCAGCCAGGGCCTCTGGGTGTTATAGTCAAGGGACTACAAATATAAAAGTTAAACACCAAAATGTTATTAAAGGTGAATGAGCAAAGCAGGGTGCTGGACAGCCGGGAGACTCCTTGCTCCGCCAGGGACCGTGAATTTAACGGCTCTCTAGTCAGTCTTTATCCCTCTGTTCTCCCTTGACTTCTCCAATCCAGGTCCACTTCGATCCTGCTTTCCTTTGAATCTTCCAATCAAAGTCCACTTCGTTCTGGTCCTGGGTTCAGTTCCGTTGCTAGGGAGTTGTCCTCCTTTTCATGATGGGTCCCCTTTATCACACCATTCCCACCCATACAGCTCTTTGTTCTTTACTAGTACCCTCTATAGCTTATATTCAGCCTAATATACATAACATTGTGGTTTTAACTTCTACTCGCTTAAGCAAGTAGAATAAAACATGACACTTTAAGAAAAACCTTCACAAGCCTAACAATTGGAAACCTTTAAGAAAACCTTTACAAGTTTTAGAATCTGATAAGCAAATTCTAGGTTTTTTACCTTAATCACCTATTACATGGGGGACCCCAGGTCTGTCCTGGACCCAAAACACACCACTGGAACACCAGATTTGCTCCTTCTGCATCCAGGAGGAGCAGTGTGGGAGACAGATAATCACTGCTTATGAGCTCTTAACACAGAAGAATAGGAGGAGGGAGACAGTTCTCAGTGTAAATGAGGGAAAGAAAAAAGAATTAAGTTCCCCAGTTTCACAGGTGCATCAGTATTTTGTTGCCCTAGAGGTAAAGACACTTGTGAATTTAAATCCCTGCCAGAACACCAAGTGCTAAAGGAAGAGTTTATACTGGAGACAAAATCCTCAAGTTTTCATCGTTTTCACCCTCAGCCTGTACACAAAAGGTGATTTATTCCCTTTTGTGTAGGGAGGAGCAGCAGAGGGGAAGGAATCCTTTTCTTACAGGGTCTCCTAAGTCCATCTGTGGATTCCTCACAGACATCCTCTTCTGGCATTGCTGGATCTGGAAAAAATTACTGTCCCCAGCTGTTGGCCACCTGGCCAGGGAGCAGCCATGCTCTGGCAGAGCCCCGCGTGGGAATGCTCCCCAAATCCCCTCAGATAAAAGGCAACCTGCTCGGAATTAGCTAAGCTAATTCAATTCCCCCAATTAGGAATGCTCCCATTTTCATGCGTGCACCCCAACTGCTGGGCCAGCAGGCAGCCAGGATGGGACAGGAGGTGACACAGCTACTGTCACATCTGTAGCACTGTCACAGCCCCAGCAACACCACTGGAGCCAGCCACGGACCGCGAAAGAGAAAGCACTCCCTCGCACAGATGCACTGCCTTGAAGAAGTTTTTAAAATTAATTAGTTTAACCAGTGCTGGAGCACACAGGCACATAAAAAAAAGGGCTTTTCCCCACCCCCTGTAACATTTAACTCACAGTTTTATAAAGGCAGGCTGATGGGCCCACAAGGAGTTCTCCAGCCATCAGGCACAGCCATTTATTTGCTTTTGACACCTCATTGACTGCGCCCAGCTTTCCCAAAACCCTGAACTACAGGGGCATAAACAGTTTGTCTGCCAGGCATGAACAACAGGCTGCTCCTAAAAGGGGCACTTGAGGAACATCCTGAAACCAGGGTCTGTACAATGGCTGCAAGGATTAAACAATCTGCAGAAGTGCTTTGTGTTTGCTGTCCCTTGTCTTAAGCCATCCTCTAAAGATGGGGAGCAAATGGGAGTACTTTCTTTCTGTGTTTTTAACAATACAAAGATAAAACTCTCTTTACTCACAGGTTTTTACTTGTAAAAATGCAGAAAAATGCATTACAAACCCCACAAATAAACCAATGGAGGCGGCATCAGCAGAACTGAACTATTCCCGGGGAACACTCGGAATGCCACACTGGGCTGTGCACACACAAAGCCGGGATTCCCAAATGCCCACTCTGCCTTTAAACCGAGACTCTTCCAACAAGTCGCACCAGAGCTCGCAGTGCAGCGCTATTATGGCTGTGTTATACCGAAGGATGAGCCCACTTCATAAAGCACTTTTCCTTAGGAATCATGCACTCCGTTAACCCTGCATGGCGCTCAAAGTTACAGTGAGGGCACAGAGAAGATGTGAATCCACTTGCAGCAAGACTAGCTTCTCTCTTTTCCCAACCCCAGGCAAGCCCAGGACTACAGGTCCCAGCAGACAGCTCTCTGTCCCTGATTAGAGGATGTGTGTAATGAAGCAGAGGATTCTGGGCCCTGTAGTCCACGGCCTCACCTGCTTGGGAATCAGGTCGGTGGTGGCTCACTGCAGGACCAGGATGCTTTTTAACCTGCTTCTTTACTCCAGACAGTGGGAAAAGCAGCTTTTGCCTTCACTGGGTACAAAACCTGACAGGGGGGAAAAGGTTTGGCACGGAATTCCAGCATGAAGAGGCTATAAGCAAATCAGTCCCTTAAGTTATACTTGACTCCCAGGCTGGAAGCCTGGATGATATTTCAGGGCTCCTAGTTAAGCTACACTTAAGCAGCAGCAGGGTTACATTGGGCTAAAACTCAGGTAAGTCCCATGTGAGCACAAATCTCAGGAAAACCAGGCTGGAACACAGCTCCAGGCACAGACACAGTGACCAGGCATTGTCTGTCCTTCTGGAAGTGGCACCAAGCCAGCACAGGCTCTGGATTGTGTAGAGCAGCTAATTCAACACAAATGGGACCATGTGGTGGGCCTGATCTGGATCCCACTGGTGCCATACGTGGATGTTGGGGATGTTCCTTCCACCTCGAGCTTCAGCACCTAGTCACTCCAGTCTGGCATTCGGGCCATGACACCACGTGGTGTTGGCTGATCCTGAGCACAGACTTTGAGAACAGGTCTCATCCCACCTTGTGTGAAAGTGCAGCAAATAACCTGGGCCCTCTAACAGATTTTGGAGGCTTTATGACCCAAGAAATACGATGTGTCTCAGAGGAGGCCACTCCAGCAGCCCAAGCTTCTCTGGACTCATGTTACACGGAACTACGCTTTACTCCAGCTGGATCCACCCGTGGACCTGCACTGTGGGATGAGGGAACCGTTCCGACTCTTTTCCCAGAGCTCTTTCACAGCACAGCCTCCAAGACAAACAGGCTGGAACCTTCAACCCAAACCACTACGATAAGGCAACCACACCAGAAGTGCAAATACCAGGAATCAGGGAGGAACACCTTGAACTCGAACCTCTTTGCAACGGGGAAACAGGGATGCAAAAAGCACAAGGAAGGAGATTGTCTCCTCCAGCCCAGCAAATTCCAAAGTCTATTGCTCTTGTCATCAGCAAAGCATCAGCCACAAAACCCCCCCAGCTTCGTCTGTTCCTGGGGGCAGGGAAGAGTGGCCTCCTAATTGGCACAGCATGTAGGAGAGCAGGATCCCAGCCGTGGCTGAGGACCCAAAAGCACAATACAAACAGCTCCCATCCCATCCTACCCGGCCGGGGCCACAGCGCTTTCATGTCATTGTTGCCTTGCAAGGGTGGGGAAAAACAATATTTCAGGGCCTGCAGAGCAGGCAGGAGGAAGGAAAGGCTTCTGTGCTTCCAAGAGTGCTTTTCGGGAGAGGCAGCATCTGCAGCAGTTTTCCCCTCCTGGAGTCTGCAGCTTCCTCACAGCACAATTACACAAACCACAATCCCCCAGCTCCCCAAACTGGGTCTCTGTATGAGGACCGATGTGGCCAGTGGATGCTCCAAGGCCCCCTTTCTCCTCTGATGTGTTTTGATCCTCCCCTGATGGGCAGGGAATTGCTGCCTGGTTAAATAAGTGGCACAGGTGACACCTGCAAAGGGCAGGAGACACACAAAGCCACGACAGGTTAATGCCAGCCTGCACACACTCAGCTGTGCAAATCCTCCTCACAGCACCCAGCTTGACCTCTCCCCGGGAAGAGCCAGCCACCTTTGTCCCCCAGCCTGTGCCAGGGGTGGGCCATGGCTGAGTACCCCTTCCCAGAAGATTCCTACAGCCCTCCTAACCCTTCTTCCTGCTCCTTGGAGCAGGCTCATCCAGAGAACACCACCAACAAACAGACCTGGACTCTTAGGCTAAAACCACTTCTTCCTAGGGGTGGCTCTGCTACTGGGAGCATTTCCAGCATCAACCAGTTCAGCCAGGAATGCACAACTTCCAAAGAGCAGATCAGCAGACACCACCAAAACTGCCATCCGTAAGAGTGTCCCAGATGAAGCTCAGCCCCAGTGAAACAACAGATAGGGTCAGGCCCATAACATACATGAGCATTCAGCAGCAGTATTTAAATATACCTTTTTTTTTTCCTTTTTCCCAGCTTTCTGTTAGGATTCAAGCATTTTTCAACCTGCTGAGAGTTTTACTAAGGAAGAACTGACAAGTGGTCCAAAGCCTTTCTCCCTGTGTCAGGCAAGGTCAAGATAAAGGCAGTTTATCCATCCTCCAAGACCAGGCAGGCAGCAATTCCCACTGAAGACAGCTGTCCTTCACCATTCCTTCCTGACCCTCCTGGGTATCACTCAATTAATGTAGGCAATAGGAAGCATGAATATTAATCCTGCAGTCAGCAATCCCTTCTATCCTGATCCTTTCACCTGCAGTCTCCTTGCAAGGGAAGCGTCTCATGGAGCTTCACAGTGGAATTCTTCAAAACCCATCCCTGGAAACCTCTTGCCATGGAGCACAGCTCTGTCTAACAGCAAAGGAACTGAGAGGCAGCTGAAGAGAGCCAGAAAACCACTCTCCTGTGGATTTTTTTTTTTTTTTTGAGAGAAGAACGAGTACAAGGTCACATTTGAAATAAAAGAACAAGCTGTCCTTTCGCTGAAAGAGCCTCGTGTATTTACAGAGTGAAACCAACACACACCACAGTATTTTAGTCACTTCCTGTCCTGTCTGCTGCCATTCCCTCCCTCATCTCCCAACAGCTCCAGGAACCTCCTCCTGCTGTGTCACAGCTCCTCCCTTGCAGGAGACCAGAGCACCCTCACTCTTCCCTTCCCTATGCCCGTTGTCTTTCCAGAGCAGCTTCCCTGGTGTGAAGCCTCCCACAACACTCCCTTATTCTTTTAGCGGAAAGACGTTGGCATGAAGAAGGCAGTCAAGTTTCACCCCCATTTCCAAAATCTCTCCTTCCAAACACACTCCTTCCTTAGTTTCCTTAACTTCCACCATTTTCCTTAACTCCCCACTGTACATATAGAACACTGTGACTTACCAGTGCATCTTTTCTCCTCACCCCACCCTTTTGTAGGTTTACTTCGCCAAAATGCACCCAAAATTGGTAATAAACCAACAAGCTCAACTCTCCTTGCTTTAGGAATTTAACTTCTCACGTATTTTTACAGCAAACAACTGGGGCTCTTGCCCAGATGCGTCCAGACCTTCAACACCCAAACCTGTTGAGGGGTGTTTTGACCTCAAGACTGGTAAAGAGCCAGTGTCCAGAATTCTGCCTCTTGAGACCTTGTGCTGAGAACCTCCAGCAATTCTATCTGTGGGAAAGGGCTCCATCCCTCTGGAGAGACCCAAGGCAGCCTGACAGAGGATGGACAAGGAGGCTGTAATCAGACAGACCCAGGATGGAGCAGGTGCCAGTGCCAGACCAGACCATGCAGGGAAGCTCCTCTCTTGCAAGCGTTTGCAGATACAGCATGAAGAACCAAGGCACCAAGATTACGACACCCAATCAGGAGTCTGCCAGGTCACTGCTTATCTTAAGCACAGGAGCTTTTCCTTTCTATATCCCTCTCCTCCAAGCCTGCTCCTCCCACTTCAGCTCCTGGACTCTACCCCAGGCTCTGGAGCACAAGTACAGCAGAGAAGCAGCAGGTTCCTCCTGCACCTCCCCACCTCCAGGCACCCCAGTTTCCCCTCAGCTCCTCTTCCTCCTGTCACTCTTGGGGTACAAAGAATGTCATGGAGATGGGTCCATGTTGTTCTGTTAATATTTTGACAACTGCCAGTGTCTGGGAGATAACCAGTAAAGCAGATCTGGACTCCTTGCTCCACCAAATAGGAGGCACCACTTAGGATCCAAAGAACGGGCCATAATCTGCCCAAGAGGAACCCAAGAACTAAACCATCAAGCTTAACTCAGGTTTAACAGCCCTCTATCATCTCCTGTCCCTCTCAGAACCCGGAGAGCACAACAGGCACATCCCAGGTGGCACATCCCTGGACAAAGACAGCCTCGAAGCACCAGGCTGGGAGTAAACAGGATCTACGCAGAACTGGAGCCCTTCCAGGCTTCACAGCTCCAGGAGAGATTCCTATCACGAGCAGGGCTGGCAGCGTTTCAGAACGGCCGGGGAGAACGCTTTGCTTTGCGCTTCTGGGTTACAAAATTCGAGGTATGCAAGGAGGAACTGGGGAACTGGAGCAAGGTGGGAGGAGGCAGGTGGGGACACAGCAAAGATGGGCCAAGGAGAAGTCCAGCAGCTGCTGCTGAACCACACACTGACCATCCAGAGCAGCCACACCACGAGGCAGAGGAACATGCTAGATCAGAACACAGATGGGCAGGCCTGGCAACAGTCCCAAAAGGAAGCGCTGCTCTTAGGAGAAGATAGAGCTCCTCACTCCAGTCACCTGCAGCCTATGTCACACACAGCCACTGTCCCCACTGGCTTTGATGGCACTACTGACCCCACACTGCCCATCCCCACCACCAGCCAGAGCACCTGGTACCTGCACAAACCCTGCCTGGATTCCATGACAGCTTGAAGCAGCTCATCAAACCCTCCACTGTGCTCCATTCCAGGGCAGAACACTGACCCTCTGAATGTTAAAAGCCACCCTCAGCCTTCTCATTTCTCAACTAGAACGAGAAACCCCCTCAAATTACAGCCCACCCCTTCCAAATCAGGAGAAATCCAAGGAAAAAAAAATGTGTGGAACCTTTTCCCTGTCAGGTGTCCCCAACACATGCCCTATGGACTCAGGTTGATGAGCACGACCAGCTCTGCTAATCCTTTTGCTTTGTGCAATAAAGCAACAGTCTCCCCAAAATGGACAAAAGCAGATCAAACTTTGCCCAAAAAGGCAGGCTTGAAGGTTTTACACATATAACCCATTGTCCCCACTCCCGAGCCCACACAAAGCAGGCAGCAGAGACCCAGGACAAGGGACAGACAGAGCCATGTGCACTCAGAGGTGCTGCTGAGCCAGCAGCAGGTCAGCCTTAGGTGACTTCACTCCTCCCTGGGACAGGCAGAGCACCTCTCTGTCCCCAGCACAGTGTGGGATCAGAGGACCAGCTTGGATTTTTTAGCAGGGAACAGCTCACCCTCCAATTTTCCCAGTGTCCCGAGCTAGCCCTGCAGAAACCTGTTGCCAGTTCTGTCCCATCACACAGACTGAACAAGGCTGGACCACGGGAGTACTTGGATAACAAAAACACAGGAAGCTTTGAGGTTTGTACTGCAATTCCTGCTAAGCTGACACTGTTCTTTAAAGGGAACAGCAACAGGCTGCCTGCATTGCAGTTCGTAGGGCTGAGGATGCTTAGGAAGGAGGAAAACAACAGGGTTGTTGGGAAGAACATGGGCAGTGTGTGAAAGCAGTTACCAGGAAGGATATTGCCTCCATACTCTGTGCTCTTACACCATCCCTGCACACACTCCCTCCCCCTCTGCTCCACAAGGAGCCCGGGACTCGTCCCCTCCTTACTCCAAATGGGGCAAAGGGGCTCGGTGACACATGGAAATGCTTATGCACAGCAAATTAAAGACACTGAGGCAGTCTGACCTTAAAGGAGCATGCATTGCCAGCCTTCTCCTTTCCACTGCCAGCTGCCTCAGCTGAATCCTGAGATTACATGGAGGAGCTGGGAGGACTTTTATCAAGTGGTATTTTCTCCCAAATTCTGTCAGGACTGGCTAAAACACACCATGATTCTGCCCCCAGCTCCCAACCCTGAGGACCAGCACCAGCAAAAACCACAGACGAAGATCACACCCCGGAGCCCCTTCCTTGATATAAAAGGGTACGTGGTGCAGCTTTAGTAAAACTCTTCAGTGTACAGAGCAATGGCTAAAACAGATAAAATCCGCCACCCTGCAACCCTGGGCAGATCTCAGCCCAAAAACTTCTGCAGTTCAAGTTCCCGCAACTTCCATAGGGATTCAGAATCCCTGGACAGCCAGCTCGTGCTGTTTCTACAGCAACACAGACGCAAGCATGGACACAGAGAAACGGAACAGAATCCCTGTCCAACAGATCCACCTCCTCTCCCCCATCATGGATCCACAGGCCACACTTTGTCACCAGGGTAATCTCCTCGGCTCCCAAAAATCACTGGTGCCCTTGCCAAGGGAGATCTCCAGGTATCCAAAGGTGGGCAACACAGGGAGTTCAGGCCACTGTGGAAAGGGAAGAACACCACCAAAGTTCCTCACAGCCCCCCAGAGACTCAACCATCATTCCCTCCTCTGGCATCAGCAACACTCTTCCATCAGCAGCAGCACCAGACACCTCACGCTGAAGGGAATTGCTTCCCCTCATCCATTTCCAGAGGACAGGATCGGGGGAGCACCTTGTTTCTCCACCCTTGGAGCACACCACCACTTCCCCACACATGCCATTTCTCCCCCAAACCCACCCAGTGACCTGTAGATCCCTGTCTGGGTACCTCCTGACACAAGGACTGTTCTCCTGACTTGGTGTCACCTCCAGCTGGGATGACCCCATGAAAACCCACTCCTGGTTACTACAGGAGACATAACACAACTCATTTGGCAACTCACAGGTAACCTGAAGTGCTCCTCTGCTGTCTGGCTCCTTGCTTAGTGAGCACTGCAGCTTCCAGGACACACTCAAGGCACAGCCAGGCTTAAGACAGTAAGAACCCAGCAGAGACATTCACCTCCTGCATCCCTTTCTGCTGATGTGGAACATCATCCAGTTGGTTTCAGGGACATATTCTCCCAGGGACCAGCAGCACACTCATGCATCTTGCAGGATCTAAATGCTCCCAGGGATTTCTAAGGCTTTCCAAGAATAGCCTTCAGTTGCTGCTAGCTTCCACCAGAGCCCTGCCCAGACCAAATCTGAACAGTCCCTAAATTATTTAGAGCTCAATTATTACACCTGGGTCATTTGCAATGACTCATTTGTAGTGTCTCCACTTTGAGGCATGTGGGAGAGATTAATTACCCTCCTCGCATGGGTCCTACCAGGCTGGGAAGGTGAGGTGTGTCCAGCAGACCAGGCACATTTGGCCAGGCCGGGTTTCACACAGGGCACATAGCAGAGGAACTGAGAGCCCTTCCAGGCAGTGGGAGGGAGCTTGGCTTGACAGGAATCGCCAGTGTCACATTTCACATGGGGGGGTGTGATGTAAAACCACCCAAATTCTCACTCGGTGCATGAGGCTTCAGTGTCTGTGGGAACAACACAGGCAGGGTCACCCCAGCACACGTGGATGAGTCCCAGGTCAGTGGGAACAGCCCTGGGAAAAACCAGTATCCAGCAGGACTGGCCCCTGCCAAGCACCCCACTGTCTGTGGGTGACAAACACCAGCAACCTCAAGGCATCATTGTCTGGTACTGAGGAGCTTCACAGGACAAACAAGTCGTCAGACTGAACCTGATGGGATTGCTCCTTGCATCCCACTGTTGGGATAGTGGGAGCCACTCGAGGTGGAGCAAGACAGGAAGGGCAGGGAGCTGCATCCTCCTCCTTGCCATCTTACCCGACACAAGCAGTGCCCTGCCAGCCCACAGCCTGCTCCCCCTGACCTCCCTTTCAGCTTTGAGGCCATTCATCCCCTCAGTTTATCCCTGCCCTGTGAGGATAAGGGCTGGAACTTTGTCACCAGTGTCCCACGAACATGCATGGACCTTCCCGGCCCCATGGCCCCAGTGTCCTGCACTGACATCACCCCGTGCAGCAGAAACGATTTGATACCCCTGATACAAATAGGTTGGAACCCACCAGATTCCAGCTGCTGTGGCTCTGGGCACCGATCAGAGCCAGCAGTGCCATCCCTCAGGCACAGGCAGTGCTGGGCTCACTCCACAGCACACACAGCTGCAAGAGAAACCTTGTCCTCCACACTGCCCAAGCTTCATCCCCTCAGCTGATGCCTCCACGCGCTGTAAAGCCCATTTGAACTCTCTCCCAGGGGAGAGTGTGGACACCAACATGTAAGGACAGGTTTGGCAACCGCTGTTTACAGGAGAAGCCTCAGGTTTTGGCTGGTAGGGGCAGGCAGAGGCCTCCTCTCAAATTTCATGTAAGGATCTGACCAGAGGGCAGGGCAGTGCTAGAGCAGGACATGGACAGCCCCCAGCCTTGGGGGAGACAGCCTTCGCTCCTGGCTCCCCTCTCACCTCCCACATGCTCCACAGCACTAAACAGCAAGTAGGTCTTTTCCTCCACAAGCCCATTTATTTCCCTTCATGGGTGTCACAACCACCTCCCACAACCAAAATAAGGGTGACTCTGCACCCAGCCAGGGACGGTCACTTGGAGCCAGCACCCCAACACCCTCAGAGCTCTGGCTCAGCCCCACAGAGTGCCCCCAGGGAGGGTGAGGCTCCTCCTCGGGCTCTCTCCAGCAGCAGAGCCAGTTTAAGAGGTTCCTACCCCACCCTGTCTCCCCATCTCACACTTCCACCTCTCCAGCCTCACCAGGTTTGCTGGTGGGGCAGGTAATTCACTACCCCAACACACACACCAATTTGGATTAGGTGCCTCCCCACTGCCAACTTCCATCCAGGGCCATTATCCCTGTCCCAGCGCTCAGCTCAGGGACATCAGCTCCTGAGGCACTAACTGAGGGAGGGAGAAAACCTCTTAAACCAGCTCTGCCACCCTGGCAGTCCCAACTGGGAACCACACCCTGCCATACAGACTGCTGACTTGACAGCAGCAGGGATACCACCATGGGCAGGATTTGTCCTCTGGGTAACAGCACTCTCCTGCTCCCAAGCCACAGTGATCCAGGGCTGCTGCCCTTCACTCCTCACCCTGAGCATTGTCACTAAGGCACGGCATCGCTCTGCTGATGTGCTAATCCCAGCTCGCAATTCACAGGGTCTTGCTACTCTTAGTTCACAGCAAAGGCCTGGCAAAAGGAACCCTGGAGCAGGGAGAGGGTGAGATTTCCTCACACTTCCAGCACCCAGGAATAAATATGCAATGACTCCCCTGCAGAAGGACAGGCAGACTCCAGAGCACCAGGCCGACTGAACTTCTTTATTCCTGCCTTTGGGAAGTCCAGGCTCCTTGTGGGGAGCCTGGTGTGACATGGGCTGGGTGCAACCACCCAGTGACAGCCAGTGAAGACTTCCAAGTCTCTGAGAGGGCCTGTGGCATTGTTACTGCCAGGGCTGGACTGTCACTCAGGCACAGGACACAATAGAGCATTTCAGCTCCTCGGTTAAGGGCCTGCAAAACACACAGCTCCAGCTTGGAAAGCTGGCACCTCGGAAGGGAGCTGAGGAGAACAACATTTACACAGAATTAACAGAAAACTGCTCCACAGTGCCTGCAAGTCCCATCCTCCACTACTCAGCATTGAGTCTCCGGGTGAGGAACAAGGATATCCCACACCTTGCTCCTGTGCATCCTCTCCACCCTCACACTGCCTGTGGGAGCCTCCCAGAGCTCCCCAGGACACAGCTTCTCCCACAGTTTGCTTTGGGTGGGTGCAAGACATTCTCCTGGTGAGATCACTGCATCTCGAGAAGCTCAGCCAGGGCTTTATAACCCTAGGAGTCGTGGAAGCAAGCACAGCTAGAGCAGTGCAACCCACCTCATCTAAGTGTCATCGTGCCACACAGGGATGTGTGAACTGGCAGAGAATTCCTGCAGGAGTGCGACTACACCCGGAGCAGAGGTGAATTTCTCCTCCAAACCCAGCTCCTTCCCCAACACTGACAAAGTCGTTCAGAAAACAGACACACATCAGATTTCTGTTGAAACAGAGGAAGGCAACGGTATTGGAAACTAAATAAAACACAAAACACTCAAGATCTCCTCCGTATGCTGATGGAAACCAGTCAGGAAAAAGGTGCTGTCAGTGAGATTACCTGACACACCAGAAAACAAACTTCATTTGCCATCTCAGGCCATCGAACTATGCAATTAATTCAGGTCCTTCACCACTATAAACTATTCTAGTCCAGGCTATCTGGCTACTATCAACTTAGGTTATATTCTTTTTAATATGAGTATTTTTTGCTGTCACACACATTGAACCCCAGCCACACAGAGCTGACAGCTGCACAAACACACACTACCAACCAACTACCTGCTTCCCACCTGGAACTTTTAACTGAGGCCTACTAAAACCAGCTCCCAAGTTCAAGGCATACATAGGATATTCAAATAAGTCATGCTCAGCACTTTGGCCTTCCTGGATAATTCAAATAATGCTTTATAGAAGAACAATCACCTTTTAAAGATCCTTCAACAAGGGAGCATTACTGACACAGCGGGAGCATGGAATGAGCTGGAAATTTCCAGGAAAAGCAACGCATGAGGTAAAGTTCTGCCACCACACAGGGGTCATGCTTCCTCCTCTGGGCCCCAGGCCAGCACAGACAGCACACACACCAGGCCAGGTGAGCCTCATGTTCTGCTTGCTGCCCATGTGCCTTCCCAAACCCCTTAAGCACGGGGCTCATCACTGTACAGGCATTTATCCAGCTTAGCACATTGTGCTGGAGCCCAGCCCACCTGCACCAGGACACCAGCTCCCCCTGATTTTAATTTGAGAGAATAGGAGCGTTTTTAAATCGATAAAATTTGTGGTGGATAGTCTCCTTCACCCACTGTGCTTTTATGCAGATATTTTGGGTTAGTCCTGGGTTGCTCCCCAGTCAAACCAGCCCCTTGAGCCATGCCCTGCACAGTGGTGGGAACAAGTGTGTCAGGATGAGGGAGGAGGCAGGATTGCGAAACTAAAGCACCCACCAAAACACTTGGGAGCTCCCCAGCACCCTTTCCATGGCCAGCACCCAGAAGCGAGGGCAAAGCTTAATGCCAAATACCACATGGCCTCACATCAAATGATTCCAGAGTATTAAAGGATAAGGATTTACCTTTATGGGCAGCACTTTGAAGGTGAAGGAACATGTAGCACTGTGACTCAGAGAGCAACGCCATCAAGGAGCTGCCACTGGCCCTTCCTAGGGGTTTACAGCTGCCTCAAAACAGCGTGGGAGACACAGAAGCTTCCCTGGGATCCCTGGGAATATCATCTCAGACTCTCATGGCAGCTGCTCCCAAGCTGTTCCCAGTCACAGCCCAATTCCCAGACCACAGGATTCACAGAGTCCACCTGGACAGCAGCACAGACACCAGGCAGGGCAGAGCTCCTGGCAGGGCCTACCTGGGACCTGACTGCTGGAACAGCTCCCTCCAAAAGAAAACACTGGGAGAAGACATGAGCAGAAGACAACCAGCTTCAAGCTCCAGTTTTCCCAGATTTCCCAGCACGCTCACATCAAGGCCCACAGAACGGCCACACACAATGGCTTGTTATAGATACACAGAGAAAACCTGTCGTAACAAAAACTATACCGACACTGCTTCCATGGCCCTATCCCAAAGCTCCTTAGCCAGCCTCAGCCTCCAACCCTCCTCTCTTCCAGAGTTCCACAGCCAAATTCCCTTCAACCTTGGTGACACAAAAGGACCCATGACGCCATGGCCAGCCAGGCTCACTCCTCTGGGCAGGCTGCAGCCATGCACCATGAGCCTGTCTGCCAGGAAAAGCCTTTTCCTCCTCCAGTTCCAAGAGAAGCAAGACCAGAATTAGGGCCAATACTGACCAGTCTTTGGCTGTAGCGGATCCGTTCCTCCTCAGGCTCCATCTCCGACTCCTCTGAAGAGAGCGAGAACGACACGCCAGGACTGCTGTCGTCGTCCTCTTCCTCCTTGGAAGCCAGAGGGAAACAGTGAAGCGGGACATGGAGACACAGGACACCTACACCCCTCACTTCCCTGACCCCACAGCCCTGTGCAGGGCTAAGAGAGCACAGTGGCTGAGCCCACCTCAACTTTTCAGGCTCCCATGCTAATTTAGGCACGACCCAGGGTAAATGACTTCACCAGCTGCTCTGTAACGTTACAGGACCTGCAGGTCTCCCACCAGGAAAAGGCCTTTGCCCCACACTACCACGGGCACAAAGAGCAGCTCCGTGGGATATAAGAATCACGGAACAGCCCGGCTTCCCCAAAATTACACATCAGAGGACCAACTCTTCCAAACAACACCATCACTGTCCTCGGGATATCCTGTACCGTGGCGTCTGGGAGAAGCTCCACCAGCACAGAACATCTCCCAGGAGCAGGGAAGGCATATGGGATCTCTCCTACATACAGTGCCCCGGCAGGGAAGCACTGAGGGATCGAACCCCTGGCTTCATGGAGACCTAAATGCTCAGATCTCCCAATGTGCCACCTGGTGACACCACACACCGACCTGGGAAAACCTCCCGAGGCGTCAGATGGCACCTACACTCTTTTTTTTTTTTTTTTTCCTTTTAAAGGGACAGGAAAGAACCGAAGCCCGGCTATACCGCAGCTCTTAATCCCCAGGACTATGCCTAAGCCAGCCCTTTCGGGGCAAAGGGGTCGGGAAAAGGGGTCGAAGAAGGGGTCGGAGAAACGGGTCGGGGAAGGGGGTCTGCCACTCGGTGCAGCGTTAAAGAACCGCAACCACGACGAAGAAAGAACTCGCTCTATCCCGCTCCTCCCCGACCCCCGGGTTTGACAGCAGAGCATTCCCAGTCCTGCCCGCACCTTCCCCATCCCTGCCTCCCCTGGAGCCACGGCTCCCTGCTCGGCCGAGGCACGCACTCTTCCCCGCACTCGCCCAACTCGTGTTTATAAACAACCGGACGAGTGGAGCGCGCAGCCCGCCCGCCCCGCCGCAGGGCAGGGCAGACCCCGGCCCCTCGGGGGCAGCGGAGCGGCCGGAGGGGGCACGGGGAGTGCCGGGGGGAAGGCACGGGGGGTGCCCGCGGAGGGGGAAGGCACGGGGGGGAAGGCACGGGGGGTGCCGGGGGTGCTGTCAGCCGGGCCCCGCCGCCCCCTGCCCAGCTGCCCGGCGCGGCCTGGCGGGGCCCGGCCCGGGGGGACCCGCCCGCCGCCGCCCCGTCCCGCTCCCGGGGGGCCCGGTGACCCCCGCCGTGCTCACCAGGTCTCTCCGGCGCCTTTGTCCTCTCCTGCCGCCG
>JAWWEW010000165.1:8013344-8077305 GCA_035583185.1 Anabacerthia variegaticeps | reverse complement strand
CCGTGAGGTGCCCCGAGATGTGGCACCTGCCAGGCAGCCAGGGGTCTGGGGGCACGGGGGCACAGGGCTCAGAGCCAGGGCAGCTCTATTCGCCACGGAATGACCCTCGTTGCCTTGGCCACACGGAATAAACTCTGTCTCTTTGGCTCCGCAGAGTTCTTCCTGTGCATTAATAAAACACTGTTTTCTGGTCCAGTCCCCATTTTCTCTCTTCATTTTACCCTGTGTTTTTTCTCATTACAGTTTGCCTTATATTAGTTCTGTATTTGATAGTTATTCAACCGTATTTGTTCTCCTACCTATTGTGCCACAAGGATTCCTGGCTCTTCTCAGATCCCTCCCTAAAGGAAAGCACCGCTATGATGGAAACACATCCTAAGGAAGCCCCAGAATAGGCAAAATGGACTTAGACAACGAGGTGGCGAAAACTGTGTTGCCAAATGAAATTAATTAAGAACAGGGAACAGCAAAACAAAATAATTAAGTGGGTGCTCATATTAATACAATTACCAGGACAGAAGCAATCTATGTAAACCAGGAATATCTCTCAGTAAAGGTGGATATTTTCCATCCTGTTTATCTTCCAAAGTTTCTTTCCATTAGTCATTTTCTCTGCCCGGAGAGGATTAGAGGTCAGTCCTCTAAAACTTGGTCTGTATTCCGAAGAAATGGGACTTTATGGCCTCATTCCTTCTTCATTTTAAGGTGCTGTAAAAACAGCCTCTTTGTGAAACATCCCAGGAGATCCCACAGGGACAAATTCTGAATCACTTATATGTACATTAGAGAAAAAGAGCATTAAAAATTAAAGAACAGTAGGAATGAGACTCAAATTTCAGCTTTCAGGAACTCTAAACAGGAAGGAAAAAGCAACTATAGGAATTACAGTGAACCATTGTTGTTTGGTTTTTTTAAGAGGTGCTTTTCAAAATTAATAAAAAGGCAAAGGAAAAGAAAAAATACCTGTGCTGAGATTGGGGTATTTAAAAGTAGGTGGGATAAACAGACTCTCCTTCCAGGAATTTTATGTCTGATTTCAACAGGAGGAGAGTTGGTTCCCATCTCATCTTCGGAGATCCAAGTGAAAAGTGACTGAGAATTTAGGAATTTAGGGATGACAGGGATTTATAGAGTGAAGGGCAAATTCTGAGTGGGATCCCTCCAGTGAAATTCCGATGCCAAGACATTTCACCTTATCCAATTAATATTATTTGATAGTCTCTGAAAAGAAACAGGTACTTTTAATGTGGTCAAAATACAGGTCAGGTGAATTCTGTGGTCCAGGTCCCTGTGTGGTTCCACCGACCACAGGCAGAACTCAAAATAACCAGCTAAAACATCTACAATGAGGACACCGAAGGTCAGGTGAGATGAATGAACCTTCCCCGGTACCTCGGAGTTCTTCAGCTCTGCCAACTCTCATCTCTTATACCGGGATTTTAGAAGGACATAGTTACTGAGTCCCGCGTTTCCCGCTCGTCTTTGCCTTCCGCTGACTCTTCAAAGGCCCTCCGGAATGCCAGCCCGAGGGTGAGCCTGAACTTCTGATCCCTGTAGCTTCCCACCAGGAAGTAGATGACGGGGTTGAGGGTGCTGTTGACACAGGACAGTGTGAAGCCGATCTCCGGCGAGTAGAGAAACTTGTAGCCCAGGAAGTCCAGGAGCATGAGGACGCTGAGGGGCACGGCAAAGATGAGGAAGAGGAGGACGGTGAGCATGATGATGCTGAAGAGCCGGCTCGTCTGGAGGTGCTGGGAGCTGCACTTGACCCTGAGGAAGAGGGTGAGGCTGAAGAGCAGCATGAGGGGCGCACAGATGAGGAAGTCCAAAGTGCTGATGGTTATGAGCAGGCTCTGGCAGACCCTGGGGTGGGGCTGGACAGTGCACAGGACGTAGCCCAGCATGTTCAGCAGCAGGGACAGAGCCCAGAGCAGGGCAGAGACGATAGCAGACAAGTGTTTGGGGCGGTGGGTGCGGCACCAGATGGGAGAGAGCACGGACAGGCACCGCTCGACACTGATGGCTGTCAGCAGGTACAGGCCCGTGCCGTACATGGCGAGATCCAGGAAGAGGAAGATCCCAAACTGCACCCCCACGTTGAATTGCATCAGGTACTGCACGGTCTCGATGGCGATGCAGAGCAGGTACCCGAAGTCGGCAGCCGCCAGGTTCAGGATGTAGACAGTGAAGTGGTTCCTGCGGATGCGGAAGCCCAGGTACCACAGGACCAGGGCATTGCCCACCATCCCACAGGCAGAGCTGAGGAGGCAGAAGCTCTCCATGAACTTGAGGACAGCATAGGATGGCTCCCGTTGTCCCACAGCCCTGCTCTGGTTAGTCCCAAGGGCATGGCTGGTTGTGGTTGGAGGGAAGATTGGTGTGGCTGAGGAACTCATAGCAGGTGATTCCAGGCACACCTGGAAGCAGAGAGGAGACAGGTGGTAATTCCAGGGTGACTTTCCATCAAGGTGGCCTGCTGGGGTTCCTCGATTTGTGCCAGGTCTTTGTAGCCAGAGATTAATTTCACAGAATCCCGGGACGGTTTGGGTTGGAAGGGACCTTAAGGCCCACCCAGTCCCACCCCCTGCCATGGGCAGGGACACCTTCCACTAGCCCAGGTTGCTCCAAGCCCCATCCAACCTGGCCTTGGACACTTCCAGGGATGGGGCAGCCACAGCTTCTCTGGGCACCCTGTGCCAGGGCCTGCCCACCCTCACAGGGGAGAATTCCTTCCCAATATCCCATCCAAACCTCCTCAACATCACCTTAAAGCCAAACTCAGTGCTAACAACTGTGTGATAATTGTCCCATGGAGATAGGATTAGGTGGGACAAGAGTCTTGTCGGAAGTGTGGGAAGGTTCCAGGCAACCAGCACACACATCTAATTAGTGTAACAACTGATGGAATTTTGTCCTATGTGTATGCCCAGAAAACATGGTAGGAAGTTCCTGGGCTAGTGGAAGGTGTCCCTGCCCAAGGCAGGGGTTGGATGAGCTTTAAGGTCCCTTCCGACCCAAACCACTGTGATTCTGTGATTCTATGAAAACATTTCATTCTATAAAAAGCTGGTAGGTTTTTTTTATATTGATGACTGATTTCTATTCTAACGAAGCGCCATTTAATGTGGTTGGCTTGGTTTGTCCTCCTGGGTCCTGCGTACAGATAACAAACCTTTTGGTCTGGCAGAGTCTGCCCTTTCCTCAGAAACTGTAAGAACCACATGTAAGAAACCACAAAGTATCTCATCCTCTCAGGACGTTGGACTTATGGGGCTGATAATTATTTCACCCCGTTCCCTGAGGCAGTTCACTGTTTCCTCCCCCATGTACTGAGATCTGAGTGAGAACCTTGGGAAAAAAGAAGTACAAAAATAAATAGATTCAACACATTTTTTTTTCCTGATAAGAACAAATACTGTGGTACTTTTGCTTTCTTTCAGTTAGTTGCTAATTTGGACATGGGAGGCAGAGAAATGTCATGAGAGATGGGTTAAAAAGAAGAGAGGAACAAGCCAAAAGAGGGTGTACTGGAAACCATATCACTGAACCATCTAACCAGCATGAATCCTCTGTTCTCTCTTTGTAAAGCACATGGAGACAGACTTCCAAAACCACTCAAAACGTGACCAATTGGGTCGTTATTGCCCCATCCCAGCAGTCCAGGCACAAGGACCACAGTTCCACATGGACAGAGGCAAGAGAAAAGCATGACACAGGGAATTTCGAGGCTAGCTTGGATGGGGCTTGGAGCAACCTCTTCCAGTGGAAGGTGGAATTCAGTGATCTTTAAGGTTCCTTCCAAGCCAAACCATTCCATGATTTCCTTTCCCGAAAGCAGGAACTTCTGGCACTGCATCACACTCTTAGTGGTGGATGATCCCATCCTCAGCTCTTACAGGACCTCAAGTCAACCTTAAGGCTTTAGGTCCCAGCCCTGTGGCTGGTCCCCCCTCGCCACCTGCTCATGGGGTGGCCACAAGCTCTATCAGATTTTGGTTCACAGCAAAAGTGAGCTGAAATAGCACCGAACTGTGCAGCAACTCTGTTTCATGGACAGAGGAAGACACGGTGGTTGAAATGGTTTCCTGGGTTTTAGAAGACCCA
Organism: Anabacerthia variegaticeps; assembly: GCA_035583185.1. NCBI lineage: Eukaryota > Metazoa > Chordata > Aves > Passeriformes > Furnariidae > Anabacerthia > Anabacerthia variegaticeps. The sequence goes on along the minus strand of JAWWEW010000165.1, from coordinate 8,073,201 downwards.
AGGTGCTGCTCTGTCTGCCATGAGATAACCTGTGTAAACCTGAGGCAAGTTTCCAGCCCATCTGGAGAGGTCACGAATGTTTGAGTGCCATTGTATTCCCTTGGAAAGACTGAATTCTTTTCTCCAGGACTCATCCAAGACATGAATCTACCTCCCTAATAAAGCTAATTAATGAAAGCTCCCCTCAAACAGCAGTAGTCTGAGTCCAGGTGGTCTTTTTCTCTTTTGGGATTAACCACCCTCCCAAATCCCAGCCTGAACAACCCTTGCATGACTCAGATTCTGGACAGAAGGTTATGCTGTTGTAATGCCAGGTCTTGAAATAACAACATTTAATATTACAGAGGTGTATATAGAGCCATTCCATAGCACTTGTCAATAGAAAAGTGTCCTTGGAATGAAGCTCTTCTTATCTCGAAAACAATCCTGACAATTTCTGACCTACAGCAAATCTCTAACCAGCAGGAGAAGAGAAAATTTTGGTGTTCTTTGCTCCTTTGTTTCCCCTCCTTGCCCCTCACCGTCTCCCCCAAAGCCCAACAGAAAGCATTAGAGTGCCATGGCAAAGATCCATCCAGAAATTTCTCACCTCCCTGTGGGTTCCTTGGAATTTCAGCGACTTCCTTGCAGCAGCTGCCTGGTGTGGATGTGCTGGGCAATGTTGTGGCCTGAGATCCGTGGCATGGGGTCCAGACAAGGTCCCCGTGTCAAGACTGCAGTGCTGGGCTAATCAGGCACTGTTTAAAAGGCCAGCGTGACAGCCACCAGCCAATCACTCTGGGGGGAACAGCTGGGCTGTGATAACAGAGCCACTTCCCCCTCTCCTCTTTGCATGAAACCTTTCTGCTTTCACTGCTTCTCCCTTCTTCAGCCCGTTTTGTCCATCCAAACCCATCGCTTGCCCCCTGCCCTGGTGTTGTTCCCTGCCTGTGCCCCACATGCTCTGGTTTCACAGCCCCTGAAGACGATGCTTTGCTGCCGCTCGGGGTCACACAGGGACATTGTTGGTCCTCTTCCGTAACACCCTTGCTGATGGTTTCACAACCTGCCCTAGCACAGCTCCTCAGCCCCCATTGTCCCTGCCCAACCATTACACACCCCTCCTGACCCCACAAAAGTTCAGCACCCTTTTTAGTCCCTGTTGCTTCATCCAGCCTTCCCCAGAGAAGGGTCCAGCCTAAACTTCACACTTCAGCAGCTACAAATTCTCAGCCTCTGCTTGTGCTGCCTCCAGTACCTAATTCTGGTGTCAGAACAGTGCAACTCCACACCCCTCCTGCCATGCCAGTCCCTCAGCACAGTCCTTCACCTCACCTTGGGCACTTCTGATTTAACAAAACCCCTCAAGAAAACCTCCAGGCCTTTCACTTCCAGTTTCACAACTTCCCCCCCAAGCAGCACCCACCCTGCCCCTTGTCAGACTCACAGCTCTGCCTCACACAGAATTCACCACCCACTCACAACACCCCACTCCTCACTCTGCACGCTCCACATCCCCGAGGATCCCCCCCCAGTGTCCAGATCCATGTGCCAAAGGAAGTGGAGTGAAAACGGAGAACACACTTCCTCCTTTCCTGGTGGCAAGTGTGTCCTTACAGGGAACTCTTCCTCAACAGGAGGTACCAGCGACTCTTGATTTCAGCTCGTGCATTTATCACTTCTTCTGGTCCAGCCAGGCAGGGACACAAAGAGAGAGGAGTGTGACACCAGCCAAATTACTGCCATGTGTGTCAGTGGGTACAGAAACGGGCAGATCCGGCCCAAATTTGCTTAGCGGGTCAGATACACATTTGCTCATCTTCCTCTTCCTTTCCCAAAGACTGTGAGAGCATTTTTCCTTTCTTACCCAATGCTATTTCCTATAGCTGTTACTGGCAGCCCTTATTAGCCTGGTCAGGACTCCAGTGGAAAATGATATTTGAATTCAAAGACTCTTTTCACCCAGAGCAGAGTTTAACCTCCTCATTAATTTGAATATTTCTCTTTTCCCTGCATGGGTCACTGGATTCTGTGTCAGGAGATGGTCACATCACCTCGGTTTTTATTGGGCCATTCCAAACTTCAACAAGCATTACCAAAACAAGGGAATGGGCAGTGGATGAAACTGTTTACTGATACCCGTAAGTCAAAAATTAAAAATACACAGTAAACTTTGAAGCATTGATGAGTTTAAGTGATTCATAAGTTCATTGAAGGCTGGAATGGTTTGGCTTGGAAGGGATGTTAAAGATCATTGAATTCCAACACCCCCGCCATGGGCAGGGACACCTTCCACTATCCAAAGTTGCTCCATTGCTGGCCTTGGACGCTCCCAGGGATGGGGCAGCCACAGCTTCTCTGGGAAATCCATGCCAGGGCCTCCCTACCCTCACAGGGAAAAATTTCTTCCCAAAATCCCATATAAACTCACCCTTTTTCAGTTTAAAGCCATTCCCTTTAACTGACCAGGGGAATCAGTCCCTGCAGAGATCCACTCCTTTCCATAGGAAAGCCTGGAGTTGCAAATGCTGCACCCAGCCATCTTCCACAGATGTACAAGAGCTGACTTCCTTCCCTCCCTCAGTTTCTCAATTTGTAAAAGGAGGATTTTTCCCCCTTACTTTGTAATTCACTGACTTTTGCTGAAATGTGCAAGTTCTTACAAGAGGTTTTATTCACTTGGCTGCCAGTGAGCAAATTTCATGGAAAACAGGGACTTGGAAGGTCATGAAGAGATAACCCAGACCATCTTCTGCCTCTCTTGTTATTCGTTACTTACTACTAGAAATCTCTGATTTTTAAATCTTTTCTACGACAATTTGTGCTTCGTGTTTTTTTCCTTTTTGGAATAAAAAATTATTAAAAAGTCCTGTTTTGTTTCTCCCAAAACTACAAAGACAAAGCAGCAAATGCAGTGGGCCTCTAGACTTGGAAAACCCACAAGTCCTGGTTTCCTGCTGGATTCTGGGAATGGCTAACTGCACTAGGTCACATCACACGCTTGTCCAGTTTAACATTCAGCTCATGCACTGGCTGTTATTTCAAGGAATCATGGAATCATTCAGGTTGGAAAAGCCTTTTGAGATCACCAAGGCCAACCATTCCCCCAGCACTGCCAAGGCCACACTAAACCATGTCTCCAAGTGCTTCATCCTCACACGTCAAATCCCTCCAGGGATGGAGAACCCCCCCTGCCCTGGGTAACCTGTTCCAGGGCTGCACCACCCTGCCAATGAAGACATTTTTCCTAATGTCTCATCTAAACTTCCCCTGACAGGACAAGATTAATTTATCTTCCTTCCCACCTGCCTTCCTTTGAGCCTTCACACCTCCCTCCTCCAGCCCCAGCAGCTCTTGAGAGGAGAGATCTCCTTGGAGAGGGTGCAGGAGTTCTGCGCAAACAGGGAATTGAGCCCTCGAGGTGGGAGATTTCCTTGGAGATGGTTGGGAAGCGCTACTTAAAACAGTTTTCTTCTTAGGCTGTGTGTGCATCCTGCAGTGCCCACCCATCTCCGAGCAGCCTCCAAACCAGCTCTCGTGGGCAGGAGACACCAAGAAGCACCTGGTGATACAGAAAAGCAAGAAATTAAATTAGCTGAGATTATAAGAGTAAAAGGCACCTCCTGAGCAGGTGTTGAGGAGTTAAAATCCCACGGCCCTTACATGAAACGTTAGATCTCCGAACACAGAGGAGGTAAGTTTTCCATGGTCTCTGGATCCTTTCCCTTCCTTTCCACTTCTCCTTCCCTTTTCTGATTTCCTTCCCTCTTCTTTCCCCCCTCTATAAAATCTCACAGCCCTTACATAAAAGAATTAGATCTCCAAACATAGATGAGGTATGTTTTTCAGGTTCCCTGGATCCTTTCCTCTTCTCTTTCCTTTTCCTGCTTTTCTTTCCTCTTTTTTCCCCATTCTTCTTCTTTAGCAAATGTGAAAACACAAAGAGAAATTTTCACTGAGCCCTCTCTGGCTCTCCTTGGCCACAACCACATACAGAGCCAGTTCTGCAGTCCCCAAACCAGGTTACTTCATTCTGTTTCCCGTTAACCACCCGAGATTTTAGGGTAAAACACTTGCAATAAGGAGGCGGTGCAGTTTCTCATCCTTTTTTTGGAGTGATAACAGTTCACACTGTGCTTATTTCATATTGCAGTTGATTGCACTATGTCATGGACCTCCAGTTTGCCCTTGAAAAGATACTTTGAGAGGTAAGACATAGAAATGTTACCCCTTTCCTTGAGCTTTTTCATCTCCTGCCAGTGCAGCTGTAAGCACAGGAGAAGCCCCAGGCTTTCCCAGCTTCCTCTCTAGGCTGCACTTTGTGGCTTTGAGAGCAGTTTGGGCTCTTCTCCATTCCAGCATTTCCTGTGGATGCTCGGGCAGCTTTTTGCCTGCACGGGAGTTTCCGACTTTGCTGTAATTTTAAACCATAAACCAGGAGCCTGGGTCAGATGGGCCCAGTGCCAGAAGGGTGGCAGGGGGCTGGACCCAGATGGGCCTGAAGGTCACACGATATTGCTAAAGTGCCTCGAGACCCACAGGCCGGGAGTTCGAGTCCCGTGAAGGACAAAAAGTTCTCGGTTTAAAAGTTTTTCTCTGCTGTTTTCCTGCCTGAAATATGGGCTGCAAACATTCAAAAGAGAAAGAGCTTCCCAGGGAATCTCCCCTCACTTTAATATTGAAATATTGGTGCAGTTTAACTGGCTCTGAGCCATCCCTTGAAAGGAAGGAATTGGTTAAGTTGAGCATACGTGTTTGGCCATTGTGTAAATTAAAAGAAGGAATTCATCCTCCTGGGCCTCCTGAAGAACCAAGCGGCACAGAAAGTGCATTTTGTGCTGTTTCTGGCTTTCTGTTTGAGCACTGTGGCAGGAAATGTGATGGGGGTGACCACTGTCACCAGCAGCCAGCACCTCAACAACCCCATCTGCTCCCCATCCTTTGTAGACATCCACAACTCCACCGCAGATCCCAGAATGCCCACCAGCCTCCTGGTGGGAACAAAACCACCTCCTTCGTGGGCTTGTGGGCTAGGGGCTTCCTTCACTCCACCCTGCAGGCCCTCATGACCACTTCCCTCCCATTCTGTGGCCCAGACAAAGCTGGCAACTGTTTTTGGGCGTCCCACCCGGCCCGTGCCGGCAGTCGCAGTGGCCAACAGTGGGGTGATGACTCTGAGCTCTTTCTCCATTCTGGTCTTGTCCCCCGTGGTCGTCGTGGTTTCCTTTTGAGGTCAAACACCTGTGGGGTGGCACAGGGCCCTCTCCAGCCACGGAGATCCCATCCTTCAGGCTGTGAACATTCACTGACACCTGCCTGTATGGAGATCGTCATAGGACAAAAGCGTGGGCATGTTCTCCTTGATCATCACACCCACTGAACCCACTCACCTACACCCTCAGGGACAAGGAGAGCCATGAGAAAACCGTGGAGCAGGAAAGTGGGAAGTGGAAATGGAAAGGTGTAGGGCCATGGTGATGTTTGCAAAGGATCGGAGAAAATGGAGCATCTGCCACTAGGATTTCCTTGGGACAACTCCCCAAGACCTGCCTTTCAAAGGACAGCTCCTGCTGTAATTAGGAAAGGACTAAAGGTTCATTTTTTGGCACTGTGAGGGGCTGGAATTCCCTCTCTATTTCTTGTCAGCAAGCAGAGGTGCCCCCTGAGCATTAGCTGAACACCAGTGTTCAAATAAATACTGTCAAAAGTCCTGCAAAGGTTGTCCAGGTAGAGCATCCCACAAAAATTCCCCACAAAACCCTGATAATTTGTGGTAGTTGGTCCTTTGCTCATGCAGGTAATGGGAAAAGAACCTTCTCCCCTTCCCCTGTCACCTCAACAAATCCTTTCTGAAGTGCTTCAGGCCAGGTTGGACTGGGCTTGGAGCAACCTGGGGCAGTGGAAGATGTCCATGCCCATGGCAGGAGGTGGGACAGGATGGTCTTTAATGTCCCTTCCAACCCAAACAGCTATCCTGTAATTCCATAATTCTATTCACTTTTCCCACCCTGCTGCCATCCTTCCCACCAACCACTCCCTCTATCCTTCAGCTCCACCTGAGGGGTTTCATTTTCACCTTTAGACTAACACTGAATCACACATCTGGTGAAAGACAGTTTACTGACTGTTCAAAATTAAGGAGTCACCAAAGAAGGGGTAGAGGCACAAATTCATGTGAAAATAATAAAAAAAAAGAATTGTGTAGGAACTGTTCCAGTAGCCAAGACAACTCCTTGCCTTAAGTAGGGTTGAAGGTCACAAGGTGTTCCCAGCCCAAGACAGGGCTGATTACTTTACACACACACACACACAGACACACACACAGACACACACACACAAATAAATATATTAAAAATAGATATATTTTTAAATGCTTTGAGGGTGAACACTAATGGGTTTTTTTTGAGGTCTCATTTTTGGGTGCTGCTGAGTAAATATTCACTCCTAGCTTATGGAAGGTGCCCCTAAAAACAGCATTAGCTCCTCTATATTTTAAGAATTTTAAGAATTCTTCTAAGGGCTTCATACTTGAGCTGAAAAGTTGCTTCCATGCTTTGCACTGTGGCAGTAAAAATACCTGGTGGGGCAGGGAGGGCTCACCACAAACCTTTCTGAATCTTTTGAGTGAATTTCCTGTGTTACTTCTTGTTTCAAATTTACATGCATCAGGCATCTAAGGGGTAACACCTGTAGCACAAGTGTGGCTTTATTTTTGTGCAGTGATAAGAGCAAGTTAATAAGAATGCAGATGAGAAATATTAGGACAGAAAGCAGAATTGATATAAATTTATATAAATGTCCTGTGTAAAAGACATCCTTACTGCAACACTTCTCACTACCCTAATAACTACCCAAAGGACAATTTTAGCTCCCTGACCACTGGTGATGTCTGACAAAACTTCATTTGCTCTGGGATCTCACTACTCCCCAAGTCTCGTGCCTCTGCCATGTGGTTTACCTGAACTGCCTCTGCTGCAGAAATAATTGTTCCTGTGGATGCTCCTGGAGGTTGGTGTCCTGCAGAGTGGGGAAAGCAGACAGAGGGTTGGGCTGCTCCTTTCAGCCACTGCAGGGCTCGGAGCTGGCCAAGGTTTGGACTTGTTTCACAACTTCCAAGCAGCAAATTGCAGCTGAGACCTTGTGATGGTTTGAGGAGGCCATCAGAGGAGTGACAGCAGGAGAGCTCTCGGTGTAAGTGTTCTGAGGTTGTCCCTCTGTCTTGTTCAGGGCTGACTGAAATCCTGCCTTTGAAAAGTGGTGTTTCTGGTGAGGGATTTTGTGAGGTCCAAGTCCAGCAGCAGGGTGTTATCTCTATCACCCTCCTCAGCTAAATAACCTGAGCTCGTTATTGCACACATCAGCAATACATTCTGACTCGAACATCACCGCTCTCCCTTGAGGAAAGCACTGACTTTAAATTGGAACTGGCCTGAAAATACAGCAAACCCCAATAGGCTGGATTTTGAACATTCCAGATGTCAGTGTGTGTGTGTCCTGGTAATGCCCCATGTCTAATGTCACTGCTGGTGTCTCCTGTCTGTGCTCAGGTCCTGCCTGAGGCGTGTCCATGGACCACACAAATAATGTGACCAAGTTCATCCTCCACGGACTGACACAAGACAGGACAGTGGCAGAAGTGTGCTGCTTGTTATTTTCACTCTTCTACACACTACAATTTTAGGAAACCTGCTCATCATTGTCACTATAAGGACAAGCAACCAGCTGAACTCTCCCATGTACTTCTTCCTGAGCTACCTGTCTTTCACAGACATCAGTTACTCCACTGTCTCAGCTCCCAAAGTCATCCACGACCTCCTCGTGGAGAGAAGACCATCTCCTTTGCTGGCTGCATGGCCCAGCTGTTTGGGACCCACTTCTTTGGGTGCACGGAGCTCTCCCTCCTCACGGCCATGGCCTATGACTGCTGTGTGGCCACCTGCAGCCCTCTGTGCTACCCGAGCATGGTGAGCCCGCGCCTCTGCGGCTGCCTCGAGGTGGCCTCGGCACCGGGGGCTTCGTGCACTCACTGGTGCAGACCCTGCTGCTGCTCCAGCTCCCCTTTTGCAGGCCCAGTAACGGGGTGGGCCACTATTTCTGTGATGTCCACCCGCTGCTGGCGTTGGCCTGCGCTGACTCCTGCACCGTCATTTCCTTGGGCTGTTTCGCTGTCCTTGCAGGGTCCTGTGGTGTCATCCTGGCTGCCCCGAGGACACACTCTCCCAAAGGGTGGCTCAAAGCTCTCTACACGTGCTCCTCCCACATCACTGTGGTGCTGCTGTTCTTCGGGCCGTGTGTTTCCGTGTACCTGCGCCCTCCCATCACCCTGCCGGCCGACAAGGTGGTGTCTGTGTTCTACACCATCACTGCGCCCATGCTCAACCCCTTCATCTGCTCCCTGAGAAAGAGAGACGTGAAGAACGGCCTGAGAACATTGTGGAGCAGGGCAGTGAAGAGGAGGGGGAAATGAAAGGGCACCGTGCATGCTGGTAGGATGATGTGAGCTTAAGGCTTGTGGGGAGGGAAGAAAACCTGGTATTAGGTGGAAGTTTGGTGATCTGCTGATGCCACGTACAGGAGGGGAATTTTCCATCCTTCCCCTGCCAGTAAGATTTCCAGGAAAAATGATTGTGATTCTTAGAGCTCAGTATCAGTATCATGATTCAAGAGCCCACCAGAGTAATAGCTGAGGGCTTTCCTGCAGCAGCCAGTCTGAATGATCCCATTTTTCTGTGTTTGCTGCTTTCTGGTGAATGTGCTGTCTCCTTCATGTTTGTTCTCCCTCCTGCCCCTGGTTCCTCCAACACTCACCTAAGCTGTCCAGTGCCAACCCCTGTCAGACACGCAAACTAATGCCAAGGTCCAAAACCCACTGCTGTACTATAAACATAAAGTGATGGCTATTCTTGGTTGGATCAGTTTTATTTAAAGGAGTTCTTCTGTCTTTACACCTTTCTGAGCCCTTGATTTTATGGCATAGGTGACCTTTATCAGAGCAGCAATCTGAGCCTGGTTAAAGAGCACAGATGTGGCTCTGGAGCCAAGCTGGGGGAGTTGGGGCTGTTCAGCCTGGACAAGAAAAAGCTCCAAGGACACCTTAGAGCCCCTTCCAGTGCCTAAGGGGCTCTAAGAGGGCTTTGGACAAGGGTCTGGAGTGACACGAGAAGGAGGACAAGCCATTTCTAGTAGAAATGTCCCCAGAATCTCACAACTCTGGGCAATCGGCTGTGGTCAAGGCATGAATTTTCCAAAAAACTCCTTTTGGCCCTAAAATTTGGAAAGCCAAGCAGAGGAATGGCACATCCTCAAAAGAGTTGACAACTCACTCATTTGCCTGAAGGTAATTGGTGACACATGGAGAAGAAATACAGCAGCAAGTCCTTGTTACTTTGTCATGGCAGTAAAATTCGAGGTAAAACAACATTCCACAGACAGAGAAGTTTTATAATTTCTCCGTATTTTCCACTGGAACAAGCAGAGAAAGAGGTAGCAGTGACTGGCAGAAGAGGAAGGGTTTATCTCCACTGTGTAAAACTAAAACCAGGCATGCAGTCAACAAGATTTTCTTTCTGGATTTCAGGAAGCAGCTCCTGGAGATGCAGCAGAAATGGCCATGAAATTCAGCAATCACGTTCATTCCTGTTAGAGACCCCATGCTTTCAGGGACTAGATTGCAGTCTTTGGAATTCATGCCATGTGTTTCATTGCTTGGCTGGCTGCTGGACACCCCCACAGCCCCTCTCTCACACATCCTCAACAGGATATGGGGATAAATTGAAATAAAAACACTTGTGTGCTGAGATAATGATGGGGGATCTCTCATCAATTAGCACCATGGTCAGAAGAACCAGGTCAAGCTGCTTTGGACTTGGGCCATAGTTCTCAGTGACATATCACCACCTTTGACTGCAGGAGTGAACACTCATACTGGTTCCTGTTTATATTTCATCCTGGTGAGGATCAATCCAGTCTATCCCTGAGGAACCAAAGCTCCCTGTCCTGGTCCTGCAGCTTCTCTGACCCTGAGCAACATTTCTGGTTGCCTGACACCATCTCAGTGCAGGGATTAGTGGTACAACCCTAAATTTGTGGTTTTATCACTAGAAACTTTAGGGCTTGTTTCATACAAAGGGCTTCTGAGTGCTTAGAAGTGCATGGTGTTTTCTCCTCTCTCCATCACCCCCCCAGCATTCCACTCACAGAAGGTCCTGGAGTGAATTGGGACCCAACCAAGGGACCCAACCAGCAAAACTATTTAATAAGGCCCTCTGGAACCTGCTTGGAGTTTGCTAATGACACATTTCTCAGAGGTCCAGCTCCCTTTTGCCTGTCCCCAATATGTTCCAGCAGTATTTATAGGTTGTGCTGGGACGGGGGGACTTCAGGGAGAAGGAAGACGTGGGAAATGCAGAAGTCAGTTCTGAGAACCGTCAAGATGTTCCCTCATTGGATCTCTCGGTCTGAATGACAGACAGAAAACAGGGCATCAATGCCATCACAGTAAAACCTGCCTGGCAAGAAAAAAAACCACTTGAAAAACTCCTGAAGCAAATTTCTATGCAACAAGAAAAATAAGAGCAAGGATATGGGAATTACAAGCAGGAGGAAGAAGAGTGAAACAATTCCCTGACCTGTCGGATGAATAACCTGAAACATGGAGTGAATGATTTAAAATGCTTTCAGGTGACAAATGTGGAGCGCAGAAATGCTGTATCAACATTTAGGAACTGGGTACAGTAGTAACCATTTTTTCCCTCCTTTCCTTATGTTCTTTGTGTCAGCCACAGGGTACTAAAGCACACGTGTTGGAGTGTTTGTTTATGTGAAAGGCAGAGAGAAATCCTTGGTAATCTGCTGGAAAAAGCACAGAAAATTGTGAATGCTACTGTGATGATTTGGCCATGTGGATCCTTCCAGGCAGCTCAGTTTCATGCTGATGGCATGGGCAGACATCTGGGGCAGGTATCTGCTCTCCATTTACACTCCAGGGCAGAGGAAATATCTTTTATGGGATAAATCATCTCACTGTGGTGCAGTGACCTAAACAAAGGTAAGCTGAGTCACACCTTTAAGGTGTTTATTCCTCCTTATTGATGGCACAGGGAGGCAGAAAGGTCACACACGACGTGTGGTGCCTGTTCTGAGGTCTCTGTCTAGCACAGCCTCAGGGGTGGCCGTAAGCAGTTCACCCCTCCTGCACCTCTGGGAAACTACCGAGCCTCTGGGAAAGAGAGTGGGAAAAGAGGGATCATTTCTGAACTAATGCTGTGATTCGCACACACATATTCTGGATTGCATGTTTGAGATCTACCAGAAAGGGGTAGAAAATAGAGCAGGGCCTAAGGAAAGTGCTCAGGTCCTGGCAAAAGGCAGGAGGCATGGAAGGAAAGCAGCCTCTGGTTCCTCACAGTAACCTCCTGCTCGCTGAGCTCTAAACCCTTGGGCAGGAACGAGCAGCCAAGGAATTTCCTGGTGGGATTGTAAATGGAAATGTGCATTCCTCTGCTGGTCCCATTTTAACCTCCTCAAGACAGTGAGTGCATTTGTCTACTGGAGAACTTTAAAAATTCCTTTAAAAAAAATAAAGGGGTAGAGAAAGTGGGCAGGGTTTTGCAGCTTCTGCTTTCTTAAAAACCCCATTTCTTTGGGGGAGCACGTTCTGATTCCAGCGGGACTAAAGGAGCACTCAAGCTTCCAAACAGGCTCAGGGCAGAGGAATTCCGGGGAGGAACCTCCCAGACCTGGTTTCTGTGCATGTATTTCCAGTTTCAGAGTGGATGGGGTAAATGCAGAGCCCTTTCCTCAATTCAGAGGAGTGTCATTAGGAAGGGAACATGGAACAGCTCATGGCTGAGCCATGTATTGTAGACATGATGCTTGAGCAGGGCAGGATTTGTTCCCATCATGACACGTCAAATTCCCAGGTAAAAGGACAGTGTAGCATTTTCCCAGCTCTCTAATCTGTGAGAATAGGATGTGGTGGAATCACCAGCCCTGAAGGGTTTCAAGTGACATGTGGATGAGGCACTCGGGGACATGGTTTAATTGTGGCCTTGGCAGTGCTGGGGGAATGGTTGGACTCGATGACCTCAGAGATCTTTTTCAGCCTCAATGACTCCACAGTTCTGTGACTCCTCTCTGACAGAACATTTGTCACACCAGGAAAAGAGTGGTCAGAGTGAGTTCAGGGGTGAGGGCCAGTGTGGGGGGGACAGAAACCTGAATGGGGAGCAGGAAGGCAGAGCAGGGCCATGACAGTGACAGTTTGCAAACTGCTCACTGCAATTTTTGACATGACACTTTGCTTTCATAGCAGGAAAACCAGCAGCAAATGCATCCTGCTGCCACCACCCCTGCCCCCTGGAGCTGCAGCACGACCCCTTCTCCTGCTGGCCAGCCCATGAGTGCCCTCCCACCCCTGTGCCGTGGGAGCCCGAGCTGGAGCGATGGCACAGGCCAACTCCTCCCAGGTGACGGAATTCATCCTCCTGGGGCTCTCCGACAAGAGGGAGCTGCAAGTCCTCCTCTTCACCATCTTCCTCCTGGCCTATGCCATGGTTCTGATGGGGAACCTCCTCATCATTGCTGCAGTCAGGACCGACCCCAAGCTCTCCTCTCCCATGTACTTTCTCCTCTGCAACCTGTCCTTCCTTGACATCTGCTGCACCTCTGTCACCGCCCCCAGGATGTTGGTGGACCTGCTCTACCAGAGGAAAGCCACTGTGTTCGAAGGCTGCATAGCCCAGCTGTTTTTCCTGCACTTTGTCGGCTCCTCGGAGATGTTCCTCCTCACCGTGATGGCCTACGACCGCTGCACGGCCATCTGCAAGCCCCTGCACTACACGGCCATCATGAGCCACGGGACCTGCTGGCTGCTGGTGTCCTGCTGCTGGGCAGGGGGGTTCCTCCACTCCATCACCCAGACTTTGCTCACAGTCCAGCTGCCCTTCTGCGGCCCCAACACCATTGACGGCTTCTTCTGCAACGTGCTGCCCGTCATCCGCCTGGCCTGCACCGACACCTACACCACCGAGTGGCTCATGGCCTCCAACAGCGGGCTGATCTCCCTGGGCTGCTTCCTGGTGCTCCTCACCTCCTACGTGCCCATCCTGCTCTCCGTGCGGGGCCGTGTCCCCCGCGGGCACTGCAAGGCGCTCTCCACCTGCGCCGCGCACCTGGCCGTCGTCACCCTCTTCTTCGTGCCCTGCATGTTCATCGACCTGCGGCCCTTCTCCACCTTCCCCCTCGACAAGTACGTCTGTGTCAGCTACACCATCGTCTCGCCGGTGCTGAACCCCCTCATCTACACCCTGAGGAACGGCGAGGTGAAGCAATCCATGTGGAGGCTGTGGAGGCGCCGCAGAGCCTTCTGACACCGGCAGCACACCTGGAGTCACACCTGGAGCTACCCCCAGAGTTACCCTCCTGCAGACTAACGGCTTGGGGACTGATGCCTACACACTTCGAATCATGTACATATATATACATATATGTGTATGCATATGAGAGGCTCATACATATATATGTATATGTATATAGAACTGTTAATATTAAAAATCCATGTTGAAACCCCAACACTTTCTAAACACTTTCACTTGTGTGGCGCTGTAATTTTCAAACAAAGGAGCCCGGGATGAGGATTTTCTCCCTCTCTGCAGTGCTCTTCATGTGCTGTGACAGCAGAGGGCAGAGGCACAAGCACTCCGTGTCCCCAAATTCACCCGCTGACACTGATCTTCACAGCTGAAGGCAAGGACGGTGCAGGGTTTGCTTGCAGGATTTTCTTCAGGCATAGAAGGATGCAAACTTTTTTGACCTTTCAGAACACAGTCCTAATTCTCTCACACAGGCAAATTGTTAAAATCATACAGGGGACAATACATAGAGGAAGGGGAGGGATTTTGGACAAGAATAAGGAGTGACAGGACAAGGGGCAATGGCTTCCCACTGACAGGGAGCGGTTTTAGATTGGATATGAGGAGGAAATTCTTCCCTGTGAGGTCCTGGCACACTTTGCCCAGAGAAGTTGTGGCTGCCCCTGGATCCCTGGAAGTGTCCAAGGCTAGGCTGGACAGGGTTTGGACCAACCTGGGCTAGTGGAAGGTGCCCATGGCAGGGGTCAGAACTAGACGATTTGTATAGTCCCTTCCTACCCAAACCATTCCAAGGTTCTGTGTAAGAAGTGGCCCAATCCAGCATTCTGGAGAGATAATAACAGTGTTGGGGGAAGAACACTAAGGAAAAGGCAGCAGGATTTAGTTCTGTGAGTGTTTTTAATAACCACCATTTCTACCCCACAGTGATTAAGTTCCTGTATTTCCTCACCCAGTTTTATCCTTTAAGAGGGCAGCAATGGCATCACCAAATCCATCAGGGATATCAGTGCAGGGGCTGCCACCAGAACACCAACCAGAAGTGTTCAGGATTGTGTATGTTGGAAAAGCACCCTAAGACCATCGAGTCCAACCATCAACCAGCACTGGCAAGGCCACCACTGACCCATGTCCCCAAGTGCCACATCCATGGGGCTTTTAAAGCCCTTAAGGGATGGGGACTCCATCAGCGCCCTGGGCAGCTGCGCCAGGGCTGGACAACCCTTTCCATGAAGAAATTTCCCAATATGCAATCTAAATTGCTGCAAAGGAAGTGGGAGGCTTCAATTCCTGTCTTAAATTAGCCCTCACTTCCACAGGAGCAGAAAGAGGAGGAAGATCAGAAGCATCAGTGAGTCATTGATCCTCCTGGTTAAGGCAGATTTCCAACTATCTCCCATCCTTATAAAAATGGGATTTCTTTTTATCGGTGAAATCCTACTTAGAATCACCACTGGATCATCACAGAATGGTTGGGGTTGGAAGGGAGCTTTTTTTTCAGTACCAGAGAGAAATGCTGAAGTATTCAAATGTCCCCTAGGTCAATTACAGTAAATTTCAATTGAGAAAAAAATGTAAATGTCTCACTGTGATAATTACTAGACATTTCAGAATGTGTGCTATAGCAATCACACACAACCATATAACGTTTCATAAAATTCTGGTTTAGATGGCTTAAAACTAGGCAGGAAATCACAGCCAGAGACTGGTCAGCCGGTTCAGGAGTAAATGTTTTGTGTTCTGCTGACATTTCCCAGCTCTGCTGAGTCACCTTCACCTCTAAGAAAACCCCTGAGCTAAATAATACTCTATTACAGTAAATTTCCCAGAACCTGGAGTGTTGTAGAGCATTAACTCCTCCACTGAAGACACTGTGGGAAAGTATTTATGGAAAAAATAACTTTTGTACCAGTGAAGTCTATAAGCCAAATCACCCCAACAGGACCAGGAATGGTAGGAAGCAGCTCCAGCTCCTGGAAATTAATCAGAACTGTGGTCCAGTTATTCAACTGATAGCAATTTTTCAGTAGGTATAAATCAAGGGCATCAACGGGTGAATTGATTTGAAATACTTGCTCTGACTTTAGTAAAGCTGCCAAATGCAAATTCATAATTTTGGGAGCTGGTGTCTCAACACAAGCATGGGATACGGAGCAACCTGTCCAGTGAAAGGTGTCCCTTCCCACGGCAGGGAGGTGGAACAAGATGAGCTTCAAGATCCCTTCCAACCCAAGCCACTCCACAAAGACAAACAATTTCACATAATTGATTTTCCCTCTCCAGCAAACATCTTGGGATGGCTTTAATGAGGCCTCAGTTGGTGCTGTTAAAAAGTTGGGGGCTGACAAATTGCCAAGGTGCGACTTTGGCAGCTGAGTTTGTGAGTGTGAGGAAATTGGCTCCACTGCGCGTCATTAAAATCTCCAGTTCTGTGTCTCCTGGAAATCAGCAGCTCTCTGAGCTCACCCTCGGCTCTCCTTGTTGCCCTCGTCCAGAGCACAGTGAAAAATGGCCTCAAAGGGAAAAAAATTCCCCTGGGAACCGCCAGGACCTCTACAATATTTTTGTTAATTCCCAAGAAAACAGAAGAGAGGCCCGTCTAATCAGTTCTGTGGGACTGAAACACAAATGGACAGCAGAGAAGACGGACTGGAATCAATCTGGCCTCGCCATAAGCATTCCTGGGTGGGAAACTGCAGGCTTGACGAAGCAGGGTAGTCCCAGAACTGGTCCAAATCAAATTACACAGGGGATGGTGCTGGTGTGGCAGGAGGGGGAGACAACCAGGCTCCAATCCAGCACATCATCCACTGGGGCACATCTGGATTCTGCAAACAGAGGGGGGTTTCTGTTTGGGGGGGGGGGTTGTGTGGGTTTTTTTAATAACTGGTTTTATGATGGAATATCATGTAAGAAATGCAACTTTAAACTGTGCATCCTAAGCCAAGGATGACTTCTCTGAGTCCAGTGCCCAAAATCTGAGTTGTACAAGTAGTTGTGAGTGACTGAGCTATTCTGGGGGAACAAGACACATAGTGAGTGCCACTGTGCTACCCACACCTGCAGCTCATACGGGACAGCAACATTAAAGGCATTTTTACACCATCCAAGTATCTCCAGGCTGCTCTGAGGTACGGCAAGGTGAGGACTACTAGTGGGTTTCTCATTTATTTATTTGCCCTGAGGCAGAAAGCTCATCTCAAAGACCATCCTGTGTTTCTACTTCTATTAATCCCACTGCAAATATTCCTGGAAATGCACACTGGAGCACTAGAGGCGGAGCTGAAAGCCAGCAGCCCAAAGAACAGCCCTGGGTGACCGACACCTTGATTCTGTGGGAGGTGTTGCCCTCTCATGGCTGTTAAACCAGAAGCTGGGTCACAGGCAGTGGCAGTGCCATGAAGCCAGTTCAGGAAGATGGAAAGGGACAGCCCTGGTTCTCCTCAAAGCCATGGATGGCACTGATCTCTTTGTTGTATTTCTTTGTGGCATCTGGGTTCGACACAAAAGGATTATCCCCATTCTTTATCGTAAAAATTCCACGGGACATGTGATGTCTGATGGTCCTTGGACTAACTCCAGCACACAGGGAAAGATGTGGGACATGTGGATCTATTCCAGACAAAGGTCTGCACACCCATGGCAGGTGTGTAGGCCCTTGGATAACTTGGATTTATGGAATCCTGGAATGCTTTGGGTAGGAAGGGACCTTAAAGATCATCCCATCCCACCCCCTGCCATGGGCAGGGACACCTCCCACCAGCCCAGGTTGCTCCAAGCCCCGTCCAACCTGGCCTTGGACACTTCCAGGGATCCAGGGGCAGCCACAGCTTCTCTGCCCAACCTGTTCCAGGGCCTGCCCACCCTCACAGGGAGGAATTTCTTCCCAATATCTAATTTAAATCTCTTGTCTTTTAGTTCCAAACTGTTCCCCCTTGTCCTACCACTGTCTGCCCACGTGAGACGCTGAAATCTTAATTGTGAAAGTCACACCCTGCAACCACAGCAAAGAGGCTTGAAAAGTGATTGACAGGCAGTGTCATCCATATGAACAGGGCAGAAATTACAGGCAGCTATTGCTGGAATAGGAACAGGCCTGCTCCTAGTCCTGCACATCAGACGGGAAGTGGTTCTCCCATAAATCAACGCATGGATGCTTTCTGGAAGCAAAGGGGAATTTTTGTTAGCTCTTTTGGTTCCTTCCATTTCCAGTCCCCCTTTGGCAACATTCTGAAAAAAACCCATGTATGCAATTAAGGTAACATGCAAGAAACTTCAGAGACACTTGTCCCCAGACACACCTCCATGCTTATAAACCTCATTAAAGAAGAGAGTGCAGTGCTCACAGGTGGGACTGTTCCTACACTGCTGAACCTGGTCTCGTCTCTTCCTTCAGAGTGAAATCATTTTTCTGTCATCTGCAGACATTCCAACCAGATGGTGAAGGAAGAAAAAGGGTAGTTGTGTTTCCTGGGGATACAGAGGTCTATCTATTACCTGTAATTAATTCTATGTAGCTTTGAGTATTTCTATGTTGGTGCTGTGGTGTTTCACCTGAATGAGTTCCCCATTTTAGGAACTTGCCTTTTATTTCTCCTGGTTGAAATATTCCTTGTGCAGCTTAAGCTCTGACTTTGGTCCCTCTCAGGCTTGTGTGAGGGTGTGAGACCAAGAGGAGCCTGGCTTGGACAGGACATCACACTCACCTACTACATTTATTATCTGTATCTCTTGCAAATGAGAATGAGCTACAATATTCACACCACCCCATAATCAAGCTCTAATCTCCAAAAAGGAGGCACTTGGACTGAACTTTGCTTTATGCCTCTGTAGGGCTGATGTGTAAATCCATACCATAAATACTGAGCTATGTTTTATGCAGCAATGCAGGATAAATGGGAAGATCCCCTAATGCTCAGTTTAGCCTTCTTTGAATTGGGAAAAGGGGAAGTCCAGAGAGATCCTAAAAGTACTAAAGCTGTTATGGAAGT
The DNA here is from genome assembly GCA_035583185.1 of Anabacerthia variegaticeps. Taxonomy (NCBI): domain Eukaryota; kingdom Metazoa; phylum Chordata; class Aves; order Passeriformes; family Furnariidae; genus Anabacerthia; species Anabacerthia variegaticeps. The sequence continues at coordinate 8,054,861 of JAWWEW010000165.1, read as the reverse complement.
CTATAGGGCAAAACGGATAGAGAGGTGGGAGGTTTTTAATTGCATACCAGGTTATATCTCTTTTGATAATCCACTAGATAAAGCTCAAAATCCCAAAATCATAGAACCACAGAATGCTCTGGAGGTAGGGACCTTAGAGATTCTCTGGTTCCAACCCCCTGCCCTGAGCAGGGACATCAGTCTGTTGATTACCAGGGATTTAATTCTGTCACAGCAACACTCCTTAAAAATAAGTTTCAGCTTCAGCTAGTAATCTAAGCACCTTTGGTGTCCTTATTATCACTAAATAATTTATGCTGAGAGGATTTCTGGGGATCTGCACCCTACTCCCCTTACTCAGAGAGCCTTCAAAGACCAGTCACCTTGCCTGGGACTGTGTCCAACCAAGCAGGGCACCAAAGAGGAGGTAACATCAATTTTCAGCTCTTCAGGCTGAGCTGACAACTTGTAAGAATCAATTTTTTTGGATTAGACCCTGTGAAGCTTGACACCTCCATTTTGCCTTTTGCAGCAGGTATATGTAAGCCAAATTCCGATTTTGACTGTGGCAATGCAAGCTTGGAAATGTTTTTGAACTGCAAATCAGGCCCAGAAAATCCCTCACACTCTTAAGAAGGAGGGTGCAAATTTGACTAAGCTACAACTTCTCTCTTCCAGGGAAACCTCTGCCTTCCGCCCACAATGAAAGAAAAGATGCAGATGGTCAACCTCTCCACAGTGTCTGAGTTTGTTCTCGTAGGCCTTTCTGATGCTCCACAGGTCCGTTTGCTTCTCTTTGTGCTGTTTTTGGCCATTTATTTGGCCACCATGGCAGGCAACATCACAATGCTCGTTGCTGTCAGCACAGACACCCACCTGCACAGCCCCATGTACTTCTTCCTCGGCAACTTATCCTTGCTGGACATCTTATGTCCCACCATCACCGTGCCCAAGATGCTGGGGGCCTTGCTGCTTGAGGACAAGGTGATTTCCTTCAGGGGCTGCCTGCTCCAGCTGTTTTCCCTCATTGATGTGGTGGGCACGGAGATCTTCCTCCTGGCTGTCATGGCCTACGACCGCTACGTCGCCGTCTGCCACCCCCTGCAGTACCTGAACATCATGAGCACGAGGCTGTGTGCTCACCTGGCCATCGGCATCTGGGTGCTAGGGTTGTGCAATTCTGTCTTGCACACCTCTCTGATTTTCACACTCCTTTTCTGTGACTCTAACCGAGTTGACCAATATTACTGTGATATTCCTCCCGTGCTGGGCCTCTCCTGCTCGCCCACGTGGAGCAGGGAACTGGTCATTCTGCTGGTGGCTGGGGTGCTGGGCAGTGGTGCCTTTGTGGTCACTCTGGTCTCTTATCTCTACATCCTCCTGGCCGTCCTGTCCATGAACTCCTCCGAGAGCAGGCACAAAGCCTTCTCCACCTGTGGTTCTCACCTGACCGTGGTTTGCCTTTTCTACGGGGCCACCATCTGCACCTACGTGCGCCCTTCCTCCACCTACTCCCCTCAAAGGGACAGGGTCGTTTCCATGCTCTATGGCATCCTCACCCCCCTGCTGAACCCCATCATCTACAGCCTGAGGAACAAAGAGGTGAAATGTGCCCTAAGCAGGGTGATCAGCCAGGGAAGAACTGCTTTAACAAGACATTAGTCTGGAGCTCCAGCAGCTGGGTAGGAACTGCGATTGGTAACTGACCTCTAGCTTTTGGCCATCTAAAAGTCAGGTGCTGCAATAAAACCTCATTTAACACCCCTTCTCTGGGCTCCAAACTTCCTTTGCAGCTAGGAGGGAGAACTGTGCACCTCCAGAAGATCAACTGGATGGCACATCTTTTGGCCATTTTCGCCGGAGGAGAAGATTCCAGCTGGGAATTAATTTCTCCACTGAGCCCACAGGAAGTTTGGGTGAGAGCACACCGGTGTTGGATACGTATTTCAGAGCCTGAATGCTGGGAACTGGTCCCATAGGCACACCTGGCACACCTAAATATGCATCCCTCTATCCTAAAGCAGTTTATAGGACTAACGCCTCTTCTTAACCACATGGCTCCTGCACATCCTTTCCGGGCGACTGGAAGGGAGAAGGTTCCTTTGCCATCACAAGGTCACCATTTAAGGATGGAAATGGATGAGCAGAGACACGGGAGTGCTGTGCAGTCTCCTCTGAGTGCTGTGGCTATAAATCTGTGTATGTCAGAGTCACTGAAGTTGGAACAGACCTCCAAGACGATCAAGTGCCACCCTGGAGCGACATCTCAGCTCTGAGGTCCTGTGATGGGGTGGTAAACCCTTAGTGTGTGAGATGGACCTTGGGCTGTGGCTTGTGCCCGGTGCTAAATAACAAATATGACTGTGTTGTGTGCACACTCATACCTTAGTGATAACAAATCAATATTGAAACAGTGGAAATCATTTAAGCTCCATGCATTCTCAGCTCTCAGTCATGTTGGCAATGGGTTCAAAAGCCCACTGTAATCGCCAAAGAGCTTTTCTCCAGGGTGACACATCCTGGATTTTCCGGGGTTGCATTATTATTGTTGTTCTTATTGTTAAATACATTCCATCACCTTAAGGAAATGCATTCAGCCCACCCAAGCCCACTTAAATTTCCAAGTCAAGCATCAAGAAGTTGTGAAGTCCACCCATGTCGTTGTAACATGACACATCTTTTCCCATGGGGTTCAATGTCCTGACCTAGCACCACAACTGGGATCCCAATTTTCCTAGCATGGGTTTCCATGGTGTGCAAGGTGACCCAAGGGATCTTTCCTGCTCCACAATCCCTGCTCCATGAAAAGCACAGGCTGCTCAGTGGCAACGAGGACCCCCCAGCCCCAGCACTGAGTGTTTCCTCTTTGCCACCTGCACACCCAGAGCTTTCACTGAATTCACAGGATCTGAACTGAACAGGCAGAGCAAGAAAAGGCAGGACAGGAAAACTGTGAGGCTCCACCTTCCCACCCTGCCCTTTTAGCCCCGTCTGGGGAGTTTTGTCAGAGCTCTGTCACCTTGGAGCAGAGTCGTAACTGCAGATGTGGGAGTCAGGGCACCCTGTGGTGTCTGTTCCTTTTGGATTTGAGGAAGGACCTGCTGTGACCTGTGGTCCTGCTCTGGATCCAGTCTTAACTCCCCTAGATCAGAGAAACTGAAGGAGAAATCAATCCCAGTGTTCTTACACACCATTTTCATCCACGGGGGGCTTCCCTAGTGAAGAATTGTAGAAGATTCAAGGTATATAGATTATATTTGTTCCTGTGGCTTCATCAAGTGGCATCTCCAAGGTCTCCTCTTTCCCTCGACACTGCATGCTACGTCAGCACCCTGAACTTTCCCCCTGCTTAGCTCAGGGATAATAATTCCTTTCCAACACAACCATCCCTCCACCTAGTTCAAGGAATTCATGATTTCATTCCAGTGCTGCCTCAAATCCTCCCAGAGTTGAGCTCTTTTATGGCTTAATGACTCCAAGGTCTCCAAGTAGCAACTCGGTGGCAAGATGCTTCTATCCTGCTAATCCCAATGTCTGTGTTTCCATGAGCAGATGGCAGAAACAGAGAGGTCTCCACCCTGCCTGAGGTAGAAATTGGAGACAAAAATCCATGATCCCTTTTAAAATGAAAGCCCAAATATAAAGTTATCTTTTATGGATTAGCCCTGAGATCTCTCTCCTCTCTCTCCTTGTTGGGTGTATGTTGTTTGCTGGAATCTTCCATTCTCTTTGGAGTGGAGAAACAAGGAAGGTTTCTTTGGCTGCAGGAGGAAGTTTGACACAGTTTCCATGGTCAGAATATATATATATATATATATATATATATATGTATACATAATAGATATATATATGCTGTTATATTTGTCTTCCAAGGGTTTACGTTTAACCTCAGTGGCCACTGCAAAAATAAACAACGCTGATTTCCCATTAATAAACAGTTGGCCCATTAATAAACAGCTGCTGCAGTTTATTCCACAGAAACACAGGGAGGAAAAGTTCTTCCCATCCAAATTCTTCCAGAAAATGCCTTGTCTTGTGTCTATTCATTTCTTGCAGAGTGAAGTTAGTCAGCAGAGTCACTCATCCTCCACGCATCCTATTCCTGACACTTTGACCAATTCCCCAAACATAAAACCTTGAGAGATCCCTTCAGGATGCCCTTGGGGGGGGGGTCTCACCCTGTTTTCCAGGTGGCCTGGAGAGGCTGTGATCATTTATTCCATGAGCATGGATATCATCTTGGCTCCAGGAAGACCTGTGGAGCCTGGGTTTTGTCTTTGGCATAAAAAAACCCCAACCTTCAGAATCCCTGAGGTAAGATGGGAAATGTAAGGATTTTTAAAGAATTTGGGGATAAAGAATGAGCAAAGATGATGAGAAGAAAAAGGACAACACATACTGAATAACGCTTTTACACATGAATTCAGGCAGACAAGCGGCACCAGAGTCTGGAGTTTCAAGACTGGATGAGGACTGTGGAGGAATCTAATGTGTATCAACCGGAGGAGGAACTGGGGGAAGTTTTAAATTGTAACAGTTGGAAATATCTAATCAGGTGTCAATATCTGATCACTGTTCTCCAAGTAACACAGATCCCAAAGTGACAATATTTACTGACAAAAGGCAGGCTGCAGACAAACTGCTTGACTGTAGTCCACCTCGGGAGCTGCAGAGGAGGCATATTAATAAATCAGTGCATTCTCTGTTATTTAATTGCAAGTGGCTCTGGGGTTTAAATCCTTTCATTTTGTGACGAGACTTTGTATCAACTGTAGCCTTAAGGTCTTTAAAATGAAGCCAGTGTTTGAAACGCAGGGAAATTCGTCAGTGTGAACAAGGTTACAGGATTGCAACTGTGAGCATGATATTTGTGAAGCATTTGTCCTGACAAAAAATGTCCTTCTACAGATATGGGGCTTGAAACTGGAAGGGAGTCAGGGCAAAGGGGTAGTGGTGACAAACTGCTTTCTGTAAGTACTCTAGTAAAAAAATATCACAGGATCTTCTTCCAGAGATGGAAGAGGCACTTCTGTCATTGCAAGGAAACAATCAGCAGTTCTTCCATTTCTCAATTTTCTACTTAAATTCCATGCAAGTGTCAGCCTTTTAACCTTGATATTTATGAACTGGACATTTGCTGCTCCTCCACCATCAGCCCTGGGGTGCTGCCTGCGTTTCCTTCCCAGCGTTTCCTTCTCCAGCTGCCTCCTGCAGCTCTACTTCCACTTCCACCACCTCTGACCTCTGCTCTGTGGGGACCAGGGACAGCACCCAGGGAATGGCCGGAGTTGTGTCAGGGCAGGGTTAGGGTGGATCTCAGGCAAAGGTGGTGGGCACTGAGCAGGCTCCCCAGGGCAGCGGGCACGGCCCCAAGGCTGCCAGAGCTCCAGGAGGGTTTGGACGATCCTCTGGGGCACAGGGGGTGACTCTTGGGAATGGTCCTGTGCAGCACCAGGAGTTGGACTCGATCATCCTTCTTCCGACCCAGCACATTCTGTGATTCTGTGAGGCTGTGAGGCTGTTGCCTCCAAAATCATTTGGTCTGTGTGTTACAGCTGACAAATTAATTAGTCTGCTCTCAGACTGTGCCCACTAACAAAGTTGCATGCTCTTGTTTAAACTTACCCACTCTACCTCTGCTCTCACCCTCTGCCTCCTATGTAATAGTCATGACGCCACTGTGCAAAACAAGATGAAAGGTGTCCAAGGGCAGGGGGAAGTGACTGTCTGCATCTTCACACACCATCACAGGATGGTGCAAAGCCAATGGGACTTCTGGAGATGACCTCATCCTGCTCAAAGCCAGGTCAGCCAGAGAGGCTGCCAAAGAATGTGTCCACTCTGAAAGAATTTAAGGATGGGGACCCCACAACCTTTCTGGATTTTCAGTGCTTGATTCCCTTAAGGAAAAAAATCTTTTTACGTTTAAACTGAGCTGAGGCATCATAAAATCACACAGTGGTTTGGGTTGGGAGATATCTTAAAGCTGATCTTGTTCCAACCCCCTGCCCTGGGCAGGGACACCTCCCACTAGCCTAGGTTGCTCCAAGCCCTGTCCAACCTGGCCTTGGACATTTCCAGGGGTGGGGCAGCCACAGGGCACTACTGAGAAGAGTTTGGTTCTGAGCTCCTTTATCCTCGCCCCCAACAGGTATTTATCCTCAATGAGCCTTCTCCAAGCTGAACTACCTGACCTTGCTCCTTGTATGAGATGTTCTAGTCACTTAATCCCCCTCACTGATGCTGTTCCAGCACGTCCTTGTCTCTCCTGCCCTGAGGAGCTGAGACCTGGACACAGCACCCCAGTGAGGCCTCTGACCTGCTGGCAGGGCTTCTCCCATGCAGCCCAGGAGCACCTTGATCTTCTTTGACACAAGGACTGTGTCCCAGCAGGTCAGAACTCCAGCCTTTGCTGGGGCCTGCAGTTATTCCTCACAGGGTGCAGGACTTTGTTGAACCCCATGAGGTCCCTCTTGACCCATTTCTCCAGCCTCTCCAGGTCTCTGAATGGCAGCACAACCAGCATGTAGCAGCTGGATTTCCCATCAAAATATTTGCAGCTACTCAGAACCATCAGCTTTTGGATATTTTAGATCCTCTGGCATCATCTCAGAACCATCATTCTTTTTGGTTAACCAAATTTGCCTTATTTTCCCTTTTTGGGAGGCAATTTGACTTAAATCTGCATTTCTAGAATGTTTTGTGAGCCTGGATTTTAAGATGCAATACTAAATGAAAAATACTTCCAACTCCACAATAAAATATAAAGTTTCACTAATTCTGAGCAAACTCCTGTTTTACACCTGAGTATTTTGGGCTGGATCATGAAGTGCTGCACTGACTCATTTGTTGGCCACCTCTACCCCCAGCACAGATAGTGTATGACTTCAGAGCCTTCGGCTGAACATACTCCTCTGAAAATATAAAGCCCACATTAAGAGCTGTTGAAATTCATTTTCTGAGTCTTTCCTTACTGTAAGTTTTCTTCTCTAGATTCTATTAAAAGCCAGAGCTGGTTTTCCCCTTTGCTCAGCTCAGCAGAGAATGTGAAACAGTGACCAAGTACAGAACTTGGGGCTCTTTATTTCCTACTGGACATTTATTTATATATAGTTACTCTTAATTTCATCAGATTCCTACTGGTCAGCCCCTCCTCGTGTGATTCCCCAGGACCACCTCAGGATGTGGATCCCTGGGTTGTCCTCAGTGTTCCTTGACTGGAACTGAGGAGCTCCCACCACCCACCACCCCACTGGTGATTCAGGCAGGTGCCAAGAGGTTCCTAAAGAAAATGAAGGTGCTCATGTCCCTTTCCCTGGTCCAAAGGGAGAAGTTATGAACTTCAGGGTGTGGAGAAGTTGTGACCTGCTTTAGAAGTTCTCATTTCCTTTAACAGGGAGGAAAGTTTCCTTCTCCTCAGTGTCTCTGAAGTTGTCACCAGGGGCTTGTTAGAAGAATGAAGGAAGACTAAGGATGAAGGAACACATGAGCTTCATAAGAACGTTTCAAGATCATTAGAGGCTTCTTCAGGATGCCCAGAAGGGCTTGTTAAGCTGAAGACCCTGGGTGGCTGCTCCCAGGGGAGGGCCTTGTTTTGGGAAGGGTAGTTTGTGATGGAAATACATTTAATGACTGAGCTAGTGGTGGAGTTTGGGTCTGATGAGGCTTCCAGTGGGTCATGCTATGACCATTGCCCCCACCTACTGCAGGATGAGGCCTCATGCTCAGTCTGTTCAGGGATTAAGAAATCTTGTATTCGCCCTACACCTACAGATCATACACATTTGTTTGCCTTCAGTAATCACATCTTTTATTTTTGCCTTCTCTTCCCTATTTTGGCTCCTGGGAAGAATGTTTTTTAAAAGGTAAAGAGTCCTTGAGGTGTGGTGGGAGTCAGGGCTAGTGTAGGACACGGCTGGTGTCTGGCTCTGGCTGCTCTTCCCTTCCCTGTCTCACTTTGCACTGAAAACTTTCCCATTTACCCGTGCCTTTGCTCACTAAGCGCTTCGTCTATCCAAGGGGTCACTTACACCATCCCGAGAGATTTTCCAGGAGCTGAAGACAATTCCTGCTCCTGGTGGGCGGCTGAAGGGTCCTCGTCTGGATGGTGCTGAGCAGCAGGAATGCCTGACCACCCCATTCACATTGTTGCAGACCCCAGTTTTCACCTGAAATATCACCAGGCTGTTGTTCTTTAGGTTAAAATGGCAAATAAGATATTTGAGCCGTGTTGAGTGTAATTCTTCTCAATTTTCAGGATCCATCTGGAATTTAGTTTGACTTTAGTTTCCACTGCTCGTAACACTATTTATTATATTAAATTCAGGGGAACAGTACTTAGACCAAAATAGATGGTTTAATACCCAGGGAAAAGAAAATTGCCATGTATTAACACCAGGCCTCTTCATGTGTTCAGGAACAAGACATAAGTTTTCCAATCTTCTCCTTCATCCCTACTTTATCTCATGCTTTTACCTTTTACCCAAGCAAAATCCCAATGCTAAAATGGCCAGGGAAGAACGGAATCCCACACAGAGATAATAACATTTCGTTTCCCACAATATGGGACTGGGGGCTGTTCCTGAGCTCTAAATGATTCAAGAACGCTCCTCTTTCCAGAGCTGACGGAACCCGAATGATGCCTAAGGATGGCTATCACCTTGTGTGCAATTCCAAAGCCTGGATGCCTTTTGAAATAGGCATCTGAACCCCAAGTTACCAAACTTGAGTGTAACTGCCCATCCATGAGCAGAAGTGAGGGTTTGGATGCTTCTCCTGGCTTGCAAAGGTGGAAAGGTTGGACTAACAAAGCCACGTGTTCCCAAAACGACCCTGAAGGTCCCTTCCAGCCCAAACCATTCGAGGATCCTGTGACCTTCAGCCAGGACAAAGAGGTGGTCCCCATTTTAGGAGGAAGGTTCTCACCCCTAAGTGTTCCTCCAAACCTTGTGCCCAAGAGCCTGTAACACTAGAAAGACTGTCAGACAGCCGTGACTTTCTTTGCACGAGCTGGAAAAGTTCACCAGGGATGGATCACAGTATGCACGTTCAGCTTCTGATACTCTTTCTCTGAATGTCTATTTTTGGCTGCTCTCAGAAACTGATACCCTGGGCCTGTCTCTCACCACAGAGTTCCTCTCATATCCTTAGAAATGGAGCTGGGGGATGGAACTACAGACAGCACCATCATCCAAAGAAAGGGAGGAAAAATTAATTTTTATTATGAAATCCTTGTATGAATCACCCTCTGTGCATTTACACATTGCCTTTGTCACTGAAAATCAGATTTCACCTATTATTTGGCTAATCTCATATAACCAGTGACGGGTGGAAAGGAACATTTTCATGTATCTGTTCCTCAATACAAAGGATTCCTGAAATTCTTGATGTGCCTTCAAAGAGCAAGGGGTTTTTTTTCCCTCACACAAAATCCAAATATTAACGTGTGATGATTTTCCTCTCTCTTTTTGTATAGTGCTGCCAGATAGGAAAATATGTCACATGAAAGAGGTTGTGAACGATTCCTTTTTCTCCTCTAAAAAAGAACTACCCACTTGTGAAATTCAGACTGGGGCTATAGTTCTGGCTTTAAAATTCCCAAGGCTTTGGGAATCCACAAAAGTTACACTCGGTGTTTCAGTGCCATTTTCTCCTCCCTCTCCTCCACTGGGTGGGCTTTAAGGTCCCTTCCAGCCCCAGCCCCTCTGGGATTCTGTGATTCCATGAACACCAACACGTGCAAGTTAATTCCAGTCCATATTCTCCTTATTTCATCTAAAGAGTTTACACCACTGACAGTCTCCTCCATTGGACAATTCAGATGTAGTTTTACTAATTAACACTCTACTCTTCTGAGATTCCTGATTAATACCAGATACTTGATCAACACGAGCTTTGTGCCTGGTCCCTGAAATCGTAACTGGAGCAGAAGAGACACACAGTGCTCTCCAGACCTCGGGTAAGCAACGTCCCCAGGAGCCTGCCCAGAGATGTTTGTGCTCTGGATCCTTCTAGAACGTGAGTGATTATTCCTCTACACATCTAGAATTCAAGTAATTTTTAGTTCTTTGAGTGGTGAAACCCATGACAGGAATATCACGACAGAGCAGAGATATGAATCGTGGCCCAAACATGGTAGTTTTCCTCTGTTCTCCTGGGTGGGCTTTCCCACACCATTCCCCCAAACCAGAGCATCCATCACATACCTGTTAGGTGTCATGGTTTACCCTCTGCCTGGAGTTTGGGAAGGTCCAAACACACCCATCACTGGCCACCAGAATCCTCCACGGAGCTTTCCCCTCTCTCCACAGACAGCTGGCTGAAATGGGACAAGCAAACATCAGTTCTGCGATGTTTTACCTTCTCCCACGGGATTGTTTTGGTCAATATGTGGGGTCTTCCCTCGGGGGTGTCAGCTGTGACAATGGAGCCCAGAACTTCAAGCTGTGTGACAGCTAAAAAAGCCCAATTAACTTTGATTAGTAACTTTTATACACCTTAAACCAGTCAAGATGAATTCTTGTGCATTTTTCAGGGTTCCCCTGACCTCCAGAGCCTTGGAGATCTGGTGTTGTGCCCCACACAAATCACATGCCATGCAAAGCTGTCCTCATTCCATTCTCATCTCATTGGAGATGAGTGGGAGGAATGTTTTGGATTCAGATTAAATAAAACTAAGTCCTGAAGTGCTTGCTATGAACCTTTATGCACCCTCCACTGCACACATGAACTAGATGGATGGAAGGAAAAGAAAAAAAATGCAAATAAAACTTATTAAGTGGAGAGTAATACAGATATATATACAATATTTATAGAGTGGTTTGGGTTGGGAGGGACTTTAAAGACCATCTAGTTCCAAGCCCCAGCCACAGGCAGGGACATCTTCCACTAGAAGGCTGATTCACGGTCAATTACTATCAACATTCCTCTGAAAGAATAAGGATTATGTCCTTTTTGTCAACGAAATTTACATTAAGGACAGAGATTAAGTACTGTATAATACAAGTAGCAAAGTAACAAGTTAAACAGCTCCAAATCTGTGTCTAATTTCTGTACTATATCAGGTCTAGAACCAGCACCTTTTAATTTGATATGACCATAATCACGTCACCAAAAGTTCTAATGACTGCTGGAATTCCATTTCCTAAATTGTCACCACTACTTTGAGGTGCATTTGAAATTTTAAATTTTAGTGTTTTCATTTTTAAAAGATTTTTTAAAAGTCTTCATTTCAAGGTGACAGGGCCTTGTATCTGGGACTACAGTTCATGGGTTAAAAATCCATCTTCCTTCAAGGTCCATCCTCATTTTTAGCATTCTTTTGATGCTTTAAAAAACCACAATTTATGGCTTTCTAGTCATGATCTTTAGAGCACATAATTTCATTGAAATATTTCCACACTGAGACAACCCCAGGAACACTTTAATTGGTTGTTCTCCTCTTCCCTGGAGAACATCGTGGTCTCCTGTGTCCAAAAGGAAGACATAAAACCTGTGACATTCCCCAACAGAAACGTTTCCTGCATTCAGGAAAAAAAACCCAAATATTCCTCTGACAGGTGAGTCTCCTCATGAGTAAAATTTCCTTCCATTCAAGTTGTGTCCAAGTCTTGTTGACTCCATGAATTTTGGATTCGCTGACAGCAAAGTATTGCTGCATCACGATACAACAAAATAAAGAGTAAATATTAATATATCTTTACAAAGGCAGGAAAACTTTGTGGGTTTTTTGATTATTATTTGTGTGTCTAAGTTTTTCTCTGAGGACTGAAATCTCTTGCAGTTCTTCATCAGAGACCACTGCCTTTTTAGCAGCTGCTTGTGTTTCTGTGCCTCAATTTCAGAGCATGATCAAGAGCTGAAAATCAGAAGAGGTGTACATAGCCATGGGATTTTTCAGGGCTGAGATGTTCTAATTTTGGCTTTTCACCAGCAATCTCTCAAACTGCCTGTGATGGTGTCAAAATCAGTGGTAATGTAACTTGGTCTCTTGGCTAAAATAAACCCCAGTGGAATTTTTGTGGAATTTGTCACCTTATTCTAGGAACCAACTGGGGGATTTATGTCCTGACCTGAGTCACCCTGGATATTTCATGGAGTAAATGGTCACTTCTGGAAAACAATTCAGATTTGAGGATGCACTAAGCCTTCTCCAAGGCTTGAAAAACAAGCTCAAAGCTGTCTAAAATGGGATTCACTTGACTTAAGGGTTAGCATCCAAAATTTGCGAATTTATATTGGCCATCCGGGCTTCCTTTCCCCTCCACAGACGATGCCTCCCACAACCCCTTTGTGATGGTTAAGGATGGAGCTGAAGAAGGCGCACTCACAGCAGCATTTCCAAAGCCAAATCCAGGTGAGATTTGCCGTAAGCAGTGTCTGAAAACACCTCTAAAACTAAAATCCTCCTTTCTGAACTCCCAGATTCTACTGGAACCACTTAGGATCCTCTCCCGGATGAATCAGCCTAGGTTATAATTATTTTATTTTGGCAACACAGACAATTCTGTGTTGTCTGTGTCTTTGCCCACATAACATTGGTATTTACAGGATTATTTAACAGTTAACAGTTCTTTTATTAGATGTCCTTTTGTAATCCTTATTTTTCCTCTAAAGGTGAGCCAGACCTATCTGCCCTGCCTAGAATTTGCTCTGTTATCAGCAGAAATGTGTATTACCTTTCTCAAAGTTAGAAGTAAATCATGTGCTTCCTCTTGAAATGTTAAATTAACACCCAGAATTCATTTCTAGCAGGCAGAGTCCAATTCAAACTCAATGAATAGTTTCAGGTGAAAAAAAAAACAAAATGTGGGGGAAACTGTTTGGAAAATCTAAAAGTATTTAAGTTTGAATATTTAAACACAATGTTTATGACTTGCTTTTCATCCACTGCTTACGACTTAATCAGCCTCGGGGAAGTAAACCCACTACATATTTGTAAGAAATCCCACAATGAGATGCAATATTTCATTTTAAACTCCATGCTTTGTGTTTGTTCCAAACTAATTATTTCTTATTGTTCTAAAACCAATCTGCTTCTATTTCAGCACTTTGATCCATTTCTTCCAGTATTTCATTTCCCTGCTGCCTCAGCAAGGTCATTATTAACTGTACCTGAACTCCTTCCTCTACTTGAAGCACAGGTAAAACGTGCAGCAGCTTTTACACTCAAATAATAGGGGTTTTTCTCCGGTGATATTCTGCTTACCTGAGTCAAACCAGGCATTTTCTTGGAGTAAACAATCCCGTCCAGAAAATAATTCAGATTTTAGGAGGCACCAAGCCTTCTCCAAGAAAGGAGGATACAGAGTCTCTTTGTACCTCTGGTACGGGTTTATATGTACAGTTTTCTCTCTGAGCTCCTACTTCATACCTACTAAAGGAATATACAGGATGGGATTCCACATTTAAAGTGTGTCTGCAAAGCTTTTTGAACTCCTAAGCTTTCCTTTCAACGAGCACTGGTTTCCCCTCTGATTTGGGCAAGGTGCCTCAATTCCCACAGTGTATGTTGTGCAGGACAGGATGTGTTTGTGCCTTGAGACCACCCAGGACCTCCTGACAAATCTTTTGTGTGCGAAGCCAAACAGGAGGGAAGGAACGAAATGCCTGAAGGAAACTGCAGTGCCCTGACTGAGTTCGTTCTCCTGGGTTTCACTGACTGGCCTGAAGTGGAGATCCCTTTGTTTGGGCTCTTCCTGCTCATCTACAGCACCACTTTGGTGGGCAACATCGGCCTCATCGTGCTCGTCCGCCACAACGCCTCCCTTCACACCCCCATGTGCTATGTCCTCAGCCACTTATCCTTCCTAGACCTCAGCTGTTCCTCTGCCATCGCCCCCAAGATGCTGGTGAACGTCCTGGCCCAGGGAAGGCCATTTCTTTCCTTGGCTGTGGGGTGCAGATGTTCCTCTCCGCCACCTACGCCGACGCCGAGTGCCTCGCCGTGGCCACCATGGCCTACGACCGCTACGTGGCCATTTGCCACCCGCTCCTCGACCCCATGGCCACGTCCCAAAGGCTCTGCAGCTCCACGGTGGCCAGGGTGTTCCTCAGCAGGGGTCTCACCTCTCTGGTCCACACCTCCTTGGCATTCTCGCTGCCGTTCTGTGGCTCTAGACAGATCAACCACTTCTTCTGCGACATCCCACCGCTGCTGGAGCTCTCCCTCTCTGACACACGCCTCAACGAGGCCCTGCTCGTCTCCCTGTGTGGCTTTAGCCAGACCAGCACCTTCCTGAGCATTGCTGTGTCCTACAGCTGCATCCTCAGCACCACAGTCCACATCGAGGTGGCCGAGGGCAGGTACAAAGCCTTCTACACCTGCGGCTCCGACTTGATGGCCGTCGGGTTATTCTACAGCTCCCTCCTCTTCACTTACTTAAAGCCCAGCTCCAGCCACTCCCTGGACATGGACAAAGTGGTCTCTGTATTTTACACTCTTGTCTTTCCCATGCTGAACCCCCTGATTATAGTCTGACAAACAAAGAGGTGAAGGATGCACTGAGGAGGACAGTGGAGAGACGAGTGTTTGCTCAGGGGTTTTCTTAGAGTGTGTTTCTGGGGCAAAACACAAGTGATGGGAACCACTGGTCTAAACGTGAGGGAGTTTTTAGGAACATCTGCATCTGGATTTGCCTCCTGGGTCCATTCGGTAACCAGTGGAAACAAGCAGCCAACTGAGAAGGGGAATCAGGTCACGTGGATCCCATCCCACAAGGATCTAGTGGGTGACATCCCTGGAACTAGCTGGTCTTTTAGGTCCCTTCCAACCCAAACCATTCCAGGACTCCATGGTCTCTTCCTCTTCACTGTCTATACGGGGTCTATCCCAAACACAGAAGAAAGTGATATTTTTGCAGCTTACAATTATAGAGAGACATTTCAACCAAGATGTTTTGAAAGAAAAGTCCAGTTATAACAATGATTACATGTGGGTGTGATTGTCTACTAAATTTTGAAAACCAAAAGCTGTTGTACAGGGAAAATACTTCCCTTATTTGGCAGCCAACTCTGCCATACCCTCTGGAGAAAGGAGTCTCATACATATATATTTTACCATCCTTCTATGGCTGGACTAGTTCAGGTTTCATCAGGCCTGTTCTGCTCTCATCAAACATCTTTAATGCTCGTTCTCATCCTGTGTCTTGGCAATTTTACTACTTGCATGTCTTTTTGCATCATCACTTTCTTTCTCCAGCCCACAAGCCTTTGTTTCCCTTCCCACAGAATGATTAAGTTTTTATTTCTGCCTAATTGTGTTATGAAATGCTTGTTGGTGGTTATGGGACTGGCTCTGTTCCAAGACACACACACCGATATCAAGACAGACTTTTGTAGTATTATTTGTAGTATTAATTTTACCCTGGTACAACATGGGTGCGGTGTTTATGCTTTGGCTGCACAGAATTCCTGACATTTTGGCACTGGACCCTTTTTTGTTGGTTTTCCACTTGCTGGTGTCTGCAGAAGCCCTTCTAGTCACTCTTGTCTTTTCCTTGTCCCTCTAACCTGCAGAACTACAGCTTTCCTAATCCCATCATTCCCAACCCACAGAATGCTCTCCACTGCCAGAGGCAGGGTTAGATGGGACATTGGGAAGGAATCCTTCCCTGGGAGGGTGGGCAGGCCCTGGCACAGGTTGCCCAGTGAAGCTGTGGGTGCCCCTGGATCCCTGGAAGTGTCCAAGATTGGATGGGGTTTGGAGCAACCTGGGGCAGTGGAAGGTGTCCCTGCCCATGGCAGGGGGTTGGAATTCAATGACCTTTAAGGTCCCTTCCAACCCAAACCATTCCAGGATTCTGTGATTCAGAGATAATTAGGCCTTTATTTGAGACAGTGGAAATAGTAATTTCTCAGGGTGGCAGCGTGGGAGCAAGCAATTCCTCCCCTGTACAGACTGAGCGCCCCTCTGTCACCCTGCCCTTGTGTCCTGTGCAGGAAGGGGAGCCCCACAGGGAAAGGGACTGTTATCGCACCGGGAATATCGCGACAGTGACGCCATCACCGCGCGACACCCGGGCGGGGACTACAACTCCCAGCGTGCCCCGGGGCCGGGCGGCTCAGCGCGGCGCCCCCACGTGGCGGCGGCCGGACTGGGACGGACTGGGACGGACTGGGATGGGTGTGCCCCCAGGATCGGCCCTGCCACGGGAGAAAGGGCTCCGGTGGGCGGGAAAAGGAGCTTTGGGGTGACAGGGTGAGGCCGGGGTGTGAGCTGTGCCCGTGGAGTGGCAGCACGGGCAGCTTTGCTGTCCTTCCACCCTCCCCTGCGGTCGGGGCTGGGACTGGGACCGGCTTCCCAGGGCTCTAATCCCTGGCTGTAATCCTGCTGCTGGGACAGGGTGGGAATGCTAACAAAGTTTCTGGGGACCTCCTAGAGAGAGCTGTAAAGGACAGCATCCTCCGCACAGCCACTGAACTGAAATGAAATTAACGCTGAAATTAAAGCTAATTAACCTTTCCCTTGTCTCCTGATTTATAAGTTTTCAAAGGTGAAAAAAAAGAGGGTTTTTTACAATTTGTCCTTGGCAAATGAATTGTGGCTTTCTTAGTTTGGTTACCATAGGTATCAGGCAAAGCATGCTGCCTGAGAATGAAATGTTATCTCGTTCTCAAGAAGGAAGACAGAAGTCGTGTGGTGTTTGGGAAGAGATTCCTCCTGCTTCCCCGTTCCTAACCCTCGGGCTCTGGTTGCTCTCAGAGGTGCTGTTGCTCAGTGCTGAGCCTCCCCCCTGACAGGAAAGCAGAAGCTCCCCCTGGAACAGAGAGATCTGCCTGGTTATGGCCGAGGGTGATACGGGGAAAGGGGTAGTACTGTCTGCTCCCAGTTCCTGCTGGAAAAGGCACTGCTGCAGCACCTGGAACAAGAAGAGAGAGTTTCCAGTTGATCTAAAGTCACGGGGGTGTCATTTTCTCTTCCCATTCCTCAGCCTCTCCGCGCACGGGTGGTTCTTATGCTGCATCTGTAGAAACAGATTCTCAATTCCATCCCTCCTCTGATTTCAGTCTGCGATTCCCAGCAGTGTTCCCAGCTTGTCATCCTTGTTATTATAGGGCTCTGTGATGTGATTGGGGAGCAGTTTAGGTTGAAGTAGTTTAGGAAGTGCTTCTGTCCTCGGGATCAAGCTGCTCTTTTGGCCTCTGGAATACAGCAAAGGTGTTGAACCCTTCCCATTCCCAGGAATTTTGTGATGGCACAGCCTTACAAGCAGGACTAAGCCAGTGATACAATGGACAAGGGTTCCCAGTGGAAAACTTTGGAGGTGGATCTTCTTTCCTTTCCTAGGCTGACAGAGATGGTCCTCCGTGTTCCTCCTGAAATTTACTGGGAGGGAGGTAGAGCCTGGTGACTGCAGAGCACATGAGAGTAAACACAGGCAGGGAAGAGGGCTGGAATTGCCTTTTCCAGGCAGTCCCCACTGCTACTTAAACCTGGCTGAGGCAGGGATGCAAGGCATCCAAGAATTCCAAGAAAAGCCTGGTAGCTTTTTTTGTGTGGTCATGCTGAGCCTGCTGGTCTCTGCTAAGCAAAGTTTCCCGGATTAAGTAACAATGCTGCAATTCTGGCTTTTTCTTCTTCTTCTTCCCAGTCAGGAGCTCTGTTTTACTGGGTGACCAAAGAAATGCCCACGTGGTTTTGCATGATCCGAGCCGTTCCCTCCGCCCTCCAGGCTGTTGTTTTAGCTGATGTCAGCCTGTTGCTCAACCTGCACCTCCTGACCGCAGAAATGCTTTGTAAGAGAACCCTTTGGGGCCTGACTAACAGCCTCAGCTCCTGGGGTTCCTGGCACCTCAGCCACATGCTGGGAGTTCACCCTTTGCCCTCAAGCTGCTGTCTGAGGAGCGGCTGGCTGAGCTCCCCTGTGCATCTCATGACTCTGGAGCTTTTAGATCCATCCACTGTCCAAGACAGCCCTAGAAACTGGCCAAAAATGCTGTTTGCTGCTGGTCTCTGCCTGCAGAGACCCCAGTGGATGCTCTAAGGGTGGCTGGAAACAGGGAAAAGAGACGTGGGGTGTGGGTGAGGAATTCAGTGTCCCCTTTCTGGCAGCCTTGAGCTGTAGCAGTGTTTCAGCTGCACGGTGCAGCTTTACCCCGAACCTGCTGCTGCCCTGTGGGTTGTGTCCCCTCACAGTGGCTTTCAGAAGGAACCAGGAGCACTGAAGACAAAGCAAGGAAGGGCCTGGCCTGTGCTAAACAAGTGTGGAGCAGAAATCTTGGGGTTTTTTCTTGTCAGACTGGAAAGTTCCTGATTTGAGTAGTTTCAGTCTTGGTCATCACTGCCTACTTAGACAAGTTTTGGGTAGCATGGCCATGCATGACTGAGTAAGCTACTCACAGAGCAACTGGGTGGAAGAACTGATTCCTCAGACCAGGCGGAGCATTCCTCTGGCTGCCTGGAACCTGAAATGAAGGTGGCTGCTGTCCAGGGGGAGTCTGAGAGCTTTGCTACCACACAGAACTGATAATAATAGCTTGTACCAGGAATATTTCCCCAGCGTTCTGAGCAGGACCCCGGGGCAACAAGACCTGATGGGCAGGGTTTAAGAGGCTGGTGGTCTGCCTGTGGTTAATGGTTCTGCCCAGTCTGAAACAGCCAGATGTGATTGCTGAGGAGCCCAGATGTTCCTGTGGCTGCCCTTCTCTGTTATCTGCCTGCCCAGGGGGCCTGCTCTGTCACTCCTTTATTGGCTGCTGGAATGCTGATACCTGTGGGCTTGGCCCACCATCTGCAAAGTTAGAGACAACGACTTAATCCAACCCTATTTATTAGTATCACGGCCAGGCCTTGTCCTAATAGAGACTTATTTACCCCTGTTTTATTTCTCCTTTCTAATTTTATTGCCTTTTTTTCTCTCCTCACAAATGCTGTGGTGGAGAAAGTTTGAAAAGGGAGCAGCAGTTTTTTCCCAATTTGTTCCATAGGCAGGGAAAGCACCAGCGGGTCTCTTCCCCACCAGCTGCTGCGGGCTTGTGGAAGGAGCTGTGTCCAGCTCATCCAGAGGTGATTTTCAGGGACAATATTCCAGTTGTCAACTCTGTCTGGCCATATCACAGGTCACACACATAGGAGCAGGTCCAACTCAAGCCCCTTGAACTGTTTCCAGATATTTCTGTCTGGATGCCAAGGGCCTGGATGAGGCTTAAGAGGAAATGACACCCAGCAGGGAAGGTGTGAGGTTGTGGCTCCATCTCAGCAGCACGAACCACATGGGAGTTTCTGACGTCCCTTCCCAGCACAGCTTTTCCCAGACTCCCAGGAAACTCTCCCTGCTTTCTACGTGCCTTCCCCTCTGTAGAGAACATCCCTGCCATTCTGCTAAGCCACTCCATGGATTTAAGATCTTCACTTCCTCTAAATAATCCGTGAAATGAGTTCCTGGAGAGACGTGCTGGGCGGCAGCAGCAGTTTGGAGGAGCCCCCCCGCCCATCCTGCCCGACAGAGATCACGCCATGGGCCACTGCTTGTTCTCTGTGGGCCTTTATCGCGCTGCTGCATGTTCTTGGAGCCGGTTTTTAACCGCCAGTTCCCTGTAAAAGCTTGTTTCTTCTCCTCACGCTTGGGAGAATCTGCCTGCCAGCCCCTTTTTTTGGGTGGTTGAATATAAAAGCAGGCTCCACCTTCTCTGGAAGTTTTTGTAGTATCTGTTAAGATGCTACACAAACTGTGTCTAAGAAACATCCTCACAAAGTCAACTGATGGCCTCAGATTGCTGCAAAATGTGGTCTGAAATATTTAACAAATCCAGTTTTTGTGGGCAACAAGGGACGGACACCTCTTTGTGATTCCCAATTCAAAAACCAACATTTTGCCTGTGTATACTACTCAGAATGAAAGCTCCCTGATTGTTCGTGAGGGTTTGGATACTCAGAGTTTTCCAGGGGAATTCATGATAGGAAGGAGGTGATTGCTGGTGTATTGAGAAATTTCCCTGTGGTTGTTGACTTTAGATGGGTGGTTCTATTTACGATTTTTCCCCAGCTTTACAGTATTTGAAGAAAAAGTTAAATATAACAGAAACAGGGAACGGGAATGATACACACCCCCTTGTTTTTAACACTTTGTAAATCTGAGGGGGGAAAAACGTGGATGGCACTGAGGGAGGAGCCTGACAGTGGAGCAAATATTGTGGTTCGTGGCCTGGGCTGGAATGTCAACAGCAATGTGGCTTTTGCAGCTTGGAAAATCTGTGTGGAGAAAGCCCCAGTCTGTGCAGCTGGTGCACAGGCTGCCTTTGGAATCAAAACTGGAGCTTTTCTGCCACAGAGAGTGAAGTTGGTCTTGAAATTAATTTAAAAGGGGCTGATACGTGCAAGGAAATCCACCAAATTCTGCTTCTGGCCATGCTGGGCTTACAGAATTACTGTATTTACTAATATTGTTCTTCCTCACTGTCTTGGCTCTAAGTATATTTTTAGAAGCTTGTAAATAGAGAAATAAAAACAAGTAAACCCAAATAAAAATAAATAAAGGGTATTCTGGACAAACTAGAGAATTGTTATCTCTGGTATCATTCAGACTGTGTGCAGAAACGTTCAAGAGAGAGAAAAAACCTGTAACCCAATTTAGAAAATGTCTCTCTGTTTCAAACGAGGTTAATATTACTTGTTTACAAAATCCTTGAGTCTGTCTTCGGGACTTTCCTGAATCAGAGCAGCCCTGTGTTCAGTCTCCAAAGCAAATTTCCCAGCATAACTTCAAACATCCTTTGTCTTTCTGTTCTTTGGAGAGTGTTTCCAGGAACCGGCACTTCTGTGTCCCCCCGTCATTTGCATTCTGTGCTGTAACTACTCAGTGAAAACCCAGTGAAGTCCCGGTTTTCCCACGTGCAGAAATTTGGGCACCTAAAAGAAACAACTTCAAAAACGTGCCCCACGTTTTGCCCAAGGAGCTACAGAAGGAGTTTTCAGTTAATCTCACCAAGGAAGTGAAGCCCAGATGTTTTTAGTAAACAGCTTTCAAAACTCACAGTTGAGATCAGTGTCAAATTTCCAGACCCGTGATCAACCTTGGAGCCAAGCTTAGAGTTGCTTTTGTGTTTACAGAAAGTCTGGGAGCTGAATGACACTGAAATTCATGGGTGGAACAGAGGTTCTCCATAACAAATATTTGACTGGATACAGTTTATCTCATTTACAGGACTTTGAGCTTTGCAAAAAAAGGAAAAAAAAAGTTACTGTATTTTTGTTGATTTAATATTTGAGGCATATTCAGCACTTTCTTGCTCACTGAATTTGGGACAGTTGTTGATTTTTAACTGAGATCTGTTATTAATCTGGCCATTAAAGTTGCATGGAAAAATCAAGTGTTCTAAAGCTGCAAGAGAACAATTTCTACAGATGACAAATGCACTTCTGAGCATTCTGGCTCTCTCTGCTTACACCAAGGCAGCAGAGACAGTCTAACTCTATCCTGAGTCACATGCCAAGTTCTTTGCTCAAGGACTATATTGGCAAAAATCTGGCTTCTGTTTTTACAAGCTCAGAATTTACTTTGGGCAAATATTGTCCACTCTTTTCTTAGAAGTCCTGTTTTCAACCCTCAGGAAGGTCACTGCTGTCATTTGGGAAGGTCATGGATGAGAAGGGCACAGGTAGAGTCAGAATAAATGATTTTAAAGTGGGTATAGGACTCATGGAAACTTTCCCTTTAGGTATATCTTGATCTCTGACTTAATAACCTTCTGTATTTTTATGGAGACATTCACCAAAGAAGCCCTGATTGTTTTAGCATAAAGCTCAGCATTACTGTCCCTAAACTGGCTGATTTTGGGGTCTGCTCTGTGTAAGAGCTGTAAACAACAAGAGCTTGCTCCATTGTTCCCGATGGGATATTATCCAAGGGAAAACAGAGATTGTCTTCAACAATTTGAAGCTTGTGGAGGCAGACAATACACTGATTTTGCCTGTGGGCAGCCCAAATATGCCTCAACTTCAGACCAACAAAGCAGCTGAGAGGGATGTGTATTCAAAATCCACAGGAGGATGGGACAGGCCCTGGGCCTTGGACACTTCCAGGGATCCAGGGGCAGCCACAGCTTCCCTGGGCACCCCGTGCCAGGGCCTGCCCACCCTCACAGGGAAGGATTTCTTCCTAAATGTGAATGTCACTTGATGGGAAGTGCAGCCCAATAAGGTGATGCTTTTAGCAGGCTTCTTCCCAAGAGTGATTGTGAAGTTCTTTAGGAAGATATTCTTCACTGCTTAGTAAGAAATCCTTCCCTGGGAGGGTGGGCAGGCCCTGGCACAGGTTGCCCAGAGAAGCTGTGGCTGCCCCTGGATCTATGGAAGTGTCCAAGGCCAGGTTGGGTGGGTCTTGGAACAACCTGTTCTAGTGGAAGGTGTCCCTGCCCAGGGCAGGGAGCTGGAACGAGATGAACTTTAATATCCCTTCCTACCCAAACGATTGCAGGATTTTATGATTAAATGCATCTTCAGGAGGAACAGCACAAGATAAAAGGTTTAAACCAAGCCACGAGGAAATAGTGTGAAGTCGAAATTAAAACAAAAGCTGGGTATGGGTGAGCCTAATCTCACAGAAAACCTGAGTTTTGAACTCTTCACCTTGGTCACCAAGACATGACACACAAGCTGTGCAACCCCGTGCTTCCTCTCCTGCCCGCGTCAATCTGCTCTCACCACACACAACACGCATTGTGCAACAAGCATTGGGCCCGGAAAGCAGAATTTGGGACTTCCCTAATCTCACTGACGTTTAATCACGGGTGGCACAGGCTGTCCGAGCTGCTGGGGAAACACTGCTGTTACACACTTGGTCTTTCTACAGGTTTGTTTGATGTTCCTGCGGGCCGAAAACACTGCGGTGTGGACGCGGCAATGCAAGCCTGCCCAGCAGCTACAACTTTTTTTTTTCCTGTAGTTGCTTTTACATAAGCATTAGCGTGGGAGGAGAACAGGAGCCTGCCAGTGGAGCTGGCAGCCTGAAGCGATGGGTATGACCCACCTTATCTTAGAGATCGTAATTGCTTCTGATGGTTAACGACACAAACGGTGAGACAAAGGAAGGCAGAGGCTCCCTATTCCCTTCGGGCTCTTTGGAACGTCTGGAAAAGCGCTGTAGAGAGAGCAGAAAAAATATTTAATCTGACTTTACAGGCTCAGTGCGTACAGGAAATACTTAATCCGAGTTTACAGGCTCAGTACATAGAGGTAACAATCTGAGTTTACAGGCTCAATAAATAGAGGAAATATTTAATCCGAGTTTACAGGCTCAATGCATATAGGTAACACTTAATCTGAGTTTATAGGCTCAGTAAATAGAGGAAAAGCTATTCAATCCGAGTTTACAGGCTCAGTACATAGGGGAAAACTCTTTAGATCCGAGTTTACAGGCTCAGAAAGTAAAATTTGGACGGATTTCAGTGCGAACATCGGTTTGGTAAAAGCCTGGATGTCGGGAGTTCCATGTTAGGGGATGATCTCGGGTTAAACAGGATGTTTCCACTTGTAATCTGCTTAAAAACACGGAGGGCAGAAAGTGAAAGAACCCAGCGCTTAATGCAAATAAAGGAGCGAAGTGAAAGGCTGAGGCCCCCGATGCTGACTGCAAGCAGATGCTGGGTGTGAGGGGCAGCCCCAGGAGCCGGAGCGGCCGGCACAGCCCCAGGAGCGGCCGGCACGGCCCCCTCGATACCTGAGGGCCCCGTCCCGTCACACCCGCCCTTTTCACTTCTCACTGCCCATATTCACCTTGGGCCTCCAGGGACAGCTTTTCCGCACCGAAAGGGGCGCCCATACACCGGCGCCAAAGCGCCCAGGGCAGCAGCGGCGGCGCGGGGCTCCCCAGGCCTGGAGGGGGATTAAAAACTATATAAAAATTGCCCTTTGGGCCGATTTCGGTGGCGGGGCCGGGGCCGCCCCTGAGGGGCCATCATGGCGGCGGCGCTGAGGGCGGGGGGCGCGCGGGAGACCCCGCCCCTTGGTGGGCGTGTCCAGCGGGGCGGGGTGCTGAGTCACGCTGGGCCAGCAGAAAGCGCGCCGGGGAGGCCCCGCCCCGAGAGGGCGTGACTTGCGGCGCCGGCGGTATAAAACGCGCGCGGCGCGGCGGGCGGCGTTCAGAGCGCGTCGGCGGCGGAGCGGAGCGGGTTCCTGCGTCAACAGTGCTTGGACGGAACCGGCCGCGCTCGGGCCCGCCGCGCCACCCCCGCCCTTAATCCCCTTCTCGCACACCGCCGCATCCACTCGAGCACCCAGCCATGGCAGCGCCCCCCTCACAGGTGCGCCAGAACTACCACCAGGACTGCGAGGCCGCCGTGAACCGCCAGATCAACCTGGAGCTCTACGCGTCCTACGTGTACCTCAGCATGGTGAGGGAGGGGCCCCGAGGGCTGGGGGCGCAGGGGGGTTCCCGGGGCCGGGCGGTGCCTGCGGGCGTGGCTCCTCCTCTTCCTCCTCCTCCTGCGGGCCGCCCTCTGAGCGTAGGTGAGGCCTTTTATCTCGGCGCCCTTGCGGGCCCCGTTATCGGCCCGGCCCAGGCTTGGCTCCCTTCCCGCGGCCGCGCTCGGAGCACAGGCACGGTGTTTGTTTCGCCGCGGGTCGGGCGGAATCCGCGGTTTGCTCGGCCGGGTTTGGCCCCGCCGAGCCGCCCTGGCGCAGGGAGCGGCCCCGGCCTCTCCGCAGCCACTCGCGGCGTGCGGGACACCCGGTGGTGACACCCCGGCACCCCCTCGCGTCCTCCCTCTGTGCTGATGTGGAGACCTGAACCCTCCTTTTACACTTACCTTGGTGTGGGGTGGCACTACGCGAGCACCGGGGTGTCGTGAAGCTCCAGGCTGCTGGTTTAAGGAGCAGGGAATTCGGTGGTAGTTGGTAAATAACTGGCAGCTGATTCCAAACTTCCCGCCGAATCCTGCTGATGGCCCTGACCAAGGAACAAACAAGCTGCGTGATGTCTTCTAACTGCTGTTAAAGGGTCTTTTTCGCTTTCAAAAGAGTAGTCACTGTAAATTCGTATTGTTAGCTACGTTTAGCTTGTGTCTTCTGAATGTGGTACTGGTGTACTCCTCAGTCTAATCCCTGGGAGCTTTATTGCAGAACCACCTAAAAGTTCTTGGCTGCCCTTAGCTGGTGTTGCAGGTCTTAACTCTGACTCCTGATCATTGTAAACAAGCTCGGGTAAACAAAGGGGAGATTTCTCCTTCAAAAGGGCTTCTTAAGGCATTGGAATGGTGTTCAGAGCAGGTATTTGCGGAGTGTCAGGGTTTTTTCTTTGTATCTTCAGAACTGAGTCAAGGACACAAATACTCTGTATATTTGTGTCCTTGGTAAAGGATGCAGGTTAAAATTTAAGCCTAGCTGGAAGAATCCAATGATCCTAAGGGGAGAGGTGTTCCACACTGCCTTGCTGTCTGCTGGCCTCAGCTTGGCCTCTGGCCATCCTGAGGCGGGGCTGAGAGGAGACACACCTGAAGCCACGGTTCGGGGTTTTGAGCCTCTGAATCCTTATTTTTTCAGTCCTACTATTTTGACCGGGATGATGTGGCTCTGAAAAACTTTGCCAAGTACTTCCTGCATCAGTCCCACGAGGAGAGGGAGCACGCAGAGAAGCTGATGAAGCTGCAGAACCAGAGGGGAGGGCGCATCTTCCTGCAGGACATCAAGGTGAGGATGGCCCAGAGCTACACCTGGGGACTGTTCCCACGCTGGGAGGGGATGGATTTCCATACGGGGGAAGGAGCAGCAGCTGACACTGGAGAGGCAGAGTAATTTGAGATGTGTAGTAATTTGATAATTAGTGCTGATTGACTAAGAAATACTTTCTGTGTCAGAGGGTGCCAAGCCCCAGTTGGTTTGCTGTGGCAGGACAAGAAGGCAACTGGTTCATCATCACTGAACTGAACAGCTCTGTGCACTGTTTGGAGAAGTGGGACTTGGGGGATGCATTCAGTTCTGTCCTGAGTGTGCACATCCAGTGGTTTGATGTTGCCTAAACTTGGTCTAAACAGGCTTTGAGAGTGAACTAAAGACTTTGCTCCCTACTCTTCTGGGGGTGCTTAGAGAAAACATGTGCTGTGCTTCCCCCTTGCAGAAGCCAGACCGTGATGACTGGGAGAATGGCCTGACTGCAATGGAGTGTGCCCTGCACCTGGAGAAGAATGTGAACCAATCACTGCTGGAACTGCACAAATTGGCAACTGAGAAGAACGACCCACACGTAAGTGGAGGCTGAGCTGAGCCTCAGGACGTGGCTGTGCAAGGAGGGGACCTGGATGTGTCTCATGGTGCGGGTTTAGGCTGAGCTCTGTGTCCTTGATGTTAACAAAGGTGAACCTCAGGGGTGCAGCCCTTCCAGAGGTCAGCTGTGCCTTTAGCCCTTTGGTGAGGTTATTGCCCTCCTTGCAGGAGGACATTTTGGCTTGCTGAGACCTGCTTTATTTTCTCTGAAGTGTATTAAGCTTTATGGAGAATTGTTTCTGAGGTGGTTGAGTTCTGTCTTCTAAGGCTTTTTGTAATGAGGCACTTTTGCCCCGAAACTTTGGAGTATGAATGTTAAAAGCCCTGATGCTTCAGAATAGTGTCTGAAAACACAGAATTCTTCACAGATGGAATTTTTTTGGCAAGGCTGGATTGAGGCTGCTTAGTATCAGGAAGAGGTGTGTGTGAATCCAAGGAGTCTGGGAGAGTCCTGCACAAGTTAGAGGGACTTTTTAAAACAAAATAATAATACTGGGCTGTCTGAGAGGTGTAAATCCCTCATGGCTGTGAGTTCGCTGTGCAATGGGGGAGTCTTAAGTCTATTCAGAGACTTGGCTAATGCTTCCCGTAGTGAGGAAGAGGAGAGGCTTCCTGAGCTGAGTTACTCTGCAGGGTTCTGGAGCGAGCGTGCCTGTGTAAGCCCTGCCTCCCTTTGATCTCCTCCTGGCATTGCTGAGTCAAAACTAACAGCTGCTTCCTCTCAGCTTCCAAGTTTTCATTCTATACCCTCTCCCTTCAGGGCCTGAATCTAAACTCTCTTGTCTCCCTTCCAGTTGTGTGACTTCATTGAGACTCATTACCTGGATGAGCAGGTGAAAGCCATCAAGGAGCTGGGCGACCACGTGACCAACCTGCGGAAGATGGGGGCACCAAAATACGGCATGGCCGAGTACCTCTTCGACAAGCACACCCTCGGGGACTGTGACAACAGCTGAAGTCTGGCCAGGGGCCACGCTGTGGGTTTCACTGGGACTCCTACTTACTGTCCAGCCATGCATGCAGCTTCAGCTACCTAGAGAAACAGTTCCATTCTCTGTACCAAATATCACCCCCCTTCTCTCTCTCGTGTTTTATGTACTGCCCTCCAGCCAATAAAGTGACTTGGTTCCAGCTGGTTTTTCCTGTTCAGTGTGGAGGGAGAGGAGGCAGCTGTAGCGGAACGGTGTGGGAGGGAAATTTTGTCCTGTGGTGTAGGAGGCTTGCAGCTGATACCGAAGGCAGAAGTAGGAGGATTGCTGTGGTTTCTCTAAATTCCTGTTGCATGGGAACTAAGATGAGGAAACGAAACGATGGGCCTGGGTTTGAGCTTTGCTTTTATTTTCTGAGGTTGGACAGTAATGCTCAGCTGAATGGGTGTCTGCTGCCATCCAGATGTCTGAGCACTGGCAGGGATGTGGCAGGGGTGATGTGGGACTTCAGAAGGAAGCAATGTGCTGGCAGATAGTGCAGCTGCCTGTGCTGGTGTAGATGCTTACCCTGCCTTACTCCAGTACTTTCCCAGTACTGGAAAACAGCTAGACAGGACTGGAAGAAGCACTGTGGGTCTGCATCACTAAAAAATGTGACTTGCTTCAGTCCCTTACTTTCCCTGGAGTATTTTAGGAGTGCAGCTCCTGCCTGAGACTTACAAGCTCAAGTTTTAATTCTTGCTGTGAGGAGGGGGGAATTATGTATCCTTAACTCTACTCCTGTTTTAGGCTACACCTGGCTGGTCAGGCTGGCACCTGCTGAGGTATCAGCAATACATAACTCTCAGTCTTGGGTTTTGGCTACAAATGGGATTTTTGGTGGTTCTGTTGTTGCAGCACAAGTTGTGCCCGCTACGGTAGCTGAGACCAGGAGAGCAGCGTGTCCTTGGTGCTGGTTTCAGCCTGGGCCAGGCTGTAGCTGCATGTGCAGCACTGCCCTTCTGTTCAGGTGAGTGCCAGGTGTGAGGGTAAGGCAGTCATCCCACGGAGCCTCGTGGTCTCTAGCTGTACTGGTCCATCTGCTCGTCCCCTGGGCTCTCGCTGGCCTCCAGGATCACCTCCATCAGCCCCACGAAGTCGCCCTCGGCCAGGGAGATTCCAGAGTCGTTGGGGGACTGACTCTCTGCTCTTCTGGGCTCTTTTGTAGAGGGTGGATTAGAGCTTCCATTCCCAGTGTCTCTTGTGCTCCTGGAAACCTCTGGGTGCTGCTCTGGAGCGCTGGCTGTGTCTTCCAAGCTCAGGCTGCGAGTGTCAGGGCCCAGGGTCCCCTTGTGGGACCTCTCCAGGGCCGGAGAGGTCACGGGGGTGAAGGAGAAGCAGAGGGAAGCAGTGCCCCCGGGGGTTTTGTTGCTGGGGGTGTGAAGGGCACCGGAATGCTCCGGGTTGGGAGCAGCTGATGCTGTGTTCTCCAGGGTCAGCCAGGGTGGGTGTGAAGCTTTCAAGCTCTTCAGGCTCTTGTAGCTGCCTTGCTTCTCCTGCTCAGGGGACTCTGCCAGGAAGGGGAATTTCGGGCTGTTGGATGCTGTGGACTGTGCTCCTGGGCTTCCCGTGGTGGCGGGTTCTCTGGAGCTGCCCTTTTCCCCTTCCACTGTCACAGCCGTGGAGTCAGGACCCTTGGTGCGATCTGTCGGCCAGACAAAGGTTTCCTTTGCAGCTGAGCCCAGGGAGCTCTGGCTCTTGTCGACATCGCTGGCCCTGGAAGGGGAGGCGTTGACAATGACATCCCTCAGGGAAGTGGAGCAGGCGGCAATGCTGGACAGAGCAGGCGGCTTCTTCCGGCCAGGGCGCCTGGAGGGGAAGATCATGGGGATGGAGCTGATGGGTGTCTGGGGAGCGCTGTAGAAACCAGGCCTCTCATAGAAGGGGGTTGACATGAAGGCATCAAACTCCCTTAGCTTCCCATCTTCACTGTCCCACTGCTCCTGGGAGTCTCCCCTTGGCTGATTGATGCCACAGGGGCTCCCGGATTTCCCCATGTCCTGGTAGGTGTAGTGGGAGAAGGGTGACGTGGGCTCCCCTCGCCGGCGCAGCAGGTTCATCCGGGAGGAGGACCTGGAGAAGCTTGGTGACTGGACCCCGAGGAGGCGGCCCAGGTGTCCCAGTAATGGTGTGGAGTGGTTGGCCTCCTCGTTCTCCTTGATCTGCTCCAGGGGCTGGAACTCCATCTCTTCTTTCTGCATGCTGGGAAAGGCAAAACGGTGCTGCTGGGTGGCCACCAAGGGAGGGGTTTCTGTTGCCACTGCTGCCAGTGGCAAACGTCTCCCTGCATTGCCATTGGCGTGTGTTAGCCCCCCAAAACCAGGGTGCTCAGAGGACAGGTGAGCAGGGAAAGGACGTCCTTTTCCATGGAGGATGTCTGGTTTGTCTTTAGATGAGCCTAAAGGGATCTTAGAGCAAGACTGTACAGACTACAGCGAAAGATTACTGCTCCCTCTTGCTCCCCAGGTATAATCTCCTACTGAAGACCTGATGCAGGTGACTGTGGGGTTTTGTGGCCTCCACCTCCCTGCCCTCACCTGATATCAAACGTGGAGCCAAGGAAGGACGGGCGCTTGTACTCGGCGGTGGCTGCTGTGTAGGGTGGCTGGGGATCAGGCTCATTCCAGTACAGGTCCTTCTCCAGGATGGGCAAATCCTGATGCATCTCATCCACTGCCATGAGGGAGACCTGCGGGGGACAGCAGGCATGTCACCTAAGGTGAGTAGCCTTAACTGTGCCTGTTGCCTGCGGATGGAGGAATGCATGGCAGGAGGAAGCGGTGGGGCATGGAAGTGAGGCAAGTGGCTGGGGTTGCTGTGGTTTCCTGTCACTTGGGTTGTTTTTCACATGGAGATTTGGTTAATTGGAAGGAGAAGGATGGTGAAGGAGCTAGGAAGGCAACAGGCTCGCTAGGACAGATGAGCTTGGTGTTAGGAGGGGCTGGAGGTGTGGTGGTGTTGCAAGGAAGAAAGCAGAGGAGGCAGTTTGAGATGGACACAGGGCAGGAGAGGCAGGAATGATGCGTCATTCAAAGGCAGTGAGGGCCTGAAATGAGCAGCCTGGGTCCATCCCACGTGCCAGAGCAGGGACTGAAGCTGCAGTGGGTCTCTGTGTATAAAAATAGGCCAAAAGCCCCAAATTCCCTGGTGTGGAGCAGAGGGATCTTCCTGACATGGGTCTTGCCCCACATACTTGCTGGAGCCTGGGCTGTCCCCTTGGCTGTGGAGGGACTGTCTCTCCACTCCCTCACAGCCAGGGGGCAGAGGTTTTGCAGAGGAATTTGGTGACTGCACTGATTGGGCAGGAGGATCTTCCCTTTACCTGCAGATTCCTGTCGATGAGCCAGTTGGCTTCAAAGTCATCATCGTCCTCCCCGAAAGGGTTGATGAGTTGCTCAGCCACCTGCATGTGGAGAGCACGTAGCAAAGGTCACCACAGTCATACCTGCCTCTTTCCCTGCAGGGAGAAGGCCTGTGGGGCAGCATCAGCTGTGATAGCCCTCCATTCCTAGAAAGGCTGCTCCTCCCAAAAAGGGGAGGGTTAAAAGTGGAGGCTTGCCAGCAGCTGGGAGACATTGGCACACACAGTAACAGCCCTCCTGCAGCTGTGGGTGAAGTGCAGCCTCCTGCCTCTCTTTCCCCTAAACCAGTCAGGTCCATAGCTTAGGAAAGCTGGAGCTGGTCTGCAGGATGAGACATTTGAAAGTGAGAAGGTCCTGGCAATTCCCTCAGCCTCCCCCTTGGCTTCCTGTTGTTGCCCACAGATCAAAGAACGCAGAGCTGGGTTCCTGGTGAGCTCACACTGAGAAAAACCCTTGGCTTTGCTAGATTCCAGCTCCAGACTTATTTTCTTGGGCTTACCTTTAACCAGCCAGCATAGAAGAAGAACTGCAAAAATGTAAAGACAGGCACGAAGAGATCTAGTTCATGGCCAGGATATGCTTTTTCAGGATCCAGGAACTGCCGCCCGATCAGGCAGGCCAGGAAGAAGCTGTAAACAGCCACAGTCACCACCTGGGAAAGATGCCAAGGGACACACCAGGGCAGTGTGAGTTCCCAGCATTTCTCCTCACTTCCTCCCCACTCATCTCCAAAGCCACATTCTGGCTCTGCAGCCTCTGGAAAGCCTTGGAGTCACTTATGGCAGGCTTCTCCTCTGCTTTTCTGCAGGAGGATGCGTTCCCACAGCAGAAAGCCTTAAATATTTTCTTTTCCCTTCTGTATGTCATTTCATGCTGTCCCTAGAATGAGAGCTGTGTAGGTGTCACAGGCCAGTGGCAGAAGGAAGCACGTGATGTCCTGGAGGGGCTGAAAGCTATCTCGTGGCTCAGTGCAGGCTGGCAGGCTGCTTCCAAGGCTAGGAAGGGAACCTGGCAGTGCTATTAGTTCTGTTTTTCCTGCCCCTCATGCTGAGCCTTTTCTCTATTTGCCTGCTTGCTTGTCTGGATCTCGGGCTATGCTGAGCTTTGGGCTTTTCTCTGTGACCACGGGACTGGAAACTTCCCCTTTTCAAATAAAAAGTAACTGAAACTCTGATACAAACAAAGGGGTTCAAAACAGGAACATCCTTTCCCAAGGTGTCCCCCATTAACCTTCAGCAGCTCCTGTTTCACAGTGGAGGGCATCAGTGTTATCTGAGCAGCTGGATTGGAGGACACAAAGGAGCAAGTCGGTGCCTAAGTGTCTGCCTGGGCTGTTAAATAGCTGAGGACACACAGGGAGCTCACTGCTTGGGGTGTGCTCCCTGCAAACTGGGGCAAGGAGTGGGTATGTGTCCCTGTGTTTTCCAGGCACCCGTGTGGCACATTTTGGGGTCAGTTATCCCTGGACAGAGGTGGATGTGCCTGAGTTAGGGGAAATGAGGCTGGGCTGGGTGTGTGCTGCTGTGGCACCAATGGAAGAGAGACGATGGGATGAGGATTCAAGGCTATCCTGCATGGTCCATGTGTGGGGTGGATATGGAGCACCTCTTCTACAGCCTGGAGATGAGAAGGTTTTGGAGAGACATAAGCCTTCTACCACCTCACCCTACCACTGCCCTAAGGGGGCTTATAGGGAAGAGGGAGAGAAACTTTTTATACGGATAAGGGGCAATGGTTTTAAACTAGTAGAGGGCAGGTGTCAATCAGATATTAGGAAGAAATTCTTTACTCAGAGGGTGCCCATGGCAGAGGGGTGGAATGAGATGAGCTTGAAGGTCCCTTCTAATGCAAACCATTCCAGGATTCCAGGTAAGGGTGTAAACAGGGATGTGCCCAGGCAGGTGGTGGAGCAGTAGGTGTGGGGTTCCCTCCAGGTGAGGGATCCCTTCTCACCTGGGTGTAGACCAGGGGGATGCTGATCCAGTCGTACCCGTAGAGTCTCCCGCACTGGCTGCGCAGGGTGTTGAGCTCCTGCAGTGGGGAAAAGGGATGGCCTGTCAGAATAACTCTGCATCTCCTTGCTGTGGACACAGAGCCTCTCCAGCACCACTGTCCTTCACTGCTCCAGCCCATTTCCTCCCACTTGCACCTCCTCTGGAAGTTGCCCTGGAGCAACTCCTTGCTGCCTGGATGTCTCCATCTGAGCTCAAGGTCCCTTCCTACCTTACTTCACAGCAGAGTTTATCTCCCCACAAAATGAGCAGCCAACAGGTGAGGCAAAGGATGCCCCAGGTCATCCATTTCTCTCTCCTGTCTATAGATAAATATCCCAGGGGAGATATCTCTCTCTCTCTCTGGGCAGATGAATCCCATCCCAGGCAACAGAAACCACATGAATACCAAGCAGGATGAGCTGCTCCAGAGCCTTTTTCTGTGCAGCTGGGCAGGGATCATTGCCAGGTCTTGCCTTTGGTGCATGGCCTGCTGCCCAGCACTATCTAAAAGTTTCCAATAGCAAAGTTTGCTATAGCACCTTCATTGTTGGGGGGTTTTTTGACCTCTCCTGGTCTCTTCCAGATACATGCTTCCTTGTGGCTTTCCAGCTGTAACCTGGAGACCTCCACTGGCCACTGTCATTGGCTGCCCTAGAGTGTGTGAAGGCTGATCAAGGACCTGCTACTTGGATACCTCCTATTCCCACACCTAAATGTGAGTCGGGTGGTTTCTCCCAGTCCCACATTTGAGAAAGATGTCACATTGCCCTCTCCTAAACATATGTGACACTGCTGCCATGTCAGCAGGCCGTGGAAGGCTCTGCTCTGTCACCAGCTGGAGTGTGGCACCGGGGGGCCTTTCCCATCCCAGTTAATATAAGCCCCCCAGGGCTCCCCAGGGTCTCACACAGTTGCCCAGTGCCTCTGTCGCTCACATTGAGGATTCCTTGGAGCAGGACACTGTCCCGGATCCTCCCGTCATTCCTTGCCTTCACAGCCAGATTGGAGAACCACACGCACGGGATCCAAAACTTGTTGTGGGGGGAATTCAAGCTCTCAAACTTCTTGTGTTCTTCTGGTGTCATGAGGCCTGTGTGAAAGAGGACAGAAAGGGATTGTTCTGGTCTGAAATGAAACATCTGAGTCTTAGGTGGTGGCCTTAGCTCTCCTTAAAAACCATGGGAAAGGCTCAGGCACTCAGAACTCCGGGAGACATGCAGAAGGACAAGCCTCCTTGTTGAAACATTGAGTCACAGGTGTGCGAAAGGTGGGATTTTTGGGATTTCCCTTTGGCTGCCTGCAGCACATCTGATCAGATCATAGTCAGCGGGGAGATAAAGCACTGCTGAGGGTGCAGCTGCCTGCTGTCCATAAATGCTTGTTGGGAATGGGATAACACGTGTCCCAGAGTGCCTGTTTGTCTCTCTGGATCACCAAGGGAACCCAGATGATGTGGGCAGGAGCAGACCTTTACCCTTTGGGCAGGCTGGGAAATGTGGTACCTTGAGGACCACATTCCAAGAGGATTCAGGGAGCCCAGCAGTTAGCTTTGGAGATCTGAGGCTCTGATGCCACCTGCCCAGAGGAAAACTGTCACCTGCTGTGGGCACCACCTGAGCACATCACAGCACCATCCCTCCTCCAACCCGAAGGTCCAGGTGGCCTTTCCCAAGGCTCTCTGCCCCAAAAACAGCAGCGAGGGGGTGGTGCCAGCGCTGACCTGCCCTCACGACGTGCTCCATGCTGGGGAAGCGCTTGTAGACGGCAGTGCTGACGGAGCGCAGGATGAGGACGCTGACCAGGTTGCTGTAGCGCATCAGGGTGCGGCGCAGGAGCCTCCCGTACTCATCCTCCCCATCCACGTTGCAGGAGACCAGGTTCATGATCCGGTCGGGCCATGGGATGCTCTCGTACTGAGCCCACCAGCGGGACACCACCAGGGCCACGTAGAAACCTGGAGGGGAGCGCAGCAAGTCTGGCATCCCAAAGGAGTGGGAGAAGGAAGCTCTGCTCTTCTCCCTTCTTAGGAGAGGGAAGGTGAGCAACTTTGGCAACCCAAAGGAGTGGGAGAAGGAAGGTAAGCAAATTAGACATCCTAAAGGTACACGAGTAGGAAGCTCTGCTCTTCTCTTCTAGCGCTCATACAGGGATGAGGGCAGGAATAACTGGAGGGGAATTCAGACCTTCAGGCTAAAGAGTCTGGGTTTCATGGTTTTTTTTCATAGAATTGTTTGGGTGGAAAAGGATTTTAAAGATCATCTCACTCCACAGACAGGGATACTTTTTACTAGACCAGGTTGCTCAGGACTCCATCCAACCTGGCCTTGGACACTTCCAGGGATGGAGCAGCCACAGCCTCTCTGGGCTACCTGTGCCAGGGCCTGCCCACCCTCACAAGGAAGAATTTCTTCCTAAATAAATTTACAGTCTCTACCAAACCAGGGAGAAGGAATGCTGTGCCATTCCCTCTGTGTGTGATCCCAGGCAGAACTCTTTACCCAGCACGAAGGACACGGGGATTAGCTCAGCGTAGCTGTTGCAGTACAGTGCCAGCTTCTCAAACATCAGCCTCTGGCTCTCACTCAGGATCAGCCTAAAAGGGAGAAACAGAAGCAGCAGCCTCAGAAGAGTCTGCACCTGCTGGGATGAGTCTGGCTAGGGAAGCCAAGGATGGGGAATCTGGGGATGATGTGAGTGAACAGCCCTTGTGAGCCAGGGCTATCAGTATCAGCCCACATCTCCAGAATATCCTGCTGAGCAGGTCAGAGAGCGTGTGGTGAGTGGCACAGCCTGATGACAGGGAGGGACCACCTTTATTTTCCTCACTCAGGGGAGTGGTGTGGTATCAAGGGTTTGACACAGAGCTCGGATGTGCACCACAGTTCCCTTAATATCCTGGAGAACATCAGTCTGAGCTGAGCTCTTCCCCGAGTTCCTGCCACTTAGAGCTGCTTCCCTTCTGTCTTTTCCCTTCTCCTTTCTCCTTTCCCCCACCCATTCCTGTGAAGAGAGGCTGGTGAGTGTCTGCCCAACCCTGTGTTGTTCTGCTGTCCCGCTCCAGGACAGGCTGTGTGGGTGCCAGGGTGCAAGATGCTCACCTGTAGAGAAGGCTGATGGTGAAGTAGAGCGCGATGAAGATCAGGAACTCCGAGTAGAGCAGTTTGTAGATGCTCCCCTTCCATTGGAGCAGGAGCTGGGAGAAGGTGCCCAGGCGGGCATCGGCCACACGGTTGGTGTATGTCACTGTCATCACAGGTCCTGGGGCACACACAAAACCAGCTGTGGAAGCTTGAACAGAAGGAGGAGACAGGGACATCCCCACCAAGATGGAAGGAAAGAGGAGGAGGAAGAAAGACAGCAGGAAAGAATAAGTGGAGATCAAAAGCCAAGTAAGGTGAAGTCAGCGACACAGAAGCAGGAGGAAACTGATGGTAAGCAACTAGTTTGCTGTCTTTTCCCTTTGAGCTGCACACTGCAGTGGCAGGGGATGTATTTACTGGTAGGGCCCTGGGTTTCTAATGTTGGATTGTCAGTATTCAAATGGGGCTGGCTGGAGAGGACAGAGCCCATGTGCCACCCTCTTCCCACAAAACACTGGTGAAAGATGAATTCTCAGGATCACAGACTCCAAAGTTGCTTATGCCATTAATTTTTTTGTGCTTATACTATTTGTTTCAAATATGTTTCTGTAAAATGTTGAGAAGCATGTTCCTGGAATGCTGCTGGCAAAAAAATCCAACCCAAAGGAAAGCATAAAGCCCAGGAAGGAGACCAGAAAGGAGGGATTTCTTGGGACTGATCCAGATGAAGGTACTCCAACAAGAATTTAAATTTGTCTTTAAATTTGGGCTAAGGGCCATCTCTGGACTCTGCTGGTCCTAGTCCTGCAAGCAGAACAGCCCTCCCTGTTGGAGATCTGTGGGATGGAGTTTAGCCAAGCTCCCAGAGCTGAAATTCCAGCAGCTCCACCTCCCTTCTCTTTCCACCATATGTTGCACAATAAATCACACTGGATGAAAAAAGGCATTCGGGCTCCTGAAAGGCTTCCCAGTCATGCAGCATCCTTGCTGCAATTCTCTTTTAACATGGAGAAATATTTCTTTATAATCAGTTAATAATCAGACTCACATTCATATAAATCTGAGTTTGTAAAAGAAAAATAAAAAAAGAACCAAACCACTGGTGTAATCCATGCCAGGCAGATTGGTGAATGATGCCTTGGGTTATAAATATTTATCCAGTGTGAAAATATTGGTACTTCTTAACCATAACATGTCACCAGGGTGCTACACAGGCGTTGCTATTTAGCAGAGGTAACAGTGTTAGTAATTACAGGACCTTGGACTCTGCCCTGAATGATGGAGACAAAAAAGCACCTCAAGGGACAATTCACACCCTGCAGCAGCCGAAGACAGGTAAGTTTGTGCCCATGCTCCTCATTTAAGCACTTTAGTGAAAAATCTACACTGGGTGGGAACAACTCGGGCTGAGGGAGCTGCTGCTTTGAAGGAAACCAGCAAAATCTGTGGGTTTTGGCTACTTCAACCAAACAGCATCTTTGTCCTGGCTTTGGCTTTTTGGTGCTGCTCCTCCTTGGGGTTCCCTGTTGTAATTCAGGTCCCTGAGTCCTCTCTCATGGGTTATGTGGAGGAGCAGAGCTGGCCCCTGTCCCCAGCTGCACAAATGCACATTTCAGTAAATCCTCATGCACATCCATGCCATTTCCATGTGTATTTCTATGCTCAGGGCTTGGAGGAGTGGGTTTTAACTGCCCCAGAGACTACACACATGGGCTGGAGGGAAAGCAAAGTATACTCATAAACCTATACTTTTTGGGGGGCTGCTTACATAAAGCTGCCTGTTTCCTCTATGCTTTGGGTCTTGAAAGATCCCAGGGAGACTCTTCCTTGCGTAATTCAGATGCAGATTCACTCTTTACCAAAGAAGGAAAACTTCAGCTCTTGTCCATGTAAATAATGGATGTCACCCACCTCTGTGCCGTTCTGGGATATGGTTTTTTCCCCAGTGCTTTTTCCTCCAGCCCTGAATGGTTAAGGCACCTCCCTGCCCACCTGCCAGCCTGCATGGGACTGCCCAGGGATGTCACTGGGCAGCTGGCACACTCCAAGCACCATTTGGGTTGAGATGGGAGGTGACTCACTGGCACACCAGAGCCAGTATGGGGACGAAGAACCATCCCCTGCCTGCCACTGCTGCCTGCCACTGCCTGCATCCTCATCCCTCTGGACTAACCATCGCTCCTGGAGGGCACCTGCCACTGGCCAGTGTGGGAACCCACAGCAACTAGGATTCTGGGAGACCCCCACCGCGTGAGACGGCAAACAGGCACGAGCAGGTACCCCAAAGATGGAGAACAAGCAGACAGAGCGGAGGGATGGAGTGAGAAGAGGCCACAGGTAGGCAGGAGGATCTCATATAGTATCCTCCTGCTCTTAGGGGGACTGGATACTCACAGTCATGGGCTCCTTTGCCGCACTGGAGGCTGTG
This sequence comes from Anabacerthia variegaticeps, assembly GCA_035583185.1. Classification (NCBI taxonomy): domain Eukaryota; kingdom Metazoa; phylum Chordata; class Aves; order Passeriformes; family Furnariidae; genus Anabacerthia; species Anabacerthia variegaticeps. Next base: position 8,016,853 of record JAWWEW010000165.1, on the reverse strand, counting down.
GAGGTTTGGTCCTGCACGTGTCCTCGCTGGGTCCTTTGTGGCCCACGCCACCGCCCACCTCCTCGTGCCCCCTTGGCTCATGGGGGGATTGAACCTGCCCGACACGGTGTGCTAAGGAGCCTGAGACCCACTTGGGAGCTGCAGCCGGTCACTTGATGCTGTAATCCTTCCTCATTACAAAGGAGACTCTGTTGTCTTTTGCCCGTTCCCTTCTAATCTTCTGAGTAAGCCCTGTGTGTTTATAGAGGCGGCCGGAGGAGGGGGAGGCAGGGCTGGCTGCTCTGCTGCTGCTAAACTCCTGGCACAGCCATGGTGGCTGCCAAGAGAGAGGCATTTTCCCTCTAATTCTTTCCTGTTTGGTCCCCCTCTCCGTGTCACAATCTTACAGGAACTCCAGGAGATTAGGCAGGGCTGGAATTTTCCACAAAGGCTGGAAAATGTGTCACGCCTGGGGGCTGAGCAGCCCTCCCTTGCCCAGGGAAGCTCCTTAGGTGGGTGACACACCTGGTCCATGCTCTGCCTGGCTCTCACATTGCCCTTGGATATGAGTCTGCCACCTTTTCCAGCTGTGGTTTGGATGCTGGGGACTTTCATTCTGCCACTGGCTCCCCGAGACTCTTTCCATGTGTTCACTTTCCTCTTGCTTCTCCAGCAGTGCTTAGGGGGCTGTCACTGCTCTTTCTTGCATGACATCCTGGGATACACTGGCCCTTGCCTTTGGAAGCTTCCACCAAGCCAGAGAACTCCTTCCTTCTGCCTCTCCAGAGTCCCTTTTCTGCTCCCAAGCCATCCCTGCCAGTTGTGACTATCCTTCTCTTCCACAATCCCTTCTGTCAAGTCTTTAAGATACTCCCCTGCCATGAGGCTCTGAATTAAAATCTTTTCTTACTAACTAGTCTTCCTTCATTCAGCCAGCTGTGGGACACTGTGGAGAGGGAGCACAGTCTGATCCGTGCAGGTAAGAGCAACGGGAGACCTGGGCTCCTGTAAAAAACAACTTTCTCTTGTGCTGGTTGTCTGCCTGTGACTTGGAAACTTATTTCACATCAGCAGTGGGGATCAATTTGTCCCAACTGACTGTAGGCGGTTCCTTCCTGTGGCTGATGGTGGACAAGGGGAGGGTGTTGTTGGGAGCGGTTTGGGTGCTCCTGGGGACGTGAAACAACAACCCCCTGAGCGTCCTGCTGTTTGTGGAAGGATGTGCTGGCATCTGGGGAACTCTGCTGCCCTCCTCTGAGAGCAGCTCAGCTGGCAGCTCGTGTGCTTCACAGCTGCTGCTGGACAGCACCAAATATGTGTGGAATTTCATATTCAAGTAAATAACTGAGGGGCTACCAGCACGGCAGCCCTGCTTGGATCTCTTATCACATCCCCTGTGGCCTCAGACCTGGCAGGCCTCGAGGAAGATTGTTTGCACAGAAGCAGAGGAGGAAGCAAGGAGGTGCTGACATTCCTCCTCAGGCTCACGGCCCCAGAATCATCCTTGTTTCCTCAATGTTACAGGTGCAGACATTGAGTTACTGTAGTGGGAATTGAATCCCTGTTTTGGGAATGCCAAAGGGCCACTCTCCATGCTGACTTAGCAGCAGCTGTCTGGGAATGGCACAGTGCCCTCCTTGCTGTCTCCCAGAGAATAATAAGCAGGTTTTGGGACAGTGGGTCCCAGAGCTTGGTGAAATCCCTTCCCCTTCTCCAGTTTCAGTGCTGAGATGGACACAGAGGCAGCTGGCATCAGGGGTGCCTCTCAGAATGACATCATTCTTCCCTCAAATCTGATGTAATTAAAAAAAAAAGATCAAGTGGGAAGTATCTGAGGAGGTGTTGTTTTGCAAGGACAGGATTTACTCAAAGGTTTGAGCTGGCCAGGAATGCTGGAAGAGGATGCAGTGACTTGTGAGGACCCCTAGGCTTCTTCCCCTTATGCTGAAGAACTCATCACTAATTCTGTGCCATTCTGGGGTGCTCCTGTGCCAAATCCCTGCAGTTCTGAATGCCAATCTGTCTGACCCTTTGCATTTTATTTTTAGGGACTTGGGGGGTGGCAATTCTCTCCCTGTGATGGTGCACAGTTCAGTTTGTACAGCATGGAAAGGAGAGAGGGGTCCTTAGCGAGGTCTCCCTTCTCTTGCCTTGGTCACTGTGGTGGGGATTAGGTTCCAAACGTGTTGGCCCTGGAAATCAAGGGTCTTGGAGCCAGGGATCCCAGCAGGCCCTTGCTGAAGGCCTTGCAGCCAGCTGAGCAAACATTGGCACGGCATCCCTGTTCCTCCTTCCCTTCCCTTCCCAGCCTGCGTCTGGCTTTCCCCTTCCCCCCGGGAAGAAGAGGGGAAGCACATGCCACTCTCCCCCTGTGACAAGTTATTTCTGCGAGTGGCTGGGATTCAGCATCTCAAGCACATCCCCTCTTAATGCTTCCTGTCTGCACTATCGGTTCTTCTCCTTCCTGTCTCTGGGCTCCTGGAATCAGTTCTACCCTTCTAATCTGAGGACCCTCTGTCCTTGCCAGCCAAGCCTTGGGAGTTAATTATTACAAAGACTAATTACTTGTGGTGCTGCCTTGAAAAGCTGAGGATCTTTCCCCTCCTAAAAGCTGCCTGAAGATAACAAAGGTTACAGCCAGCAACACAAACATCCCGAACACTCCGTTCTGAGGCTTCAGAGCATGGGGCTGGCCCATGCTGTCACCGTGGATCCTGGCCATGGGGCAGGGCAGCGCTGCACATGACACAGACACCCAGGAGATGCTGGCACAGAGAATTGCTCCCTGTGTGGCACCCGCTTTGGTGTTCAGCAAGGGATACACGGCTCACCATGTCTGACTCACCTGTCTCTGGCGCTGGGTCTGGCAGCGAGGCAGAGGATGGACAAACTGAGAGCGAGGTGGGGGCTGCGCCTGTGCCCGGCGGCTCCGAGGGGATCTGGCTGCCTGGGGGGATGCCCAGGGCAACAGCAAGGTAGGACGTGGTGGGAAATGTGGGCAAGGATTAATCTGGAAAACATCCTCTCAGGGTGGCTTGTGAGTTCAATGTCACCAAAATGTCCAGAGGTGGGTGTGGGACCTGCTGTGGGACTGGGGTAAAAGCAGGACTGGTTTGCTGGTGTTGTTCCCAGCTCTGTGCTCCCCTTGAATGGTGAGTTTAAAAACCTTGGACAATCAGTGGCCTGTTTCCCCCACCCTTTCACCTTCCTGCATGTTATCCCTTTTCTACCTCCCAGATTTCCCCACTGTGTGGTGGGTTTGTGGGGCACGGTTTCAGTAGCCTAAATTAGCCACTTCCAGCTGGCTCCAAGGCTGAGCCTGTTAGGGACACTGGGAGAACCTCTGGGACAATATATTTAAGATGGGGAGGGGAAAGCTACTGCACAGGAGCAATTGCAGCCAGAGAAAATTCCTATGGAACTGTCCTACACTGGACCAGCCTGTTCCTGAGGGACTGACCCCATGGAAGGGATTCTGGCTGGACCAGCCTGTTCCTGAGGGATTGATTGACCCCATGGAAGGGATCCTG
>JAWWEW010000165.1:7995508-8012591 GCA_035583185.1 Anabacerthia variegaticeps | reverse complement strand
GCTCCCCTTCCCCCGGGAGCGGGTCTGGGTTCGGGACGGGGAGTGGGATCGGGACCGGCTCCCCTTCCCCCGGGAGCGGGTCTGGGTTCGGGACGGGGAGTGGGATCGGGACCGGCTCCCCTTCCCCCGGGAGCCTCTCCGAGCTGTGCTCCGGGAGCCGCTCCGGGCACCATTCCCGTCCCTCCGGGAGCCGCTCCGGTGCCAGCCCCGGTTCCTGCTCCCTCTGCCCCGGTCCCAGCCCCGGTTCGACTCCCGGGCATGGGGCGGGCTGCGGCGGTCCCTCCGCCGTGAGCATCATCAGCAGCATCCCCATCCTCACCTCGGCGGGACCGGCGATGCTGCGCGGGTAGGTGTCTGTGCCCCGCGCGGGCTCCGCTCACCCCACGGCATCCCCTGCAGCATCCCTGCATCCCGGCGGGTCGTGCGGGGGGTTCACGGAGCGCCGCGAGTGTTTGGGATGGGGAAGGTCCGGTAAAGATCGGCTCGTCCCAGCCCTCCTGCCGTGGGTGCTCCGAGCCGGGTCCGCTGTGGGTTTGGGCACTCGCGGGGATGGGGCATCCTTTGGCGGTGGAATTGCCGGGAGATGGGAATAAGGGGGTGCTGTGGCCAGGAGATGGGAATAAGGGGGTGCTGTGGCCAGCAGCGCCCCGGATTTAGGGTACGGTGCTTCTTGCACTGCTGAGGCAGAGACAAGGAACGCCAGCCGTGTGTCCTGCTGTAATACAATAACACAATGAAGCACAGCCAGGTGCTTTGCCAAAGCTCTTGAGGGATGATGCTGAGCATCCCTGCGCTCTGGGTTGATGCCAGCCCCGGGTGGTGCACTGTGGGGTGGGAAAGCCAGGCCCTCCTCAAAAGCCACGGGCAGGAGTGTAACCTGGAGAGAGCCAGAGGCTGCTCCTCCGGGAGACAAATAACCCTGTCGGGTCAGCAGAGCAGGAAACATGTGGGGCCCGCTGGAAAAAGTGCAGATCCCGCACTTTTGGGTTTGCTTCTTCTACAGAAACTAACTTTAGAAAGTTGTGGGGTGTTGGATTTTTGTGTGCGTGTGTGAGTTTGCAGTTCTTGTGTCAGTGTGGGGCTTTGAGGATGTGGTCCATCCTTCCAGGAAAGGCAGCTGCCAGTCAGCAAGAGAGAGTGTGTGTGGTGCTCCTTTGGTCTCCAGGGGCTGCATCTCAAATCCCTGCTTGGCTGGGCAGAATCCAGCACAGCCAAGGCCCCCGGGAGGGTTCTGTTTGCACAGCGTGGAGAACGAGCTATTCCATCCTCGATGGTTTTCCAGGATATGTTTTTGGCATTACGGAGCGTGGGTGGGACTGTTTCATTCCTCCATATCCTCCAGTTTTCTTCCGTAGCGTGTGGAAATGCACTGAAATATCTGTCTCCCAAGGCAACTTTCATGTGACAATTTGAGAGTTATGAAGAAACAACGTTGTTTTTTTCCTCCTGTGGCTTAGATTGTCTGAGTAGTTTCGTGGACTGGTGAAATGGCCCTTTTCCCTACTGCTTCTGCTTGGTTCTGAATCTTGCTTTTCCTCTGTGCTCTGATTTTCGTGCTCTGCTCACAGAAACTGGAGGTGCTGGGACTTGCTGGGTTCCTTCTGGTGTGTTTCCTCTCTAAGGCTGGAATACTGGAGAGGTTTATTCTCTGCAGTTTATCCTGTCTTGTTCCAAAAGTCCCCAGCAGAGAGGGCTTTCACCGTGCCTCCTGAGAAACGGTGTATCTGCTGGACAGACCTCCTGTCTGGCATGATTCCCGTGGCAAATCCATTGCAGAAAATCACCAGGATGAGCCTCCCTTTCTAGATCTCCCAAGGGAATGGTCAGTAAGTCCAGGTGAAGTCAGTGGGACAGTAGTCAGTTTGTTTTTTCCTGCCTTCTCAGCACTGTGATCATCTTTGTGGTGCTTTCACGTGTTCTTGCTCAGCAGAGAGGTCAGCAGAATCTGTGACACCAACCTCATGTCCTCCCCCAGTTCTGTAGCCCAAATGCCACCCAGTTGGCATGGCGTGGCAGCAGGGATTATCCTGTTGTCATACCCCATCTCACAGATCCTGTATTCCTTGTCTTCCAAGGGTTCAGAGAGCTCTCCAGATGTGCTTTTCCACGTGTCTTCCTGTGGTACCTGAGCCGATTTCACTGGTAGCTGCTGCTTCTTTCCCTCTTTGGAAGATGACTCTTGCTCACTGACAGCTTTAGGCAGGGACAGAAGGGGAGAAATTTGAGTAGAAAATGTGGTGGGACAGTCTGGAGATGGGTGGAAAGGATAGTTGGGCTTCCTGGTTTGACTGCTTTCCGTGTCTGAGGGAGGGGAGCAAGGCTTTTCTTGAGGTGCACGTGGCTGAGGAGATAAGCCCTCAGAGCCTGTGCTCTGCCATGCAGTGTTGGGCTGGAGTTGGATCAGGGGAAGAGCGTGGCCTGGCTGGAATGCAGGAATAGGACAAATTCAGGAGAGGAAAAGGGACTGGAAAAAGGGAAGAAGAGAAAGTGAACCAAACCAAAAGGAAGTGGTGCCTTCTCTGCAGGAGAAGGCAGGGGGCAAGAATCAGGGGCTGGGAGGAGTGTGGGGAGAGGGATCAGAGCTCAGCCAAGGCTTGTGACCCAGAGATAACCAGCAGCAGGTTAATCTGTAGGGCAGAGTGTGTGCCCTGCTGGGTGGCTGGACATGATAGCAAACCTCCATGTGTGCGGGGCTTGCCTGCTCTCCCATTGCCTTCAAACAGTGAGTGACCATGTGAGGACACTTTGCCCAAAGAAAGGGACCTGCACCCACCAGGGTGGCTGCAGTGCCCTGTCATGCAGGCACTCAGGATGTTATCCTGTTATCCTTTCCTAAAACCCCAGCAGCTGCAGAGCCTGTTAAATCCATCAGCCTGTCCAACCTCTGTGTTCATTTGGGAGTTCACAGAGCCCTGCAGGGGAACAGTGTCCTGGGTGACTCTTCTGGTTCCTTCTTCCTAGCACATCTCCGCGTGCCAGCCACTGAAACTTAAAAACTGGGCTTTATCCTGGTGGAAATGCACTGGTTTAGACAGCTCTGTGGAGGGTTCTGGTGGGAAGTCGGTTAAAAATAGATTCTCTCCTTCCAAAGCAGGGTGTAGAAGAAGGCTGGGTTGGCAGCAGAGGGGATTAGGGGCTGTATGTTGGGAATGGGAGAGCTGTATTCCTTTTTTTTTCCTGCTTTCCTTCAACTGGGGAAGGAAAGGCTGAACTTAGGTCTGCTGGGTGAGTCCCAGAATCCGAAGCAAGGCAGCTGCAGAGTGTGTATCTCTCCGAAAGCATGGAGAATGGGATTCCTGGAGCAGCTGTCTTTAGTTCTCCTGCTTTATCCCGGGTGTCCTGCCTGGGACACGCTGGCTGAGAAGTTTCTCTGTGCTTGTACCCACAGCCAGGTCAGTTTTGAGGAGGAGAGCCAGAAGCAACCCGCTGTGGGACACTGGAAGCCCCTGATGCCATCCAAAGGCAGCAAGGAGGAGCTGGAGCCAGGATGCCAGGATGCTGGAGGCGTGGGAGAGACCCAGTCCACGGAGCAGCTCAACGTGTCGCGTCTGCGCAGCTCCTCGGTGGAGATCCGTGAGAAGGGCTCCGAGTTCCTGAGGGATGAGCTGCACAAGGCACAGAAGGTGAAGGGGCAACACCCGGGCATGGTGGCACAGGTTGGAGCAGTGGGAGTTTCCCTAGGTGTGGTTTAGGAGTCTGGAGTGGGTGGAAATGGAGAGAGACTGAGTTGAGGTGGCCCTGAAGAGCTTTGGAGCAGGACAGCAGTTGCTGGATGTGCACATATCCACATTAATGCTGGGAACCTGCTGCAGGAAGCAACTGGAGGCAGTGCTTAACTGGGAGCCTCCTTGCTGACAAGAAATGAGCTATTCCAGCCTGAAAATCCTTCTACACCGTGGGGAGGGAGGGTGGCTTTGGTGACAGGGGACATGGCACAGGGCTTAGTGACAGGAATCTGGGGTCAGGGATCCATGCCATGTTGGGGGGCAAGGGTTTGGACTGACAGGGCAGGGCATCAGCACTCCTGGGCCCTGCTGTGAGCTGAAGTGTCCCTCTCCATTTCCTCCACAGGAGCTGAAGCTGAAGGACAAAGAATGTGAGAGGCTGTCAAAAGTCAGGGAACAACTGGAGCAGGAGCTGGAGGAGTTAACAGCCAGTCTGTTTGAGGTACCACCCTCTTCCTTTTCTTGCACTAAGCTTGCCTCCAGCCCCTTTAAGACAGGCTTTCCCTGAACTTCCAGCCATCTCCTCCCACAATTTCCTCCTCTGCCCTGTTGTTCTTTCCCCTTGGAGAAGCAGAGCTGGGCAGCTCTTGGGGAACACTTACATGTGTTTCTTGCCCCTTTTGGCAGCCGGGGGGAGGCATAGAGAGCACAGTAGTTATGGTGGCAAAAGCAGATGTGGGGATGCCTGGAGCTGGAGCCGAGCACAGCTCCCTCTCCGTGCCTGCTCTGTAGGCTGAGCAGCTGCTGTGCAATAGAGATGATTCCCTGGCTTTTCTCAGCCCTTGCTGGGGGTGGGAACATGCTGGATGTCCTCACACACTCTGTCCAGAAGGCCTGTTGGTTGATTGGGTTTTTTTTTTCATAATGTGATTCTTGCCAAGCTCTATCCTGGCAAAATCCTGTTTACCAGCAGCTCTAATGTCTGGATCTGTCTGGGCAGTGAGGAAAGCCAGAGCCCATCTGTACCTTTGAAACACAGGGATGTGAGGGCCAAGAGAGCAAACCCCCTCCTGAAATTTGGGCTGCCTGAGCTCAGGCTGATCTTGGAGATAATAAAGCCAAGGGCTGTTCCCTTCCCTAGGTGGCCTTGGCCAGACTCTTGCTTCCAGACAGCGCTGCAGGGAGGCCCCAGATGGGATTCATCCCATTCCCCTCTTCCTGTGGGAGAAGCTTTTAAGCCAGTTTCTACCATTTGGCCCCCACCTGAGCAACAGCTCCTGCTGAGCCCCAGCCGTGCCCGGAGCAGGGAGCACTGGCTGCTCCACAGGGGAAGAGGGAGCAAAGTGCAGGAGCAAGCCAGGCAGGAGCAGTGACCTCAGCAAGACGTGGAGCAGCAGCTCTGGGTCAGGAGCAGTGCCACAGGCAGCAGTCAGGGGCACAAATGGGTTTAGTGATCAACCAGCAGGGCTGCAGTGGCTGAGGTGAAGCCAAGAAGCCGAGTTGAGGCGAGGTCAGAGTGGCAGAGGTTTTGGAATAGGGGCACCCCCAGCCCCTACCACAGCACCCACAGCAACGCAGGTGGGTGTTTGTGGTAAAGCCTCAGCTTTAAGCCGCTCCCAAGGGCAAGGAAGGGCAGGCTCTTGCTTCTGGCATTCTTCAGAGCAGCCCTTATCACTGAGAGAGATGACCTTGGGCTAGCCGGCTAAATGCTCTAGTTTAACTACACTCCTTTAGCAGGGGATGCACTCCAGGCTCTGGCACTGGGAGCCTACTCTGGGAAATTTTGGGGGAAGGCTCTGCACAGCTGGAAGAAAAAAGCCCTTGGATGTGGCAGGGATGTCTGTCCCCTTGCTTGCTTGCCTGGAGCATGATATGGCAGAGCTGTGACCCGCCTTGGTGGCTCTGTGAAACAGGCAGACTAAAATTGTCTCTGGTGCAGGAAGCCCACAAGATGGTGAGAGAAGCCAACACTAAACAGGCTGTGGCAGAGAAACAGCTGAGGGAGGCCCGGGGCAAGGTGAGAGCTGCTCTCTGGGACTTGAATTTTGGGGTAAGCTGGTGGCATCACTGCCTAGCCTGGCCACAGTGCTGGTTCTTGGCTGGAGGAGGGGAAAGTGCCTGCATCTGCTCTGGTCCCTTCCCAGCAGACAGTGAGGGAGGGGGGAGAGGGATCCTTGCAGTCTGCTCCTGATCCAGCCCCTCTTTGCCGGGGGAACCACAGAGAAATGATGAGCTGTTGAATTGTCACAGCTGTGGGGATGGATAGAGCAGGGCCCTGGGGGGCTGGAGTTTCCTGCCAAGGCTGAATCACAGCGTTGCTCAGCCTGAGCAGAGAGGAACTCCTTTGGGGTTACTGGGTGTGAAAAGAGCCTGGGGCCAAACGTGCTGACTGAGGGAGAAGAGAGATGGGTTCCCCAGCAGCTGCTGCTTGTTTAAAATGCTGGGTGATGGTGGGCCCCGGGAGGCTCCGTGGCCGGTTCCCCGTGGCCTCGGGGCGTGCTGGGCTGCAGCAACCCGGGGTTCAGCCGCTGCTGACTCTCGCCTGCTCTCCTCAGATCGACATGCTGCAGGCAGAGGTGACGGCCCTCAAGACGCTGGTGATCACATCCACGCCTTCCTCCCCCAACAGGGAGCTGCACCCCCAGCTCCAGAGCCCTGCCAGAGCCGGCTTCAGGAAGGGCCACGGGCGGAACAAGAGCACCAGCAGTGCCGTGGTGTCTGCTGCCAGCCAGGGCCCCGCTCCGGAGCCGGCCGCTCGCGAGTGCAGAGAGGTGGGTGAGGGCGCTCGGCCTCGGAGCCGCCGCGGGCACCGTGCCCAGGGCCTTCCTGGGGACACTTGGTGCTGGGAGAGGCTGTTTGTGCACTGCTGTGCCTTGTTCCCGAAATTTTCTGCTGAGGCAGGCTCTGGAGGGTTTCCTTCTCGTGGAGATTTCCCCTCTGGGAGGCGTGTTGGAGGCCGTGTCAGGACAGCAGCAGCTGAGAGATGTCTGGGGACAGGGGCAGCTCCAGGAGGTTTTCCCACCTTGGCAGATGAGTCCACAGCCTGTTCTGGCATGATTTGGGGATGTTTCTTCTTCCTGCAGTTTGGCTTGGACACCAGGACACCCCCATCAGCTCTGTCCTCTCACTTGTCCTGTGTTCTTGGGCGTGGCACTATTCTCCCTCTTCTTTGCAGAGTATATATTTAATTAGATTGAATTCCTTCCTCACTGGAAGGGCCTGGGCAGAGAAGCATCCAGAGCAGTGTGAATAGCTTCCAAACAAACCCTGTTTAATTAAGGTGATCCCTAAATGGTGCTGTGACCTCTACCAGGGTCTTTCCTTCTGGGAGTTTCCCACCAGCCAGATGTTGTACACAGCTGTCCTGGGGAGCAAAAAGGAGGCAGCTTATGGCACTGGGTCAGGAAGACTGAAAATGAGTGAGAATGTATGGGGGAATATGTCTCACAGGTGTTTTTTTGGGAGCTGCAGCCTCTGTCATGAAGAATTGGTGAGGGAACACAAAGACACTTGTTTGTTAAAGATCTGGGCCTGTCATTTCTTCATGGAGGCAACTTCCACAGGGTGCAGATGTCCTGGGGTCTAAAGTTTCAGGGCTCAGCTTCCAAAGTGATTAATAATGTTCTTTCTCAAGGGTGGGGTGCCTTTTTTGACGCTCAGATTCCTTAACAGCCCATGTGAGAGGTGATAAAAGGGGACCTGGCATTCAGGGAGTTGGTGCCTTCTGAGAAAGACATGTCTCATCCTAAAATGAGCCTAAAAATGGCAATTTCTCTTGCCTTTTTGCACGTCAAGCTGCAACCTAAAGGTGTGCCTTGAGGCCCTGTGATGCCTTGAGCAGCATGCTCAGTTCCTGGAGGGCAGGACTTGAGCCTTTCTTTGTGTCTCCTGTTTTATCTCACGTGTTTTACCTCCCTTCTTGCCTGTCTCACTCTAAACCTTTTCCTTCGCTGTCTGTCTCTCCCTCTGCCCTCCAAGTCTGGCTTTCCTGCTCTCCTCTCCCTGCTCCTTTGCATCCTCCCTGGGAAGGCCATCCACATCACCTATGAGCCAGGCTGGCAGGCCTTGGGAGCAGATGCTTCCTCCTCCTCCTCCTCACGGCAGGTAACCAGCCTTTCAGGGGATGGGTGGGACCCAGCTACCTCTCTCATGCTTCCAACCTTTCAGTTCCAGCTTCCTTTCATGCTAACGTCCATTTTTTTTTCTTTTGTTGTGTTTTCCTCCATTTGTTTTCCCATCTTGTGGCTCTGAAGCCGCTCGTGGTCCCAGGTGAGCGATCTCCATGGCACAGGGGGAGTGTGCTGCAATCCAGGCTTTCCCAGGCTGTGCTCGCTCATGTTCTTTGTGTTGCTCAGCAGGGTATCCTAAGTTTTTTTTTTTTTCCTTTCAGCAGCTTTAGCAGACTTGGCTGGGCTTGGAGATGCCCTGTCAGTCAGGTTGGTGGTTTGGCTAATTAATCCATCTGGGCTTAAAATGCCCGGTGCCAGAGTCTCCCATTGCCACTGTGCTCTGCCACTGAGCTGCTCTGATCATTCCTGCTGTGGGTGCAGTGGGCACTTGCTCTGTCCAGTGGTTGTGTGCTGGCTTTTCCTGCACCACAGGTGCTGGAGGAAGATGGCATTGAGAGGTGCCTGCACCTTCTGGCCCCATAAGCCTGGGATGGCTGTGGCACAGGACTGGTGGGTGGGACATGAGGCATCCTTGGAGCAGGGCAGCTTCCCTCACACTTCCATGGTGCCTGAGCCTCTCTAGATGCCAGAGCAGACGTTTCACAGTCAGGTTACCCGCACAGCAACAGACACCTTCTGATGTGGAACCTCTTCCTCCACCCACCCTCCCTCTTCCCTTTCCTCTCGGGCACTTGCTGCAGGTCGACTCCATTTTATTTGCCGAGTTCCAGGCGTGGAAGGAATCTCCAACCCTGGATAAATCCTGCTCCTTCCTGGACAGGATTTATCAAGAAGACGTGGGACCTTGTCTGGACTTCACCAAGCAGGAGGTGAGTGCTGGAAAAGCAGCTCCAGAGTGTCACTTTGTGGAGGTGACCTTGGCCCATCCATACCTGCTGTCCCCTGTGTTTGCCACAGCTGTCGGAGCTGGTGCGAGTGGCTGTGGAGCAGAACACCCTCACCATCGAGCCAGTGGCTTCCCAGACCCTCCCTGTGGTGAAGGTGGCAGCAGAAGACTGTGGTGGGCCCAAGTAAGGATTGTTTACCCTCTTTTGTCCCCTCCTTGCTGCCGCTCTGTTTGTGCCTGAGGTGAACAGTCCAAAGGGCTCAGCTGAGTGTTCTCCAGGCTTGTGAGCAGCTGGGATTCAGCTCAACGTGGAGGAGGAATTAGCTCAGCTCAGCAGATGTGCTGCTGGCTGGCTTTGGGGATAACCCGGTGAGGTGTTGGTGTCCTTGACCAGGGAGTGTGGTTTTCTCCTCCCCTCGAGGCAGCAGCTTGTTTGTGTTCTCAGAAGGTGTGTTTGTGCCTCACCAGGGGTGAAGGGGTTAAACCAGAGCTGCATTCTTGCATCTTGCTTCACCTTGCACCCTGACCTTGCTGGGTTTGAGCCTGGGTCAGAGGAGACCTCTTTTTGCTGCCCATCATCTTCCCCACGTGATGCTGCCACCTTGCCACCAGCAGTGGGGCTGTGGCTGCCCCAGAGCTTGTGTGACTCTATCTGGTGTGACAGACAGCTTGGGACCACCTCAAGGAAGAGGAGCATTAGCAGGAGTGATCAGATATTCCAGATGAAGGAGGGGGTTTTATATTTTTTATTTTATAGCTGTAGAATTTCAGTTCAGTCAGGGCTCTCTCTCCATCCTTGCCTCCCTCACCTTCAAGCAGAGCACCTTCTAGAGTGTCCCTGTGAGGGCAAGTGCAGGTTTCCTACCCCTGGCCTGCATTTGCTGTCACCTCTGGGCCAATTGTTCCAAGGACAAGCCAGCCTGTGTGTTTGTCCTTATCAGTTTCCTTTCCATTTCTTGGGTTTTGTCTTCGCAGTGGGTCCCGGTCACAAATTGTAACGTAAGTGAAGCATTTCTGTGTGGGCAGCGGTCAGAGATCCCTAACCCATTCACAAGTGACCAACTCAGGGCAGTTTAGCAGCTTGGAGGCCTCAGCTGAACTAACTCTTTAACCCTGTTCCATTTCCAGGCAGGATGCTGAGGAATGTTGCCATTGGGAATAAAAAATCCAAGAGGAATTTGTTTTCCTTTTTTTTCCCAGGTGCAGATCTCTGATTTTTGGGGCATTTTTGTTTAGCTGTGGTTGTGACAGCTGGGGTTACACCAAGTCACCAAGAGTGACCAGCAAGAGTCTCTTTTTTTCCTGTGTGCTGCAATGCTCATGTTTGTGACTTGTTAAAAATACCTTGTTTACAAAGGTATTGGTCATCCTGCCCCTTCTGAGAATTTAATCTCCTTAAGCTGTGTTAATATTTGGTCAGTGACTGCTTGTCCTTGCGTCTCGACACTTGGAGCCCACGCTTCCACTCTTGGCTAATAATTGCCTTGGGAGCAGTGCAAGACAAGCCCAGGGATGTGCTCAGGATCTCCCTGAAACATCTGCTCCCCTGGGTTGTCACTTCCGTGGCTCCCAGAGCAGCTTTTGGTGCCTGGGGAGTGGTGTCCCTCTTCCCAGCACGCAGGAGCTGAGCCTCTGAGGAAGGTGGTGATAACTGTGCAGCAGCACATGCTGCTTTACTGCTTACAGTGGTGGGGAAGGAACCATAACAGAAGAAAGGAGAGGCTGATGAGTGTTTTGAAAAGACTGTCTTCACTCTGAAATGCTAAAATTGTGAAGCCAAGCTTCTTCCCTGTCTGCCCAAGAAGGGTTTGGCTTGTTCTTAGGATTTTCAAGCCTCCTCCTGAGTGGTGTGGCTTGTTTTGAGTTCTCCCCACGAGCAGGTGCTGCTCAAATGCTGGGTTTAGGTGTTTTGAGGCCAGGTTGGTGCCCAGCCAGCGTGTTTGCAAGCCCTCAGGAAAGCTGGTACCACCTGAGCCTTCCCTGGGATGTGGAGTTGATGTGCAGGGACCAGCTGGCCTTGCTTGCACTCTGCTTTCTGTGGTTTCCTCTCAGGCTGTGGACCAGGGGAGGGTGCAGACTTGGTGTATTTGGGTGTGGAATAATCCATGGGCTTAGATATTTAGCTCTCCCAAACTTGCCGTTAAGGGAATCTTTCTGGGAGCAAAAGGCTCGTGTCAGCCATGGGGGTTTTTTCTTCATGACCCTGCTTGGCTTCTGAGTTGTCCCTTCCATCTCCTGAGGGTGTTGAATTGCTGGTCTCTGCTGCGCCCACTGGATTGTTGAGGTGTTTTTCCCTTTCCCTGCAGGAAATGTGCTCTGAGTGGCCTCCCCAGGACCTGCAAGCACCGGATCATGCTGGGGGATTCTGGGAATTACTACTACATTTCACCTTCCTGCAGGGCCAGGGTGAGTCCTTCACCTTCCCAGGGGGCCTTGGTCCTCCAGAAGTGTCCCATACCCTGAGATGTAGGAGCTCCTGAGGGTCAGCCCTCCAGCTGAGGAAGACCTGTGGGTCCTGAGTTTGCTCCTGAGGGCAGGGCGGCTCTTGGCTGCTGCTGAGGGTGCAGATCCAGCCTTGCCTTGTGCTTTCAGGCAGCCTTCAGTGGGTTCACTTCCCATGGTTTCATTCTCTGTGGGGCTTTGCTTGTTTGCCTTTGTTCTTATTTAATTCCCCTTTGTAAAACACAGTAATTTTCTGCTCTTTAAATGCTGTTACTGTTCCAGTCAGATCCGTCACTGGGGTGGTTGGGAGAACAAGTTGTCCTTTCTGTGGAGGGGAGGCAGAAGGTGGATAATTTATTGATGTTGCTGCTGGGGCTCTGATTCAATGGAGCATTTTAGAAGTTTATTCTTCCCTGGGTGCATATCACAAGAGCTGATCCTGGAACATGTGACTGTTTCGGACACAACAAGTTGGTTTTTGTGCACAGACCTCACTCATGTTTGTCACTTGCCCCAAAGCAATGTCTCAAATGTGCAGTAGATTGGAGTTCTTCCACGTTGTGTCTCATGGATGGTGTAGTGTCTGGGGATGGGAAGGCAGATACCCGGATGGTTTTTGGAACTGCATTTTATTTTTCTTTATTTTCTCTCACCTCTCTGGTGATATATGGCACTGTTTCTGGCCCCTGCGCTCTGCTGCTGGGTGCTGTGCAGGCCTTTGGGCAGAGCAGTTCTGGAGCTGATCCCCCCTGCTTCTCTGTTCCTCTCTCCCTCAGATCACAGCAGTGTGCAACTTCTTCACATACATCCGCTACATCCAGCAGGGCTTGGTGAGGCAGGATGGTAAGAGCTGCCTGCAGGGGGATGCCTTCTGGGCAGGAGTGCAGAGGTGCCATTCCCAGTGACAGGGACGGGGCAGCTCGGGGTTCCCTGCACTGCCCGGGTCCCTGACAAGCAGTTAAATGACAAAAGAAAGGCGTGAGGGGTGGAGGAGAAGCACCAGTTCCTGGGAGCTTTGCCCTGGGGTGGGGCCGGGGAAGGGTGACCCGCTGGGCATGTCCTGCCTCCCAGGCTGTGGGAAGGAGCCTGACTGGGCTGTCCTGGGAGCTGGTGTCCAGCTGTGCCTCGCTGACTGGTTCTTTGCTTGGTTTTCCCTTCTCTGCCCCACGCCCCTGTTGCTTTGCAGTGGAGCTGATGTACTGGGAGGTCATGCGGCTCCGGAGGGAGATGTCCCTGGCCAAGCTTGGATTTTATCCCAGCGAGATGTGAGCAGAGAGCAGAGCCTGGAAGGAAGCGGCTCCAGCACGAAGGGCTTTGAGTGCAGTGCCTGCCCTGCAATGGGCCTTTCTCCTCCCCACCCTCCTCTGCCTGAAGCTGAGCAAGAAGCACAACTCCCCCCTTCAGCTGTCCCTTCTCCCACTGTGACTGTGATGGAGCTTCCCCGCTGTCCCCTCGGGGCTGGGCTGGCCCTGGCTGCTCCGGGGTGGCCACCCATGGACTGGAGTCTCCCACATGCAGCCTATATCCATCTTTTTTAAACTTGTGTTTTTATATGCAGTCTGCTTTGGCGTTTTCCCGGCCAGCCCTGTGCCGGGCAGGAATTCTGGACTTCCCTCGGAAGCCAGTCTGTCAGGACAGATGCTGGCTGTCTGTCCCTGTGTCCCACTCGTGTTTTGGGGTGGAGGGCTCTGTGCACGAGGTCCTGCTGACCATACTGCCATGGCAGCCTAGAAAATGCCAGCAGAGCACAATATTCTTACAGAGAGCCACGAGCAGTTTGTTTCCAAGTACTTCCTTGTTCCTCTTAAGGGAGCTGCAAGGGAAGCTTTCTGCCAGCGGAGTCACAAAGAGGGATTTGTTCCTGGTTTTTTAGCTTGCTGTTTGCCACGGGGTTATCCAGGCTGGGGGAATGGCTGGAGCTGTGCACCTGGGGCCTTCAGCAGAAGAAAGGGAGCAGGGCAATTCCATAACTCCTGGCTGGCTGCAGTCAGTCCAGGATGGTTTCTCCTGGCCTGGGAGATGTGCTGCAGTTGTCACAGGCAGGTGCAGACCTTGTCCCAAACCCTGTGACTGTCCTTGGTGCAGCAGTCCCCCATGGTGCTCCTAAATACCAACCTCACCTGCAAACATGCCCTGGAGGTGTTTCTGATCTGAGGGACCTTTGGGTGGTCCTGTTCCCACCCTTTGGGTAGAATCCATGTTCCCAGATTGGGTTCTTTGTGTCCCGGTCTGGGCAGTCCTGAAGCCCAGAGATTTCCTCCCTGGGATTACATCAGACCTAGAGCTGCCCATTCCAGTGGGAATCCCCGTTCCAGTGGGATGTCACCAAAGCTGCTGGAACACAGGTCTGCCACAGTCTGAGCTCAGCCCCAGGTTTGTTTAAGCCATGACAGTGTTTTGTAGCAGATTTAGCCTTTTTTTGAGTGTCTGTGGAGCAGCTCAGGTACCACCCACACTGGGGTTTCCATCTCTTGTCTGGCACATCACTCTGCCCAGCACCAGATCCCCATCTCCAGAACCTGGGTCCTTTCCTGAGGGATGTCACGATGGGAGCTCAGTTTTCTTCCACTAAAGACACAAACTGAGCTGCTCGGATTTTGAAGGGGGAATAGGCAGGGAAGGCAAAAGCTTTGGGTTCCCCAGCTGCAGATTTCAGCTCAGGTAAATTCCAGCCCTGGAGTTTCTCCTCCCATGTGCTCTTCTTGCCCCTTTGATCTCTCCATGTCTTCCTGTGCCATTGGCTACTCCATTGCACCGTATGTGGCTGTGTTTCAGCACTGGGAACGAGATGATCTCTTGAGGTAGGAGATGGTTTGGTTTGGGGGATTCTTTCCTTTCCCCCTGGGTGTCACATTGTAAAGCACTTTTGAGAGGAAAACTTGGAGAAATACCTCGTGTGAGGTTGTCTTACATTTGAAATGAAGCAGAGAGAAGGATTTGTGCAGGAATATGAAGTCACTCCGTTAACAGCAGTGGGATGGTTGCACCCTGCTCTTTTAATAATAATGGAAAATAAACATTTGCTATTAACCTCTAAAAGTCTGGTTGGAGCTCGAGGGGTTGGGTTGCTTGGGGTGCTTGGTAGCCAAGAGAAGGTGAAGTTTGGCTGCAGGTCTCTGGCCCCTGTATGTGCCAGGGGAATGGGGTTCAATGCTTTCATCCCTCAGTGTGTCCCTCCCGTAGCTGGCTGCTCCCTGGCTTCACCAGGGGAAGAAGGGATGGTGTTCAACTGTTTTTCCATGGTTGGGTGAACATTTCCTCACTGAGTCCCAGGAGGGTTTGGGTTGGAAGGGACCTTAAAGCCCATCCAGTGCCACCCCCTGCCATGGGCAGGGACACCTCCCACTAGCCCAGGTTGCTCCAAGCCCTCTCCAACCTGGCCTTGGACACTCCCAGGGATGGGGCATCCTCAGAGAAGCTGTTCCAGTGCCTCCCTGCCCTCGCAGGGAAGTGTCCCTTAGGACAGGGCAGATCCCTGTTTTTCCTGAGGGAAGGTGAGGTTTCTCCTGCTCAGTTGTGCCTCCTTCAGTGTGCTGGTTTGGAGCATTTCATGGGATATGCTGCTGTCCTGAGGGTTGGTTAAACAAGGATTTTGCTTCCTCTGTCCTTTCAGGGCAGTCTCTTGCTTTTTCTAGCATCAGGTAGAGGTTTTAGGTCACTCTGGTTTCTCTAAAATCACTTGCTCTCCCTGTCTTCAGCTCTAGATATTAACATGGAAGATCTCATCCTCCTCTCTTGGTGATGGCAGCAGAGAGAGACAAAGCATGACATCCAAGACCTTTGGAAAGGAAACTGAGGTGCAGCCAGAGCAGAAGATGGGATGAGACCACATGGAGCAGAGGTTCTGGGAGGTGGAGCTGCTCTGCACTGAACTTGCATGAGGGGTGGTCAGTCCTGCGCTGTTTGTCCCTGTTTGGATGCACCCTGCGATCCTATTGCAGTGGTTGCTCTGCCAGCCAGAAACATCACTGTGGGCAAGGCCAGGAGCTGGGGTGCTGTGTTCTCCCTCCCCAGAGTGCCCTGGCACACTCCTAGCTCCCTGGCACCCTTTTCCCTTCCCATTTCTGTGTAAACGGGGACAGCACCTCCCTGTGCCAGGCTGGAGGAGCTCATGCTGCTCTGGGATTTCCCTGAGGGTTTTCCTGGCTGGATTCACACTCCCACCATGGCGTGGCACTTCCAACAAGTGCCACCTCTGGGTTGTGGAGACCCCCAGCAGGTTCTGAGGGAGAGCTGCGTCCAGCCAGGGATATAATTTGGTTTTTAAATTGAGAACGTGGCAGTGCAGCACAGCCAGGCAGCCACGAGAGGGCGCAGGCAGCTCAGGCAGGGGCTGCGCTGTCCCTCCTCATCCTCCCTCCCTGCAGACCTGCGGCATTGCCAGATCACAGACCTTCCTGGGGCTGGAGCCGAACCATCACATTGGCTTCTGAATTTCTGTAGTGTGAGAATACATGGTACCTTTTATCCCCACCTACCCACCTGTTCCACCAGTTTTCCCTCTCACAGATAAGCCATGTCCCATTTGCAGATCCTTTCCATGTCCTTGAGCCCCTGGGTCCCCTGTGCCTGCTGCTGCAGGAACAGCAATTTTCTTTGCACTCATTTGCCCCCACACAGGGACAAAAAAAGGAGCTTCAAAAGGATGGTAACCCAGAAATGCTTTGGTGCGTGTGTTTGACTTGCTTGAAGGACAATGAGCAAAACTATTGGTGAGGAGTTTTTGTTCCCCTCTCCCTCCTAAATCTCTTTTCTCTGCCATAAAGTGTGAGTTTGGGAGAGAAAATGGCTATTTTCTTTCTCTGGTGGAGGTCAGTGCTGTGTACAATGAGGTGCTTTTAAATATTCAGGTGCTAATACATGTTTAAGAGGAGAATTTAGGACACTTGCAATGTCAAGGAGTGAGAAAGCAGGATCAGGAATGGGGATGAACGGTTACTCCTGGCCAATCCCTGTGTGTGCTGGCCCTGTCCTTTGCCCTGCCTGCAGAGTCACTCCGGGTTTGCTCAGGGCTGTAAATCAGGCTTTGCTCAGCTGGTCAGGCTGTCCCCACGTGCTCTGAGACCTGTGTTTCCAGGACCCAAAAAGAGGGAAGATCCTTTTTGTTTGCTCGAGGAAAAGGGAGAAGCCAAGCAGCTGGACCCCCCCAAAAATGAGATGTTTCACAGCTTTCCCGACGGCAGCCTTCCTGGAGGATGGATGTACCAAAGCAAGGAGGATCCCTGCAGAAGGGGCAGCTGTGAGGACATTGCAGACCTTCAGGGGGTGAGGCCCTGCCAGGGAACAGTGCAGTGTGGCTGCACCCTCAGTGTGCACGTGGCCCGAGGGCTGGGCAGCTCTGCCAGGGGAACACATCCCCAGCAGGTGTGATCCCAGTGGTGCCACCAGGGCTGGGAGCCAAGGGGGGCGATTTGCTGTTTGTCCTGTCAATATTCCCTCTTTGGATGAGGCTCCTTGGGCTGAGCTCGGAGGTTGACCTTAGCCAGGCTGTGCAGGCACGTGGACTTTATGCTGCTTCAGATAACGCTCCCAGAACTGCCAGAAAAGGCCCCCAGGAGGTAATTCCTGGATTTTTTCCCTGTGTTTGGGGGGGATAGACTGGACAGTGAGATGGGAAGGTGTGTGGTGCACAACCCAAAGAAGAGAGGAGTGAAAGTTTCACCTTGTTTGGGGGTGAATCAGAAGGAAAAGGGAGCAGAGAGACAATGAGACCAGGACTAGTTGTGGCATGTGAGGAGAGAAGTGGGTTTAGAACGGCCTTAAGCTGGATAGAATAGATATTGGATTTTGACTAATATTATGTTTATATTAGATATTTAGATTTTAGATTTAGATGTTTAGGTAATAGATTAGATATTAGTAAGAAACCCTTCCCTGTGAGGGTGGACAGGCCCTGGCACAGGTTGGGCAGAGAAGCTGTGGCTGCCCCTGGATCCCTGGGAGTGTCCAAGGCCAGGTTG
>JAWWEW010000165.1:7971474-7995408 GCA_035583185.1 Anabacerthia variegaticeps | reverse complement strand
TGGCACAGGTTGGGCAGAGAAGCTGTGGCTGCCCCTGGATCCCTGGGATTGTCCAAGGCCAGGGTGGATGGGACTTGGAGCAACCTGGGACAGTGGAAGGTGTCCCTGCCCATGGCAGGGGGTGGACCCAGGCAATTTTTAAGGTCCCTTCCCACCCAAACCATCCTGTGATTCTCAGATAGACCTGAGCTGACAGTGGTGCCCTGGCTCAGGAGATGTGACAGCACCACGTTGGGTGATGGAGCAGAGAGACAGCAGGGAAAGTTTGGGGAGGAAAAGGTAAGCCTTAGCTTTCTTCTGACTAAAACTTGAAACTATTCCCCTTGTAGGAGAAGGCAGGAGAAAAGCTGAGTCGCCGGTACAAATCGGGTGACTTGGAAGCGACATCAGTGGCAGCAAAGGAATTCCCAGCCATTTGTGCAGGAGCACCGAGCCCCAGAGCAGCTCCCAGCGGGGCTGTCTCAGGGAGGGCAGCTCTGAAAAGCCAGCCTGGCCTCCAGCACTCATTCCTGTGCCACTTCCAGAGCTTTCCTGTTCAGGTGGGCACACAGATCCCCATGACATTCTGATCCCACTCCAGCTCTGGGCCTGCAGGTTTCTCCTCTGGCAGATGGAGACATGATACTGGCTCAAGGACAGCTCTCTGCCCTCAGCTCCCCGGGCTCACTGTGCTAATTCTGCTCTGCTAATCACCTTAGAATCAATTTAAGATGCTTCCTGATGATGGCCAGGGATGTTGGCCGTGGCTGAGACTCCTTTGCTCTTTCTGCATCAGCAGCTGGGGCTGGAAGAGGCGACTCCCCCATTGCCTTTGGTGACCTTCCCCTTGGTCAGGCCATGGTGCCAGCTGGCAAAAAGCATCAGGAAGGAAGGAAGCACTAATCCAGCCCTCAGTCAAACTGAGCACAGTGATAAACAGTGTCTTGGGGGCAACTGGAGCAGTGTCTAAGGGTCCTGCAGTGCTTTTGGACAGGTGAAGTGTCGCAACCACCCAAAAATCTTGGCAGCTCTGGCTTCCGTTAGTCCTAAAGACTCTCCTGCACAGCAACATTAACAGAGGGATATTTGAGCTCCAAATCTTGTTACCCAGCACTGAAATTGTGTGTGTGGAGAAGACCTCGTGTGCTGTGTTTGAAGAGGTCAGGCTGGTCTGTGTCTCATGCGACTGAGTTTGGAAAGGCCAGTGGGGTCACTACTTTCTCTTCATCCTGCTGGTTTTTAAAGCCACATTCAAAACACCCACATGTCTTAAACTCTTAGAGCATATGTGACTCATCCGTGTCTTAACTCCCCAACATCCAGAAGAACCTCTTTGGAATTTGGGTTCATTTACCACGTATTTCACTGGAGACCTTGAGAACTGCCCCTCTCTGTTTAGGAAACATCGCAGAGAGGAAATTGCTTTTTAATCTCTCTCCTCTGCTTTGTGCATGTTTCATTGGCTCATCACAGGGCAGAGCAGACCCAACATCTCTTCACTTTCATTTCTTTTCAGTTAGGCAGGCAGAAATTATCAGAGTCATGGAATGGTTTGGCTTGGAAGGGACTTCTAAAGACCATCCCGTCCCCGACTTGCCCAGAATCTCCTGCTGCAACATTCAAGCCCAGACACTTCGTTAATAGCGAGTTGTTGATTTTTTGCAGGACGTGGAAGGAGTCACGATGCTGGAATGCTGCTGGCACACGGGCCTGAGGGTGCCTTGCCCCGCAGTGCTGTTGGACTGCACTCCAGCTGCATACCTTCACCACATCAGTGCTTAATCCCAGCCCCCGGTGAGCTGCAGCACCATGGCGAGGCAAGAACGAGCAGGGCATGGCATTGCACTTGGCAGCAGCACCTCGGTGCAGGTTCCCACTCTGTCTGCCCCTCCCCTGGGAGACGGTGAAGCACAGGCTGTGCTGCCTTGGCCCCTTGGGGCTTGGGAGCGTGGCCTAAAGGTTTGTTGACTTGCAAAAGAGGATAATTTCAGCTCAGAGTGATTTATTTACCTGCAGATGCTCACAGGAGCAGGCGGGGGCATCTTGCTCCAGCCGGAACCCAACAGCATCGCAGCAGCTCAGGACAAACCTGTCATGTTTTATCAGGCATCTGTAAGCAACGAGGGAATAAATCACACAAGGCAGGAGCAGCGTGGCTCCTATGTTTTATATAAAGCCACTGGCTGCTTAATGAAACAGATCTGAGCCCGAGGTAATTAAAGCCAACTAAATTAATCGGGCAAGCGAACCAGCCACACCCATTTGAAGGAGGATGGGTGCGATCACAGGCAATTAAGGTGATTAATCCTCTCATTGTCATTCACACATCCAGCACCTGGATGTAGTGCTGTGGTTACCTAACTGTGCTCGGCAGGATGCTGCAGGGGAAGGAGGTGCTTCCAGCTGAGGATCCTTCTCCTTGACCTTCTCCCACCCTTTGCTTGAACTTCTGCCCAGCCTCCCTTGACCGGAGGAGCCTCAGCTTGACCTTCCAAACCTCACTTGTGGCAGGGAGAGCGCTGATAGAGGATATTTAAGAAAACATCATTGTTCACCCCAGTGAAAATCTGCACCCACCAACCTCTGGGCGCGGGGGGGGGGGTGAGATAACACCTTTATTTATATTTTATATTAGGGTTGCCATGGGGGAATGATTCACCTCCTTGCTTGCTTTTGAATTCTGGCTTATTCCCTTCATAATATTTATAGCATGGTTTTCAGGTGGATGATGAATCTGTGAGGAAAAGTGAATGGAATATTTGCCTTCACCTCTAGCCTGTTCTGCAGAATGTGCAGGCAGCCAGGCCAGAGGGGTGGAGCTTCTTGGTGATATCTGAGGGACTCAGACCCATTTTTCCAGCTGCCCAATAAAACATGTGATAATATAATCCTGTACAAATGCTGAATGAGGCTGAACTTGCCACTGACTTTTTTTTGAACAGAATTTGAAAAACCTGTTGCAAAGAAGGAGCTCACAGATGTGGCTGCCCCTGCATCCCTGGGAGTGTCCAAGGCCAGGTTGGAGGGGACTTGGAGCACCCTGGGCTGGTGGGAGGTGTCCCTGCCCAGGGCAGGGGGTTGGATGGGATGAGCTTTAAGGTCCCTTCCAACCCAGTTTTGGGATTCTGTGTGACAAGGTACCTTCTTGCCCTGTCTGGGTAAAACCTGCATTTCTGAGCACCATAAACATGTTTCTTACCATGCTGATGCCAAGGTGTGTTGTCAAAGTTTCCTGAGACATCTGGAACTGGACTACTGCACAGGAAGTAAAACATATTTTTTTTGAGCAATATTAATTATTAGTGACCTTTGAGATGATCAAGTTCACCTCAGGTGCATTTTATGTTGATTTCCTGACTATCCCTGTGCTAATTTCAAGGGGGGGAGTTGAAAATGCTTAATTTCAAGTAACCTATGGAAGTTGTAGTCTGTCCCAATTTCAAGCCAGATAGATTAAAAATAAAAACAACCCACCTGGTTGTACTGGGTCCACAGGGCCAGAATGGTGTCCCAGCTCTCACTCTGAACTTTGGATAAGCTGTACCTGAGCTTGTGGAAGGCTGAACTTGGAAAACTGGCTCTCTTGCCACATTTGAACTATTGCCTGAGGATTCCCAGAGGAGATACAAGCCCTGTGGGAAAGCAGAGAGTGTTCCAGCGTGGGCATCTTAATCCAGAATGTGATCCCAGAGCTGCCACGTCCTTGATCCCCTTCAAGCCATCTTCCCTTGGGATGCTCAGAGGATTCAGTCCATGCTGCCTTGGGCTGCTCAGCCATTCTGGGAACAGTTGTATCCCCAGGCAGAAAGCCAGGAGTTTATTGATTTGTGACAGTTTATTTTTGTGTAAGAGCAACCTGTGTTTGTATTAGGGGCACGTGTTTATTCTGGGATTAAACAAAAGTCCTAAAAATGGGGCAAGTAGGGTCACTTTCTGGTCTGAGTCCTGGGACTTCTCACAGAACCTGCTCTCTGGTTTACCTATGGAGCAATTCCTGTGTACTCTGGAAAGCTGCACTGTTGATTTAAGCTGGCAGATAAGCCTGGTCTGGCCTTCCCCAGCCACCACTGAGTCTCCTGACCTGGGCCAGCCTTTGTGGTTCCTGCAGCCCCAGGCTGTTCTGTGCTCGTCCAGCTCATGGCTGGGGTTTAAGTGGGTTTATTTGGAAGAACCAGCAGCCTCCCAGTTCTGGTAAAGCCTCTGGGCTGACCTCAAGTGCACTGATGGCGTTGACCTCAACTGGTGATGACCTCCTGTCCACCAAAGTGCTGGCTCGAGCTGTGGGTTAGAAAAGCTGCTCACCAGAGCCCTGGATGAGCCACGAATGGGCACAAAACTGGCTTTCATAACATTGTTAAATGCTTCAATGAAGTTCTCATGACAATTTTGTTCTCATCTGCCTCCCCAAATGGGCTGGAGGCTGAGTTTGAGTGGCCAGGCAAAGAGACAGGAAGGTCTCCTTTCCTTTGGTGCTCGTTCCCAGGATGAGGGAAGGTGGCATCGCTGATCCTGAGCTGTGTGAAGGCTGAAAGAGGAATCTACCCCTGCTACACAAGCCATTTCAGCATGCGAGGTGGAAAAGGACTTTCCACAATCACAATCAAAAAAGAAAAAACCTAGGCAGGAAAACCAAGGGAAACCACAATCAGGAAAATCCTTTGTCGGAGTTTGCTTCCACGGTGTTCTTGGTTTGGGGGCTGATTTTGAACTGATAAAAGCAGCAGTTACAAGATTAAATCTGAAATTCAAGCTTGAATCGCCCTTTAGGCCAAACCCTGCCCAGACCCTTCCAGAGTGCTGAATTTGAACATAAGTTCTTGATCTGGATGGTGACATTCCTGCCCTAGAAATGTCCCAGCTTGCTTAGCTGGCATCTCCATGCCACCCCCTCATGGGTTTTTATGGCAGAAGGTAGTCCAGGAGCAGAAGGGATTCTCTGAGCACCCCAGAGACTCTGGATGGGCCTGGTAAAACCACACTGAGAATTTCTACGGTCAACAAATAGTTATGATTTTATTGAGTTGTAGAACACACAAGAAAAAAGTTGTTCTTTTTGAGTTACTGAGATTTTTTTTTTTAAGAATGAGAAAATCAGGAGCTGTCTTAATAAGGACTGTGGGTTTGCTGTTTTAACAGTGGGAATGTTAGGGCTTTGTTAGGAAGGCTTTCTTAGGAAAGCATCTGCTAGGAGAGGCCATGGCTAGGACATGGCAGCTTGTGACAGAAGGAAAAGGATGTCTTTGCCCTACCAAAGACCTCAAATCCAGCCAGAGAGCCCCGATGGTGCCAGGAGATGGGTCCTGATGAGACTCTGAGCATCCCAAGCCCAATTTCAGGGAGCAGTTGGAATCCAGCCTCCTTGAAGGGAAAACCCCAGTGCAAGTGCCCTAATTCCCACTGTGTCTCTGCCTGGAACATTCCTCGTCTATCCCTGCTCTCGGAGCCCTGGGAGGGAGAGCCCGGTGTGAGACCCAGCTCACCACGGGGTGATGTCAGGGCTGTCACCAGGCTCTGAGCCCGAGCTCTGCCCTGCCCTGCCCTGCCTCCTGCCTCCAGCACAGTTCTCCAGGACATGGGAGAACACGGCACACCTCAGTCCAGATTGCTTTTTCTTCTCTGTCTTCACCCCCTTGGTGGTTTTTTCACCCACTCCCACACATCCCTCCCCAACCCCTTACCTTCCCTGTCCTTCTCCTCCCCAAACCACATGCCCTTCTCTCTCCTGCCCAGAGGCTTCTCTTTGCTGCACTTTATGCCATTCCCTGCCAAGTTTCCTTAACCTCCAGCTCCTACTGCAGTCCCCAGGAAGAGCTGAGCGAGGAGAAGCAAGTGCAGCCCTTGCCAGGCTGTTGTTTGGTCTGTGCCCTGAATGCAGCTCTGTGTTCCCAGCCCGTGGCCTCTCCCCGTTGCCATGTGCCAGTGCTGTGCTGGAGCTGGGTTCAATAAACCCTGGCAGGCTCCCAGCATGTCTTACTGATTTTTCCCCCCCCATGTTTGTCTCTCATTACAGTGCAAATGAACGACCTTTATCAAGAGAGAAAGCAAACAGGATTTCACCTCATTATTTTCAGAGAAACTGGTTAGTCAGAGCCCACAGAAATCTGGGCAAACCTGTGTTTAAAGTCTGAGTTTCAATGCTTTTGATGGCAAATTTTAACCTGTAAGGGATGTTTGTGTCTCGCTGCTGCTTTTGGCCCAGGTTGGAGACAAAGCCAAGCAAGCACATGTGAAGTTTATATCCATCCATGTTTGCAGTTTTCCTGAAACTTCTGGAGTATCTCCTGTAAACTTAATTTTACTTTGATGCTACTTACAGTGATAACAAAGCAAATTGCTCCACACTTCCAGGGCTCTTTGTCAGGGATCTGTTTGACCTGCTCCAGTTAAAGCCTGGAGAATTTATAGAATCCTGGAATGGTTTGGGTTGGAAGGGACCTTAAAAATCATCCAGTTCCACCCCCTGCCACGGACAGGGACACCTTCCACTAGCCCAGGTTGCTCCAAGCCCCATCCAACCTGGCCTGGAGCAATTCCAGGGATGGGGACTCAAGAAGGCACGTAGGAAACAGCCTGAATTCCAACACAGAGGGCTGGGATTTTTTGGAGGGAGGGGGAAAAAAATCTGTATAAGCCAGAGAGGCTTTGCCTGAGAAAATGATCAGCATCTTATATTTTCACCAGACAGACTTTTTGCACATAGAAATTTGATCAAGAAGAGAAATGCCCAGCTATTGACAGAGGGCTGGTGTCCTGTTCTTTTTGGAACAGACCTTTTTCTCTTGCAAGAGCAAGGCCCATCCCTGACACCTGGAAATCAGCTCTGACACCACCAGTGCATGGGTTTTCTTTCTGGATTTGAGCAAGTGAACTTTTTTTTTCATGGAAAGGAATTTTCCATGAGTCTGAAAGAAGCAAGCAGCTAGGGAAGAGTTAACCTCAAGATCAGTTTTGTCCCCTCTTCTTCCCTTTCACCTTCTGCCAAGGTTTTGGGGGAAAAGAATTGCAGAAGAGCTGGTCTTTCCTTCTGCAGAAAATCTCCTGTTCCTTCAGTTCCACCACCATGAGTTGCTGCCTCCTGTTAGGCCAGGCTGTTGGGCTGGGTTTTCAGCAGCAAACCAGTTCTTCCAGTCGACTGGTCAGTGGTCCCCAGGAAAGCCAAGCTGTTGAAGCAGAACTGTTTACCCAGACTGAGCTCTGAGTACTTTCTAGAGGTGCTACAGAAGCAAGCAGTTTCCCAAGAGGGAACAGGGCTGAGGAGGAAAATATTTTCTCTGGAAATAAGAACTGAAGGGGTGACAAAAAGCTATGGGCTGTCAGAAGAATAAGCTGAATATTTCAGTGCACTGCTGATCCAACTCTGGCCTTGTGGTTGCACAGACAGGGAGATACATTCAAGGAGTCAGGAAGGGATGCACTTATTAAGGCAGTTTTAATGAGGTTAGCCACGATTCCAGACCAGCTTGTTACTGGGAACTTGTTGCCTGGCTGGGAAATTGCAGCCCCCAGAAGGATGTTGTTTATGATATTAGAAATCAATGTGCTCCAAGTCTGGAGCTTTTCATCCTAAACATTCCTGGGGATATTCACTGGGCAAGAACAAGCCCTTTACAAACCCTAAGTATTAGTGGGTAGCTCAGGTTGCAATCCTGAGGCTGACTTTCCCACTTGTATGCCAAGATAGAATCTCACTTTATTCTCCAAAGGCAGCAGCGGGGTGGGAATACATTTATTTTTTTTTGAAATGCTGGCCCCAGTCCCAGAGCTGTCCACGCTCCTGAAGCACCTTGCTGGTTGTGTGGGATGCTGTTGGAATGCCAGGATTTGATAGAGCAGCTCCAGTTTCAGAGCTGAGGGGTGTAATGAGGCGTGCAGAGTAACTGGAGTCTCCCTGCCGTGCGCTTCCCACGGGCTGGGGGAGCCAGAGGCTGCTCGGGAAACCACAGCCCAGGAGGTACATCCTCTCTGCCGGCTCCCAGCTCCATCTGCAGCCCTTGATTTCCCTGGCACCACGCTGCCTGGGACAGAAGCACCTGCAAGCTGTTCAGCCACACCTCCAGCTGAGCCACGAGTGCGTTGTGGTGGTCAGGAGTTGGGCAGAAAATGGAGTTTTGGACAACTTGGGTGCACCAGCAGGCCCGGTCAGTCCTGACTCCAAAAGGGCTGGGACTGAGTGTTTGTGCAGCTCCTCCTTGTGCAGGGAGAACTCCTTTTCTTCTCCGCTTGCTCCCGAGGGCAGGGTGGACAGTGCCATGGCTCCTGGCCCCTGACAAGCAGCTTGGTGCCTGCCAGGCCTGTGCAGACAGGCAGGACCCTGTGTCTCTGCAGCACAGCATGGTGAAAAGGCCATTTGTGGCTCCTCTGGGGCACTGACGAGCAATTAGCAAGTTTTGCTCATGTGACTTGTTTTAGTCTTTTGTGTAATTTCCTGACAGCCATAATGCTATGCCAGACCTGTTGCTCATTAGAGAGAAAACAGACCCTCTCCTGAAGGAGACATTTTGCTGTTTAAGCCCAAAACTCTTCTACAGCCCCCTGGAAATAGGGGCTGATGCTAAAAACACGGCTATGAGGTGGTTAGGGGTTAGTTGTGCAGGGTCAGTGGACTCCAGGGGTGCTGTGACCGGAGAAGGAGACGAGGGAGGGGAGGGAGGGAGGGAGGTGGGCTCTGGGCAGGGCTCAAAGCCCCAGCACAGTGCAGAAGCTGCTGGGCCCATGGGATGCAATTCCTCTCTTACACAGGCATGGGAAAGGCTGGGGTGTCCTTGCACTGCAACCACTCACTGAGGCCTAAAAACCCACGTGTGAATCAGGGCTCGTGTGGGTCGGGCAGAATTAGAATGAATCTTGTGAGGGAGAAGGTCAAGGTCAAGAGAGTAATGCCCCTTTTTTAAACATTCCTCCTCATCCTCTCCCAGCCTTCCATTTGGTACAATACTGGCATCGCTTTGCCCCTCTCTGGACACATTTGGAACCTGCCTGGGCTCAGCAGCTGGCCTAAGCCTGCCCCGGGAGCAGCTGACAGGACAGGAAACTCCCCTCCACCCCTGCACGGAGATACAGACTGAGAGTAAAAGACACAAGTGTGGTTCCCCCCCGCTCCCCCCCTCCCCTCCCGTCACTCACACCTCCCCAGCAACACCCCCGGTCACTTATGGAGATAAGCATCCAGCCACAGGGCACCAGATTTCTTCAGGGACCTGAGGGAAGGAAAGCAGGAGAAGTTTGTTTGGCTTGTGGATCTTGTGGGGTTTTTTCCTACAAAGAAGCCTGTTGCTCAATTTTAATGTGAATCATAGAATCCTGGAATGGTTTGGGTTGGCGAGGATTTAAAGAGCATTCAGTGCCACCCCCTGCCGTGGGTAGGGACACCTTCCACTATCCCAGGTAGCTCCAGCCTGGCCTTGGACACTTCCAGGGATCCAGGGGCAGCCACAGGTTCTCTGCCCAACCTGTGCCAGGGCCTGCCCACCCTCACAGGGAACAGTTCCTTCCCCATATCCCATCTAACCCTGCCCTCTGGCAGTGGGAAGCCATTCCCTGTGTCCTGTCACTCCATGCCCTTGTCCCAAGTCCCTCTCCAGCTCTCCTGGAGCCCTTTTAGGCACTGGAAGGGTCTCTAAGTTCTCCATGGAGCCCTCAGGACACCAAATGTCCTTCTGCAGGACAACAGATAGAGCAAGAGCTGGAGTGGGCAAGAACTTCACCTGATGCCCTCTGTGTTGTCTGCAGTCGCGTGGGCACTGTGTGGTGGGGTGCTGGCCATCACCCCACTGTATCTCAGTCCTGTGCTAGCTGGATTTGAGGACCAAAGTGGGTTTTGAACCAGTTTGCAGCTCTTTCTGCACATTATGGCCAGCACACTTTAATTTGCCTTTGCTTAGAGTGCTTTGTGCAGGAGATGCCTGGGCTGCAGAATGCATTCTCATGTTCCCTGTCATAAATTATTCCCCTTGGAGAAAGTGAGCCAGAAACATTAACACAGGGGCTGCTGACAAGGACTATTAGACTCGTCTCGAGCTCTGCCTGCAGGGAACAGCCTGTTGCTGCTGGCAGGGCTCTCAGGGCACACAGCACGGGCTGTAACCCGACTCGTGACCCTTTGATTCATCTCCCTTTGCAGCCTGGAGATCTGCTGCCAGCTCCCAGGAACACGAATCCCCAGCTGCCACAGCAGCCCTTCAAAAAGGCTGTTAGAAAACAGAGAATCATTTAGACTGGAAAAACCCTCTGAGACCACCGAGTCCCCAGCACTGCTGAGCCACCACTAAACCATGTCCCCAAGTGCCACCATCAGGTGAGTACCCATCTAAATGTTGGGTATTTTGATAGCAACAACACATTGGCATGGCATTTCTGAAGGGTCTACCGTGGCCTGAATCGTCTGTGCTAGAAAACACAGGCTGTCCCTCCAACCATGGTTTGCAGGTGATACCAGGAGGACCTTACCCAACAATGTCTACAAATGCCTTCCCAAGAGGCTTCTCTTCATACTGCACTCCATACTTGGCACATAAGGACTTCACCAGAGGTTTCACCTTCCAGAAATTGTGCCGTGGCATTGTTGGAAACAGGCTTGAAGAGAGAGAGAGAGAGAGGAAACACACCTGAGCAAACCCCATGAGACAACCCCCAAACCTCTGTGTGCATCCTCCTGGGGGCTCGTTAGGAGTGCTCCTCCTCCCCAGGCTGTGCAAGCAGCAGGAGGGGAGAAAGGCCCAGGCACACCCGTGTTTTACAGCCCTCTGCCCCAGGGAGGTTGTGAAAACTGCTTGTCCTGCTGTGCTCAGGACACGATGGAAGTCAGTCCATGCACGAGGGGATGCTCCAAGTGCAGTGTGAGGGCAGCAGGAGTGGCTGAGTGACTGAAAGGGCTGCCCACTTCCTTTGGGAAAAATTGTTGCTTGCCAAACTTTATCCCCAGTGGCCCCTTTCCCACTTCTAGAGGCTCACGAGATGGAGAAGCAGGTAAAGAAGGATTTGGGGCACCTTGCTCTGTGCTGTTCACTGGAGATTTCTGAAGCCTCACCCTAAAAGCCATCTCTTGTACATTTTATGGTGTCACTGGCCCTAGTTTTCAGATCTTTTCTGGAACCTGGTACCCAGCAGCTCACACAGTCCCCCACACTGGAAAGCTTTAGGGGAGAGCAGATTTCTCACACGGATACTCAAACTCAAGTGGTTTGCTTAGGATTTGAGCCCAGAGCCTTTGTACCCAGTAGGTACATAATGATAACTCCTGATTAACCCCCAAACTGAAATAGGGAGAGTGGAAGCTGAAGTGTTTGGGAGCAGGACCAAGCCCTGCTGGGTCTGTACTCACTGGTGCTCGATCTGGAAGTTCAGGTGCCCCGTGAACCAGTCGTTGAAGAAGGACTGCTCGATGTTGCAGGTGGCTGCCATCTGTGAGGGCAGGAGAGCAGCTGTGAGGATCTGGGATGTCACCCCCAAAGCAGACCAAAGCTGCTCCTGCCTGAGCTGTCAGAGCGCAGACACTGCTGTGGGGGCACCAAGTGGAGTTTTAGTCCTCCCCCAGAGCTTACCGGGGAGTAAACCTGAACTTAAGTCAAGGCAAACTCCATGGGTTTGACTGGTGGCAAAGTGGTGTGGCAATCCAAGCCCAGACTCCTAAATCTGAGCCTCTCCTCACGAAAATCAGATGGTTAACAGGAATACCAAGGTGGAAAACGGGGCATGGACACAAAGTCTGCTTTCCCAGCCCATCCGGGGAATTCCCAGTTTGTCTTAAGTGCAAGCTCTGAGTGTACTGGTAATATTTCTTAGCTATTCTTGCTATTAATGGTCATAAACTTGGGTATTTTTGCTTTGAGTGAATTCCATTTTGGAGGAAGTTTGGGGGGGTTTTCCCCCTCCCAGTTACCTGAGAGCTCAGCCAGTCTCTGTGCTTCTCAGAATCGATTTCCATGGGAATGTGATTCATCTGGGTGACCCACACGAACCAGTGGCTCTCCAGAAACCTTCAAAACCAGGAGAAATCATGGCAATTTATATCACAGTGGGGACATCAGGTGACTAGAGTGGGGTTTACAGGGAGCAGCAGGAGACACAGCCTGGGAGGAGGGTGTTTCTCTGAGGTATTGGAGTAAACTGTTCTCTCAGAACTGCTCAAACTCTCCACTCTGCCTTGGGGTTGTTTATTTAGAATGGGGTTTTTTACTACTTGTTGTATAAAATGGCATTTTTAGCACCTGTACAGCATAAATGCACTTTATTCTCTACCCCAAGGAGCTGATTTATTTTAGTTCCATTAATTTATGCTGAGATTTAGATGTATGCTGGCAAAGTGCTGCCTGGAATCATCCTTGTTCTGGGATGTTCACTTGCTCAAGTCCTCAGGCTTGTTTTCTGCAAGAGCTGAATTTGCAATTTTGCTTTTTTTTTTTTTTGCTTTTTTATTTTCCTTTCTTGCACTTTGAGCTTGATCAAAAATCTTGGAAAGAATGGGTTGGTTGTGATCAGTTTTTCAGCCTGATCTCAGACTGGAAGCAGCTACAGAATGACCTCCTCAGTAAACTGGAAAAAGGGGGGCCTGAGACATCCTGGAAGGATCCAACCACGACCAAAGTGGAAAAAATGCATAAATATGTTGGGCCAGGGCAGTGTGTGAGAAGAGAGAATGAAGAGAGCAAGGGGAATCCAGTGCAGGGGGAGATGCTGAGCCCCAGTACCAGCTCTGCCGCAGGGCCGTGGGATTTGGGAGATGAAGCTGAGGGAATAGCCAAGGAACCCAAGAAAGGGGCACAGCAGAGCTCCGAGGGGGTTTGAGCACTGGAGGGAGGGCAGAGCTGCAGGGATGCCCTTCATCTCCTACCTGACAAACGTGAGGAGACACAGGGAGCCCAGGAGGCCGTAGAACGGGATGTACGTGAGGAAGTAGCGCAGGTAGTAGCTGATGGCCCAGGCCAGGTCCTAGGGAAGACAGAAGGCATCAGGCACCTCTTTGTCCATGCCTAATGTGTCCTTGCTGGCAATTTTGGGGCCACTGGGCAATCCATCCCTCCCACCCCCTGCTCTGGGGTGATTCCCTATGGAACAGCCAGAGCCCATAGGGATGGAGGGGACGTTTCACTCACCGCCCAGAACCTGCGCTTTATCATGGTCGAGATGATTTGGATTTGGAAATACACAGGGATGAGCAGAGGTGGGAAGACTGCAAAGCAAAGGGAGATGTTTTGGCCATCAGAGGGGCTGGCAAGGCGTGTGACATGAGCGAGCCAGTGAGTTGGGAGCAGTCCCAGGGAACTGGGAAGAGGCTTTTTTTTTCCAAGCATCTCGCGTGGAGGTTATTCCCAGTCTCCATAGTTGCCCTTGCTTTACATGGCCATGCAGGCACATTCCAGCTGCTTGGATATCACTGACCTGCCCTGGGCACCTGCACAGAGGCCCTGGGGAAGGGTGGGGGAGCTGAGACTGTGTGCTGCCACAGAAAGGGCTGCAAGGGTCGGCTGCCGTTGCAGGGAAAGGGCAGGGGGAGCGCAGGTACTCACTGAGGAAGAAGTACTCGTGCTGGTGGTTGTAGGGCAGGTACTTCAGCTTCTTCTTGCCATACTGCAGGACACAGGAGAGAGCTCAGCCTTGGATTCTAGCACACGTTAAGAGCAGATTCTCTGCAGTATTTACTTATTGATTTATTTATTGGCTGCAGAGTTTTGACTGAATCCCTAGCACCAGGTCAGAAGCGTTTGGGGATGATTAAATATCGTGACCTTGTAGTTGTGCTAGGTGTGAGCTCATTTTTAAAGCCTGATATTTTAAAGCTTGATATTCAGATAATTTCTGTTTCCTTGAGAGCCTGATGGGATTTTAATGCCTTTCTCCACCTTCTGCCACACCTGTGGCCACCCTAAAAGCTGCTGTCACCTCCATCATCACTAATACAAGTGGCATAGCTATGAAGCCTGACCTTCTGGGGGTCACTGCATGGGGTGTCTGTGCACAGCAACGATCCTTGTGTAGTTTGTCATGTGAAACAGAAGCACCAGCTCCCCAGAGCTCACCTCCACAGTGACACACCTAGGGAAGGCTTGTAGCCCAAATAAACCAGGTACATCTTTCCCTCTGGGCTGAGCTCTGGAAGGCTCAGTGCTTGGCACCATCCAGCAAAGGATTGTATAGAAGAGTACTGGGGTAGACAGCTGCTGGCCTAGTATCTCAGATATTTTGAGGAGGAGGATCCAGTTTTCCTTGTTATCATAAAGGTTTAGGGTTTCCTTTTGCACAGCCTGCTTTAAACCCAGCTACCAAGGCACGTGGGTTGCATCTCACAAGAGCATGACACTGCTTGTGTCTTCCAGCTGATTTCAGACCCCAGGAGAAGGTTTTCATTGTGGCCATATATAAAACCCCTTCTGCCTCCTGACAATTCTCTCCACATGCTCATATAGGAGTGTATGTGTGCCCTACATGTCTCTGGAGTTCCTTTCTCAATAGTGTAAAAGCTGGGAAACCATTCCTAATGTTGTATTTCCCTGTGTTGGCTTTGCTGCAGGTGCTTCTTTGTTTTCTTTGGGTTTTTTTCATTTGCAAACTCAAAATCCTAGTTGCATTGTGAAAAAGACCAAGAGTGTTGCTAGTTGCATTGTGAAAAAGACCAAGAGTGTTGCATGGTTTAAGTCTTTGTGTAGGTTTTTTATATGTAGATAGTAAATATTATGGCTCCAGAGGAACCGATTGAATTAAAGTCACTTGATGTAGCCTGTCCTTGCACGTGCAGCATGTCAGTTAATGTAAAAAAATAAGAAAGTATTCTTATGCAAGTAACATCCCCTCAACTGCCTCTGTGGAGAGGACCTCGTGCAGATCATCTGGGGCACAGCTGGACTGACTAATGCTGGAAGATATTTGCTATGGAAATGGAAGATGAGTTTTGAAATGCTCCTGATGGAGGACTGAGAACACCACATTTCCCCCTCGTGCTGATACTTCAAGCCAGCAGGATGAAGTTCCCTTCAAGGGCTTTCTGCTTTCTTTCCAATCCCATCTGCATTATTTTCCCCAAGCTCCCCCAAACCACTTTCTCCTGTGGTCAGGACAGGAAATTATTAAGTCAGAGCTCCTGCTCTGCAGCCCAAGGGTTGGGGAGGGTGTGATGGCCAAACTCCTGTCAGAAGAAATCCCTGGATTAAACATTTCCTTTCCAGCATTCCTGGAAGTCTTGACTGTGCAAGTCATGTCTACCAATAGGAGCCAGCTCCTGGATTTGCACAGCCCTTCCCTGAAGCCCTTTGAGGACAGTAGTTTTCCATGTTTTCCCCACTTTTCCTTACCTCAACAGGCTGTGTGTCTCCAAGGACAAAAATATGCAGCATGTTCACATCTGGGTCCTTCTGGAAGATGTTGGGCTTGGCATGGTGTTGGAAGTGCCGGTGGTTCCACCAGTTTGCAGAGGCACCCTGGGCAGACACAGGGACAGGGGATTCATCTGTAGGGACCTCCAGCTCCTCTGAAGGTAGGATTACCCAATAATTTCTATAAACTAAACTCAGACTATGGACAAACTGTTATTTGCTTTGGAAATAGCAACAAGCAGGGAGTGGTTGAGCTGCTGGTTGCTATGAGACTGCTGCTTCCAGAGGGATGGCTCGCCCTCACTAAGGATCAGCCATATTGAAAGGCAGGCAATAAATACACTCAGAGAGAGTTATATGTCACTGTGTCTTCCCACACAGAATCCCAGAATGGTTTGGGGTGGAAGGGACCTTCAAGCCCATCTTGTTCCACCCCCTGCCCTAGGCAGGGACACTTTCCACTAGACCAGGTTGCTCCAAGCCCTGCCCAACCTGACCCTGAATGATTCCAGGGATGAATAGAATCATTTAGGTCCTGTAAAAGCTTCAAATCCAACCATGAATTTAACACTCCCAAATCCACCACTAAACCCTCTTGCTGCCTTGCCAATTATTGTCCTGGTTTCCCTGCTCTGCCTGGGAGGCAGCAGCTAGGATGAAAGGGGCTCCTGCTGCACGTGGATGAACTGCCTGGGCTGCACGGGACAGAAGCCCCGAGAGCATCTCGAATGGGTGGGATGTAGCAGGAGGGGACATTTGAAAGACACAATTCCTATTGGAGTGCACAGTGGAAATACGGATGTAAAAACCCCCTGCGGTTTCATAAGCTTTGTCCTCAGCTGGTATAAAGTGGAGTGGTTCCACTGGAACTTGTGGAATCATCGAATGTGAGTACAATCCCTTCTCTCTTCTGCACCACGTGCAATGGTCACAACTCCTTTGTGCATCTGCTGCCTTTGGGAAGGTTAAGAGCTGCCCTTTCCTACCCTGACACAGCCAAAGGGTCTTTTCCACAGAGCCCTGCCCCCAGAGTGTCCTTTACCTTCAGGTGTCCAATGACGAACTTGTGCAGGATGTGGTTCCAGGAAGATTTCTTAAAGACAGACAGGTGTCCAAAATCGTGTTGCAGCCACCCTGCCTGGGCCTGGGATGAAGGGAAATCAAATGGTTAGGAAGCTGTTTGGAATCAGAGTTAAAAAGAAATGGAGATAGAAGGTACATTGTGAGTGTGAGGAAGAGAGGGAATTAACTGAAGTGAGGAGCGGAGCATTAAATCAGGGAATCATTCAGGTTGGAAGAGCCCCTTAAGATCACGAATCCAGCCATAAATCAAACACTGCCAAATTCACCAAGATGAGAAAGGAAAAGAGAAAGAGGTGAGAAAAATGCACGAGCCACAGTCAGCAGTGCCAGGAGGCTCCACAGTGGCAGAAGTTGTGAATATTTTCCCCTGGTGTGACTGTTTTGCACTGATAAGCGATGTCACGTGGAAAGTTCAGCACACAGAGTGATTTGTGCAGCCAGTGGGCTCCGTCCCTGGGAGTTCTCACCTGGGAGGTGGTGAGGATGCAGGCCAGGAGCAGGGTTGGGATCCAGCCAGTACCAAAGTAGGAAACCATCAGCCAGGACAACACTTCCAGTGCAATGATGTGGCCCAGGTAAAGAGAGAAGAACAAGGGACTTGCTCTGAACAAGTTCATGTCCTCCGCTGTCTTCCGCAGGGTCCGGAAATCCTCCACGAGCTGCGACTGCGAGAGACGGGCGGGAAGAGCTTGTGAGTCGAAGGAAGGGGGAGTTCCACGCTAAGGACTCTGCCTGCTTCTCCAGATTCACCTCGTATTCCAGCTTTTCACAGCCTCCCCATGAATAAACATCCCGGCTGGGCTGAGCCCACAGCCCGACCTTGCGCACCTTGAGCCGGGAGAGTAATTCAAGCCTCCTGCAGTGCCTCTGTCAGGAGTCACATCCCCTGATGACTCCTGTCTTCTGAATGAGCTTCCCAAGTGCTCAAGAGAAGCTGGAGAAGGAGAGAATTCAGGGCTGCCATGCAGCATTCCAGAGCTCTGCTGAGGAGCACCCAGTGTGGGCGCCACAGTGGTCCCTTCGAGCTGTGGGTCATCTGCCATGCACTCCTCCGTGAGGAGCATCCCTGGGTCACCGGGGGCACTGCTGGCTCCTCTCTTGGGAGTGCCACAGATATGTCATAATCATGGCCAGCCACAAACAGCGGGGCAGCATTGGGTTTCGTGGCAGGAGCTCCAGGCCTGAATAATGGATGAGAAGTCTGGCAGTGACACAGGCAGCTCTCTGAGGACGGGGAGTGGGTGCAGAAGGTGCTTGGTGGGTTGCTGGTCCTTGACACAGCCACCAAAATGAGACAGCTGGGTCACCTCTGCTCGTGCCACTCTGGGCACAGAGGACGCTCTGCAGAGCTTTGCTGGGACTGGGCTCGGCAGGAGCCTCAAAGAGGCATTTCCCTGGGACTGATCTGTCAAAGGGAGCTGCAGAGCAAACAGGGAAAGAGGTTCAGGTCTTGGTGAGGTGGTGAATGCCTGTTTGGAAGCTGTTCAGACTTGCTTGCCTACTGCTCTCCTTCCCCCACGACAGGGAAGCGGGGACATGTGTTAGAGCTTGTCACCAGAGAAGGAACAGCAGAAGGGACCCCAGTCAGCAGAGCTGGTGCACATTTCCCACTCCACGTGTCTCAGTCCCCATTTCCCTTGAGGATGGGAGCCTAGACATGGGCTGCTGGTGGCTCTGCACAGACAGTCTGAACACATCACCCCACTCCCACAAACACTGGAATCCATACTGGGATGTGCACACTGCTACCTGGAGATGTTCAGCCCCTGAGAACTGGAGCTGCCTGTAGTGAAGAGACCTGCCTCTGACTTGGAGAACATCCCAAGAGGGAAAACTGGTGGGAATACCCACCACGACGCCCAGGTCAGAAACAAATACTCACGTTTTTACCTCGGTCCTGGCTGGGCTCTCCCGGAGCAAGTTCTCCAATAAGCAATGGCTTGAGAAACTTTTGCACCAAGGTGGGATTGATATGGAAAGCCTGGAATGCATCCTGAAATGGGAACAGGAGTAACTGTGAGATTCAGGAGCTGCTTCCTATTCACTGTGTCATTCCTACCCACCTCCAGCAGCTGTGCCCACCACGTGCCTGGGAAAGAGGGCTGGGAGGTGACCTCCACCTCTGTGACCACTGTTTGGGGCCTTAATTCCACTACAGCCTCAAGGATTTGCTTCCCTGTTCTCAAGGGAACAATGAGACCTGGGAAATTATCCAGCCATATGGTGAAAGGCACCTCAAGAAACGTTTTCTAAGCAACTAAAGACTTAAACCCTGTTAATTCCCTCAGAAGGTAGGCAGGGAGGAATTTGTGCAAATCCCTACTAGGTTATAAATACCTTGGAAAGTCTGATGCTGGAGAGGGGGTGACTGTGGTGACTGAACCTGGACATGACTGCACATATTAAAATACCAACCCCCCCAGCCCAAAAATACAAAAAACATTAGTGGATGTAGATCCCAGCAGTAAAACAGCTGAGGGAAAGTGGTGACTTTTTATTTTGGAGCCTGCCTTTCTCCTTTGGTGCTGTAAGAGGAGTAACTGAGTCCTCCCTTCACTCTTCTTTATTCCAGAACCACATTCTAGATTTATTGGCTGTTCTGTCTCCCTGCAAGTCTTAGAGAGGAACCCAACGATGCTGAGCAGGTTAGAAATCTTCAAATTACAGATATCAATATGTGTTAAGATTCCTGTCATTTCTCCTGCGTGTTTTCTGTTCAGGACACGCCTGGAACGTCGGGTGCATTTCACTGAGTCTGTAAGGCTTGGAAATAGACATAAATAGTTTGTTAAGCTTCAGCAACAGAATCTAATTGAGCGATGAAACTTAATGTTGGTGAAACTTAGGACATAAGTCCTATCCTAGACACTCCTGAGGCCGGAAAAGCAGGAACTCAGATGGAACATGATTTTTCTTATGTATTTTCAAGACGACTTCTAATATGAAAGAATAATGCCTTGTTTGTAGAGTTGCTTTGATCCTGCCACTCATGAGTTTACCCAGCTCTTCTTTTTCTCTGCTCCTTGCCCTTCCCACATGTTTTTTCCCACCTGTATCCTGCAGGTGCCTAATGGGAACATATATTTGACGTGAGCAGTGAGATCTTGCC
Organism: Anabacerthia variegaticeps; assembly: GCA_035583185.1. NCBI lineage: Eukaryota > Metazoa > Chordata > Aves > Passeriformes > Furnariidae > Anabacerthia > Anabacerthia variegaticeps. The sequence continues at coordinate 7,975,932 of JAWWEW010000165.1, read as the reverse complement.
CAGCCCTCCTTTCATGCCAAGGCTTCATTTTTGACCCCAAAGGCAGTGATAGGGACAGAAAGTTGACCAAGATCAGAAATCCTTTCCCTGTCCTTGCCCTTTTCTTTCTGCACAGATTTAACTCTTGGAATTCACCTAGGACAGCTGTAGAGGTTAGTTCCATGAAATGCTAAGAGCAGTATGGAAAAAGAGAGTTAAAAACAGGAGTCAGGAGTACCATGTTGCAGCCTTTCCACCTTTGTCCCATTCCCTAACAATTGTGGGGACCAACTAAATCTCCCTCCTGGTTCTGAAGAGACAGGACAGTCTGGAAAGTGCTCCCTGTGTCCAGCTGACCCTTCTGGGAGCTGACCTACATCAAAAGACCTGGGTCTCAAAGTCCACCAAAACCAACAGAAACTTTCACCTGATTCCAAGGCTTTGGATTGAGCCTTGAAATAATACTCTGACCACAGCAGTTTTGCTGTGGGAGGTAATACAGATGTGTACTTGCAAATATATACATATTTGTAAACAGTTATTGTGGCATTTTCTGCTCTTGGCCCCACAAATATGTCACTGAAATGTTCACTCCGGGCCAATTTGCAGCTGGGGTGAAAGGGGAAAGAAGAGCAGAATGAGTGAGAAAACAAAGAGCTGACTGTACCTTTGCAATTTTGTGGGGGAAGAAAGGGATAGAGGGAGAGGGTGAACACGTAAGAAGAATGTTGACCCAGTATTATTTATACCTATGGGGAAAATATTTGGAGGTCTGACTGGGTACTGCCTGTCACTGTGCTGGAGATGCAGCTTGTGTTGTGTTAATTTAGGTGTATTAATATGCCTAAAAGGTATTTTTGTGTACCTGAAGCTTCCCTGATAGTCTGTTTTCTAAACATGCCTATAAATGCTCTGTCATGCCTTTTCCAGGGCTTTCTCCTTCTTCTGCCCCTGAACTGAATAGTTCAATTCTTCCTGGGTGGGATGAAAGGAGTGGAATTGGTCAGAAATGCAAATGTGGCTGTCAAAACACAGTTGTTACTCAACAACAGATGTTTTTATTAGCTATATGTCGTGCATCTCCCTTATTAATAGGTCCTGGATATAAGATAGTAGCTGAATTTTGGGATTGTCCTCAGTTTTGTACTAGAGGAGACAAAAAGCAAAAGGCAGTCTCTGGGGATTGCTGTGTGATTTTGGCACTTGACCTCCCAGCTTTGTGATCTACTGACCAAAAAAGCTGAAGTGTCTTACGGGATATGGGCAAGTGGTATTTATTCCAGCTCCTTTTGGTGAAAACAAGCTTTGTACAATTGAGATATGAACTGTACCCGAACATGTGGAGAGCAGTCAGCACAGGGATGTTCTTTCACATCCTTGCACACCTCTGACACAGAGGGATGCAGGGTGTCCCTGCCTTCCTGTTCTGTGCATGAGGTGACACCACAACAGTGTCTCGGGCTAGGATGTTGTGTTACAGTGTGGCCTAAAAACCAAGGAATGGTTTGGATTGGAAGGGACCTTAAAAACCCCCTCGTTCCAGCCCCCCAAGGGACACCTTTCACTAGCCCACATTGCTCCAAGCCCTGTCCAACCCAGCCTTTCACACTTCCAGGGATGGGACAGTCACAACGTCCCTAGGAAATCCATTGCAGGGCCTCATGATCCTCACGGGGAAGAATTTCTTCCCAACATCCCATCTAAACCCATGCTGGGAAGCCATTCCCCCTTGCCCTGGCACTCCACGCCAGTGACACCTGTCGCCAAGGAGAAGCTGAGGAAGATGGAAGCCGTGTATAAAATAGGGATGTGAACATTTTCATCACGGCCTTTCCCTTCTCCTGAACTCTTCCAGTTGTGATACCTTGCCACAGAGAACAGAACTTGTCAGCTAAGCCTCCACAGGGTCAAGGCCAAGCCTTTCTCACCCTGAATGAGAGGGGTTTTTGGCAGCAAGCTGTTATTCACCACAGGGAAGCTGGCAAAGTGATGCCAATCCCGTTTTTAGTGCTCAGAGTGGTGATTTAACAATTTCAGAGCCTTTTTAAGACCGTGACTTCATGGCACGAGGTGGGTGGGGAGGTGGGAGGAGGACCAGCAACCCTGGGATCACCAACCTGTGTTCCAGCCTCCCTTTTAAGGATTCCAGACAAACGCAATGGCTGATGCTTTTTGGTTTCTATTGGGGATATTGGAGTGAAATTCTTAGGGATAGGAGTGAAATCCCTCCGATTTCACCAGCTCTGTGTTTTTTAAGCAGTTGGAAGTGAAACCTGGCCCTTCTTTCTGAGGGAGAAAGTGATTCATTGCAGAGGATTTACTGGAGAGGGACAGAAATGCCAAAGCGTGGCTCAGTGTTTCAAGGGAAAAGAACGGAAAAGAACCCTGGAAGGCAGGGAAAGGGGAGACTCAGGGAAAGGGGAGGTTAGTGGTTCTGCCAAACCGTTTTGTCACACGTGGAACCTCCTCCTTGCCGAGGTGTCAGAGGCTCTGCGAGACCCAGAGTTAATGCCACTGCTTGGTCTCGGCACATTTGGGGAACAGCTCCGAGGCCGACTGAATTTTATTAACGTGCCCTGAGGAGCGAACGCAGCTCTCTCTGGATGCACTTCTGAGGAAGGTGGGTTTGAGGGGAAACCCCAGAAAACAAGCCGTGTATTTCTAATTTGTTCCTTTTCCAAGGCTGGCTAGGGTTTTTTTGTTGTTTGGTTTGGTTGGGCTTCTTAATTTTTTAAGTCGCTGAAACCCGAGAGGCGGCTGAACCCAGCGCAGCAACAGCTGGAGCAGCAGCAAAGGCTTTGCTTTATGTTTCTCCCCCTCCCTTTTCTGTAGCAACCTGGAACTCAATCCCCTCGAGAATTCTCTCCTGGGAGGGGGGGAGAGCTAAAAAGCGCCTTGTTTCAAAGCTCACCGTCCTCACAGAAGCGACTCGGAGGCGCAGCCCGGCCTCTCCTTACCCCTCCCGTGCTCGGCTCCGTGACTCCGCATGTCACACCCGCCGGCCAAGGGCGCGTTTGGGGCGCTTCGCTCCCGCACCCCGCGCTCCGCCCGAGGGACAAAGGCACACCAGCGGGGCCGGAGCTGCGGGGCAGCCGCCTCCACTGGCACCGAAGCTGTTCCGCCGCTCCGAGCAGCCGCGGGGCTGAGCTGGGTGTCCGGCAGGTGGTGGGGAGGTGGGGAGAGGGAAGGAGCCGCCGGAGGATGCTGCCGGAGCCGGCAGAGCCGCGGGGTCGCTGCTGGGGTGGTCCTTACCGTGGCATCCTCGCCGGCGCAGTGGCTGATCACCCGCTGGCCCCCCGGGTGTCTGCTTGCCCACTTGGTGACATTGTAAACCTTCCGCTCTATCACCAGCCACTTGTCCGTCCTCAGGTTGTGCTTCTGGATCTCGTCCCAGGTGTAGAAGCGGATCTGCGCCGCCGGCTCGCCCGAATCCCCGCCTTGCTCGCCCCCTTTCCCCATGGGGCCGCTCGGCTCTTTGTCTCCTTGCCCAAAAGAGGGAGGCGGGGAGGGGGGACCTGTCCCTGCGCTTCTCGGGGATGTGCCGGACGGGAAGGGCTTTCCTTGCGGGATTTCACTCAGCTGATGCCCTGCTCTCTCCCTTCGCCCTCGCTCATGTCCTCCCTTCTCTTTGTGTCTCGCTTCTCAGCCCTTGGAATCTCTCCGCCTGCTCGGAAGTGCCCCCTAGGCTGGCTGTCCCCGCACTGGTGCACTTTCTCCTCGCACATAGCCCTGTTTTGTGGGAAGCTCGGCCCCTTCCAACCCCCCCGCACGCCCCTCTCGGGCATCCTCCCACCCTCCAGCATCCTCCTCCCAGCCCGGCATCCTCCCACCCTCCAGCATCCTCCTCCCCGCCCGGCATCCCCCCCTTTCCCCGGCATCCCCCCCCGATGCGGTGCCGCCGGTGTTCCCGGCGGGATCAGCCGAGTCCCAGCGCCAATCCCGGCTGTCCCGCCGCCCTCCCGCTCCCGCCCATTGGCCCGGCCCGATCTTTCGAACCCGGGGCGGCCGCGGGTCGTCGTCGTCCTCCTCCTCCTCCTCGTCCTCCTCCTCGTCCTCCTCCTCCTCCTCGTGCTCCTCCTCGCTCTCGGCTTCATGTCCTCGAGATCTTTACTCCTGTTTTAAAGAGCTGCCCCCACTTCCCCCTCTTTCTTTTGTGTGTGTGTTTTCTTTTTCCCCTTTTTCTTTTCTTATTTTCATTTGCCTTTCCCCTTCCTCTCCCCCTTTTTCTCCCTTTTGTCCCTCTCCGTCCTCTCCCCTTTTCTGCCTTAATCTCTTTTTCTTCCTTTTCCCTCCTTTCCTCCCTTCCCCATTCCCTCTCTTTTGCCCTCCCTTTCCCTCTCTTTCCCCCTCTTTCCCTCCCCTTTTCCCCATCTATTTTCCACTTTCCCCCTAATTTTCTCACCTTCCCCCCTATTTCCCCATCCTTCCCTCCCATTCTCCCTTTCCCCCCTTTTTCTTCCCTTCACCCCCCTTCTCCCT
>JAWWEW010000165.1:7841456-7964301 GCA_035583185.1 Anabacerthia variegaticeps | reverse complement strand
AGGAGCGCTGGCTGGTGATCCACAGGAAGGTGTACGACATCAGCCACTTCTACCGGAGGCACCCGGGAGGCTCCCGGGTCATCAGCCACTACGCCGGGCAGGATGCCACGGTGAGCGGGCCGGAACGGGGAGACCATCGCGGCACCCCCGGGGTGCGGGGGGACCATCGCGGCACCCCCGGGGTGCGGGATGCAGGAGGGATGCTCGGAGGGAGGATGGCTCGGCTCGGAGGGGAGCGACCCGCCCGTGGGTAGCGCCTTTAACGGGATATCCCGTTCCACACACACACACGGACCCCGGTATATATATATATATATATATATATATATATATATATGTATATGTATATATATATATACACACCCCTATGCAGAGGAATATACACACCCCGCGTGTGCTCTCGGGGGGGGTGTGTGTGTGTGGTTTGTACAGCGTTTCTGAGGGAATTATTAAAACCCGAGCAAATGGGGCATTGCCCTGGGCCGGGGTTGGCGGGGAAGCCTCACCGATTTTTGCAGGCAGAGTCAATGAGAATATTCGGGTTTTCACGCGTGGGTTTCGCAGGGCTGTTGTTTGCGGGTGCACGGACACGCTCTCGGCCTCCTGGAACTTTAAGGAGCCCAGCACGGTGTTTCCAAGAGAAGGCACCAGAGCGGAGGGTTCCTGAAAGTCGTATTTCAGTCACCAAAAGAGATGAATCACCCGTGCCTGAACGCCAGCGAGTGCTGTTCGCGCTGGGTGTGGGGGGGCTCCGTTCTGTGTCTCCTCTCTTTGTCTGCCTGTGGGTTTCACAGAAGAAAATGAATGTTTCCAAATGTACCTGTTTGGACGCAGGGGGTGAGCATGGGCCGTGAATCTGCCTCTCAAGTGCTTTTGGTGGGCTGTGTTTCAGTTCTGTCCCGAAGCAGAAAGGACAGAGGTTGAGATCTCCATGTGGAGATCCCCTCACACAAAGATCATTTAAAGCCGAAGATAAGATGTGAATTTGCACACCCGTCGTGAGGTCATGATGCACATGAGCGTTTTCAAAGCCCCATCACTGGCGCGGGTTGCCCAGAGAGGTGGGAGATGCCCCATCCCTGGAAGTGTCCAAGGCCGGCTTGGATGCAGCTTGGAGCAACCTGGGACAGTGGACGGTGCCCCTGCCCACGGCACGGGGAATGAGATGAGCTTTTAAGGGCCCTTCCCACCCGACCCTTCTGTGGTGCTGTGACCAGAAAGGGGCCAGCATGTGGTGTGAGCACGGTGGGATTGCAGCCAGCTGCATTCCTTAGGTGATACCATCAGTGTCACTGCTGGGGACAGTAGAACTGCTGACCACTCAGGAACCCCTGCCAAGTTTTGTTTTCCAACAGTTTTGTCCTGGGGGTGAAAAGAACGAGGCTCCTCAAACCCAGGAAAAGCTGGCAAGTGAAGAAAGGACACTTTTGGTTTGCCGGGTGCCGCTGGAGTGCTGTGATTTCTGGGAGGTGCAATCAGCACTGCCAGGTTTTACAGCCTCCCTGGACAGGATTGGTTTAAATGTGTGGTACTATCCTCCTCTGCTCTGCCCACATACTCCTCCCTATTCTTCTTCCCCTTTTCCAAAGAGAAAATGCAAATGTTGGCTCCCCTCTCTCCTTCCTCCTTTATTCAGTAACCCTGAGCAGAGAGGATGCTACAGCTGACCCAGAGCTGGCAACATCAGCCAGTTTTTTAACCCTATTCCTGACTGGAGATCTTTTAAAAGCGTAATTTGTTTTAAAAGCACTCAGTGATGACCTAGTAATTATAGTAATAAACAATGCATGGTTCAGGAAGGTTACAAAGTGATGCACAGCAGGCAAATATTGTCTCAGAAAAGGAAAAAACAACTTCCTTAGGCTGAGGGAGATTGTAAATAGATGCTGGGAGAGAAATGAAAAAGGAGATAAATGGGATATCTTCAGTAGGAATTAGATGTCAAACTGCCCTGTGTGCTCAGAGGATTTGTAATTTAAATATAGGGGTAGAGTTTATAGTGATAACAGTTATTTTTTTCACCTGTTTGCCATGGAGATGGACATTACATTTGAATTGTAAAAGTCATTGATTTCCCTACCAGGGATCTTTTGAACGGCAGGGCTGGAAAAAGGCCTGAAAGTGAGACAAAGAACTGAGCTTCAAGTCACAGAATCACAGACTGGTTTGGGTTGGAAGGGACCTTTGAGACCATCCAGTTCCAACCCCATTCCACAGGCAGGGGCACCTTCCACTGGCCCAGGTTGCTCTGTGGTCATTTCTGGTGTGAAGAAAGCAGTAAGATGTGTGGCAGTAAAACCTGGCTGGGCCATCTCCCTTAGCTGGGTTGCTTTCTGCTGAGTCCAGCCTACCATGAAATCTATTTCTTTTGCTGCCTCCTGAATGATTGGTTTTCTTTCTCCTGTTCCTGTGTCTGTTTCAGGATCCTTTCATTGCTTTTCATCTTGACAAGACACTGGTAAGAAAGTACATGAGCCCACTGCTGATTGGGGAACTGGCACCAGATCAACCCAGCTTTGAGCCCAGCAAGAATGTAAGTGTCTTAAAAACTTGGGATTTGGGTGGCAATTGTGCTATTTAACTCCTCTTGGTGGCAGCCAGAATTCCCTGGACATAAAATGACAGCCTCTGCTGGAATCACCATCTTGGCTGAAGTTTCCCCTTCACTCCATGCCATTGTTAGTATTTTTTGTGAAGATTTATCTCCAGGTGACCCTCAGCTTTTCCCCTTTTCATCCTTCAGAAGGGGAACTGAGCTGCTCTTGGGGTTCCTGAGGCATTTCCTGACCAGCAGATCCTTTTGTGTCTTCCCCAGAAAAAGCTGGTGGAAGATTTCCGTGAGCTCCGTGCCACCGTGGAGAAAATGGGGCTCCTCAAGCCCAACCACACCTTTTTCATGCTGTACCTCTGCCACATCCTGGTGTTGGATGTGGCAGCTTGGCTCACCATCTGGTATTTTGGAGCATCCACCGTGCCTTTCCTCTTCTCTGCCGTGCTTCTTGGCACTGTCCAGGTAAGGAGCTGTGGAAAATAAGCCCCAAACCTCAAATCTGGAACTTAGGAGGAATCCCACTGCGCACTCCCCAAAATGCTGCTTCTCCCCGGTTTCCAACCAGAGGGGCAAGACCACAGAGCCACGACGTGCTGCTGGCTCAGAGCAGACTTTGCCCTGCTTTTCCCTTCCCCTGTTCCATGAAAACCCTCCTTATTGCAGCCCTCCAGCCCCTGGGAAAGCCGTGCTTGGCTTTGGAGCATCCCAGTGCCAGAGTGCCAGAACTCCAAGGCTGTGTGCGGGGGCCAAGCCACGGCGTTCCCATGGGAACTCACAGGGAGCCAGAGGAGAGGCCAGAGCAGCTCTCAAAGCCCCAGCTATTCCTCCTGTGGCCGGCTGATCCCCTTGGAATTACAAGTACTCGGAGGAGGCAGCAGCAAGCTGCTCCTTAAAGGAGACTTTGTTGCCCGTCTCAGTGCGGTCTTGTGAGGGAATAAATGCTGTCTCTGAGCTCCCGTGGCTGGTTTTTTCTCCCAGGACTTCTTTGCTTCCTCGTGAAAACAACTATCCAGGACCAAAAGTCATTAGGCAAAGTCTGGAGTGTGCTGGTTTGTAGTAAAAGAGGAGTGTCTGGAGCAGGTCCTGGTAGTGGGAGCGCTCTTGCTGTGCAGGGATACCTTGTGAGGAGCGTGGGAGTGGGAGAAGAAAGCCCTTTTCAGATGCAGAGCCTCCTGACAGTTCTTTTTTCTCCCCATCAGCACTGTTGTGTTTATTTTTTTCAATTCCAGGCCCAGGCTGGCTGGCTCCAGCACGATTTCGGACACCTCTCAGTGTTCAGCAAGTCCAGGTGGAACCACTGGGTGCACAAGTTCGTGATCGGCCACCTGAAGGTGGGCACTGGGAGGGGCTGCAGGGCAGGAGGGGGACAAAGCAGAGCCAGGGAGCTGCTGGAGGAGGAGGACTAAAGGCAGAGGGACACATCTTCTTTAGGACCCTCTCCTCTCATGTGTTCCCTCCCACAGGGAGCCCCGGCCAGCTGGTGGAATCACCTCCACTTCCAACACCACGCGAAGCCCAACTGCTTCCGGAAGGACCCCGACGTCAACATGCACCCCTTGTTCTTTGCTTTGGGAAAAACCCTCTCTGTAGAGGTGAGGCCTCATAGAAACTGGGAGGTTACAGCAGTAGGATTCATATTTGGAAAGCTGCACAGAGCCTGGAGGCTACAGAGCGTTTTGGTGCAGTCAGCAAGTTTGACCCAGGGCTATTTTGCCTTCCGCTCATATTCCTTAGTAATACCTCGATATTTACGTGCTTCTGAGACCTGTATGTCCTTCAGATTTCACTACAAGTTATTTTTGCTGTCTTTGAAAACGAGAATGAAACATCTGCTACGATTACAAGTTCGTATTGCCCTGCTGAGACACTTGCACTTGTATAAAATTACAAGTTGTTCTCCCTTTTCCAGGCTCGGTGTGACTAATTGTGGTGATTTGGGGAATGAAGCAGCAGATGACAAGCCAGGGCTGTCTGGAACTTTTACAATCACTGATCAAAGAAGCTATTTTAGTGGTCTCAGCCTGACAGTGGGTGTCAGAGTGGCTCCCATCTGGAGTCCAGCTCTATTTCTGGTGCAGCTCGGAAGATAATTGAATGGTTTTGGCATTTGCTGGTTCTTTAAAAAAATAGCTGTAGAAGTTCACAGTGTCACTTGGAATGCTCTGATTTGCATTGAAATTAAGGGATGGGCTATTGGGAATTGGTTTGAACATGTACAGGGATAGAATGGCATTCCTGAGGAAGTCAGTGATGTGATCTATTATGTTTATACAGCACACACTGAAAAATTAGCAGTCTCAGAGGGAGGATAATCTATTCACTCTCATTCCCATGGACACAGTTTAATGTTTAGATGCTCATTTATCTCTTTGGAAACCAATGGCAAGTAGGTGGGAGCTCCACACACTGTCTTCTTTATTAATAGTATCAGAGGTTGTGTTTTGGAGGTGTTTTTTTTCCTGAAACTCTTTGGCAGCAAACTGTTCTCAGTGCCTCGAGTGGGTTTTGATTTAAGCATTTTCAGGCAGCTTGTGCCCTCTGCAGGGATGCAGCTTCCTCTGCAGGTCCCTGCCTGTGTGCAGGGGACTGCCCAGCCTCTGCTGCACCCAAGGCAGGACGAAAACTCCTTATGGCACTCCCACACTGAGTGATTTGCTTCTTTTAACAGCTCGGTGTGCAAAAGAAGAAATTCATGCCTTACAATCACCAGCACAAGTACTTCTTCATCAGTGAGTAACCAGCCCTCTGCAGCTGCCTGGACAGCAGTCACTCAGCCCCTTCCCTCTCCAGCCCATCTCCCTGGGGTCATTAATGCCTCTGAAATGTGTTTTTCCACTCCAGTTGGTCCCCCAGCCCTGGTGCCTCTTTACTTCCAGTGGTACATCTTCTACTTCGCCGTGCAGAGGAAGCAGTGGGTGGTAAGTGAGCTCCCTGGGTCCGGGGGTTTCAAATGCTTTTTAGAGACTTTGGGAAAAACCCCCAGGAAAACAAGAAGTTTATTCTCTGAGATGGGGTTAGAGAGAGGGCATCCTGCTGTTTTATCCCTGCCTGGGAGGTGGGACACCCAGGAGAAACTGCATATGAGGGAAAGAAGAGACTGGAAGGAACGTGAAGTGGAACAAAAAGGGACGAGGTGGAGGAAAACTGGAGCTCGTTATGCTTTTAATTGGCTGGGGTTTTGCTTTGCTCACTGCTTGGTTTGTCTTTAGATCCAAGGAAAATGGGAGGCTTTAGGGCTTGTCCTGGCTGGTGTGTGCCCCGTGCTGGGCTCATAAACCCAGCATCATTCCCGAGCACAGGAGTGCCTGGTGTCGGGTTGCTCTGTGATGGGGCCAGGGAGGAAGAGTCAGTTCACAGAAGGAGGTTTTGAAGGGGGTGATGGTAAATTCAGAAGCCAGAAATTCTTCCTTTTAATGAAGTTTTCTCTGTTCCCTGGATTACAGGACCTGGCCTGGATGTTGTCCTTCTACATCCGATTCTTTCTCACCTACTTGCCCTTCCTGGGGGTGAAGGGTACCCTGGGGCTCCATCTCTTAGTCAGGTATTGTTCCACTCCTAATTCCAGCATTTTCTTTACCCAGTTTTTGTCAGGTTTTCTTCAGCCTCCTGATTATCTCTCATGGCTGCCTGTTCTTCTCTCTCCTTTCAGCAAGACAGAGGTGGTTTTGTCTTTTGTGCCTTTAGGAGGTGGAAGGCGTGTGTAGGTCTGATCTGATCAGATGTTTGGGGTTCCCGGTGTTCATTTTGTCACCAACAAAACCAGCTTGTGTGTGTACAAGGGCTTTGTGACTTAGCTTGGCTTGGGTGGGAGATCTGTAATGGTTTTGTGTGTGTTTGTGTGCACAGGTTTATAGAGAGTAACTGGTTTGTCTGGGTTACACAAATGAATCACATCCCGATGCACATCGATTATGATAAGAATGTGGACTGGTTCTCTACCCAGGTAAGACCTTTCTCATGGAGATCTGTGGCTCTGAGGGCAGAAGTTACACTTGTGGGTGTGGAGAGTCCAAGGGAGCTGCTCCCACGAGTGGTGGGAACACAGGCGGCTCGTTCTCCCTGGGTGGAGTGATCAGTGCCACGAAGGAGGGGCAGAAGTGGGACTGACTCTTCAAATGCTGAGCACAGAAGCCTCAGGGGGCATAATTAGGGATGCTACAATGCCCTTCAGAGAGTGCATGGATGAGCCACATCTCTCTTGTGCCGTGGTTTGTTTTAGTTCTGAAGTCACTACACATTTTTTCGAGTGACAGAGGTGAAAGTTGTGGTTGTTGTGCCTTAACCCAAGTCTGTGCTCTTAAGTTCCTCACAGTCACATATCTCAGCTTGGCCACCTCTTGGAGCTGCTGTGTTCAGCCAGAACTGCCATGATGAGGAGCCTGTACCTGCCTGCAGCTGTGTTGGAGAAGGGGCATTCCTAAAACAACACTTGAAATGTGACTGTTTTTTTCCCTCTCAGCTCCAGGCGACCTGTAACGTTCATCAGTCCTTTTTCAATGACTGGTTCAGTGGACATCTGAACTTCCAAATTGAGCACCAGTGAGTTGAATCGCGGGTTGGGGATGCCAGACAGTTTCCAGGAGTGCTAGCTACACTAGGGCTGAAGAGCCTCCAAATTCCCTCTCTGTCTGTCAGCTGATACAAAAGATAAGGGGGGTAAATCCTGTGCTCTTGGTGTCGGGATGGAATGGGAACACGAGTGGTGGGCCAGGAAGGTTTTGGAGCACCAGTGAGCACCAACACCCCTTCCGATCAGACTTGCAAGGCACAGGGGAATTACCAGCCCCCTGAAGTGACACGAGAGGGACCACTGCAGAGCTCTAATGGCTGAGACACAAAGTGAGCTTGGGGCACTCCTGGGCTTAGGCAGAGGAGAAGGGCAGGAGTTCTGTGGGCTGCTGACAGATGCCATTGGATCCCCACCTTCTCTTCCCACAGCCTGTTCCCCACCATGCCGAGGCACAACTACTGGAAGGTGGCCCCTCTGGTGAAGTCCCTGTGTGCCAAGCATGGCATCGAGTACCAGTGCAAGCCCCTGCTCACGGCCTTTGCAGACATCGTGCAGTGAGTATCCAGGCACTCCCTTCCCAAGGGAAGGGTTTTCCAGTACTGTACAGTGAAAATGGGAAGGACAGGGGTCAGCCTGGCTCACAGAGCAGCTGCACATGGTATAGATGACTGTGAAAGGGGTGGGAAAACTGTGCCCTGGTTTCTGTCACAGCAGACAGAAGGTGCCAGTGGAGCCCTGAAGAGTCAGAGGTCAGTAGGATGCCAGGTCTGGCACCTCTGTCTCCAGGGAAAAGAGGTGTTTTCATAAAGAGGAGCTTCAACTGTCATCCATTCTTTGGGTTTTATTCCTTTTCTCCTCTCCTTGCCCCCAGGTATTTGTTATTCCATTGAAAATTCACCCTTGCCCCTTTTATTTTCACTCTAAGTAAGTAATAACATTGTTTGCTTTAGCCTTCCAATCTTAGTCTGGTGTAGCCCCAGTGGTTTGCTGCTTCTCCCTCTTTCCAAGGGCCTGTAGCCAACATTTCCTTGCCTCTGAAGGTCTCTGAGCAACCTCTGTGAGGTGAAGATGTCCCTGCTCATCGTAGGAGGGTTGGACTAAACGACTTCTAGAGGTCCCTCCCAACCCAAACCATTCTGTGATCAACTCTGCTTCATCTCTAGGTGGAAATTCTTCCCCCCGTGATGTTGTATTCCATTGACTTGTCTCTAAGGAAGTGTGGTTCTCTCTTGGCAGCTCTTTGAAGGATTCAGGGCAGCTCTGGCTCGATGCCTACCTCCACAAATAAGCAGCAGTGGATCCTTGCAGAGGAATTCCCCAGCCTTGCTGCCTCCTCTGGGGTCACCAGGAAGACCCTGCACAGAGGAGGCCCAGCTGCCTAAGCCAGAGGTGGGGAGAGGTGACACCACTTAATTCCACTGATGAATGTAATTAATATGATGATTTTTCTTTTTTTTTTAAAGATGTGCTCTTAATTCTTCTTGTGCTTTTTTCATTCCTCTTTGGTGCTGAGTTAAGGGGGAAAGCTGGATGGAGAAGGGTCGTGTTCCACAGAGCTGGGGGCAGCTTGGAGACTGGGAACAGATTCCTTTGCATCTGCTGGTACTTCATTTGCTGAGTCTTTAGGAGGGAGGTTTCTTATCTAACCCAGACTTTTTGGGTGGCTGTCATTGTGAGTGTAGTGAGGAAGTTAAGACAGTGTGAAACCAAGGCATGTGGGAGTTAGGGAGGTGTGGAAGCTCTGGGGAACTGGGCGGCTCCAGTATTCTCCAATGTAATTAGTGAGACCCCAGTGTAATTAGTGAGACCCCAAACCAGTCTGTCTTGATGTGGGTGAGGTGGAGAAGGTGCAGGCAGCAGTTCTTTAGCAGCAAGACCCAACTGAGGTAAAGAAACAGGAAAGAAGGGGTTATTCCACGTGCCACATTCCGAGGGAATGCTGCCCTCCACATCTCCTCTGGAAGCCTCTGGGTTATTTGTCCATTGGGAACATCCCAGGGGGAATCTGCACGTGGTTTCCACAGTGCCAGACTTTGGAGTGTTATGAATCCATTAGTGAAAGTCCGAAGAGACAGAAATATGTCACATCCATACTTGGGATTCCTACAGGGGTGACTAAGGAAGCAAAAGTGTCCAAGGCCAGGCTGGACGGGGCTTGGAGCAACCTGGGGCAGTAGAAGGTGTCCCTGCCCATGGCAGGGGGTGGCACTGGGTGGGCTTTAAGGTCCCTTCCAACCCAAACCATTCTGGGATGATTCTGTGAAAAGGGAGATCATAATCAGCCTGTGATCCCCTGAAGTTTTGGGGTTTTTTGAAGCTCTGAGTGATCTCTTAAGGGGAGACAACTCCTGACTCGTGGCCCAGGGAGCACGAGGTGTTCCTGTCCGAGCTGCAGACAAATCTAAGGAAGTTCTAAAAATATTAAGGGTCAGGCTACTGTTTAAATGTATTTGACTTTTCAACCAGCTGCATGTCCACAGGCTCACATCAGCCAAAACATTGCTGCTCTTGCTCTCTTGGATGATGTGCCTTCAAAACACACCCCAAGAAAGAGGACAGTGTGCTGTGGGATGTTTTGGAATAGCCTTAGTGCCTTTCCTGGGGTCTTTTTCATTGGCCACACCAACAGGACAGATCCGAACCAGGATGGAGCACCTGCCACAGCACTAGTGAAGGTGCTGCAGCACCCTGTAAGCCCAGGGATCAGTATCCAGAAGGGAGGGGTTGATTTGGGGGAACATGGGGTGCTGTTTCCAATCCACACCCGAAATGAGAATGACTTGTGAAGGAATGGAAGAAATGCGTCTCCCCAGGCCAAGTGTGTTGTTAAGCACAGGATAAAATTGTAATGGAAATAATAAAATAATCATTAAATACCTGTTAAGACCATAAAGAAAGCAGGCCTTAGTTACTGTTTTACCTCGGGTTCTTTCCTGCTCCATTTCTTTCCCTTTTATTAGAACTGTTGACGGAGGAAAGTCTAATAATAAAATTCCTTATCCTACCAATTATTGCTGTCACCAGAGTAAAATATGTTTGCACAACAGCCTGCACTCTCTAAAACATGGAACAAATGAAGGAGAACTGTCATCAACCTCTTTGTCCAAAAGGAGAAAAGGAGAAACAAATCTGCCCCTGGTTTCTGGAAGCTGTGTGACTTTGTATCAGAGGGCTGGAGCTCCTCTGCCATAGACACAGGCTGGGAGAGCTGGGGGGTCACCTGGAGAAGGGAAGGCTCCAGGGACACCTGAGAGCCCCTTGCAGTGCCTAAAGGGGCTCCAGGAGAGCTGGAGAGGGACTGGGGACAAGGGATAGAGGGACAGGACACAGGGAATGGTTCAAACTAACAGAAGGTGGTTTTAGACTGGGTATTAGGGCAGACTAAGCTGGACTTCAGCTCAGTTCATTAAGCTCTGAAAGCACTTACCAGACAGGTTTTCGGCAAAAGAGGTAAGTAGGAGAAACTCCACTTGTTGGCCATGAGTGTTCAGCAATACTGAGGTGCTTGCTTTCTTTTCTTTTGTATTACCCAAAATCAGAACATTCATTATCTGGATGTTTAATTTTGAAAATACAAATAGATTTGAGCTGTTCCCTGGGCTGGGATGATGTGGGAGTTACCAGTTTTGAACAGAGTGATGTCTCTAAAGTTCTGCTTTACTGCCTATCACTGTGGAGACTCCTTTGTTTTCTCTGCCCCGATAAAGAGGAAACATCCACCAAACAATAAACCAAATGCCTGGATAACCAGGAAGAACACCACAGATGGACAGGTCTAGAGTGCTAAAGGGTAAGACCGAAAGGGGACCTGAATCAACACAGGCAGAACTGAATGTGCTGAGGTTGCTGGAAGCTCTCTAGGCTCGAGGAGAGTTCTCCAGCTCAAGAGGAGAAATGTGTGACAGCTTCATCTCCTGTGAGCACTGCAGGGTCTTTACAGCCCACAGATTGCCCTAAAACTACTGATACTGAAATCTTGCGGCAATATTCAAGTTCAAAGCCCCTTTGGGGTTCTCTGGACCTGCCCTGAAATACCCCTTTTGGATAGAACTGCGGCCTCAAATGTGGCATTTGGTGAAAACTCTTTGGCTTCACAATTCAGCCTGAGGAATGGAACCTGAAGGTTGTGGAGCAGCCACAGGGTGGCAGTCGGGCATCAGAAGGGAAGGAGGACATCCCAAGGGATCAGAAGGGAAGGATCAGATGATGAGGGAGACTTCTGGCAAGGGTCTGGAGTGACAGAACAATGGGGAATGGCTTCCCATTGCCAGAGGGATACTGGGGAGGAATCCTTCCCTGGGAGGGTGGGCAGGCCCTGGCACAGGTTGGGCGGAGAAGCTGTGGCTGCCCCTGGATCCCTGGGAGTGTCCAAGGCCAGGTTGGAGCTACCTGGGGTAGTGGAAGGTGTCCCTGCCCATGGCAGGGGGAGAGGATTGAGTACCCAAAGACACGCAAAGGAGAACAAATCCCTCAGGCACTTGCATGGGGTCTTAAAAACTGCAATCAGGGGCTCATAAGGCTTTGGAGATTTTCCAGTTAAATACAGTGTCACTGAACAAAGAGGGGGCTCCAACCCAGAATAAATTACTTTCTTCAGATCAGGAAAGAACATTCTCAACAATGGAGTAGCTGGAATTATAAAAATGTTCAAAGAGTTAAGGGTGATGGGGTGAGTGGAAGAGGAAAATGCTGCTGTTTTCCCTTCTCAACACCCACTCATTTTGACTTGTCAATGGTGTGGATTTGCAATCCTTGCCCAGCTTCTGTGTGGGGGTTTCTTTCCGCTATCCCAAATTCCTGAATAGGTGTGTGGAGTTTTCTCCACCTTTAGAAGAGAAGCAGAATTGGAGGTGGTTGGAGATCCATGCAGGACAGAAAATGGATGCAGCCTCTCAGAAACGGGAGGATTGGTTGCTTCCCGGGATAGTTCTTTTATAAGGAATAGAAAGAGATTTCTTAAGAGGTGGAGAGGACTAATGCAGTAATGCAACAGTACCCATGGGTGGGAGAGAAAGAGGATTTACGTGGCACTGGAAGGGAGCTCGCTGGCATGAATTTGGTATCTGTGTGTTTTGCATCTTCCACAGAGGGCTGTATTGAGTGTATTGTATTCAGAATTTCCACAAAGAAAGTTTTGAAACAGCCATAAAAGACAATACACTGATGGCAGCTTAGAAGAATTGCTGCTTTGGACGGTGTCCTTGAGGCAAAGTTTCCACAGGTCTGACTGATCCATAGTTGTCTACCTGGATTTAGCCACAAGGACTCACGTGGCTGTTTTTTTTGCCCAGCCCAAGGGACAAGATCTCTGCACCTTCTGAGCCGTGGTCACCATGCCTTGAGTGGTAACTTACTGCTCTTAATGCACAAAAACGGAGTTCAGTGTTTGTGCCATTAAAACAGAGTGAAAGTTGCTCCACTACACTGGTTTTAAGTCGATTAGTAACCTGTCCAATGCTCAAAAACCTATTTGATGGCCAAGCATGGTGCAGAGTTTGATGCTTCCCCTGTTAAAACAGGAGGCTTTTTGACAGAATATTTTTGTGATGTTCCTTTCATTTTGTAATTCCTTTCTGGGGCTGGTTTTTTATGCTCCTTCATCTCTTCTGCCCAGCCTGTCCTTTTTTTCCACCTTCTCTCTCCCATCTATTAAGGCTTTGGAGAGGGGAGGTGGGAATATTTCAAGTTATTCTATGCCTAGGTTAGGCTTAATTTCTTCAAAGCTATAAATACCTTAAAAATATTGTATATAGATGTGTCTGCTATGGGGATACAAGGAAGAGATGCAGGAAAAACTAAAGCTTTAGGCAATATCCTTGTTGTTAGAGAATCAAATTGTTGGGCCTCCCTGAGCCCAGTAACAGCAGAGGCAGTGGCTTGATCATAAAATGAGACATTTTATAGCAGGGAGCACTTCAGTCTGTCAGTGATAAAGAAACAGCAGCTGAAGTGTGAATCAATACCAGTTCAAGCTGTACAGGAGGTGCCAATTCCTACCGCCAAGGTTAATTAGCCCCATGTTCAATACAGCAGAAGCAGGGATAGATTGTTCACTAAGGGAAATATCAAAATTCAAGAATGATTTAATTTTATAGCAGATGACTCCTTATCAAGTGCAGCTGTTGTTTGCTTTGACTCGGAAAGAGATGAGGACAGTGCTGTGGGCAGAATTATCCTAATTAGGGCACCTCCTGCATGATGGACCTTTGGGGCTGCAGTGAGTGCCTCTAAAACAGCCACTCAGCTGCAGACCAGATAGAGTGATAACTTCTCCTGGCAAGAAGAGGTGCCAATGTTCTAACAAGGGAGTCTGAATTCCTTTTCAGGATCATCTCACAATCAGTTGTGAAAAAGAAACACGGTGAAGTAAGAAAGGCTGGATGTTGCCCAAGTGAATTAAAAGGCGAATGAAGATGCTGCCAATGAGCTCAGGCTGTGTCTTAGTCATTTTGACATTTCTCTTTGTTCTGTTCCCTCTTTTCCCCTCATCCACTAGAAAGACCAGAAACTTGTGACTTTATTGCAAACTAGAAAGCTACAACTATTCCTGTCTTGAGCAAATATTCCAAATTACCAAAATAAAGGAATAAATATAACAGTCTGTGTAATGGTCACTGCATTGCCCGGGCAATGTCTGCCCAATAATCATGGAATCCTGGAATGGTTTGGCTTGGCAGCGACCTCGTAGACCATGTGTTCCACGACACCGTCCACCAGCCCAGGTTGCTCCAAGCACTTTGGAGCCTTGACCCCTTCCAGGGATGGGGCAGCCCCAGGTTCCCTGGGCACCTCAGCTCTTCACAGGCCCCGACAGCACAGGAATGGGATGTAACTTCCATGTACTAACTCCAGGCTGCACTTACAAGGATGCTTACGAGCACTGTAGGTGTTTGCCTGCTGCTTGAGTGTTTTGCTTTATCAACCACACACTCCTGTGCAGCTCTGGAACATCCTTTGTCCCTGAAAATGAGCCACTTTGGTGCTGCAGACCTGTGAGGCCACTGAGGATTCTTATACAAACTGTATATAAGGAGTATATAAACTTTGTGGGACTTCCCTCCCTAGCAAGGAGGGGAGGGACAAACCCAGGAGAGCACCTTGGATTGATGAGGATCAATCTGTGAGGGGCACTGGGAGCATAAAGGAGAGTGAAAAGGTCGTGGAAGTGCAAGGAGGAGTTGCAAAAGTGTCAAAGAAATAGTAACCTGCCAAAGAAATTTAAGCAAGTAGCAAAAGGCTCTTCAGTCACGTAGATGAAAAATAGGGCCAACGTCCTTGTGGCTGTGCAACCACTGTGGGTGTTTTAATCCTTGCTGATGCCACTTTGTTCCTAATTAGTGTTGCACAAGGCAAGACTGAAAAGAAACCTTCAAGCAGAGTTGCCTTTTGGAGCGTTTTGCCTTGTGGGGCTGGGCAGAGCATTCAGCAGTGTGTCTGCAGGGGCTGGGAGCTCTGCACTGAACCCAGGAAATGCTGCAAAATAGAAACGCTAAAAATGCTACAAAAACGCCACAAAAATGCCACCCAACTGTGCAACAGTGGCAAAACAAAAGGGGTTTGTTGCAGGCATTTGACAAACTGACCTTCAATTATGCTGTGTCTTGGTTTCCTTTTTAAGAATGTGTAATGTTACCGGTGCACTTGAGAGAGGGACTTTTTATCAGCTGTTAAATTCAGAATATAAAATTTTAAATCAGCTGCATTTAGACCTTAAAGCCATAGGAGAGCCCATGGAGTTCTGGCTTCCATGAAGCTGAATGCTGCAAAGAGTATATTTCATATTTTCTTGGGCTTGCAGCTTAAATAAGACCCACAAACCAAAAAAGCAGCTGGTGACTGATGAAGAGATTAATATCAGCCCTGTTTGAAAAGAATTTGGGGTGTGTAATTCCAGCTGGTGTGTGTGACAAGGTCACATCAGACCTGCCAGGCTGTACAGCCCATTGGGCAGCTTCGCAGCATCTCCTGGGCAGGGGCTTCAGCAACTGAGAAGTAGAAAAAACTATATATTATATGTCTTAATGCAATTTACTGCTCTCTGGGGAGTTTTAGGTGAGAAAGCTTATTACAGAACCTAATTTAGGCCTCATTATAATTAACAAGGCACTCATTTGGAGGCTTTATTATTTACCCATGAAATGTAGCCCAAAGCTGGGAGGGAAAGTGGGGTATTTCACATGTGGGTTTTTTCTCTTTTGCAAAGGCTGTAAAGATTGATTTCATAGAGGGGGAAAAAAACATGTGTTAACTTACTACTGACACCTGGATTAAGGAATGAAACAAAATGAGTAAAGACTTCAAATACCTGAGCAGACCAAACCTCTCAAGGCAGGGAAGAGAAGGTTCCCATGGCAAACATGACTCCATCCGTAAAAAACCTCGGGGTTTCTCTTCCCATTTCTGGAATTCCATGATGCTCCTGAGAAGTAGCCTCATCTGAGATACAGGGTTGTGTCTCTTAATCCAGAATATGCTAAAGAAAGGAAAATCTGGTCCTTTCCTCCTCCTGACTGACACAGTGTCTTTTAATGTTCTTACCAAGCAATTACTGGATTTATCTCTTTTTTTCTTCCCAAAATGTTTTCCAGCTGCAAAAGTTTTTGTCCCTTGAAAACATTGAGGAGATCTTTCCAAATAACTGTCTGTGTCATGTCTGACAACCTGGGTGAGACTGTACAGCTCACAAAGTAGATGTTCTCCATGCAGCCTTGCCCAGGAGCCTCACTTGGAAGGTACTCTCACAGCACGTGTGACAGGCCCCGTGAAAAACTTCCTTTCTGTAGAAAAGATGGTCAAAAAACCCCTGGAAAAAAATCGCCATCCCATAGGATGAAATTCTCTAGAAAAGGAGATTTCCTTAGAAACGAGACCAGAGTATCATTAAGGCTGGCAAAGACCTCCAGGATCACCTGGTCCCACCACCTCCCAGGATCACAGGACCACTTCCACGATGCTTTGGGGTGTCTCAGCACCAGATGTATTTGTGGGCCACGTATCTCCAGTGCATTAAGCTGCAAACACTCACAAGGGATAAAGCAGTGTTGGTGCAAGGACTCCCAGCTGAGAAGTCACGTACTGTCTTTCTGGAAAACCGGGAAATCACGTCAAGTGGCTGTGCAAGGAGCCTCTTAGTCACCAGAAGAGCCCTGAGCACGTGGCCCAGCTCCCAGGAGCACACGGCATGGGCTTTGGCAGCTGTGGGGGCAGCTCTTACAGAACACCCAGTATGGTGCAAATCCACTTGGGCACATTTCTCAAGAGTTTCTCTGGCTGAGCACGGCTCTGGCTTTCACTCTCTGGGCTTCTCCATGCAGCAATGAAGTCTGTTTGGTGGCCTGGATGATACAGACAGAGCTGCTGCTTTCAGACTGGGAGGGGTCTTCACGTGAAGGAGCATCCACGGGCACGGCAGGACCCTCCGGACGGGAGCTGATGGTAAAGAAATTCAGACATTAAATATTATGCACACTGTTTACACAGAGGAGAATTATCTCAGAGTTCCCAAACTGAATGCATCTAATTAGCACCAGGTTGGTGAGTCCTGGCACCCCCAGTGTGTGTTAGCAGTGAACTCACAGCTCACTGTGTGTGTAGACAGAGACATCCCACCTTTGTTCACATCTCCTTGGAGACCAACCCCAGACCCCTCATTTCTATCTCCTCCTTTTCAGGCAGCTGCTCCATTTACAAGCCCAGATGCAGGGCCATGGGAAGGGGTTTTTTGTGCCTTCAGCCAGCTATGGAGTAACTTGATATTTTCACATGTCTTAAAAAACCTCATATGTGGAAAATTGCGCAAACTCTTGCATATTTTATCAGCAGCACCTCAAGTACTGAACGGGATTGAGGTAACACTGCACACGTACACATGGAACATGAACACTCATTAGCGTGGACACTCTCACCTTTTATTTGGAGCAAGATAAAGAGTTACAAAATGCAATGTGACAGCAGAGTAGGAATTATTCCTCTTATCCTTTTATCACTGCCTCCTGCTGAATACCAACAGCCCCATTTCTCTTCTACCTTGGGTGGTTCAGCCATTGCCACACGGCAGGAACTTTTAAGCGGCTGTTTTGGGCTTGGCTGATTAATTTGCAAGATGCTACATGATTTCAAGAATTAGAATTGCATCATTTAGGGTTCTGTGTCAGCCCACTCCACGCAGGGCTGAGGGCAAGGCAAGGTGCTCCACGGGATTTCAGCTGTCCCTGTCCAACTGCTTTTGGGCTCTTATTAATTCTCTGGGGAACACAAAAAACAAAACTTCATTTTTGCCGCTGTGTTTGCAGTCTGAGGCTGGCACAGAGTGAAAATAAGTGTAAGCTGAGAGGCTGCATCAGTGCTTAGAGCACAAATATCCTGTGAGCTCCATTCCAGAGTCCCTGAGGGACAAACACTTCAAAATAAAGATATTTTATGTGAATCAAATTGGACCTTTCCCCTGCTGCAGAGATGCGTATCAGATCATCTCTGCTCTGATCAGCCCTTGCTTAGGACTGGAACTGGTCAAGCTCCAGGCAGGGGTTGTAGGCAATATTTGGGGTTAGGGACATAAAAAAGCATTCAGAAACATAAATAGAAGGCTCGTGGTTTGGGATTTAACTCAGTATTGCCTTATAAAGGGATAGGATGGGAATGTGTGGGAACAGACTGCCATATCTGAGCACTCAGGGCTCATCAGTTTGGGTTAAAAAACCCCAACCAGGAGTCAGAGCATCCTAAACCTTGGGTAAGGCAGTATTTCATATATGTGGGCTTAGTTTTTCCTGGGCCATGTGCAAAACCGATGTGAGTTCATAGGAACCTTGGCATTGCCTTCTCTCTGCTGTTTATTGCAGCTGAGAACTCTTTACCTTTAAGCTTCTCAACAGCAGAGATGCTTAGATTTTGTCTCTGCAAGAGTAACGCTTCAGTCGGGTTAATTATGCCAGCACTGCCTTTAAATACAGTTTTACAAACTCTGAACCTACAGCCAGACTTGGTGGTGTTATTATTATTACTACTACTATTAATTCCAAAATATTCTAATGTTACAGACTTATGAATGAATTACTTGAATGATTAGATGATAGAATGACTCAGGAATATGCAGGAGCCTCTGTAAAATGATCCGTATGCAAAGTATTGTCCATGTACAAGCCAAATTAACTGGGAATAAGGAAGGTTTTCTTAATGGGAGCTTTCTTTGGAGGCATTTTGATCAGCCATCATTTTAGTTATGGAAGACACAGGAGTCAACACAGGAAATTTCAAAGATGAGGGACAACCTGAAAGTTTCGGGTGGTGAGGAGACCTGTAAGAGATAACAGAAAACCTTCCTAAATGGGTCTGTTCATTCAGGTTTGTGCTCAGTGGAGCAGACTGAGCTCTCACCAGACCTTCCAAAGGCAGCTCCGAAAGCACCACAGGGCTTTTATTTATGGGTGTGCCAAAGTGCCTGGTGTGGACATGGAAGGGGAGGGAACGTGGGAAGGGCGTGTTGGGCAAGGAGAGCCAACCAGCCGTGGGAGTGCGGGGAGTGGCTGCGAGTGGGGCTGTATAACGGGCAGGGTGGGATAGTCCACGCTCAGCCCGGCCACGGGGCAAGGCTTGTGCTGGTGGATCCCAGCCTTGGGTGCTCCCATGGCTCCTCAGACCGGCTCCAGAGAGAAGGACACGCGTCCCACCACGGCCTTCCCCAAGCTCTTCACTTGGGAAGACATCAGGAGCCACGACGGCCGTGGCCAGGGCAGGGAGCAGTGGCTGGTCATCGACAGGAAGGTCTACAATGTCAGCAGGTTCTCCAGGCAGCACCCTGGGGGCAGCAGGGTGATCAGCCACTATGCTGGGCAAGATGCCACGGTAAGAGCCTGGAGGTGGTGCCAGTGGCAGTGCCAGGGCAGCAGGATGTGTGGCTGGCACTGCGCTTGGCCAGAGAAAGCAGCACGGTGAGCTCTGGCTGCAGGGCAGGAGGAAAACCTCCACAGGGACATCTGAAAAGGGATGTCCTGCAAAATCTCATTGATTTAGAGGATTCCTCTGAAATAATTCTGTCACTCGTGAGACAGAAAGAATAAATTCTAAGCAGATCTCTCTGCTGGAAGGAGAGACTGAATTTCTGAATAGTCAGAAATAGGAGCATTAAATCATGGCCAGGTTTAGGGCATAAACTTGTGGTGAGGGAGATTTAATTCCTGTCATGACAAGACCTTTTTGACTTGAAGGAAGTTGCTTAGCCTGTCTAATCGCTCAGGTTTCAGTCTGAAGTGGGATAATGCTCCTAAACTCCCAGCCCAAAATGAATCAGAATCAGCAATTTCTCACAGTTCATTCCTTGAATTGAACATTTCCCTACTTGAAACTGGGGCAGAAAAATACCTGGTGTTCTCAGAGGAAGGAAAAGAAGGGGTTTGAGTCTCTCTGGGTTTCTCCTCTCCCTCACTGACTGAAGGACACAGACCAGCCATGCCACGTCCTGCAGCTTCTGGTCCTGGACTTTTACAAAAGGATTCAAGGAACACAGAATGCATGGAATTACTTGGCCCCAAGCTATGTCCTCCCAGCTCCTGCAGTGTAAGGAACTGCATTTAGATTGTTTTATTTATAGACCCCCGGGGGCTTTTTAACCACGGCGAATTTGTCTGGGGTGAATATGTTTAAGGGATGACCTTTGATCTTACTTGTTTATATTATTACAGTAATTACAGCCTGATTTTACCTAATCTTAAAGGCTTTTTCCACCGTATATCCCTTTGAGCAGGACCACAACCAGCAGCCAAAATTGTGGGTACAGTGTGGATTTGTGTTGCATCATAACAACATCCTTCTCTCTTGATCTCCATTTGTAATCTCCTACTCTGAGTCCCTCTTTTTGCTTTTAAAATGCTGCTGTGTTCAGATATTGTAAGGAAAAGCACACTTTTTCAGAAAAGCAGGATGGGAAGGTGTCTCAAAAAATTAATGGTGCAGGACTTTACCTGAAACTAGGATCCAGGATTTTTTTCCAAGAACTCTTGACTACTCTAGAGCTCTGAGTTGTATATATATCATGAGGATTTTCTTCCTCTTTGTGGATTAATTTGAAAAGAGAGACCAGGATTTTGCATTGATGTCCAATGTTGGGAGTTGTGTGTGTTGCAAGTGGTGGTTCTTAAAGTTAATCCCTCTTAAGATGATTATCAGAGAGCAGGGAGGAGAAAGGATAAGCAGGACTAAGAGGCTTTCAGTGATAAGGATCTGAGATCCCTATCCCTGTGGAGAGGGATTCCTGCTTGAAAGGATTCTGCCTCCTGTTTCCAGGCTCCAACATAGATACTTACGGATTGAATCAGAATTGCTGGCAAGAGGGAGGTGTGTAAAAATGGATAAAAAGCTGTAGGATGAGGGGCATAGACTCAGGATGGAAAGATTTCCCCTGTCCTCTGGGTCTGGATGGAGTTTGTCATTTGTCACTGTGCCAAAGGGTCACCGGAGGTCTGTAAAAAGCTCTAATGTCCCAAAAATCACTTTGCTCTGACTATTTCTAGACTAAAGCACTCAGAGAAAGACTGTCTCCAGCCAAGAGGCTCCAGAGGAATTCAGGCTGTGGGGAAGTCCTCCTTCCTCCTCCAGGGATTTGATCCTGACCAGGCACATGCACAATTTTTTTGGGGTCATGATCACCCACGTTGTTTCTCACATCCAAAAGCAGCGAGTACCTGGCTGCTCAGACACTGAGGATTTGGCTGTATCTCCTCTTTCTGGGACTAAAAAGAGAATGGCCAGGCCCTTTACCTCTCTTCTGGAAAATCCACCGAGCTAAAGAAGAGTTCTGATTTATCTGGAATTTCACTCGTTATTCCATTGCTTGCATTGGATGTTGAAACCGGGATTTCAAATGGCTCCTGAAAGGATCCATTTGTGTCACTGGTGTTACCCACTTCCCAAAAAACATCCACCAGCCTGAAAACCCCCAGGGAACTGTATCCCTTCAGCACATATTCCCTGTGTGGCCCTAGAGTGATGCAAACAGGATTTGAGAAGCTTCATCCCAAGCATGGCAAGGACACACCCCGTTCCCTGATGTGTTCTCCTGCTCCTGGGTCCCATCCATAGGGAAGGGCTGCTGGCTGGAGCCTTCGAGGGACAGACTGTGCTGAAACAAGCAGATGAAAGAACATTTTCCCTCTGCCGAGAGTTTTTCATCAACCCTTTCATGTTCATTACCAGCCTCGCCCAGGGACTTTTGTGAAATCGAGTTTCTTGAAACATTTCCAGCGTCCTTGGGCTGAGCTCCAGTTGGTGGCCAAGAGCAACAGGAGGAAGCCCAAGGGAGAAAAATGGACCAGGGGAACAGGAAGATGTGTTGTATCAAAGGCCCGAGGAAAGGAGAGGCTCAGCATCTGGGGTTTGGTCATGTGCCCTGTCTCACTCCCTCCCTCTGTGTTTGTCAGGATGCCTTTGTAGCGTTTCACAACGATAAGTCTGTGGTGAAGAAGTACTTGAGATCTCTGCTGATCGGCGAGCTGGCACCAGATCAGCCCAGCTTTGAGTCCAATAAAAAGGTGAGCGTCCCAGATTCCAGCGCTGGGAATGGCTTGGGCTTCAGCCTGGGAGGGGAAGGAAAATAAGAGAGGGAGCAGGAATTCTCTCTGAAGGAGCACACCTGACGCCGTGCCACGGGCTGGGCGGTGGGGAGACAGCCATGCGTGGAGACATGACCGTCCCAGGAGCACCAAATCCAGCCCTGGGTGTGAGCAATGAGCTCCAGAGCCCCAGATTCTGCTCAGTTCTCCCCACTGTGATGTCTCAGGAGCAAAGCAAAAGCAGTATGTGCTCATCTCACACTCACTTTGGCACAGAGCCCCACTGAGAGAGCATTTCCTCTGACTTCCGGGGCTGCTTGGGGGTTCCTGGGTCTGCCGTGTCGCATTTTCAGGGCAACCAGTGCCTTGATTTTAACTTTCCCCACAGAAATCCCTTCTGGAGGATTTTCGTGAGCTGCGCTGCTCTGTGGAGCAGATGGGACTCCTGAGGCCAAACTACTTCTTTTTCTTCCTGATTTTCCTTCACCTCCTGCTGCTGGATGCTGCCTCCTGGCTCGTGCTGTGGTACTTTGGCATCTCCTTCGTGCCCTTCGTGGCTGGCATGGCGTTCTTCACCATTGCTCAGGTAAAGTGCTGATAGCTGCTCAGCACCCCAGACCTGTTTGGTTCCTCCACATGAAGAGGATCCACGGAATGGTCCCATCCCAGGCACTGCTTTGCTGCCTCTCCTCAGGTCCTTTTGCCCACCTGACAATGACAAGCATGTTCTACGTCACAATTTTTCGGTGCCTCCAGCAAATCTGGTTTTGCTGACGAGCTGCTCCCTCGGATTGGTGGGGTGGAGTGGGACTCGCTGTTTCACAAGACGGGATGAGCTGATCTAATCACAAAGGAGGGAATATTTCATTCTCAGCTGCACTTTTGGCTCCCTGTTCCTCCTGGCTCATGTTTGCCCGGTCCTTTATGAGCCAGTTGTCCTCACCAGCCCTGAAAGGTTTTCTGCTGGATTAGTAATTTCAGCCACAGAAGGGCAGGATCCATGTAGGGAAGGAGGGAATAGGATTTTGTGGCCTTTAGCTGGGATAAATTGGAGGGTGAAGGGAAGAAGAAAGAGAGATTTTCTTGGCAGTGCTGCAACCTTAAGTTTGCTCCATGGAACAAATGCAAATGAACTCCTTTAAATGATCTGTTCTATTTGCCTAATATCTGCTAAGGGTGAGTATTCCTCTTCTATTCCCATGGGCATACGGAATGCAGCAAAGCCGTGGGCTTGAGAATTCTTCCACTGTCTAGCTGGTGCCTTGGAAACCCATTCTTTGTAATGGGAGAAGCAGACTTCCATGCTGCAGCAGTCAAGTTAATGGTAATGATGCCTTGCTGCTTTCCCCATATTCTAGATGAAATCCACAGCTGGAATTGAGCAGCTTTGGCCTGGATGAAAGTTTTCAGCACTGAGCATGCAGGACATCAGGGAGTGGATTTATCCCAAAGCAGGAGGAAGATGCATCCCACTGTGACATTACAGGGAGTCTCCAGGCAAATTGTTGCTGCTGTGACTGTTTCTTCATCGATCCTTTTGTCTTCCAGATCCAGATGGGCTGGTTCCAACACGATCTGGGGCACTGCTCTGTCTTCAGGAAGCCCAGGTGGAATAGGCTCCTGCAGATCGTGGTGATAAATGTTCTGAAGGTGGGAGTATTCCCTGGGGCTCACGGGCACTAAGCAAGGGTGGGAGCGGCCCTATAGCCAGGCACTGTCAGCTGGGAGGGAACTGCAGGGGATGTCAATAACAGGGGCATAAAGAGTGATGTGATCACTGCTATGGCTCTGGAATCTGAATGCCTGGCTTTTCCCTTCTGCAGGGCTTGCCTGCCAGCTGGTGGAACCACCTGCACAACCAGCACCACGCCAAACCCAACTGCTTCCGCAAGGACCCTGACCTCAACATGCACCCCCTCCTCTTCAGCCTGGGAAAGACACTCTCCGTGGAGGTGAGCATGGCATGTCTGGGAAAGCAGGAAGCTACAGAGGGAGGGATAATAATAATAATAATAATAATAATAATAATAATCACCCAGCTTGTGCTTTGGAACCCAGTGATCTTTAAGGTCCCTTCCAACACAGCCATTCAGGATTCTGTGACAATTCCCAAAGTGCTCCAAGGCCTGAGAGTCTGGTTATTGCAGTGCTGAGGCACAAACTCCTGAGAAGGACAGTCTTGCAATCAGTGCCCTTGAAGGCAGCTCGGAGGGTGAGTCAGTGCACTTGCATTAGATGTTATTAGTTAGCTATTAGTGAGTCAGATGTTCCCTCTGGCTCCTTCTGGCTGGTTAGCACCTCAATCCTTCAGCACCAGTATTGCTGCCATATACTAAATGCAAGCACAGCAGCAGACGATTTCTTAATCCTAAATTTTATGGCTTTCATAAAAAGAAGAACTAGGAATAGATCCTCCCTGCACCATTATGATTTCTGATACCATCAAGGTCTCATTTGCCTTTTCTTTTCCTAGTGATTCTCTTTACTCATGGGGTGATGAAATGGCCTCTTTGCAAGCTAAACAGCCTCTTAAAATAAAGCTGAGCTCTCCCTTAGCTGGTAATAAGCAAAGAACGTCCAGCTCTCCAAGGCACGTGGAAAATTCCAGCCCTGCTGTCTCAGAAAGGCTCCTGTAACGAGAACTACAAAATACCACACACCCCGGACAGGCAAAATGGGTTTCAGGGGTTTTGTTTCTCCAGGTCATTTGTTGTTTCAGTTTCAATCCAGGGAAGACATCCCTGAGGTGTTCAGGTTTTGTCTCATTCATGGGGGAGCTCTGGAAGTAATTTGCTTTACTTCCCTATTATTTTGCCTTTTGAAGAATTAAAAGCACAGCAATTTCGGATGATGCTAAGAATCCTTTTGTGCAAACAGTGAAAGAATACACGGGGAAGAAATAAACTGTAAATATTTCTGTAACTGAAGGTGAAGTATTTGACAAAGCAAGGCAGATTTCTTTATAGAGTGTTCAGCACCTTGATCTTGCAGAAACGATTGGACAGACATCATAGGACAGCTTCCAAATTATGTTGTTTCTGACCACCACCTCCTCCATGACTCAAAAATCTGGGATACAGAAGTTCATGTGTAGCTTCCACAGCAAACACATCCTGCACTCATAGAATCCTAGAATGGTTTGGGATAGAAGGGACTGTAAGGATCATCTCTTTCCAACCCACAAAGCTGGAACCCAGTAACAACCTGTTCCCTCTGAGCACCAGCAGCCTCCCTGCTGAATTGATTACACTGGGCTTTCATTCTCCTACAAAATTCAAATTGCTTGGAAGCAATTTTTGGTGATTTTTGAGCCCTTTTGTTTTCTGCCATGAGCTCTGCAACTCTCCAGAACAGTTGTTTCTGTTCTGGCCACAGCATAATGATGATGTCTGGATACAGAGGCTCAAATGGGATCTGCTTCTCTCCAGTGCTTTGCAAGAAGAGGGGTTCAATTAGAGAGACTAAGATGTAGTTCTTGATCTGTTCATTAGACAGGAGCAAGAAATACTTTACTAAGGGTCTCAGGTCTCCCACTGCCCCACTACAATATATTTTCATTTTTCAGCTTGGAAAGAAGAAGAAGAAGTTCATGCCTTACAATTACCAGCATAAGTATTTCTTCTGTGAGTATCCCCTAAATGAGGAGTGCATCTCCTACCCAAAATAAGAGTTTAAAGATATTCCCATTGAAGTGACAGCTTCAGAAAGCTTCCCTCATGTCCAAGAAGGTCCACATGGAGAGGAATTGCCCCTATGTCTCTGTAAGGGTATTATGACATAAAGTGTTAGATGTGGGCGTATCAAGTAGAGGGAAGAAAGAGGTGGGAAAGAAATGAAGAAGTGATGAGGAAAAAAGAGGAAGAGATTATGTGGGTGCATGAAAATAGGTGTAAATGGAAGACAGTATTTTTCTCCCACTGGAAAGAAGAACTATTGTTCTCCCAGAAGACTGTTCTGTAAGAGTTTTGATGCAGTGAAATTAGAAGTGTCTCTCTCTTTCCATTCTTCCCTTCAGTGCTGGCCCCACTGGCACTCATCCCCTTCTTCCAGCTGACGATATTCTACTTCTCAATCAAGAGGAAAAAGTGGTTGGTAAGCACAGCCTCAGTGTCTGGAACACCCCCAAAATGTCATTATCTCAACATTCACCTCTGTTTGGGGGCTCTAAGAGAGGAAAGGCTGATCTGGGCTTGCTGCAGCAAGGGAGAGCTGTTTAGAAGAGGCTTTTAGCCTTTTAGCAGATAAATACAAGTTAGCAGAGAACTCAGCCCTAGCCAGAGAGTGATGTCTGCAGTTGTTGCTGGTTCAGTGAGTGCTGGGGGAATATTTCAGGGATACATTCAAGCAGAATGGTGCTGTGGAGCTTCCTCCTGATAAATCAGTCAGAAATCCATATCTCAGGACAGTTTTTAGCTGCAGTTCAAGGAAACGGGGGGAGATGGAGTGGAGGGATTTCACCAACAAAGGCTGATTTTCATCTCGGTTCGGTTTTTTTTTCCACAGGACCTGATACTGATTGTATTTTTCAACATCCGAATGTGCCTCATGTATGTTCCTCTAATGGGCTTTAAGAACTTCATGATATACTACTGGCTGTCCAGGTAACACACAGCACATCTGGAGTCCCTGGGACTAATATTTGGAATCATTACTGAGCTTTAGTGGAAATAGATGAAAAGCAGCCCCAGTCACTATGATTTTCCCAGTACTAAATAACTAAGGGGCAGTTTAACCTCATGGTGGTGGTGGCTGCTCAGGGACATCTGCAACTACGAGTTGAGTGGTTCTTAAACCCCAAAGCTTAGGAACAGAAAACGCTGAATGACATGAAAGTGCTCTTTTGGCTGAGATTAAGAGGCTCAGCAAAGTGTTTTGATGGTAAATTTGGATGGGGTTCGAGGTGGTGTTTGTGTGCCCAGGTACTTCGAGAGCACCTGGTTTATCTGGGTGTCGCAGATGAACCACATCCCAATGGACATTGATTACGACCAGAACAAAGACTGGGTGTCTACTCAGGTGAGAAACTCCCTTCTTCTGGAATTCTGGGTCTGCCCTTCTGAGTTACAGGACAAAGGCAATACCATTTCTGTAATAATCAAAGCATTTCAAGCTTTAGTTGGAAAACAGGACATCCAGATTTAAAAAATCCTGGTTTTTCACTGAGTGGTGTTGAGGCATTTTTTACAGCACATCTCCCTATTACAGGAAAGCACTGATGGTGTAACAGTCAGTCTCCCTTTTAGGCCAGCTAAAGGGAGGCAAGTACCTTTATTTTCACCCCACAGGGTGCAGGTTTATTGCAGATAAGATAAATCTGACAAAATTGGATAAAATCTGATGAAAATAAATATGTAAATACAACTTTACTCACATATCTAATGCCTCCAGTATGTAATCCCATGTAGTGTGTTCTAAGCATTTCCCCCTTTATTAAGGGAAGAAGGCTCGGCCTGCCTAGTCTAGACTTTATTTAATTCCTCAGGGCAACCACGGCTATAATCCCTGACCTTTCTTCCATGCATGGTGAGGGTGGGAAATGATTGCTGGGTTTCAAACATCAGCCCTGCAGGAAAATATAATCTAAATCATGTATTTTTGGGCTCTTTTTCCCTCCCAGCTCCATGCAACCTGCAATGTGAATCAATCCCTGTTCAACGACTGGTTCACTGGGCACTTGAACTTCCAAATTGAGCACCAGTGAGTACCATTTTGGGTACAGGAGTGGGAATAACATGGGGCACTTGGAATCCTGGAATCAGAATGGGTTGGGCTGGAAGGGGCCTTAAAGATCATGTTGTTCCACCCACCCTCTGTGGACAGGGACACCTTCCACTAGAGCAGGTTCTCACTTGAGAAAGGTTGTGTAGGGTGGGGAGTGGCTGCCCCATCCCTGGAAGTGTCCAAGGCCAGCTTGGACAGGGCTTGGAGCAACCCGGGCTAGTGGGAGGTGTTCCCTTGGAACCAAGTGATCTTTAAGGTCCCTTCCAACCCAAACCACCCTTTGTTTCCATGAGCAACCACCTCAGGAGACCTCCTGATCTCTGTCTGGGGGAGGGCAGGGGGATATTTTGAGCAGGGGGGACAGAGTGGTGCAAGGCAGGTCTCCCAATAACTCTGTCTCCCCCCATCCTGCAGCCTGTTCCCCACAATGCCTCGACACAACTACTGGAGAGTGGCTCCTCTGGTGAAAAGCCTCTGTGATAAGCATGGCCTTGAGTACAAAAGCAAGACTTTACTGACAGCCTTTGTAGATATTTTGCAGTAAGTATCAATGAACAAGATGGTTTTACACTGTAAGTGCATATGAGGGACAGACACAGGCAACCATTTCAAATGTGTCTATGAAGAGAGTTTCTTCAGGTTTTCCTAAAGGCACTTTGAAAGTGTTAAAAGATTTTTTTTCTCTTCCTTACATCCTCTCAGCATATTCCCAATGAATGACTTTGCCATGAGATGCCCCTGCACTTTAAAATCTACTTTTTCCCTTTATTCCTTTAACTACAGCTTGCTTCCCCCAGAGTCGAATGCTGTCTCCTGATACGTGATGTTTTACCTTCTGTTCCTGCAGCTCCCTGAAGGATTCTGGGGAGCACTGGCTTGAGGCATATCTGCATGGCTAGGCTGGCACTCTCAAAGGGCACCCCTTCACCAACCACCTCCTGCCAGGACTCAGCACAGACCATCCACAGGTGTGTCTGCTGGCACAGAAACTCAGGAGCTGGGCAAAGTTAATTGCAGTAAGAATCAAGTGGGAAAGTGGCTTAAAGATACTTCTTTTTTTCCTTGATCTCAACCATGGACATCTATTTTTCCTGCTCTCGGTCTCAGAATTTAGAGATGGGCTTTAAAACTGGGGAGATTTTGGATCAGCTTGAGTTTAACTTCACTGGAGGCGCCAGCTCTTTGCTTCTGGAAGAAGTTTGAAAGGAAATTCTTTAATAGTGTCAGAGAACCATGAAATGGTTTGGACTGGAAGACGCCTTAAAGATCATCATCACCTTAAAGACCCCCTGCCATGGGCAGGGACACCTTCCACTAGCCCAGGTTGCTCCAAGCCCCTTCCAGCCTGGCCTTGGGCATTTCCAGGGTTGGGGCAGCCACAGCTTCTCTGGGAAACCTGTGCCAGGGCCTCCCAGGGAAGGATTCCTTCCCAATACCCAATGCAAACCTGCCCTCTGGCAGTTTAAACTCTTGTCCCTTGTCTTGGCACTACAAGTCCTGGCTAAAACTCTCTCCCCATCTCCCTTACAAGCCTCTTTCAGTATTAAGGTCTCCTTGGTGTTTTCGGATCCCTGGAAATGGGATAGTACAAAGCAAGTGAGGAGACATTGGGACGGGGAATCTTTAGGGGTTATTTTTGAATAGATAAAATAAAGATGCAAAGAACAGGAGGGCCTGGGCTGTGTCCCCACCACTGCTGATGATGCATAAACTACTTGCTCTGACTACTTAGTGTTATGATAACTCATTCTGTTCATGGATTGCATGATTGCAGATGACTAGGTGCTGGTTTACACCTGTAGTAGCTGATTTGAATCCAGTTTGTATAGCATGTATTGTTTATGGGCATAAATACATGTACACATCTTAATTGAGTGCTGACTGTGCTGTCTGATTGGCTCTCTGATGTAGATCAGCCTTGAATAAGACTGAGAATAAGCCTAAGCACTGAGGAGTAGGTCCACATTTCAAGGGTGTTTAGGGCACTCTTGCTTTTATTGAGTTCTATGTGTATTAGATATTATCTAAATGGTTATTTCTTGGTGATTCCAAGGACCTGTGGTTAAGATCAAGGACAGGTCTGCTGGTGGAAAGGGTAATATTGCCCACCTGTATAGAGGCTCTCCAAGAACACTATTGGACTTTGAGAGAGCCAGTGAAAGGAAAAAGTGGGCCTATGGTTTGGATATTTTCACTGAGTGCTTGGAATTTTATGGGAAAGGCGAAATGTCACGGAGGAGAGATGAATGTGGAGTAACAGGCAAAAGAAATAGAGGATGTCTGAAAGAACAAGGAGATGTGTGGTTATCAATTAACAGCAGGGGGAAAAAGCTGAGTGGTGACAACCTGGCTGTTTGGAAAAGCTGGAATAGAAAAAAAGAGGAAAAAAGGAAAAAAGAGAAATTGTAAGAAATGATAGTTATAAGGTAACTATGAATAAAGTTCTTCATGATTTTTAGATTGAAATCGATCCCTGCTTTAGAAGGAGTGTGTGAGCTGTGATTAACCTGGCTGACTTTGCAAAGGAATTCTGATTCTGGGATATTTCCCAACACTGTGTAGAGCAAAGATTTTCCATCAGGAGACAGATAAGTAGACAATTTGCCCATAAAAACAAAGACCATGTGGTTCTTCTCCTCTGCCATTCACACCCAGAGCTTCCAGGGGACAAAGCACCCACAGGAGGAAGATGTGGAAGATCTGAAAGTGAGATCCCACCAGGAGCTGCTGAGCAGCAACTCACACCCATTACAAGCTGCAGACACCAACAGCCTCCTCAGGCAACAAGATCAAGCCTTACACACAAAGCCAAAGGAGTTTGGACTGTTTGCTTTTGCCTTTGGTTTTGTTCAAAACATCTCCATTTCTTCCTGTGATTTGTTTTTGTGTGTAGGTGCAGGTTCTACTAACGCTGTTCTGGTTGTTTCGTAATAACAGCTGGCAGGTGCCTTTGAAAAGAACCCTGCTTGGAAAAGCAGTTATTAAAAAACCTGTTTAAAATGTAATTTGGACATCTCTGCTAACTGGTGCCTACAACAATTTTGTGTTCCCAAACCCAAGGCTGGATAGAATGGTGATACCCTCAATTATTTGCAAGAGTAGAAACATTTTATAAGTATTTAAGGGGCAATACTGTCGTAACATGACGGCAGGGATTTCATTGCATGCTCTGGTTGGTAGTACACGAAGACAGTTTGAAATACAAATATTAAGGACTCTTCCTTTCTTTTACCCAGTGAGACTCAAAGGTGCTCATTAGATCGTGAGAGACACTGAACGCAGCAAAAGGCTGATGCCACATGGTTCTTTCTGGTGTCGGTGTCATGAGTCAAACTGATCCCTGGCTGCATTTAATTGGAATTCTGAGTGTCATTATTCACGGAGCCTGCCTTCTTGTGAGCTGTGTCTCGAAGTGGCTCGGCAGGCTCAGTGTCACCGTCCATGTCCTGCTGTGGCTCTGCTCTGGCTCTGCTCTCCAGGGTTAGGTGTGTGTTGGCTAAGGTGGCTCAGGTGGGATCTCAGCACCATGGATATTTATATAGACATAGTCAGAAAACAGATGTAAACCTTTGCACATGCACGTTATATATAATGTGTATGTATCTATAAATGTATACATAATAACATAGACGTGTCCTATAATATATGGATATAAATATACATGAAAGAATATATTATTCTATTATATATTATGTATTTATATAAAATATATACACATTGTATATATACATATATACACTATATATACACTTGTATATAATAGATGCATGGTATATATACAGACACATAATATATACATTGTATATATGCATATATACACATTATATATATTTATATTTAAGATATACACATTACTGTGTAATAATATATGTCTATATGTCTAATAATAGATATGTATATAAATACATATACTAGTATATGTATGTCCAATAGTATATCTAATGATACATATGTGCAATGAATGTGTATAATCTATCCATACATTATATAGCTATAAGGTATGTCCAGAAGGAGATGCTCAGCCAGACACTCAATCCCCATTTTAGATGATTTTTACACCTCAGGTTCAATGGCCATTGATAATTGCCAGGGCAATTTCCACCCGCTGTAATTAAACCTCCCTGCTGTCCCTGCTGAAACTCCATGAGGGACTGTCTTTATCTTCTCAGAAAGATATAAACATATATATATAAATGCATCTTCCTCACATTCTCTTCTGGTTGAGGATACCCAAGTTAAAATGAGAATTAAGTGAAATAATCTCTATTGATCTGACTGGTCACTAAACTGAACCTAGTGACATATAGTCTGAAAAAATTCATAAGGACCTGCATTCCTTCTTGGAAGTAACAATTAACATTTGCAGAAACACATACATAATGTGAAAATACATCTTTTGGGATGGTTTAGTTTCCTGGGAGATCCAGATCCCTCCCTATTGCCTGCCCTATCCTGAAATATATTTTTCATATCATACTGACACTGTCAGTATCTTTTATTAGCAGGGGTATTATTCTTAGAAACAAATATGCTCATATTTGAGGTTTTGGGGTTTCCATTCTACTGGGAACACTCTCAGTGACCTACACTACTTTTTGTGCCAGTTAATTAAGTTTCTTGATTGAAGGTGTTGACACAAGGCTGCCCAGTGGGGCTGTTTTTCTGATCTGTGATGGATTAGAAGAGACTCAGCCTACATGTGTTAGTGAAATAAAAATTAGGGTGATTTTTAAAGCACTATTTCTTGCCTTTTGGGGGTTTTAATGGCATATAATACCCAAGAAATCTAATAGAAGATCTAGAATCTCCAGCATCAGACTCCAGTGGGAATTAATATTAAATTTGCTTTATAAGCCTCATTTTCTATGGAAGCCAGGCCTGGATGGTGACTGCTCATTTTGGGGTTCGTTCACCTATTTTCTGGTCCATTTCCAACCTGACAGGACAATAACAGCATCAAAAATGTTTTTAAAAACATGTGAGAAGTGTCTAGTGAGCACAGCAGCTTCACTCCCAGCAAAGTGCCGTGCTGATGCACACAGCTTTACCCCAGCCCCACGCGCAGGGCATTGAGCAAGAACAAGCTAATTATGCAAATGAAGCCCGTGTCTTCTGTAAGAATTGCCGCACAGGGAAATCGGCAGGACCTTCATTTTCACTCTGAGTCACAATTCCATTGTTGTGAGCAGCTGGATCCCAGTGTGTGTGGAACTGGGCTTTGCTTACCTGGCCATTTCTACCGCTTTACAACCTGTTGTCTCGGTGTCACATTGGTGAAAGCTTCTCTTCCTGGGCTGGGGGAACCTGAAACAACAGACACGAGAGGGTATAAGATACCATCAGAGTGATATTCCAGCCAGCACAGGGTCCAAAAGGGGATGCCTGAAGAAGGATAGAAACCCAG
The DNA here is from genome assembly GCA_035583185.1 of Anabacerthia variegaticeps. Lineage (NCBI taxonomy): Eukaryota > Metazoa > Chordata > Aves > Passeriformes > Furnariidae > Anabacerthia > Anabacerthia variegaticeps. Next base: position 7,931,569 of record JAWWEW010000165.1, on the reverse strand, counting down.
ATTCAATAAAGATTAATTACAATGTCTATTTTATTATCACGTAAGGACTGAACACGCAGTGATTCAGTGGGAAGGAGCAGCCCTGACCACTGAGCCAGTGATTTAAAGGGTAGCTCTTCTCAGGAATTACTCATCCCACTCCCGCTGATTTACTGGGAAATTGCATCCTCCTGCCAAGTGTCCTAAGTATCCATCTAAGCTTCTTCTGCTCCTCTGGAATTATGAAATTGCCCAAAACACTTTGACCTGTTGCAATGGCAGTGAATTTATCAGACCGTGCAGCTGCAAAATGATTATTTTTAAATATTTGTTGAAGTGGGTGTTAGACCCACACACACCATGAGGAAAAAAAGCCAACACCGAAGCAAAAGCAAACCCCACCTAAATAGCATATATTTAAAAATCTATGCCATAGGAAACACTTATTTCAGACTAAGATTCCCTGCATTCTTTCTGTTAGAGGAGTCAATCCATTTTGGAATGTTCTCTCTGCTTTCTGTCAGGGCCTGCTGGGGTTTCTGCTGCCCTGTTTCAACACCCCCTCATAAAGCCCCAACCTGCTGACTCAGAAAGGCTGGTGTTCATCAGCCCTTCAAGGCAAGGAGCAAAATGCTCTTTGTAATAACTTGAAATATCAGCTGTGGGACACGAGCTAAAAGTTGGATATTGCAGCATTCCAAATTTGCTCAATGTAAGGGGTGGTGATGTAAGTTTTTAACCCCAGGAATGAGGTTGCAGGCTGTGGGTGTGTGAAAATGAAAGACAAGTTTTCAGGGTACCTTTTAACTGGGGTTTTTTTTGTAACACCATGGGTTGTCCACACTTTTTACCTGCTGCTAAGTTTAAACTTGCAGAACTCATGTTCATTCTGCTGAATTAATTGTGTCCTATTGCAGATGTATGAAAGAAAATGAAATATTACTTAGAGGATGTTAGGGCAGCAAGCTGGTTGCACATCCTGCTCTCTGGAAGGAGATAAGTGCAGCAGTGCCTAATGATGTAGTACAGAAAGGACTGAGGGAACTTTTCCCTGACTCACATAAGGTGTTCTTGGACCGTGATTTACACTTTGACCATCTTTCTGAAATGTGTCCCCTCCAACGAACCAAGGGACCTGTGTTTCCTGACAAATCTCAACCCTCTTTTGTCCCTTTAATCCTTGTAGTTCTCTGTATCATGGCCACGAGTTCCTCATTTTTGCTACTTGTAATTTTTACTACCAACATCCCCCTTTTTCCTCTAAGGACTCTTAATATACAGTCCTGCTGCACTCACCAGTTCAAAATCTGAACATTCCTATTAAGGAAGGGACCTCAAAAATCATCCAGTCCCACCCCCTGCCATGGGAAGGGACACCTTCCACTAGCCCAGGGTGCTCCAAGCCCTGTCCAGCCCAGCCTTGGACACTTCCAGGGATCCAGGGGCAGCCACAGCTTCCCTGGGCACCCTGTACCAGGGCCTGCCCACCCTCCTAGGGAAGGATTCCTTCCCAATATCCCACCCAACCCCAACCTCTGACAGTTCAAAACCTTCCCCTTTGTCCAAGGACATGCCCAGCCCAGTCTGGAGTGTACTTGGTCCTGCTGCCCAGTGTCAGTGTGCCTGGGCCATGGCAATAAAAAAGTGTCTTCAATTTTTCTCTTCATGAAAGACTGACTTTGGAAACAAAATTTAAGGAATAGAATTCCCTTTGCTGCTTCTTCCTCAGAACTGCAACCCTTGTGGAGCAGAAGATTCCTGGAAAAGGAATTGTCTTCACCAGCAAGCCCTTAAATGTGACCTCAGATATGAAAAGCAAGGTTGAGGCATCAGAGACTGTTTTATTGCCTTCCATGAGTGTGTTGTCACCATTCAGTTGCACGAACCAGGGTGTGCCTGGAGTTGTGCTTGCTGTCATGGCTGAATCTGCTGACAGAATATAATCCCTCTTGTCTCTGCAAAGAAACCCTCTTGACATGTTTCCCAGTGATGGAGCTTCCCTGGGGACAGGGCAAGGTTGGATAGATTTTCAGCAAAGGCTGTGGGAAGGCAGCTGGGGTTGTCTCTGATCACAGAATGGTTTGGGTTGGAAGGGACTTCAAAATCATCCAGTGCCATCCCCTGCCACAGGCAGGGACACCTTCCACTCACCCAGGTTGCTCCAGCCTGGCCCTGGACACTCCCAGGGATGGGGCAGCCACAGCTTCTCTGGGAAACCTGTGCCAGGGCCTGCCCACCCTCATAGCCAGGAATTCCTTCCCAGTATCCAGTATAAACCTCCATATCCAACCTAAACCTACAAATGATCCTCTCAAAGTGTTTGTCTCATTGCACTGGCCAGGGAGAGTCTAAGTGGCCTCCTAAGGCAGGCAGTGAACTGGAGTTTGAGAGTCAGGTGTGAGGAGGCCAAATACAAATATTTGGCCTTGTAGGGAAAATCAAAGGGACAAACTGAAAAGCAGCCCAAATCATGGGCCTTGCAGGTTACACAGGCCCCACAGGCCCCATAAGCCCTATGGCTTTTACTGCAATTCTAAAATAAAATAGGAGTGTCTGTGTTTGCACGGATGGGGCAGTCACAGCTTCTCTGGGCAATCTGTGCCAGTGCATCCAGAAGAGTTTTGCTCATTTTTGTGCCCAGACTACAGGCTTTGGTCTGTTAATATGAGGGGGTTTAAGTTAAGAGCTCTACAGGTGAAGAGAGAAGTTAAGCAGTAACTAGAAGCTTCTGTACTTCTGTAACTTCCTAACAGCACTATCTGAAAATCCCACAGGAATTTTTTAATGCATTGATCTTCAAAATACTTTTGGGAGCTGCATACGTGTTTGGGGGGAAAAAGAGAGAGAGAGAAATTCAGAATAGCAAGTTAGGAACAGGTTGGAGAGCTCTGAAGCAGAATGTTTGTGCTGGCGAGAGAAGGGGGCTCAGTCCCTCCCTGCCTGGCTCTGTCCGGTGCCTCAGCCAAGTGGCACTTGTGTCACCTGTGTATCCCAACACTCCACTGTGCTATTCCTGCCCATGAAAAGGCAGAGGAACTCGGTGCTAACTGGTGAGTTGGCCCCTGATAAGCCCAGCGCTGAGACCAAAGAAAGTCTTCATTTATCTTAATGTTTGCAAGGTGGCACCACCAGAAGGTGGTAAGACCATTTAGATTCTCCAGTAGGTCAGGCTCACTGCCTGCTGAGCTCAGCTTGGAGCTGAACTCGTCCCTTAGGTCACTGCTCCATGCCTTGAGCACCATTCCTACCTGGAAGTATCATTCCCACCGGGAAGCATCATTGCCACTCCCGGCCCGGCCCTGGCCATGTGCTCTCTCTGGTGGACAGAGTGCACAAATGCACACAAAATGCACGCCAGCTGTTCTGCTTTATGTTTTCTAGCCCCCAAAATGTGAAATCACCTCATTTCGCAGTTCAGCCCTTGGTTACTGGGTGTATTTTGCCTCAGTTCAGGAGTCAGTGGTTCCTCCTGTGGCCTGAAGTCGAATCAAAGCTTTTCTTTTTAATATTTTGTACCAAGTGTTTTCAAAGGAGTGTTTGACTAGATGTAGATCTGGAAAAAATTACTGTGTCTTTCTTCAGCCCACAGGGAGAAACACCCACCTTTATAATTTACTGATATTGGGGCAATTAATGAGAGGAAGGCTAGAGAGCCTCGAGAACTTGATTAGGGGCTGGAGGGGTGGAGAAGGACTATGCACACCATTTAATCTGAATATATTGCAGTAGCAATTTCATTACCACAAATAATACATGAAGAGGATGAATTTTGGTGCTTTGAAGCCTTCTTCTCTGTGGTAGAGCTTTTACTGACACACTCATCAGGACCTTTGCATTAGATCCCCAAAAAACCGTGTCCCCGAGTGCCACATCCCCACAGCTTTTAAGTCCCTCTGGAGATGGGGACTCCCCTCCTGCCCAGGGCTCGACAACCCTTTCTGTGAGGAATCTTTTCCTAATATCCAGTCTAAACGTCCCCTGGTGCAACTCGAGGCTGTTTCCCCTTGTCCTGTCCCTGTTCCTCCCCCCGCTCCCCCTCCTGTCAGGGAGTTGCAGAGAGCAGAAAGGTCCCCCTTGAGCCTCCTTCTGTACAGGCCACCCTCCCTCAGCCGCCCCTCGCAGCCCTTTGGGGTGCCCGCCTTGGCTGCACCCCTTGGCCCGCACCCACACCTGCAGTGTCCCCAGCTCGTCCCGCCACCAGCCCAAGGAGCTTCCCAGGGCACTTGCAGACCTTGCCCTGGTTTGCGCCGTGCCCGTTTCACCGAAAAGCACCGAATCTCTGGAGCCGGGGGGGATGACCCATCGAACCCCCTGCTCCTTGCAGCGCCACCTGAAACTAAACCTGACTAGGAAACCAGGCGCTCCCCGAGCTCGGGCAGCCTCGGGGCCAGGAGCCCCTCACCTGCGGAGGGGCTCGAAGAGGTGGGAGATCCCGGCGTGACCCCACAGGAGGAATTTGAGTCGCAATTCCCACAATTCGGGTGTTTGGGTTCAGTCCGGGAGGCAAACTGGGAAGGCGCAAGGAAAACGATGCAGGCTCGCCCCCCTGTGGCCACGTCCCCCATTACAGGTGGGCAAGGGCCGCTCCCTTCTCCGTGGATTATTCCCCCTCTCTGCTGCCGCGAGTGGCACAGCAGGTTGCTGAGAGCATCCCCGGGCCCCTGGGGACACCCTCTCTGTACCACAGAAGGTGTCCTGGCTGCCAAACGGGGGGGCCTCGTCTCCTCAGGGGCAAGACTCAGGGTGACGGGTCCGGGCTCTGAGCCCTGCACCAGACTGGGATGTGGTGTCACAGGCTGTGTCTCCTCTGCTCGTTCCCTGGGGTATCCTGGGACACACGAGCAGTGGCTGGGGCTGGCTCCAGCAGCCTGGCCTGCTTAAACTCCTACCTTTGCTCCACCTGCAGCTCCCACAGCCCTTGTGTGCCTCTTCTGACTGGAAATGAAGTTGCATTATGTCCCCGATATGATCCCTTTAGCTGTAAACTCATTCCTTCCCCTGTTGTCCCAGGACACTGGGAGGTCCTGCTCAGGTGATATTTTAGGGTCCAGATCTCCCAGGACAATCCCAGTCGAGCCTGATGGTTCATGCCCAAAGGACAGCACTTGTAATGTGTGCTTGGTGCCTGGCATCACCACCCTCTTAGGCTGGCAGAAACCAGGAGCTGCCCAGGGCTAAGATTAAGCAATTAGTACTCCACTTGGATCTCCAAAAGTACCCCACAGGCATAGTCCGAGGCCTCTGCTTGTCTAATCAAGGGCTAGGAGCAATTAGGAGAGGTCAAATGCAATACTTGCATGATATCCACTAATACCCATCGTGCTGGGCTTGTGCAAAAACTTAGGAAATGTGTCTTCATAATGCAATCCATTTCAACTCCAAGAAAGCCCTCCAGGTGGACCATGGAACACCTTAGGCAAACACCATTCTGGAAGAACAAAGCATTTCATGCAGCTAACCTGTGGAACAGTAATCCATGAATCCAAATAAAGATCTGGGATGGACCTGGCTCAGGAAAGGATTGCTCTCAGTCCATCAGTAGCACTCAAAGGAGACGGGCTGCACAAGAAACTTCACTCCAAGGCCACGTTCCTTCCCTGTTCTTTATTCCTACCAGGCATTCTAATTTCCCCAGTTATATTTTGGGTCTTTGCTTCCCTCAGTAGCTGCTTCACCTGCCTCAGTTTGCATTTTAAAGATGTTTTCTCCCCAAAAATCTTTTCACCCTCTGCTTCACTTCGCTAGTTTTAAATTGTGCATACTCTGAATAAACTCCTGTGAACATTCACTCTTTGTTACCCTTTGCTGACCCATAATTAGAAAAAGCTGGGGTTAAAATCAACTGGGAACAGTTCAAAATGTACTTTACCAATTTCTCCCTCAATATACAGGTCAGGTTTGAATGAAGAGCGTAAAATAATCCTAAGGGGCAAAGGGATGAAGATTGTGCTAGATGAGTAAATACAAAATCTCCTGCCTTGGCCTGAAATGAGCAAACAAAAGAGATGCGGAAAAGAGTTTTGCTACTTTCAATTACATTTGTAGATAGAGTTATTAATTTTAACCTCATTGATTCTTCAAAAATTGGGTTTGGAGAAGATAATTGAAAGTTCTGTCTGAAAATAAGAAACTTTGATGATAAGTAAGAGAAAGAAAACTTTGAGCTTAACTGAACAATGGGTTTGTCCCTGAGCAGGAACAATGACATATGACCATCTTCCGCCCTTAGATAAAGATGTTTATAATATAAAATGATGACAAAGATGTTTATACCATAAGATAAAAAAGGAGTTACTGCAGTGCAACACTCACTTAGTGCTTAACTACTTAACACCACTGATATTGGCTGATTGAATTACATTATCTGCCCTTTGTAGGTTGGAATTCTAATTAGATAATTATTTTTCTGGTTCCTTATCAAGGTGTAAGAAGCTTTCAACAGATATTGATTCTTATTGCACATATGCAAAGGCCCAGGTGAAGGTGAGTGCTCTGTGATTGATGTGCCATTGATAGTTTGATTCGTGGCCTTTGTTTCACAACACTGAAGTGGAAGTTGATAAATCCCTGTAGTTTCCAGAGGGAGCTGCACTTGTGGACGTGGGGGTGTGAATTAAGTTGGTGTGTATCCAATACCTGCTGCCACCTAGACAAACTTATGTTTCCAAGTGCAACTGCAAGCCAAAATATAAATAAATTAGACAGTTTATACATTACTTTAGATAAATTTCGTTTGGCAAGCAAGAATGATTTGGGTGTTTACTTAGTATTAACATCCCATTTCTGCTCCTTCCCTCTTGGTAGGGAGAAGGCAGAAGACCCCAAAAGAAAGGATGAGTTGGGATGAAATGTGGCTCCAGGAGAAACCAGGGAATTGGGAAACCCAGCTGGTGCTGGGAGCAAGTTGAGCAAGGAACTGGTCCAGCTACAAAATCTAGTTCCTCCCTTTTCATCTTGATAAGGGCTCTGAAGTGACAGGATGAATTACACTCCTCTGCTTTGCTCCCCCTCCTTTCCCTCAAATAAAAATGAGTAAATTGTTTTCACAGAAAGAGTGGGTGTCTGGGGTTTTGTAAGACAATTCTAAGGGTGGAAAACACCAATTCTCCGTTGAGACTGGCTGAATAACTTCATTTTAGTTTCTGTCTCCCTTGGGGAGAATCAAGGAGAATCATTCACACTCGTTCCTAAAGGTGAGGAGATTGCAAAAGTTAATTGTAAGGGAGGAATTCTGCAAAAGGTGGTTTTGATTGTTTGATTTTCTATTTCCAATTGTTTCTTCAGACTTTTTCTAAAGACAATTCCTTAAAGAACTGTGTTATTTCACTTGTGGAAGAGAAGAGGAAGCAGTAAGCTGGTCACTGCTCAAAAGAAATGGAAGGAACAAAAAGCAAAACAAAGATCAGATCTCAAGTACTTCAGTTTTCTTTAAATCTAAAGCTTGTGCTGCTTCCAGCAGTGACTTTTTATAATAAAACCTTATCAGCCCAAGCCCTGAAGGACTCATTACATTGGACTTGTCTTGCCCAGCTTTGTAAAGTCAAGCATTGAGTCCAAGACAGGGCCTAAGTTTTCTTGTCAGTGGAGTGAGCTAATCATCTCCAGATGTAATTTATGCTGTCCATTTTCTTAAGTGATTACAGAGGAAGAATGCATAAATCACTGAGATGAGGCATTTTCAGACAGCTAAAGCTAGGGGAATTAATTAATTTACAATATCTGAACTCAGCTGATGTTCACATCATCCTGTTTGGAGACAGAGCAATGCCATGAAGCACTTTTTATATGTGTGCCACCACAGAGCATAATCCCTAAACTTGATAAAAAGAGGTTAGTTTGTTAAAGGAAATCATCTACTTGCAATATAGTGAAATAAAGATGAGTTAAAAATACTTATGTTTACCAACTACTTTGTTTGAATCTTTTATTTTTAGACAGTCTCATTTCCCCATCCCTCATTTTCAGGTCATTCTGGTTCCGTATTAGTCACAAACAGAAGAGGAAGATGCTAAAATTAAAAGTATTTTTTTTAAAAGGCTGCACATTCAGTATCCTGTATATATTTAGTGTGATTACTTAGTACACCTTTTAAAAAAATACATATATTTGCAGTGCTGCCATGTCGACTTCATCAGCCCAGGAAAATGTCATGTGGCTATTCAGCTTCCAGGGCCTGAATCACAGAATCATGGAATGAGTTGGATTGGAAGAGACCTTAAATATCATCTCAGGGACACCTTCCACTGGACCAGGGAGCTCCGAGCCCTGTCCAACCTGGCCTTGGACACTTCAGCAAGGAGGGAAAATGTCTGCAAACCAGAGCTTTGGGGCACCCCTGGAAAGGACCGAAACAAACAGCAGCCAAGGAAGGATCAGAGTGAAAGGGAAAATGTAGTGGTCTTGTCCGAGCCTGGGGAAACCTCTCCGAGATGGTTGTGCAAAGTGCTGGTTGCTTTTTACACAGAATGATTAATGCAAGAATGGAGAGGGAGGGCTGAGAGAAGTGCTGTGGTGATCATATGGCCAGAAGGTGCAAGACCCAAGCAAATGTCCAGGTGATATTTGCAGTACTTTTCTCCAAGTGAAAAGTCAGGAACCCATACAACTGCAATTCCTATGCATATATTTAGATTCTGGAGGATAATGTGGGGATTTTCAGCTGTGCCCTGTAGGAGCCTTTAAGTGCAAGGACATACAGAGGAAGCTCTTCTCATGACCCCAGTGAGAGCAGCACATGTTCTGTCTGTATGGGAAAGAAGAGGCTTCTCAGGGAGCTCACTGGGCTGTTGTGCAATGTGTTTTCACCTCTGCTGCTGCGACTTGTCTGTGCCTGCTGACACACCTGGGTGGGTCTGCAGCTTGGAATATCCACTTTTCTCCAAACACAAACCCAGACAAGGCTTTCTACACGTGGTGTCTGGGAGTCTGAGTGTGCACACAGCTATCATGTGCAGGAAATTCTTGCTGGCTCCTTGCACTTCTTCATCTCCTGGTGCTTTCAGCTCTTGGAAGTCACAGTTTCTCTCCTTTACAAGAAAAACAAGGGGTGCAGTGGTATAAAAATAAGGAATGTGCCTCTCTGTCTTCCTTTTCAGGAGAAAATGTGCAATTGCTGGGGGCACTGGCACAAGATTCTCTATAGATTTGCTTTTGAGTGCAAAAGTCTTTTCCAACCTAAATGATTTCATGATTCCAGGTTTTCCTGCCTTTCCCCATCCTTGCCAGTGGTGTGATGGCAACATAAGCCTTATGAAATCTCTCTGCTGAGTTTCCACCACAAGTGAGACCCATATTTCACCTTCTGTGCCAGGTAATTGGAGACTGGTTTTGGTCCTTTCCTTTCATAATTCTATACCATAAAATTTGACCCTGATTTTGTTCCTTTTCCTTCACAATTCCAACATATTTAGAGTTTCCAAATACTCTCTTCAGCAGAGCAGATTAGGAAGGGAAGTAATTATGGTTATGATACATAGGACTAAGAAATTAAGAATTATGCAATATTGATCCCTCTCTCCCCCACAGACTGGCAATGTGAAGTGGAAATCCCATCTAAACCTCCATATCCAATCTGAACCTACAAATCATCCTCTCAAAGTGTTTATCTCGTTGCACTGGCCAGGAAGAGTCTAACTGGTCTCTGAGTGCAAGCAGTGAACTGAAGTTTGACCCCTAAAATTAGGTGTGAGGAGTCTAAACCTAAATACTTGACCTTGTGACCTTGTAGGGAAAATCAAGGGGGCAAAAAACCAAAACCAGGCCAAATCCTCTTCACCACAATTCTAAAATAAAGGAAGAATGTCTGTGTTTGCAGGGGGAGAGGGACTGGCAGATTTGGACGTCATTCACATAGAACTGGGCATAACCTTACCTCTGTCTTCAGTTCTCCATGGGACCAAATTCAAAATCCTTTGGTTGTGAGATGCTTTCACTGATTTTCTGGTGTTTGTAGGGCAGCTGCTCCCTACTTGGATCAGGGTAACACCAGGGAAAGCTGTGTGGCCTGAAAAAGCTTTCAGCACTGCATTTACTACCTGTGGGAGGTAGTGATCATGCGGCACTTTGATGCAGAGCTGGGATGTGATTCTGTCCTAGGACTTCCCTTTCTGTCCTCTGCTGCAGGAGCAAGGGAATTGCTGCCATGCCTGGGGAAGTTTGAGGTGTGAGAAACAAGGCCAATGAGGAAATCACTTCCCTATTAAGGTTACAAAATCCATTCTGCAGCGACTCAGCATGTGAGCACAGACACTTCATCATTTCTGAGCCCAGCATCTTTTCAGCTTATTTTCCATTTATCCCATTAACTTGGAGTTATTCTATGCTAACACACCCCAGGAAGCCACATTTTTTGGTAGCTTTTGTTCTTCTCTTCCCTGTTCTTGTGACACAATATTCATAGCTTGGCTCAAAATATGTTTTGAGTTTCCAGAGAAGCTTCTTCTCCACGTTGACATTCCCACCTGCCTTGTTCAGACATGCAGAGCTGCATATTTGGTGCCTCCCCAGCCCTGCATTTGTGACAGGGAACTTCTGGTTTGATTGAGATGGGAGTATGGCTGCCTTGTGCTTTGAGAAGCAAGTTGGAATGAAGGAAATAGGAATAATGCGAGTTTTTCCTTAGAGTTTCAGTTGTAGAAAGTGAGGAAAATCAGTGGGAGAATGCTTCCATAATTTCTTCAAGGGGTTAAGGCATCCACCCCACGACTGTGGGTGCAGTTATCACCAAAACAGGGCAGAATCGGCTCTACTGGCCAAAAAGGGTGTAACACAAAAATCAGATTATATCACTTTCTACTCAGTAAGGCTGGGCTGCAAACCTTGAGTCACATGTTGATGCTTTTCAGGGGAATGTGGATAAGATCTACGCTTGAGAAAGAATACAGTACACCCCGTGGAGCTGCAGGGATGCAGTTGTGCCAGTGCCACCCTCCTGCCCATACTGTAAACCTGCCACGGTGCTCCAGCTCGGGTACCTTGTGCAAACACAGCAGCTGTAGCACAGCTGCCTTTGGGACCATCCTGAGGGATGTGCAGGCACCACTTAGGAGGCAAGAGCATTGAAACTCTTTTAGTGAAAAGGCTCCTACAGTTATTGGTGATCCTACATGAATAGGGCCCAGCAGGTGGTGGCTGGTGACTGGCCACCAGTGGTGTTCCTCAGGGCTCAGTTCACAGGAGCTGATCTGGATGCAGGATTAGAATGCAAAATGAGCAAGTTTATTGATGATACCAAACTGGGAGGTGCTGGTGATCCTCTGGAGGGATAAGAGGCCTTGCAGTGGGATATAGATAGATTGGAGCCTTGGGGAACTGTTGATGGCATGAAATTTAACCTGAATGCGTCCAGAGGAGGATACAAAGCTGCTGAAAGGGCTGGAAGGAGGGACTGAGGACTCTGGGTTGGTCTAGAGACAAGGAGAAAAGAGGCTGAGCGGGGACCTCATTGCTCTCAGTTTCCTGTGGAGAGTAAGAGGAGAGGGAAATGCTGGGCTCTTCTCCCTGGGATCCTGGGACAGGACATGTGGGAATGGTGCCAAGCTGAGCCAGGGGAGGTTTAGAATGGATGTCAGGACGCATTTGTTTACTGAGAAAGTGGTCAAACACTGGGACAGCCTTCCCCAGGAGGAGGGTGATGCTCCAAGACTGTCAGTGTTAAAGAAACATTTGGACAATGCCCTTAATAAGAGGCTTCAACTTCTGAAAGTGAGCAGGCAATTGGACTAAATACTGGTTGTAGTGTTCTAAATGACTAAATTATCTAGGTCCCTTCCAGCTCAAACCCACCCAAGTATTCTATTCTATTCTATTCTATTCTATTCTATTCTATTCTATTCTAAATTCTAATTCTATTCCATTCCGCCACCAGGACAGAGAATGTTCCTGCCTGTACACAAATAAAGGTGCTTGACCTGCCCATGTCTTTGGTGTCACTCATCCAGCTCATGTTTCTCTGCTTTTCCTTTGGGAGCCAGCAAATCTATTGATCCCTTAGGAGGTGCCACAGCTCAGTTTGGAAAAATCAGATTTTAACCTGCACAAAAGATCTGTTTAGCCTTGCTCCAAATATTTTTTACTTTTTTTTAATTTAGGCTTGATGACAAATTTATATAACACAAGAGCTCCAGAAGGGACCATCATGCAGTTTGGCCCACTGCTGCAGGCAAAGGAAGGAGGGATTACAGAGCATAAAACTGTGGGATGTGTGAGAGAACAAGTGGATATCAGGCAGATGTCAAGTCAGAATTCGATGTTTATCTTTTTAGCAGCTGAGATCTTTATTGTGAAAAGACAGATTGCAAAACACCAGTGCTGCAAGACTGGAGATGCTCAAATTCAGGTTAATGTGGAGTTCCAATAGAAAAGTGGGACCTTGGTGCAAGAGCTGTGGTGCAGATTAATGAAGGGTTTGTTACCAAATGTATTGTTCCTTTGTAAGCACCTGCTGATACAAGAGACGTTATTGTTGTTATCAGCATTTGTATCAGAAAATAGGCTGATATAATAACAATGTCAGGAGTGTCCTGCAACCTGTGTAACAGTTCCTGCTCTCAACATGTTGTGTGGCTCCTCCTGAAGTAATGAAAGCTCCAGTTAGCCAGGGCTTTGACATAATCAATGAAAGGTCATAATAACTTGCTGCTATTTTAGGTGCTTGAGGGCAGTTCTTAAAATCTAAAGCTCCAGCTAAGCTCTTGCCTGTCTCCTGAAATCCCCAGGTTCTCCGTGCTGCCTCATACTTCCACTTCCAGGTTGGGCACTGCCAGGGATGAGGCAGCCACAGCTTTTCTGGGCAACCTGTGTCAGGGCCTGCCCACCCTCCCAGGGAAGGATTTGTTCCCAATATCCAACAGAAATTGCAGAATCATTATTGAGTCAGAGCTTTCAGCCCAGAGCAAATGAGCACTGAGGGGGAAAAAAGGTAGTATATGTGTGAGAAATGTTATAAATGTAAAGGAATTAATTCAAATTAATCATCAAAGACAGTAGCTCAAAGAAATTAATCCCAGCTTTGATCACATGCTTTGAAAACTCTGTCCCAATTGTGGGCTCCTCCATCTGGGTTGTTGCTGATGGGGGTTTTAATGGACTAAAGAAATCACCAACTCAATCAGAGATTTATATTTTCAAGACTGTGGTCTGTTTTAGAAAGAGAAGATTATGTTGATACTGTGTTTAGGAAGACAGAAAAAGTGGGACCAAGTGCTGTTTTGCAGTTAATACTCATTTCCTGGAGTACCCAAGTCAATAGTTTACTTACTAATTTTACAAACAAGAAGGGGGTAGGGAGAGTGGGGGCAAAAAGCAATTTCACAGTGTGCCATCAGAATGTGGTACAACGTTCCATGTGTGCCATCCCAAGTTTATGCCAGGTGACAGAACCATCCAGTGCAGAGCTCCCTGCCAAGGGAAGCCTCCTGTTCCCTTCTTGCTGTGAGTGCTGGAGAACTGAAAATAGCCAAATACTGGGTTTCCTCAGGTGCTAAATATAAAACTGACTTTCCTGGAGATTGAGGTGGTTTGGTTGTTGGGGATTTTTTTAACTGGGTTTAAGAATGTGCTTAATTCGTCTTTCATCCAAGGAGGTGAGGGACTGTAACACCACAAGCTAAACTGCAGAGCGATACTGTATTTCTGGTTGATCAGGTGTATTTTCAGGGAACTTCTCCCTGTCTGAGCATGTCCTGGGAAGAGAATGAGCTGGGCCAGAACCCCCCTTATTGCTCGGGTACCCCCCTTGTGCAGCTACTGCGGGGCTTTGCGTGCTGGGGCTGCTCGGGGGGTGCAGGACCGGAGCAGGGAAGGGGCACTTTGGGGGGGGCAAAGCCAATTCAGAGCAGGCGGAGCTGGGGCAGGGCGAGGGCGGGGGCTGCGGGTGCGGAGGGGCCGGGGCGGGTCCCACCTTAAATGCCACGGCGAGCGGATGCTGGGCTGGAGGGACGGAGGGGAGGGAAGGAGGGAGGAAGGAAAAATGGCACGGCTTGGGGGTAACGGGAAGGTACGGGATGGGGACGGGGACAGGGATAAGGATGAGGATGAGGACAGGGATGGGGACAGGGATGGGCATAGGGATGGGGGCAAGGATGGGGATAGGGATGGGGGCAAAGATGGGGACAGGGATGGGGGCAAGGATGGGGATAGGGCTGGGGGCAAGGATGGGGATAGGGGTGAGGACCCCGCGGGGATGCGGCGCTTCACCTGGGAGGAGATCGGGCAGCGGAACGGGCGGGGGCCGGCCCCGCAGGAGCGCTGGCTGGTGATCCACAGGAAGGTGTACGACATCAGCCACTTCTACCGGAGGCACCCGGGAGGGGCCCGGCTCCTCGCCAGCCACGGCGGGCAGGACGCCACGGTGAGCGGGCCGGGATGGAGCGCCCGGGGTGCGGGAGGGGAGGACCGGGGAGGGGGGGACCGGGGGAGAATTCCACTGCGGGAATTGGGAGGGCTCTGAGTATGGAGCAGGATCCATCCTGAGAACTCCCCCAGCCTCTGCTGTGGACACGGGGAAACGAGGGGACTCAGCCCGTGCGGCGAAGGGATCCGTCTAAATCGACCTGCCTTTAATTTAAAGCCATTCCTCTGTGTCCTGTCCCTCCATCCCTTGTCCAAAGCCCTTCTCCAGATCTCTTGGAGCCTCTTGAGGTACTGGAATGGGTTCTCAGGTCTTCCCAAGAGCCTTCTGTGCATCCAGCTAAATCGGATCAACAGCTGGAGCAAGTTCAGAGCAGGACACGGAGATGCTCCAGGGCTGGAGCTCCTCTGCCATAGACACAGGCTGGGAGAGCTGGGGGGTCACCTGGAGAAGGGAAGGCTCCAGGGACACCTGAGAGCCCCTTGCAGTGCCTAAAGGGGCTCCAGACCTGGAGAGGGACTGGGGACAAGACATGGAGGGACAGGACAAAGAGGATTTCTTTAAACTAAAAGAGAGTTGATTCAAATTAGATATAAGGAGGGTATTTTTACAGTGAGCGTGGGCAGGCCCTGGCACAGGCTGCCCAGAGAAGGTGTGGATGCCCCATGCCTGGAAATATCCAAGGCCAGGTGGAATGGGACTCTGAGCAACCTGGTGCAGTTTTATCTAGTTCTGTGCTGCCTTTGGGCTTGCTCTTATCTCCTGATCTTGCCTGTGCAGCTACTGAGAGCTGCAATGACTGCTCACAGCCAGGGTAAGGCGGGGAAGCTGCCACAGGTAGTGCATCAGCCCCATGGCAACAAGAGTGGCTGCTTCCAGAAACATCCCTTAGGAGAGGTATCCTTCCTAAATGCCCCCCAGCACAACCTGGAGGGAAAGCAAACACAGCGTGGTTTTCCAAGCTGGCATCTGGTGAAGTTTCTGTAGTTATTGCTTGTGGTCCTTTTGACCTTTGGGATGAGAAAAGTGGAAAGAATTAACACCTCCAAAGACTGAGGAGTTGTGGGCAGAAAGACTTCTGCTCATCAGGTTTCCTTGTCTGACTGTCAGTTTAATGCCATGGAAACTCCTGGGAAATACACACAAAAGTGTTCAGGAAATTCCTTGGAGTTCTTGCCTTTCAAATGTGCAGGAGGACTAGAAAATAGTGGTAAATTAGCATCTAGGTAAAGACATGACAAATGTGATTGCTTCCTTGCTGCATATCTGGAAAGGAAAAAAAACCCTAAGACAAATAGTTCCTGATCTTCCACATATAAGGGATGTTTGAGTCTCTTGAAAAATTAAGAAATTATCTTAACTAAGAGCATAAAGCTATGAAAGGTGGTAACTTGGGAGAGGATGAAAAACACAGAAGGCTCTCAGTAAGGGATGGAAAAATGAGTGTAATTAATGCCACAATATGAGTCAGGGTGACACTGCACAAGGCTCATTGAGGCGTTTGGTGGAGGTTCAGTGAATTGTGTATTATGGATCTTGGACACCTGCACTAATTGCAGTGCTGGACATCAGCCCTCTCCTGAGATAAGATTTCATTCAGTAGCATTAGACAAACACATGAAGGCAAAGGCAGCAAGAGCTTGAGGAGTTAGAAAGGTAAATGACCTTTACTGTTGTGGTTCCTCCACAGGGAATGCCTTGCCATGCACAGCAGATTGAGATCACTGACCTGGAGTCTGGTTTTCTTACCCCTCCCTTTCCTCTTGTGCATTTGCAGGATGCCTTTGTGGCATTCCATGTTGACAAGGTGCTGGTGAGCAAGTACTTGAAGCCCCTGCAGATTGGGGAGCTGGCACCAGATCAACCCAGCGTTGAGCCCACTAAAAATGTAAGTCTGTCCTCACAGACCAGATCAAAGGCAGATTATAATGATATCCTGAGATTAGACCTGGTTCTCCTGTATCTTCCCAATTTCTATGCTGCCACTTAGAAACAAGAGATGATCATTCATCTAAAGCCACACTGTGTGGTTGAGAATGAGAATTCTGAAGATTATTTTGTTCTTATCAGTGGAACTCTTGTTGAGCTGGGGGCCAGCTGGGCTGGCGGTGCAGGTTTTTAACACAGGCATTTAAGCCTTCCCTGCTGATTCTGGGAAGGGTAAAGTGAAGATATATAATGAGGAACAATTTCATCCAAAGACCTACCACAAGGTGGCATGTGGAGCTCATGCATAGAAAGTACAGCCTCCACTAGACAGAATCTCCACCTGAGCCCTCTGCAAGTCCCCCCCTGCCAAGGAGGTGATGGAAGCACCAAGGATTAGTCTTAGCTGATACACAGACTGATGGCTCCTCTGCTCTGTGCACCTTATCAAAGACACAGAGCAGCTGGAAGAGACCAGGGATTGGTGTGCAAGCCCAGCTCCGGCCCTTTTAGCCACATCCTTTGCTCTTTCTTTCCCCCACTGAAGAGGTTTTTGGGTTAAGAATCTGCAGTGCTACCCTGTAAAACAGAGACTGTGCCCCCCTGGTGCTTCCCCCAGGAAATGCTGGTGAGGGACTTCAGGGAGCTGCGCGATACCGTTGAGAAAACGGGACTTCTGGAGCCAAATCAGCTTTTCTTCTTCCTGCACCTGGCTCACATCCTCCTGCTGGACTCTGCTGCCTGGCTCATTCTCTTCTACTTTGGGACATCCCTACTGCCCTTTGTTGGCTCCCTGCTGGTGCTGACCATCTCCCAGGTAAGCAGTGGAGCCCACAGCTCATCCACAGGGACTTCCATCTCAACTTCCACACACTGTTGCACTTCCTAGTCCTCCCTTCCCTGACTTGGCACAGTCCTGTGTCATAGGAAGAAAACAACTATATGGATGTAAAGAAGAAATTCTGCACGTGGCGAGCACCCCCCAAACCTAGTCTGGGATTCTTTCAGTAATACATATTCTGGGGAGCCTTGAGGGCATCAGGGCTTCACAGTCCCTTTCTGATGGTGACTTCGGAGAAATAAATCCGTATATTTCCAAGCAAAGGATGGGTGTGGCACCATCCTGGTCTTGATTCCTGTTTTAATCCCCTCCCAAAGTTTTCTTTTTCCTCTTGCAGGTCCAGGCTTCATGGTTACAACATGATTTAGGACACCTTTCAGTATTCAAGAAGACCAAGTGGAACCACTTGCTGCACAAGTTTGTGATGTGCCATTTGATTGTAAGTACCTGACCCCGGAAACCTGCTGGGATTGGATGGTTTTCCTGTGAAAATATGTGCTTTGAAGACTCTGGGAGGGATTCTGTCCAGCTCTGAGGGAAGGAGGGGAACTGCAGAGAACCAGGGTCTGAAAGCACTGCTCAGCACCGGGAGAAGGAGGGGGACTGAGGGGAATCCAGCTCAGAAAGCATCACACTTTTCACACTTTGCTCTTCATTTCAAAAGGGGGCATCAGCCAAGTGGTGGACTCTCCTGCACTCCCAGCACCACTCCAAACCCAACTGCTTCCACAAAGACCCTGACATCGACATGCACCCTTTCCTCTTCACTCTGGGCAAGAAACTCTCAGTGGAGGTCAGTGTGTGTGGGAAGAACAGCCCAGTCAGCAAAACCATGCTACACCATAAAGACCTAAAAGTGAGCTGTGATGGCAATTTCTGCAAAAAGATTGCTTTCAGCTGGGTCTGCTTCCTTCACAGTTCACATTAAATGCCTTTAAGAATTTTTTTAAACAGCTGACAAGTTGTAAATAAAATAGACATGATGTGTGTGCGTCACAGAGGGTGGAAAATCCACCACTGCTAATGGTTATAGAAACTCCATGACCTGCTGAAGCCCTTTGGCTGTACATCCTCAGTTCTTGAATCCCTAACACAGCAGTGAAATATTTTTCTCCTTGGAAGACCTTTATCATCATGAAACTGTCATTTAAGTGCACAAAATCAGAGAAGAAAGTAGGGAGGAATGAGAGAAAAAACATATAACTATTTTTGATTGATAATACAATTTAGCCTTGAAATATCTAATTTTGCACAAAGTGAGTTATGAGTGTGGCAAGGACATAAAACCAAGGAAATCCAGCAGTTAAAATTCACCTCTGTCCATGCTCAGTATTATTTTTACCATAACTTAAAGAGATCACATCATCTTTTAATGGGTGAAAGGCACCAAAGCCCTACATTAATGCAATGAGGGTTTATAGAAAATACTATGTTTGTAAACTAATAGGAGGGAGACAGAAGGAATGAGGTTTGTGGGAAGTGTGCAAGAAGGTGCCTCTGGGGAAAAGGATGTACAAGAGAAATTCCCTGTCCACATTTCTTAAGTTTCCACTCAGTAGTTTGTTTGTTTGTTTGTTCTCCCACAGCTTGGAATCAAAAAGAAGAAGTACATGCCCTACAATCACCAACACAAGTACTTCTTCATCAGTGAGTATCTCCATTCTCCTGCAATACCATGGGGGGGTATTAATGGGGCTTGTGAGATTCTACTTTGGACCTGCAGAAGTTGAGCAGAACAAAGGTACCTGTGCCAAAGAACACAATAAACCAACATAATAATAACCTAATTCTTGGAAGAGTTGAAAACCCGAGTGGATAAAACCCCAAGTAACTGGTCTGACCTCAGAGCTGGTGCTGCTCCAAGATCCCCAGGTCCTTTCCAACCTGAATTATCATATCTGTGTGAGATTAGATTACTGTGTCCGTTTTGACTTGAAACACATTCATTTGATCTGAGAAATTTTGCCAAATGGTTCTAGCTTGTTCCAGAGTCAAAACAGTAGTGGGGTATACTTACACTAGGTCATCTTAAAATTGTATGGCTTTGCAAAAGTAAGTGTGCATCTATTTGGGCAGAAAAAAGAAGTCTCTTAACTCCCTGATCAAGGAAGTTGAGATGAGGCTGCAGAGGCTGTTTGGGAGCTGTATAATGATGCTTAATAAAGTACATAAAGAGAGCATCTCCCAGATAACACAACTCCAAGATGCCCGGTTGAGGAAGGTGATTCTGTCCCAGATCTCCCACACCGGCTCTGGGTTACCACATCTTCCAGTAATACTCAAATTTAAACAATAATCTGTGGGGGCTTTTGTGGGGTTTTTTTTGCAAGTGAGATGTGTTTGGAAGACTGAATTTGAGTTCTCCAACCCAAACTCCCTGGTAGCTAAGGGATACATATTCCCACTGTTCCCTTGCACTGAACAACTGAATGGGAATAAGCCAGGTATGCTTTGCGCTGGGGGAGCTGCTTCTCAAAAGACTCATTTGTGGCTGTTCCTCAGTAGAAAGCCTAAAAGGAGGCCTGAGGTTTGTCAGAACTATCACATGAATGGACAGACCCAGCCAGTCAGTCCCTGACATTCCCAGTGATAATGGATTTTCCCTTACAGCTCTCCCTCCACTCCTGTTTCCCACCTACTTCCACTGCCACACGTTCTACATTGCTTACACAAAAAGGTATTGGGTGGTAAGTACTCCTTGTGTGACCAGAAGGGCTCTCTGGGGGTCTGCGGCCTTCCTTCTGAGCTCTGCTCAGCTCAGTGGACAACCTGTGGCTATAAAAACCTCCTTACTGGATGTGAAAACTCAGATTCATCTATTTCACAAGCTGTGAAAAAGTAGCATTAGCTTATGTTAACTTGAATTAGTCCTGATTATTCCATTCAGAAAAAAAGCTATAAAAGTCCAATGTAATTTATTCTCCTGTACCTATAACATGAAACTTAGAAAAAGATTTAAGCAAATGTAATTCACTTTTTTTTTCTTTTCTTGTTGTCTCTGTTTTTGGTAGGACTTGGCCTGGATGATGACCTTCTATGTCAGATTCTTTTATACTTATGGATCATTATTAGAAATAAAGAGTGTCCTGGCATATTATTTTATATTCAGGTGATGTCTCTTTAGCCTCCCTCTCCACATTCTCTCCATCTGTACCTGCCTGCCTTTGTTCATCTTTCCACATAATCCTTTACCACCTTATTTTTTGCTTAGTGTTTTAATTCCATAAAGTTAAACTAACCCTCACCTGCTCAGTTGCCAGGACGAGTTTTATGTTGCTGTGGCAGCAAAGAGACTTCACTGGGTGCTGAGCCAATTGAGAAATTACCTTACTTACCTTAAATAACATTCAGTGCTTTGGGTGTTGGGTCTGCTACTGAGTAAAGAGAACATCTAACCAGAACAGCTTAGTCTGGGCTTGCAAATGCCCAGGCTTGAATGGACAACACACTTGGATCATGTCACTGATTTTAATCACTGTGGTCCTTGGCTACAGATAAAACAAGCTGCACACAAGCTCTGTCAGTGTTAAAACATACTAAATAATCATGAGTTTCACAAGGAAGTATGAAACTTCCAGGTTTTGGAAGCTCTTCCAGGTGCTGGATTAGCAGGGCTGGTGATCAGCCGTGTCTGTGTGAGTGTGGCTGTGCTGTTATTTCAGTGCCTCATCGCTGACATGTGGATTTTGGCCTCTGCTCTGGTTGCACAGGATGCTGGAGAGCAGCTGGTTTGTCTGGGTGTCACAGATGAACCACATCCCCATGGATATTTACTACGACAGGAACTTGGACTGGGTGACTACTCAGGTAAATTGTTTTCCACTCCTAAGAATTGCTGCCGTACAGGTACAAATTCTAACCCTAAGATAAGCAAGACTTTTACTGCATTAAAGGTGAAGGCTGTTGGAAAGGAGGACAGCAATGACACATTCATGGACCATCTAAACCCAAACCCAGGTCCCAGCTCTAGCTCCTAAACACACCCACCTCCTCACTGCAAGAGCCAGCTCTTGGCTTTACCATGGCCCAGTTTAGCCAGGCTCTGCTCATCAGCTGGCCCAAAAGCTGCAGGAGGACTATGATCCCTGGCTGGAGGTAGCTCAGCTTAGGGAGAGGTGAGAAAGGCTGCAGTCCCCAGCCTGGACTGACTTTGCTCTGCTTTGCTCTCCTCCAGCTCCAGGCAACCTGCAACGTGGAGCAGTCGCTGTTCAATGACTGGTTCACTGGGCACCTGAACTTCCAGATTGAACACCAGTGAGTGCACACACCCAGAGAGCATTTTCTTCCTTCCTTTTGTTTAAAACCAATTTTCTCTTTTTTTCCCCCTGTTCTTTGCTCTGAATTCTACAAATAATTGTGGGGCACCACTGTGCTTTTCTTTAAAAAGACTGAAAGCCCTCAAGAGAATCCTGATGTAATTCCAAACCTTCACTGGATCCACAGGATGACAAGTGAAAATGGACCATGGGCAGGACCCATGCAACCATATGGTCTGTCCCAAGCAGTAGCTGGTCAGAATTAGTGAAAACATCCATGTTAAAACACCTGTTTATAGTCTGCCAAAGCAGTTTAAGCCTACCTATGCTGACTGTCTATGCTGTCACTCTAGAGACTGAGAAGGATGGGCTCATCTCCACAGGATGGTTACTCCTGGAGGGGCAAAGCAGTTTCTTCCGTAAGCACCACTTAATTTGGAGAAATGTTGCTTTGAAGGTGCTAAACTGTGGGGGGAAAAAAAGGGGAAAATCAGGAAAGTCATGTAAGTTACCTGTGCTAAAAGCAACAAGAGGTGGGAGCAGCTACAGACACTGCTCAGTGTGCGACCTGGGTGATTCCTGAGACCAGGACTAATGAATGTGAGCGTGGCAAAGGTAGGGGTTCTCATGGGGCTCTGGAAGAGACGCTGCCTGTCTCGTGTTCACAGCCTGTTCCCCACCATGCCGAGGCACAACTACTGGAAGGTGGCCCCTCTGGTGAAGTCCCTGTGTGCCAAGCATGGCATCGAGTACCAGTGCAAGCCCCTGCTCACGGCCTTTGCAGACATCGTGCAGTAAGTAAAACAAAAGCAAAAGGATTGCAGGAGGAGAGACTCAGCAACACCTCCTAAGCCATGTGTCCTCTCTCTCTCCCTCTCCCAGCTCCCTGAAGAGCTCAGGAGAGCTCTGGCTCGATGCCTACCTGCACGAATGAGAAGCCAAGGCTTGGTGGTGCCATGCAGAGCCTGCCACGTCTGCATTCCCAGCAGAGCTGAGGAGCAGGGACCACACGGGACTCTGTGGCAGAAGAAAATCAGTTAGAACTGAAGGATACCATTCCAGTAGGGATGAAGCCAGCTGAATTTTACTTCTGGTCTTTCCTGGGGTTTTGGTTCCCATCTGTTGAGAATGGGAAGGGCAAGCAGAGGGTGAATTGCGGGGACTGGGAGAAGCTCTTTGCTCAATGTGTCTGAGCATTTCTGAGCCTGAGCAGGGGCTCAGGGCAGGCTACGGACTGGTGCAGCTGCACACACTCAGCTTCATGTCACAGTCCTCTCACCATGGGTTTTAGGTCCTCCTCATCATGTGGAGCCTTTAAAGTTTAATACAGCATTTGCTTGTTTGAAGTCATTTGAAATTTGCAGTTTGAATTTGTTCCAGCAATGTGCTTAAATCATAATAAATTATAATAAACTAAAAATTCCACTTAGAATGCAGCAAGTGCACCGTGCAGTTGTATAATGAATGAATCAACATAAAAATAATGAATAAATAAATGTAAATGTGTTTCTATTACTGTTCTCAAACACGTTTTTTCCTGTAGTCCTTCAAGCTACATTCCCTGTCTTCACTTCTCAAAGCTGCTACTATTATAGCAATTCCATATTTCTATATATCGAGAGACAGCTATTTCTTATTTTACTGCTTGGCACTGCTATCTATATGAGACTGTGATCATACTATAGAAAGATAAAGCAGAAGTAAAATAAATTAGCTACAGACATGTGGTCAAATATAGAGAAGTTGCTGTTGCAGCTAAACCAAATAAAAAGCTGCAGGTAAAAGAGTAGACTGAGCAAGTCTGAGAAGCCTCAGCTTTGAGGCTTTGCAAACACAATAGAAATTTGGCTCCAACAGGATTCATGTCAACCATATAATAACCCATTATAATGACCACACTGCTGTTATAACTGATAGAACCAACTTCAGAATTTCTGCAGTGGAAGAACATTTCTCTGGCATACAGGCTCTGCTTACCTGCTCTTCAGAGTGTTCCTTGTCTCTGTGTGTGTAAACATAACCCCAGCCCATTAAAAAATGAATTTGAGGATTGGGTTTTTTTACTAAATAAATTAAAATGCATTTTTTTTACTTAAACTTTGATCCAGAGAGGGAAGTTTATATTTCAACTCAGAAAGTCACATTGTGTTTCTAAGCATCCTAGGACACTGTGGGGGTCAGAGAGCTTCCCTTCCCAGCTGAGAGTCTGGATTACAAATAAAACCAGGTGAGGAAGGTGGGACAAAAAAGCAGGGGAAAGGGAGAGTTCCACAGTTGCTAATGCAAGTCTGGTTTGCAGGAACAGCAGCCACATGAACTGGTCATGAAGCAAAGCTGCTCTTAATCCAAGACTAGATCCTGGCTACTCTTGAAAGCAGCCTCAGCCAGCTGGACTCAGGAAAGGGCCATAAAGCATAAGGGAACAGAAATACACGACCCAGCCTCGAGGCTTTAAGGGAGTCATGGATTTTTGTGTGTCACAGCTTCTGAAGCTTCTTCAAGCAGTTTTGAGAGTTCAAAGGTAAAGGGAATTACCTGAGTGGACTCAGATTTTGGCTGGGCCAGGCAGAAGGTGAGTCAGGGGAGGAGGCTGATGCAGGCACTATGAATCACCCCTGAGAGGAGGCAGCATCTTTCCATTAATTAGCAAGAGAATCTGTTTTTTGTCTAAACTGAACTCCACAGTACTCAGACCGTGAAATAAAAGACCAGCTTTTGGAAAGGGGACCCTGGGAACAACAAAATTTGAGTATTGGCAGTTCCAACCACTTCTTCCAACAATATAAAGCTAATAACTAGAAATCTCCAAAGGTAAAAAGTAAGATATAAAGAAGGCTCTGATGATATAATGAATGGACTTTGTGTTGTTTGTGCAATGGTGAATTGCATGTGCTGTGCTCAGCACTGGCTTTTACTTAAAAACCTTTAACCCCTGCACAGGCAGCCAGAACATGTAGAAGATTTGCTATTAAACCATTTTCTGCCTTGGAAAGTGTGCAATTATGCTTAGAGGTTAACAGCACAAAGTCCAACTCCTGACCGATGGGAGCTAAAAGAAGCAATTCCCAAAAACCCTGTGCAAAGCAGGAGTCACAACAGTATCAGTTACAAACTCGTTTCCACTACATTAAAAAATCTTTTAAAATTACCTTAAGTAGTCTTTGAAAATGATTTACTGGGTAGATGAAAGGCCTGATTTTGTAGGCCACAATTTGATTTTTAGACCTTTGACATCACTGGGCTGGTGGTGCCACTTGCAGTCAGGACCCTGCAAGTCAAAATGCAATTAAAAATAGAGAGGTGTAAATGTTTTTAGCACAAATGAGGAAAGGTGCGCAAGAAAGCTGAGCAAAACAGAGGTGATGGGCTGTGGAAAAATATGGCATAAAGCTGAAGCAATATGGATCAATGCCAGAGCAAACAGGAGGAGCTGCCAAGTTAAATCTGGGTATCTTTGACCAATCTTATCAGAAAGAGCCCCAGATGAAAGGCTGTCTGCATTCCCTCGGGGAAATATTTGATAGCTGGGCGAGATTTCACAAAGGTAGCACTGAGAGGGCCACAGAAGGGAACACATACACAAGTTAATTATACAACCCAAAAGAAAAGCATAAACCAACCAAAAAAAAGAATCAAAAAACCCTTCTTATGTAAAGAAATTACAGTACATGAAAACAGGGTGAAAGTAACATTAGTATCACCATCATCACCAGGAGATACCATCACTAGTATCTCCTCTAAATGTTAAGAAGGATAAAAATAATCCAAAATATTAACTGACTTATTCTAAAATACACCCTTCATTCTTGAAACTCGGAAAGGCAAATTCTGTTCTTTTCCAATGGTCACATCTTGGAATCAAGAGGTTCAGGAAAGACAGTTTCCACTGACATTTTGAGTTTAAAGTGAAGTATTTTTTCCAATAAAATCTCTCTGCAAAAGGGTCTGTTTTAAGAAATCAAAACGTGCCTCACAAATGTCATTTTACACACGGCATCTCCTGTTAACAGCTAGATAATAAATAAATGACATAAGCACATAGACAAGCACAACAAAAATCCTAAACAACAAGTTGTGTCTGTTTAAATGTTGACAGATCTTAGCCAAGATTTTTATAGTATAATCAGTGTTCATTTCATGGAAGTGCTGAAACTATTCCTCATCCTGCAGCCCTCCCACACTTGTACATCCACATCTGTCAGATGAGGAACTTCACTAAAAAAAAGCTTGAAACTTATGTAACTCTAAAGAAAGAGGAGCATTTAGGCAGAGTGTCTGAAGCACCCTGGACTCTGCACACATGCAGTAAGTAAAGCAGGGGAAATGAGCAGATTCCTCCATCCTTGCTTTTCCAACTCCCCTCCACAAAATCCAGAGCATTAAGGCCTTGGAGACAATACAGTGATTAAGTAGAGCTACATATCACATCAATACTGATGTTCCCCCTCACCTGGAGCTACACAAAAAATGACACCAGACTCAGTGCCTGATTTCACTGGGTATAGCAGCAAGATTAAAGGGGAAAGTGCAAAGTGAGGCAAAATCCATTAAATGTCTGTTAAAGATTCCCCCTTTAGGCAAAGCTGGCATTGTGTAATTTAAGGGCTTGAACAGGTCATGCAGACCTTGGCTCAGGCAGGGTCAGACCTTCCCTCCAGCACCTAACAAAAGAGGATGTTTGGCCAAACAGGCAATTTATTCTGCATGTTTTCCTTTGATTTGTTCTATCAAGACAATGCCAAGGTGAAGACCCATGTCTAATTGAGCTTTGCAGAAGTGAGGAGCAAGCAAACAGAAGACTGGAGGTGGCCAGTGAGGGTCAAGTGACTGCAGGGGCTGCAATAAGCAAGTTGAAGGGGAACAGAGCGGGGAGTACTTGGGTTCAGATCTTCTCGTGGCTTCCATCTCCTGCAGACCCTCTCAGGAACAGTTCAGACAGAGAGATCCACAAGAGCTCACTGCACACTCCCAGTGCCAGGCAGCAGCAGCTGCAAGTGTAAGCCAGGCTTAAAGCTGCCCCTCGCCCAGCTCCCGCCCCAGGCAAGGCTGCCCTAAGGCTTTTGGCCTTTCCAGGCTCTTTGGGGAGTGTTGCAACTGCAACTTGGTCTGAGAAGAGAAGCTCTCATCAATAATTCTTACAACATACACGCCCAAGGTCACACTTTCCCAGCACTTAAGTGTGGAAAACAGGATCAGAGAATAGTTTGGGTTCCCAGATCTTTGCTTGTAGAAATGTGTATCCATTTGTGTGTCAATCCTGGAGCAACAACAACAGAGACAAGGATTATTGCACTAGGGGAAAAAAAACAAACAAGAAAATAATAACAAAGTTCCCAATACTGGCCAAAGCTGTAAAATGGGGAAACCTGAGAGAAATGAGCAAAGAATAAACATTGACGTTTACTGACACAGCAAAGCTATATAAAGCATTTCCGTGGTTTATCCCGTGCTATGAAATGGGAAATGAAGGGTTTTTTCTGACATGGTCCATTAGAGATTTACAGTGTTTGAATCACTGGATCCAACTAAGCAAAAAGCCTTTTATAATCCTGTAAAGATTTCAATGAAATGGACCAAGATCAAGGTGAATTTCTGAGGTTTAGAAGAAGTTAGGAAGCCATTGTGTTCCTTGACCTCCTTGATTGAGCTATTTTGCTCTGGGAAGCAAGATGGAAATTATTTTTGTCATTAAAAAGGTACAACTCTCAATTTAGCAAGGTATGAGACCTAAAAAGCAGCTTCAGCCCAGCTCCTGAGAGGTTTCCAGATGCTCTGAGGTTGGAGCTTGGCTTTGGGTGGAACTCCAGCATGACAAAGGCCAAGGTTTCACCACACAACCAAACCACCCAGGCTCTGCTCAGCAGTCCAGGCTGCAGAAGTGTCATCATGAACTGGGAACTAGCAGGGTATTTAATTGGTATTTTTACAGCACTGCCTCATTGTTCAGCCTTGATTGACTTTGCCAGACTGTGTAACTGTGCACCCTTTTGCAAACTCAGGGCTTTTTCAGGAATATTCCTCTCTCTGACTGATCCAACCCCACGACTGAAATGATTCCAAACAGGAAAATCCCAGGACTCCTCATGTCAGAGAAAAGTGCATTAACGAGGCACAGAAACAAGCAGGAATGTGATGGATTTGCTGGTAGCTCAGACAGCAATTTGTGAGATGATGGTACAGCACGAGCTAAAGTCTTTAGTTCTTAGACTGGATTCAAGAGCTAAGTGAAAATCCTGCAGTTCCTGCAACACAGACCACAAATCTGGCAAAACGGCCCTAATGTCATGTAAAGAATCAGAAGAGAGCCTTAGTTCTTTTCCAGTTCCGTCCCAAATGGCCTTAGGCAACTGCTTAGGGTGCAGCCTCGATGCCAACAGAGCCAAGGCTATGCTCAAGTCCACCTTTGTGTGTCACGCCCACACAACTTTGAGAGCAAACATGGGTTCAGATTAAGTTCTGCAACACTGCCTGGGGGGAAAGGTCAAGCTTTGCCCTGCAAACCTTCGTGTAATGTACTCTCAGCAGGAGATGGGAACACACAACATATCACTGGATTGATTCACTTGTGCCAGGCTGGTCTGAAACCCCAAACTGAATTCCAAGTGCAGAAAAGAGTCGAAGTGGGGTCAGCTCTCCAGGGAACAGGGACAGAGAGCCTTGGACACTTCCAGGGATGGGTTATCCACAGATTCTGTGGGCAACCTGTGCCAGGGCCTGCCCACCCTCCCAGGGAAACAATTAGTGACTCACAGAGCTGCCTGTGTGAGAATTCAAGTGTCATATCTCCAAACAGAGAACAGCTTTGTCCTCCAAGAGGAGGAACATTATTTGGCAAATCAACATGATTGGTTTAATGGATGCTGCAGTTACAGGTACCCACACTGCTTAGTAGGTAATTTTCACCAGCAACAGCCAGCTGGGGCCAAGAAAGGAAAACAGGGCTTTTCCCAACATATTTCAAGCAGGAACAGTCTGATCCACACCTACCACACCCTTTTTCCCCTGGATAACATTCAGCAATCCCATGAACTCACTCATGTCCTGGCACAGCCCGCTCCAACAAATGTGACTGGGGAATGTGCTCAGGTTTCTGGATACTCAAGTATCCACTCCAGAAAAAGGAAAACAACTGGGAACAAAGGCCCATAAGGACAGGTACTCCTGGAGAAGGTGTAATTTCCAAACCATTAGTTTCAGATTCATTCCCAATTCCACTGTTACAGATGTGCATCTAAAACCAGACAGTAACAGAAAAACATTGAGCAATTCTCCTTTACAGATGACTGAAAATTGTAATAGAACAATCTGTCAGAGGAATGTTGGATTTTAACTGAACACAACACAAAGTCAAAACAGAAGTGAGGTTGTGTCACGTCAACAGTCTTTTAATTCTCACAGTAAGTAGCTGTAAATGGATTTATTGCCTTATTTATTTGAAGCAATGGCATTACTGTTCTCCAGTGTTGCCCAACTCTCTCAGCATCTTTTGAAAAAGCCAAGTTTTCTGTGGAACACTGTCAGGGTCAGTTTAGCAGCACAACACAGGCCATTTTAGCACAACTGTGTAGCTGAAATGGGAGTTTTCAGAACAAAGGCAGCTGCAAAAGGCACACACAACCCATCCAGCCCATTCCATGTCTCCTCATCACTGCACAAGGTGTTTTCTTTCCCTTCCTCATTGCCCAGTGCTTGGTTTCCTTTTCTAACTTAAAACCATCCAATTTTAGCTAAATCTCCACTCTAAACTAACAAATCCTCCTGTAATTTAGAGTAATTATGGTAATTTATAGGCATGGTCTGATATCTCACAATGTACAACAAGGCACACAATTCCTCGCCTGGGAAACAAAAAGCAGGGATTTAAGAATAAAGTGGTGCTGGCAAAATAACCACATTTGGAAACTGATCCCAATTACCCAGAACTTCAACAGCTTCTGCACCATCTCCAAACCAAACAGATGGAGGAATGAACTCCCTAGATTAAAACACACTATTTGTAGACATTTGCACAGAAAACATGTTGCCAAGAGATTTTTAAATTCAGTTTATTTCAGACATAAAAGAAGACAACAACAGAAGTCACTTAGCAGACACAACCAAAATTAAGAAGATTAGGCCTTATTCACTCTTTCCCAAAAGCCATTAGGATTCAAGGTGCCAGCAAGAAATACTCCCATCCAGTCATGCATTTCCTTCAGCTCCCTCCTGCCTGATCAGGTAAAAATCCAATGGAATTCCACAATACAGTAGGCTATCAGTTCATATTTACTGCACCTCCATCCCAGCTAGTGTTTCGTAATAGGCTAGTAGATAAATGAGTTGCAGGACAAGCAGCTTTCTATTTGATTTTAATAAGCAGCTTTTTCTTTTAGCAAGCAGCTTTCTCATCTACTGGAACAGCACTTGGTACCTACTCTTCTCTATCTGTCTGCCATCACTTCTTGGAATTCCCACTTAAATGCCAAATCAGGAAGTAATCCTCTTCCAAACATAACGGGACAGAGCCAGAAGTGCACTGAACACTGAAAAATCCCCCACACACTGCCAGAATTTGACATTCCCATCACACCTGCCTGAGTGAAGTTAGTAGCTGTGCTCTGAAATGCTTGCACTTAGTGTGGACACTGATTATCCTGTGACTGGGCTCCAAAATCTGTTGCACTGAATGTATTAGGCAGCATTACAACACGGCTAAAATCAGGTTTGATATATAGTTTCTAGATGCCTACACTCATAAGAACATGCCTCTTGGAAGTCTAACTCTGAAACCTACCTCTGGCTTGATTCAGAAATAGCAATATCCGATTACTGCAGTAAAATAACAGAATTTCAGGAACCATTTGGAATAATTTGCAAAGTCCTTGGCCTTGAACTTGGCCAAGTTAAATATATTTGTGCATTTGGAGGTTAATTTGTCAAACACCTGGTGTAATAATATTTTTCTCCTTCAATTCTTACAGATTAGAACAATTTAACCCCCTAGCCCTGAAAGGACTGTAAAATGTAATCAAATGAGTTGGGCAGTGTATAGAATAAAAAAAAAATATCCTTTCCTATGTCCCTCATATCATTTATAGCCCAACCCAGCATTAACATGCAAAGATTATTTTAAAATACATACTGGGAGTAAAATTTATCTATATTCAGATTAAATCGGTAGTTAACTTTATTTCTACCATAAGGAACAAGACATGCCAGTATTCTCCTCAAACTGCTGCAACACATTTTACTTCTGAAGGGACACAACTGAAATTTAAAGGATGCATTGACAAATACAGGTAAGTAATACTGAGCAACACCAATTTTTCCACATTCCAGGTTTATCCGTAAGGATAATCACAGTGCTGTTACAAAACTCCTGTTGTGTGATTTAGCCAGGAAAGTTTTACACAGCAACAAAATTGAGCAGGGTTTTGATTAGAAGAGAATTTCTAACCACGAATTGCCTTTAAAACACCGTCTCAAGCAGTAAAGCACTAGTGTTGAAAGGCACTCTTAGAGGATGATTAGCTTGTGTTACCTGGTTTCCAATAAAGATAAAAGCACTTGGAAGGTCAGTAAGTCACACCTGTAAAACACTCCTGTGTTTGGGCCAAGATCTGCTACATTCATGGACGTGTTCATCAGGTTCTTGTGCAGCTGCAGGGACGTGAAATTCATAGAGCAAATCTCTGCAGGACCTTTCACAGGTTGGATCTTTCTTTGACAGCCATCCGAGATGTGGACTGTGTGTACGTCCTAATTACATCCTAAAAATAACACAACAGCTCCATTAACATTAGACAACTCCAGGGGGGAAATGAGTACTTGAATCAACAATGTTGTTGCCCTCTGGAGCAAGCACTGAGCCCAGGAAAGGCTTGTGGAAATGCTTCATTACCATTACAAAGAGTGGGTAATTAATCTGAACACATCACAGATCACATACAGTTATTTTCCAGAAGCTTTACAAACTCCAACTGACACAAAGTAATTGTACATCACTGGTTAATCAACTTTTAATTAAGTGTTATTAGTGATGTTTCCTTATTTTGTAATTCTGCATGCACTGATTTCTGCCCTTTAAATCAAATGGGAATCAAGACCCAGTTCTCACTTCATTGGATTTCCAAGAGAAATTACAAAATAATTAACAACCAGAAAAAAAGCAGCTACAAAAATCATGCCCATACCTTTTTCCCACTCTCAGCATTGTATTTGTCCAGCAAAGCCTGGATACAGGCACCATAGTTAGGATGAACATCAGTGAAGTTTTTCACCTAAACAGGAGGACAGAACAGAAAAGCTCCATTTCAAACACATTCTTTACCAAGTTTCTGCTCTGTGGTTTACAAGCAGTACTTGTGTAAGAAGGAAAAGGAAGATGAAAACTCTTTTCTACAAGTTGAACTCTGACCAGCCAGAAATGAGATATGAACACCTTCAAACACTATTTCTGTTATCTCCCATAAAGCTCATTCCCAATTTCAACCAAGCTGCACTGAGAAGGATAAAGATCCAATCCCTCCCTGGCCCTCACTGCCTTTTCCTGGCAGTAATCTCATTTTTAAAGCAGCAAGCTAAACACGTAATGCCATCCTTGATGTTCAACATCCATCCCGTTCCTCCCACCAGGAGAGAGTTATCTCAGCATGCTGTATGTTACCTATGCTCTGTTACATAGGTAGGCACGTATGTATTGAGAATTCCTGGGGAAGAAAAACCGCAGCCTTCTCAGAGAGCTCCTGAGCTGCCTTTCCACAATCATGTGGGCATTTTGCCAGTTACTGGGCTGGGAGACAACCCGGGCTGAAGAGCAGAGGCTGCCCCCCTCCCAAGGGGCCACTTACAGCTCGTTTCTGGATGAAGAGCTGGGCATCCTTCAGGTGCTCAGCGATGTTCCTGCACAGCCTCTGGCGCTCCGCCTCGTTCAGCACTTTGAGGTAGAACTCCCGTACCTTGCCAGTGGAAAAAAAGGGTTATTTTCAAATTCCCAAAAGCAAGGGGTCAGAAAACACTCAAAATACTTAAACTCAAAAGGCAGCCAATCCGTGAGGGTTTTCCTTTGGCAAACCTGCTCCCAATTCCTTCTGGTTCTAACTTGAACTAAGTGTTGCTTACAGAATTAATGAATACAGACATTGCTGCTGGAGTCTAATTCAGGAATTGGTGCTCATGACATGACATCCTCTAGCCTGTACATCTGCAGACACTAATGTGACAGGAAGTCAAGCCACAGCCTCTCATATATTGATGCCCAAAATATGGATAGCAAAGCCCTGTGAGAGCTAATTGTCCTGGCAGCAAAAGTTCAGTTATTTGGGAAATTCTGCTGTAGGGAGACCTTCAGCTCAGCCCATGTTTGCATGACACCCTGTAACACTGCCTGCAGTGCCCCTCCAAGCCCCTCCTGCCTCTCCATGCCCCACACCTGAGTCACGTTGTCCTCATTGGCACTGTTGAAGCGCTGCACATCCCCCGAAACAAACGAGCGGCTCTCCCTGAGCTGGGGCTGCTCTTCTGGACCAGTAAAGCTGTTGGGGTAATAGTTTGGGGCACCACCTGAAAACAAACAAACAAAAACCCCAGACAATCAGATGCCAGCACTCCCAGACTAAGCCTGAAGACAATGTTCTTTGCTCAGAAGAACGTAAGCTTCCCTATGCAGGGGCTGTATTCCAAACACATAACGACCTTTCAGAACTGCATAAAATAAACTTATTATCTGTTCTTAGACAACAGCTCTTTTTCAAATATTTCCTTCTCCTCCCTCCGCAGGTATCAGAACTCCTAGCCCAAGGGAATACATATTTTGGCATGAGCTGGAGCTTAAAGTATATCCTTGTTTACTCTCAGGTGTAAAACAGTCACTATTGGGCAAACACTGACAGAGCATGAGCTGCTGAGTGGGGGTGAAGTTACACTTCGTTTTCACTCTTGCCTTTCGCAATCTCTTGGAAATCAGAAAAGCAAAGCGGTTTCATGAAGGGCACTGAGCTTATGAAAGTCAGTCTTTAAATTTAAAAGATGCAAATAGAGATTTCCCAGAGACATTTGGGCTATCTCTATAATTTTTAGAATAGAGTTTGCCTAGAAGTAGAAACAAAGAGGTTCACTTCCGTGAAAACATTCCTACGAAAACTTTCCTCCTTTCAGATCATTTCAGTGTTTTTGAAAATTTTCAATGAACTCCCCCTTAACAAGGATGTTCCTAGAAGTCTTTAAAAGAACATAAACCAGAGAGCAGCAACACTGAGTTGATCTGACTGCAGGTGTTCTCCTGCAAACCCTCCTTCTCTTAAAGGCCTATTAGGTAAACTTTTAAACATATCTTAAGCTTCCCTTTTAAACAAACTCTCCATCCTGTACCCAAATATCCAAAGCCTCCTTTCCTGGATTAGCAGAAGAGAAATACTCCCATTCTAAACAAGTATGTAAAGATAACAAAATAACAAACATCCTAATTTTCAGGTAGCAAAGGCTTCCTTTTTTCCCCTGCATTGTATACAAAATTAAAAATTTAGTCTTTTTACACACATTGAATTGAAAACCATCTACATTTAAGAGTATCAACTATTTTAAACAAGCCTGAAGTTGTGTAAGGAACACCCATGAGCTTACTTAAAAAAGAAAGAAAGGTATATAATGTATTCTGTAATCTACAGGAGGAAACTTTTGTCTTACAGGAATGTTTGATCCTTAAAACCTGTATAAGACTGACAAGAGAGAGAGTGGCTGTGCAAATGAGAGAGCTGAAGGCAGGGAATTCTGAAGCTCAGGGACTGAACAGCAACCAATTCTGCAACCCAGGAGCAAGCCCCACCATCCTGAGAGGTGTTTCCGCGGGTACCTTGGTTGTCAGTGACAGTCATGGGCCCGTCCCTCTGGTAATTGGCCACGCGGGCTCGGAAGGGGCAGTTCACAGGGATCTGCAGGTAGTTGGGGCCCAGGCGGTGTCTGTGGGTGTCAGGGTAGGAGAAGAGGCGGCCCTGAAACAGCACCAACATCAGCTGCTGCTTGCAGAGAGAGCACTTCAAACATTCATCCTTATCTTAGGGAGTTTGAACTACGTTATTTACTGAACCGAACCTTCAGCAGTTCTGGGGACACACAAATGCCAAGCCAACAGACTGGCTATGAAGAGAGGCAGAAAAAGAGATGATGGTTCAAGGGTTTATCCAGTTAAAACTGGCAAAATACCTGCTAATTTTGAGGGATATAATTTGAAACAACAATTTGGATTTAATCTGGAAAATCGTTAACATGCAAATATCCAGGACTGCAATGAGCCTTATCAAATAATTTGAGCTGTAAGAGATCCAACACTACTCCTAAAGAATAGTCTTGTGGTTTGTATCAGGAATTAGTTACGTCTGTATTTTAGACTACTGAAGTTCACCTGTCATTCATAAAAGTTTATAATTCTAAATTATACTATAAGAATATAAACAAAAATGCAATGCTGCTAAGGCTGCATCCATCCCAGACCGACAACTTCGGTAACTGCTGCAAACATCTCTGAATTCCAGAGCTTCTCCTCCTTTAGTCCTGTCTTATTCTCTTTATATTTCAACTTTGCATAAGCACGTCAAACGGTGATCATCGAACCACCACAAACCAATAAATCAACCAGTTGCTTTTATCCCTCAGGTTTACCGTTGCCACACAGGGACAAGAATGTTTTCTCAACCAGCAAAGCAACCCCTGCTCCTTAGGTCAACCCTTCTGTGCACTGCCCTTTACCTGCAGCATTTTGTCAGGGCTAGGCTCAATCCCAGGTGGCATGTTGCTCGGATCATATGCCATCTGTTCCACCTCTGCAAAGTAGTTGACAGGATTCCTGTTCAAGACCAGCTTTCCCACAGGCACGAGAGGGTAGTCACCATGTGGCCAGACCTGTAAGACACAGCAGACAGACATTATACCCCACATAATTAGAGCATTATCCACCTCGATTGCCAGGCAGCATTTGCCCCATTTAAATCTTGATTGAGAAAATACAGTACCGAATTTCTATTTTGCTAACAGACATTGAGAAATGTCTTATTTTAAGAAGTCTTTTGCAACTAATGCAGAGTGTTAATGCAACTCATTTCATCATCCCAGGATAATCTCAGCACTTGAGCACTTAAATCAAATACCCTCAGGGGCTTGAAAAACTGCCTAGGAATGCATCTGGTAGGTGGAACTGGTGGCACAATTGTTTTCAGCTACTTCAATATGCTTAACTGGCTTAACTGGCCTTGTCTTTGTCATCTGAGGCAGTATTTTCAAGTTCAAAAAGTCTTTGGCCATTTGGGGAGAGCAATATTAGAAGGGGGAAAAGGAACAATACAAGTTTATGTCAGGATTTTCCAACAGGCCCTTCCTAGGGACAGCTATTGGAAGTCTGACAAAATTAGAGCAATAGAGCTCAGGCTGTGACTGTCTGATTTGAGATCACAATTCTGAAGTGCCATCCATTTCTGGAATCAAGCCCCAACCATATTTCACTGAGGAAGAGTAACAGCAGACACAACATCACTACAATACCATCTCCAGAATTCGACCCATCGTGGCTGTATAGTAAAGAGCACATTTAAAAGCTAGAAGGGAACAATAAAAAGGACAGACTAATTTTATTTAAGGAACTAGTAAGAGAACAGTGCTACTCCA
This sequence comes from Anabacerthia variegaticeps, assembly GCA_035583185.1. Lineage (NCBI taxonomy): Eukaryota > Metazoa > Chordata > Aves > Passeriformes > Furnariidae > Anabacerthia > Anabacerthia variegaticeps. The sequence goes on along the minus strand of JAWWEW010000165.1, from coordinate 7,895,583 downwards.
TGGCAACTCTCACACCTTTTTTTAAAGGTAAGCTCAGTTCTAGCAGTTGCTACATTATCTCCTGACCTTTCTTAAACCAGCTGAAATGGAATATTCACAACAGTATCTGAGATACCTTAGTTACATCAAAGGGATTAAATGGAAACTTCTCTGCTTCTTCAAAGGTCATAACTTGAATGTAGAAGGACCAGGAGGGATAGTCCCCCTTGGCAATGGCATTGTAAAGATCACGTATGGCATAGTCGGGATCAGTAGAAGCCAGTCTTCCTGCTTCTTCTACAGAAAGGTTTTTGATGCCCTGGTCAGTCTAAAAGCAATAAAAGCAGTAGCACCAGTTACAAAGTGCAGCAAGGATTACAGAAATCATTAATCAGAATGAATCTTAACAAGATTTGTCATCAAAGAATGAGATTACCCATGTTCCAACCTCCAATATTTTGAGTTCAGATTTATAGTACATTCAACAGCTGTCTTCCAGGTAGAAATCAGTTCCCTGACAGGGCTCCAATAGAAAGAGACAGTTGCCCAAAGAAGAGCTCTTTACAGTCTATTAAATGGCTGCTGTGTTAGCAAGAACAATGACCCCTCTCATACCAGTTAAAGGTATGCCCCTGGTATTAAACAAGGACACCACACACCTTCTGAGTCTGTGCACTAACAAGTCTCCTCTGAATTGAACTTGGAAAGGCTTTTAGCCAACATGATGTATAGCTCCAATCCATAACTGGAAAAAAAAGATCAATACCTTTGCATGGAATTTGCAATAAACTGCTCTTCCCTCAGCATTGACCAGTTTAAAGGTGTGTGATCCATATCCGTTCATGTGGCGATAACCGTCAGGAATTCCACGATCACTGAACAGGAAAGACACCTAAAGGGAAGGATCAAACAATATTAATGGGCTCATCAGATCAAAGGTAACTGATCAGTTGAGAGTGAGTTTGTTTATTGCATTTAGCTGCATCACTGGAAGCTATATTGGTATTAGAAATTCCCTGAGGAATTTCTAGTTCAAGTTTTAAGGGTGTTAATGAAGAAACTGCTTTGGGTTTGCACAAAGAACAAGTGTGAATTAAACCTGTGTGAAGTTTTATGCCCACAAGAAACAGACATCAGCCTTGTGAGAATCTTAGGATTTTCCCCATAAGCACTGAACAGGTAAGTATGGATAATTTAAATTACAAATAGAAGTAAGACTACACAGACTTCTAGATCAAACACGGAAAAGAGAAGGTTAAAAAGATGCTGTCATAACATGATTTTCTTAATCGTCCAAAATGAAGTCAAAGGAGAAGCTTTACTTGATGCAAAGACTCCGGGCGAAGACTCCAGAAATCCCACACCATGTCTGGATCCTTCAAATGAGTCTGAGGGTTCCTCTTTTGGCTATGGATGAAGGATGGAAACTAATTTGCCCAGAAGTAGAGAAGAAACAAAAAAAAGAAATTACATGAGGTAAACCAAGCAACTCCTGGTACAAAACAAGACAGTGTCTCAATATGTTCCGCCATGACAGGAACAGCACACTGAGAACTGAGACGAAGCTGTGAGATCACTTAAAAATCTGCTCCTGGCATACCCCTCCTGCAGCCAAATTCACTCACAGACCAGTAAAACGAGGGTAAAGGCAAACATTTACAATTAGGATACACAGGCTCTTCAGACGTAACACACTCATTTTGTGATCTGTCAGGTCAGAAGTAAATCTTTTCAAATTTGTCTGTCTGAACTTTACTGAGTATCTGATTCATCAGTAAATACAGAGATACTATAAAATACTAATCACTCAAGCAAAGCCCCTCTGCTTACAAAGTGCTGCTAAAATTAATAAAAGACCAAAAAAGTCAGATTTAATAAAAAAAATCTGCAAGACGCTTTGGAAGTGAAAGGTTAAAGTGAAAAGTATGAAAACACCAAAGTAATCAGGCATTAGTTCTCAAATGCACTTTTTTTAGTAACATCTTTTCAAGTCCAAAATGTTCAGACCACCTACAACAAAGCTGAAGTGTGTCAAAAGAACAGCTTTTGCTTCCCAGTGAGGCAAGAAGAGGATGTGAAGGACCTCTGGGACTTTCAGCAAGCAGCCTCAGCTCTGGTGCTTACTCACCAGCATTGCATCCCGAATGAAGAAGATGGGAGTGTTATTTCCCACAAGATCCCAATTCCCATCTTCTGTGTAGAATTTCATGGCAAAGCCTCGAGGGTCACGAACTGTGTCAGCTGACCCAGATTCTCCAGCTGGAAGAAATACATGAACATACACAAGTCTTAGGATAGGAAATGCACACAGATTGTAAGCAGAATCCCATAGAACTTGAATATAGGCCAGAATATCCTAAAAGGGCAGGGCCTATTGAGGTCTTTTCTATGCCAAGGAATTTCAGGCACATTTTCAATAGTACTTCAAAGTGTGAGCAAGAAACCCACCCAGATATTAAAGTTAAAAGAAAGAAAAAACAAGTATATCCACATGAACCATTTAAGAGGGGAATTTGCATTATCACTAACAGAGACATCATCAGATTATAAGGCTGAATCATCTAAACCCACATTTGTTTCTGTGCCTCAAAACCCAGTGTGAAAGCTCCCATGGAGAAGGTAGCAATCGAAACAGCGTGCCTAATAAAAAGCAACTTATTATGGCAGCGTTGTAATCCTCTAAATTCCTCCTGCTTCATCCAGGATGGAATTTTCAATGGGTAACTTCTACCAGAGCAAAGGTGCCAACACAACACTTGAGCAAAAATGTCCCAGAAGGGCTCAGAACACCCTGATGAAATAAGTAGGACGCTCATCCTCTCATTAAAAACCCTGTGTTGTTCAGAACAGCGAGGACGAAACGTGTTCCAACAGAGCAGGGAGAGGGAACGAGGCCACAACTCCTGCAGCAACATCCCCACATCAAACCAGCTCCAAGACTTGGCTCTCTAGCAGGACCCCTCACTTTTTGGTGACATAGCCTTCTTGGGCTTTGTTTTGCTCTCCAATACTTGCACAACAGACTCCTCATTAGGATTCTTTTAAATACAGATAATAGTAGTAACAAACGCATTATGTATTACAATTTTTCTATCAGACAAGATATTGATCCCAGTGCATGTTTTAGCTCGTGGCATTTTAGATTTTCCTTGTTTATGTATTTAGCTCTTTAAGAAATCAGATTTCATTTACGGAAGATTGTTTTTTTCCCTTTGGCCAGCATTTAGGTTACAGCATTCATCCCCCAAACATTCCCAGGGCATAAGAGATTATATGTATTTAACTTCCAAGTGTTAAGCTGCAGTGTGCAAGTGTTGATTATGATCCAACCAGAAACAAAGCAGCTTTTTGTTGGAAACAAACAGAGCTCAGGCCACCCTCCCTCTCCCATTTCAGACAGAAAAGTGTCTCCAGAGAGCTTTGACAGAAAGAGGCAGAAGCTGCTGAAGGTCTTACATTCAAATGGGATTCACAGAGGAGGAACTCGGTTGGCAGAAAGTGTTTGAAACTCCCCGAAGTGCCCCACAGGTATCAGGGTAAGCAAGACACACATGGAAGGGGATACACAGTAACTCTGAAGTCTTACCAACAGTGGAGAACCGAATGGCAAGGGGAGTTCTCTTGCCAATGTGCTCAAACACTTTTGCCTTGCAGTACTGGGTGATATCGTGAGTGACTTCAAAATAGCCAAAGGCTCCTGAAGAACAGCAATTCCAACAGATCAGCTCTAGGTACCTTCCTTCCACCCACCTGTTATTCTGCTGTGCTCCCACAGTCAGAAGCAAACACAGGAATACACCAGTTTAAACACAGCTCGTATCCATGCGCTAAACACTCCAATTATTTCCACAAAATGAAACTTCTTTAACACAAACTTTATTTGCACAGCGTTCCCCCTCTGCTCCTTAACTGACTGTTCACAGCTCCCAGCAGCAGTAGAGAAGATGCTCTTCTGCCAAGATCTGTGTATTCATTATTTCTCTAATCCTGCTCGGTGTTGCAGAATTTTTGGTCCACCTGCAAGCTGGATGAAGCAACAAACTTCTTCCCACCCCCACAGAGCAACTTTTCCCATGCACAGTCACAGTATAAATTCAGCCCTGTACTTGCTCCTTCTAGGGCAATCACGTAACAATAATCAGAGGCAACAGTTCTTCTCTCCTAAGATTACTAATGAATTATAAATTGGTTAGGTTTTTTAAATGTAAATATTAGCTCATCAGCTTGTTTTGGTAAACAGACACATCAGAAGACACAATCTAGATTCTCTATTAAATAACTTGCAAACAAACATTAAGATAGAGATGGTAAGTCTTCCCTCCTGGAGGAATGGGGCACTATGGAGGAACAGGCAGAGGAAGCAGAGATTACAGCAAATACAGGAAAAATCAAAGGACTATAACTACATTTTCTCACGTTAACATTTTCAAACAATTTTTCAGTGCTTCAGGTTTTGCCCCTACCACTGTTTATATAAATTTACTGTAACTGATAACACTTAATTACAGATAACATAGAGTAATTTATCTGTCACAATCTACATATTCACTCAAAAGCTTTTTAAGTCTAATTCTACACAAAGAAAATATGTGGGTTTAAACATACCTGCCCCTTTAGCATGCACAACTCTTTCAGGAATCCTCTCTCTGTCAAAATGAGCCATTTCATCAGTGAAAACAACATCTTGGACGAGGAGAGGTCCACGTGGCCCCACTGTCAGAATATTCAGTTTATCCCCTATGGGGTTCCCAGCACCAGTGGTCAAGACATCTGGTTTCTGAAAGCAGGAGACAGTCAATCAACACCACAAATTAAAAGTCCTATATATTTAAGTCACACAATGTGCCAGACTGTTCAACCATTACGTGTCACATACAGAAAATATCGATGTCAACTACATCACATTTCTGTGTCTGGGGCTATTTAAGAACACGAGTTCAAGTCATGTGTAATCCAAGAATGTTTTCCATGGTTCAGAAATATTACTTGTTGAGACTACCAATCTTGCTTCAAGAAAAATTGGGGATGGGAAAAGAGAGCTAAAAAAGGAGTATCTGCTGGAAAGGAAAAAGGGAGAAAGGAGAGGAAGTATGAGAAAATGTCACTACAGGGAGAGAGGCACAACGAAAGAGCTACAGGCACCCAGCATAAAGATTAAAAGGGGGCATCCCTCATTGCTGCTGGTCTGCCAGAGCTATGGCAAGTAACAGAAGCACCTGAGGAACCATCACTCTGACTCCTGAACCATGGAAGGACCACGATTAACACAAGCCCTAAGAAGCCCTACTGCCAGCAAAGGTCCTGTCAAAATGACAGCAGCCACAACTTTTCTTTTTTGACTAACATTGTTATTGTCTGTTAAAAAAAAACTAAGACAGCCCATATTCATCCTTCTCCCTTCCCTTCCACACCTTCAGAGTTTAAGTTAATCACTCTTAGAGGTTACCTAGAGCTGCAGCATCTTGTACAGTAGGACTGACCCTGTAACTGAAAAAATCTCCAAGACAACTTCAAGAAACATCAGTTGGAACCCTGTGGCACTATAATTGAGTGTATTCCTACTTTCTCAAAAAAAAAATCCCAATAGAAAGGACTCTTATCTGCCTCACACACGGGGTCACACTCTCCTCTAAGGCAATATTCCTATTTTACTGGTACTGTAGAAAACGTAGCAAGCAAAGTACATCAGCCCCAGAGACCTGATGGTCACAAGTGCCAGTTTTTCCTGGAGTACATTTATTGTCAGGAGCCAGGGCAATGCGTATAAAAGGACTCAGAAGAACAGAAGTTAGGACAAAGCAAAAGAAAGAAGTTTGCAACAGGGTGAGTTCAAATACTCAAGACCATGGCCAGTTAACCTTAAACCCAGTCACATGCTGAACTAAACTGGCACTAATCCACATGGGCTCTCTATCCATACCATCCTAGCTGAAGCACAGGAGGCACACCAGCACAGACTCAGCCCCTCCTGACCAATTCTCCTGCTTTTTAAGTTCTGCAAGTGAAAAGGAATGGTGAAAAGAAGGAAAAAGCAACTCTTGGTGAGGAAAGCCTTCACTTTTCCATCAGTGACTTCACGGTGTTCCAATTTTCACACTGACAGCCTAAGTTTTGCTTTAAGGGGGTTAATTACTGTAAACAGACAAAATTCTCACCTGATGGAAGACTTTGGTTTTTTGCTTTTCCCCAAGAGGCAACCCACAAAGGCAGGGGAAGAACAATTACTCACATCCACACCCAGAGCTCGGGATGAGGCAAAGAATACAGGGAGTTGCAGACACTGTGTTTAACTCAGGTACAGCAATAACCACATAAAAGACATTGGACAGGATAACTGTGTTTCCACTGTGTTCTTACTAATATGCACACGCTACTTCAGCTGGCTTGCGTTCCCAAAACATCCAAGTTCTTTATTTTTAGCTCACCACTTCATTAGCATAAAGCCATAAGCATAAATTCAGTTCCTTCAGGTTGCCTGGAAACCTCACCGACACTGAAATGTGTGCAAACATTTAAAAAGGCAACATATAACAAACAGGGACACGATGCTCAGAAACTTACAGGCAAGTTACCATTTTAGCTTTATTGAAAGTATTTTAAGTCAAAGGATCATCTGCTTAAATCAAAACATTATCTGTGGTTTGTCAATAGAAATATGCAAGAGTAGAAACTGTTCTCCCTGGTTTTTTCACTGTTTATTTATCACACACCTCCTACCTTGTATTTTGCTCGATTTTAAATGAGCCACAGACAACAATTTCACTGTTCACTTTGAGAAATCACCTATATAGACTGCACAGGAAGTTCTTCTATCTCTAATCAGTCTGAGAGCTCAACTTCTTAAAATTATGTCCTGTTGGGTACAATTTAGCAACCTTAAATATGTATGCTTTATTAAACTTTAGCTCTAATCTTCATATGTAATGGCAACTACAACTTCTGGTTGGACTTTTTGAATTAGAACTCAATTTCACATATTAAAGTGGAAGGACACCAGCAGTTCCAGGAACTCCTTAGTTTTGTTGATTAAAAGCTCCAAGCTTCTCACAGATAAAACCCAACAGATTAGTTTTCCTAATCACAGATTCATTGATTTTTTTTGGTATTGATGACTGTGACATACTCATTTAACACAGGAGAGGTTGCTGGAGTGTGACAAAAAAGAACAGCTCCTACCAATGGCATCCTAAGTGTGAATTCTCCTCTCCCACCTTCTTGTTATTATCCATTTGACATTTCCATCCTTCCCACTTGTTCTGTGTACAGGGACTTCCCTCCACCCTCCCTTGAAGGCAGCCTGTGACACAAAACCCCTCTGTGCAGTTCCAGCACCATCTATAAATTCAGACTGATACAATTCTAAGAACAGAAATTTTGGGGACTGGATTCTGGTAACTCTGTTTCAACATAACTCCTAAGACCCCTCCAGTTCATACAGTGACTTTTTAAAGCCACTAATATTATTTCATCTTGAAACACCCACCAAATTTCACTCAGCCCACTGAGAAACATAGAATTACGTGGAATTAGAGCCCTGATTATCCTGGAGTTCTTTAAAAATTCTAAGCAGCCCAGTAGGTTTAAACTCACAGAGGTGGAACTATAATGCATATACCTACACCTATGACCTCTGCAAGATAGAAAGGGAGGGGGAAAAGTGTATCCTCAGTCTTAAGGAGACTTTTTGAGTCACCTATGCCTGCACGATACCTGTGCTGTGATTTCCTCAAGGACAGAGGAAACCTTTTCATATCAGTTGTGAGCTCTGCAACGAAGAGCAAAGGTTTGTAGAGGTAATACAGCCCTTCTCAACCCAACAGGCAACACTTGTCAAAAACCCACTTCATCCATAATGCTGACATTTAGGACTGGCAGAAGTAGTTGCTAAAACCACAGCTCGTTGAAACTAAGGCTATAAAAAATTAACAGCTTTGTGGCTGTACAGTCCCTTTTGTGCAGGCAGACTTTTATGTTCTATCATTGTCAGTAGAATAAAAAAATATTTTTTTAATGGCAGGATATAATCACTTTAGTTCCAGGATAACACGTGGGGCACACAAAATAAGTTCTATCAGTGTGAAGGGAAGGGAGAGGGAAAAAACCACATAGTAGCTGTAAAAAGAATTCTCATGCTACTTTTGGGCTTGAGTTTGTTTGATGCCTGCATTTTCATATGGTTGGGAGCTGCATACAGTCCAAACCTTAACAGATAAGAACTACTGAATTTGTATTTCATTACAGCACCGACCTGCCATGACAAAAAGAAGGGAAACAAAGCCAGGGGAATTTTAGCCACTGCTGTTGTAAACACCACAACATCAAAGTACACACTTCCAGGCATTACTGATACTTTGTACCTGATACAACTCACTTTAAAATTCTAATAAGTCCTCCCTACTTTCTATCTTAAAGTCTCATGACTCCTTATGCAACACAGACTTTGGGTTGCCTCCCAATCTTCAAATTATCCTTGGCCTGTTTTCAAATGCTGCTTTGTTACAGAAAAGCCGACATCCCTACAAAAATATTACTCATGGATAAAGAGGGAATTATTATGACACATGCTAGGATATGATGAAGTCACAATCCATCAGACAGCTTTCACAGAGAAGAATAAAATAAAGTTAAGATGACCTAACAAATACAGACAGTGGGAATTGAGGCATCCACTCGCATCTTGTAAGACTGCTGCTTAGTAAAAAAACGAGCAGGTAGAGCATTTAGTGCCAAATACACGTTTCTGTCAGAAAACACATATAGAAACTGCCACAGTAACGTGATGAAGAAGTGAAACCGGCTCTTGCAGCGTTTATACATTGACCCAGAGATTTTGGAAATATCCCGTACCCTCAGACGGCTGAGTGCTACCCTGTTGGTTATGTGCCCTTATGGTTTCAGTCATCCACTTACCAGAATCACAGAATGGTTTGGGTTGGAAGGGACCTTGAGGACCATTTAGTCCCACGGGCAGAGATACCTTCCACTGTCCCAGGTCGCTCCAAGCCCTGTCCAACCTCGGAGCCTCCCAGGGATCCAGGCGCAGCCACAGCTTCCCTGCTCACCCTCACAGCGAAGCATTTTTTCCCTAAAAAACTCACTTCAGCCTGGCCAGCGAGTCCCCACACGCTGCTGGGCATGCTTTACCTCTCGCACCACTCCTTGAGCCGCATTTTCACTGCGTCCCACCGCTCTGAGGCGACACAAACCAATGTCACCCCTGCCCAGGGGACCGGCCGGAGCAGCGCCGGGGGGAAGGCAGCGCTGACCGCCCTCATCTCTCGGGGCCTGCTGGCACCGAACAAGCCCTCCGTGCCTCGCTGATCCCGGCAGAGCCCCAAACACGCCCTCCACGCTCGCTGTCCCGAGTACGGCCCCACACGCGGGGCTGAGGGAGGGACACCCGGGGCACGCCGAGCCCGCATCCCCCGCTCCCCGCCGGGGCTCTGCCCCCTCAGGATCGCCCCCAGGCCCCCCAAGGGCGCGGGGCGCGGGGTGTCCCGTCCCGGCGGGGGTACCTGCGACCCGCGGTGGCTCCTCCACTGCTTCAGCTGCTCCGCCGCCTCGTCACGCCCGTCCGCCATTTTGCAGCCGCGGGCGACCCCCGGGGCGGGAAGGAGCCGACGGGCTGTGCTCGCTCCCGGAGAGGTGGCAGCGCCGCGGAGATCGCCTTGTCGCCGATTTATCGCCGATCGGTCGCCGATCGGTCGCCGATCTGTCGCAGATTTGTCGCCGATCTGTCGCCGATTTATCGCTGCGCTGTGGCCGTGTGGCGTGTGGGCACCCTCGGCACCGCCGGCTAGCGGGAGGCACCCCGCGCGCGCCTCGGCGCTGCGCCCGCCCCCCGCTACCGGCTCAGCCAATGGGCGGCCGGCCCGCCCGCCAGCGCGCAATCTGATTGGTCACCAGGCACGTCAATCAGGCGCGGCGAGGCCGCGCCCACCGGCCCGCCCTGAGGGGGCGCTGTCCCCTCCGTGTCCCCTCCGTGTCCCCTCCGTGTCCCCTCCTTATCCCGCTGTAATTAACTCACTCCGCGCCGCCAAAGTGCCTTTTTCTGTCTCTTAATGCCACTTTTGAGATGCCGGAGCTCCCTGCCGCTGCTCGCGGCTGGAGGTGGTGCTGGGCGGCTCCAGGCGCTGTGAAAACTGCGCGCACTTAACGCGGAGTTTGGAAGGTAAAAGGTGTTTTTAAATCGCGAAATCGAAGTGGCCAAGTGTAACTGTGTAACTCCGTAACGATATAAATGCTCGTTCTGGTGTTGTGCCTTCAATGAGGTATAGGTGGTACATTAACATTGGTCATAATCCATATGCGCCCGATACCGTTTAGAGCCCGGAACGTGTAACCTTAAAAAAACCCAGTTCTGAATTAATAATGTGGCTATATTTACAAATTCTGAGGTAAGTACTGCTCTGCGATTAGGCACAGACAAGGAGGGCCCCTGGCTTGGTGCCTAATTCATGTACCACGGGCGGTAAAATGATTATTTTTCCTATTTCTGAGGTAAAATCATGGAGAAACACCGATATTCTGTCTCAAACTGCTTTTCTGCGAGGTTATGTCTGTGGTTTTTTTTCTCCTAGCAGGTACAAAGGATGGTTTAAGCTCATTATTTCAGTCAGACAATCGCTTTACCTGGTGAATTCAATTTACTGTGAATTCAAGGGTTAAACCTCCCAAGTACAGGTCTGTGCTACACTAATTGTATTCTTTTTCCTCAGAATTAAGGAAAGGAAACTCCCTTTTTTCTGCTTCAGCCTTATTTGGGACATTTCTTTCATGTCTCCAAGTCTCACAGTCTTTTTTTCCTTACCATGATAACCAGCATCATAAGGAAGAGCAAGAAGGTCCACCTATGTTTCTAATACTTTTATACAAAATATACATCATCAGACTATGCCTACTAGTACATCTGGATTTAATATTAGGAGAGCACACGCATGAGTTTTTTAAAAAATCAATAATTGATATTTCAATTTGCTTAACCAATAACGGGAGGAAAACACGAAGAGTTATTGTTTACTTTTCCTTTAAAGTTTAACATTGCCGGTCAAAGTGTGGAGATGAACTTGCTGGTCACAAACCTGTTTCAAAGTAAGAGCAACTTGCAAAAACTCCTTCTCTTTCTTTCCCTTCCCATCAGCCCTTCTTACTCTATGCCAGGGGGAAGGATGTATGTGTATATACATACCTGTGCATGTGCATAAAAACAAACAAGAAGAGATTAAATATTGACTCAGAAAATATGCAAAGCCCAAGCCGGAGCCCAGGGGAGAGCAGGTGGCAACATCAGTGGCACATTCTGCACACAGTGTTTGCACTTCAGCTCAGCTAAAACCAAGTGACCCTGGTTCTTAAGAAAGGTCATCCAAAGCTAAGCCTGACACAAATACCACATTTGTCCCTCACCCTGCTCTGATTTTCTGCCTTTGCAGTGAAGAAAGCAGTGAATACTGGTTTGAATCCCACATGTACCTTGCTGTGGGTATCTTCATTTATTTCCTTTCTTCTCCCCTTCTAATCTTGATATTTGTTTCCTGCGGCTTCTTATTTGCCTGTATGAGCCTCCTGTTATACATACATTTAGTAAACAAACCATTAACAATTCCAAATTAATCATCTTTATTTACCTGGGGAGACTGGTTCTGTGTTGCTGCATGACTTTCTGAGGCATAATCCAAACCACACTTCACCCTTAATTAAGATTTCGGGAGATTAAAAGTCATGGTACTTTGTATTTGTGTTTTGTTTTCTGTATTTAAAATGAGTTTAAACACAAACTACAAGGTCAGTGTCGCTCATGCACACACGATGATTGTGCTGTACATAAAGCTTACACATAATTCAGTGTTTTACTCGCAAGGGAATGATCTGGAATTGTTGAGTAGAAAGTGCCTGTTGCTTTGCTAATTAAGTTACGCAGGCACCCAAAGCTTTATTTTGTTCTAAAAGATCAGAAAAGAGAAGCACAAGGCAGAGAGTGTTCACTTCTTAATTAAATTGATTATTGATGAGATCACTTATCACAGGATTGGGAAACTTCATTTTTGACCCTTCTACTAATGATGTTAAAACTTTTATCTTCCAGAGTACCCAAATTATGTATCTAGAGCCGAGGTTTGGACACGCTTTCTCCCTGCGCCACAAGGAATAAGGTCAGAAAGAAAAACACAAACACTCTGCTTTAGGCTCACATAATAAAAGTATAATTTATATTACCAAGTATGTTTTCAGTCATGAAACCAATTCAGCTACTGCATGTACTCCATCTGTGAAATAATATAATGAATCTATTCTCAAATACTTGAAATAGTAATTGGCCTTTTTAAATATCCAACCTTTGGATATTTACACTTTATTTTTCATTTATTTACAATCAATATTTGGATATTTTCAGTACCTCGGGAGCCTCTGCAAATGACTTTTCCACCCACCCTTCTGCTGTCACCCCTGGTGTAAACATCAAGGCCCAGAAAAATCACTGAAAGAATAACATAGACTAATATTTATCTGTTTACTCATGTGACAGAGGATTGAGTATGGCAAATACAGGCAGAAGAAGCAGGTTACTATTATACTTTAGAAAAAACCCCAGAGAAATACAAATAGCAACAACAGATTAATGTCCATTGTAATACAGGGGATAGAACATATTGTCTGTCTTGGTTCCAAGGTGACAATACACACCCAAAGCAATTTTATATCAGACTTGCAATTACACAGACATGAATTTCACACTGTTAAAGGCCAGCCAACCTCTGGGTGCCACGTGGGAGATGTTGGACACAGTTTGTGGTGAGGAGGAGAGATGGAACAAGAGATAGGTAGTAATAACTGGGGATCTCTGTGTGCTCTGTGAGCTGGGCCTGAAAACATCTTACAGCTTCAGCCATCATGATGGTAAGGTTATCATTCAGTAACTTGCATGACAGGTAGCCTTTTTCATTCTGTGTCCTCAGCCAGCAGATCTAGTGGAAAACACTGAAAACACGAGGGTGACTTCAATTTGGAGCAGATGTCTTCAACCTTTGTGGTTTGTGTGGGCTTCATAAATGCCAATGCACACACCAGTCCCAAAGGAAAATAATTTTTGCTGTATTTTTTACCAAAAATAAAATGTAACGTGCAATAAGTTATTCATTTTCATAAACAGTACTCATGATCCTCATCACCAAGAAGTGGTGTTTCCTATTTAGTACTGGAAAGAGCTACAATAGAGCTCTTGAGATAACCAAAAAGAGAGAAAGAATAGAATAAGAAATGCAGCACTTCTCAAGTAGGGAGTTATTTAAACATGTGTTTGGCATCCTAGATATCTCAGTTTTATATTTTTATTCCTCAAAAATACATCATGAAAATTATTTCACATCATATACATACAAATTTCTCTTATGTATTCCTCCACTTTTACTTGATTCCCTTTCAAGCTTGAGCACCCATAAGGTTATGAATGTTTTCCTGCATTTGTTCTCTGTATTATTAGCAGCATTATCTGAAGCATTTGTCTAATTGATGCTAATATAACCTCTATTTTGAAACATGATTTTACCCATTAAATCGTAATTCTGCCCAAGAAAAGATTTCCAGCTACACACAGCAATATTTTGTTCTGTTGTTAGAATCAGAAGCTCTTAAGCTTTTAAATGGGTCAGCCATTGGGATGACTTAGTCACATGCCCTTTAAATTAGTCAAGTGCTTAATTGGCATGCTGGATGTTTGCATGTATAAAATGGAGATGTTTGATCCAAGAGATACCTTGATATAATAGGTGGCATTTCATGTGCTTGAATTCTCTAGAAAGAAGAGAATCCTACATGAACTGGTTTTTCAAACCCATTGAATCTGCAGAAAATTAAAGGCAATTAAAAATGTTGGCTGTCCAGCAGGACTGGAAAATCAGGCTGTTGTTTCATTGCCAGGAAAAATTAGACAAATTTGGATATAGGCATATATGTCTAACAGTATCAACACTGCTTTACCATCAGGGGAAAAAAGCCCTAAATAGTGTAATTTTGAGTGAGTAACACCAGCAGTGATGGATTTAAGCACGGCTCGTACCTCGAATTTCAGTTAGCTTTGGAACTAAAACAGTGTTGAAATTTGTCATCTGGTCACGCATTGTTCTTCACAGGGGGATTTCTGAATTTTCCGGTGAGTATAATACCATGGTGATGACTGGAAGAGACCATAAGGAGTCTAGGGCAAAACAACCCTCAAAAACCAGCCAGTGGAATGGCAAAAAATGAGAGTGGCAAATGTGAACACTGGGAAACAAGGAAGGACAAAGAAGCTCTGGAAGGCACAAAAAGAGGAAATGTTTGAAATCTTTGAAACCCGTAGGCAAAGAGGTAAAAATTGTCCACACTTGACCTACTCACTGAGGCAAAACTCAAACCTGAGGAATTTAAGTTAGGTACGTTTAGGTGTCTAAAGACAGGCTGGATCCACTTTTTTGTTCCAGTTGTGACAGATGTGAAGCTCTGCAAGCAGAGAGACATCAAAGCCTCTTGCAGGGCATGTGACAGTTGGAACAGGGACACACGTGGTATTTGGGTGCCACGCTATCAGAGAGCACTTTACATCTATAATAATGAGCCCTGCTGACTTGATGGCTCAGGTTCCCATGGAATCACCTGCAGGGAATTGCTGCCAGGATGCCATTAGGATAATGTTTTCCAAGTTTCATGGGCTTATAATCCAAATGTGCTTTAGTAGAATTCTTTGTCCTGAAAAGACACATACACTTAAAAATATTTAATGGCAGCTCTGATTTTTTTAAGATAATCTCATGAAAATAAATGCAGATTTAAAGATGTGCTTTATCCTAGAGGATGAATCGTGACATCTCTTTAGTTGTCCTGTTGAAGGGGAATAGCAGCCATAGACATCAGACTTGAGGCTTGCCCCTTGAGTCAGTGGCAAACAGAACCAAGGGGGTAATTAATCCTAGGGCACCAGCACACTAATTAGTACTGCTTGAATTGACGGGAGCTGCAGGCTCTCAGCACCTCTGAAAATCTGGTTTTATTTTGCTGTGAATATTTTAGCCTTTTTTTTCCCTTGAAGGAACTGCCACTCTCAGTCTATTTTACATCATAATAGGAGGCATCCAAGGATGGAATAATGGCAAAAATCTGTAAACCATGTGCTTACATCTCTTAATTTTGACAAAATGAATGACTACAAAAGAATTCTGGGGTCTTAGGAGGTTCCAAAGCCTCCAGGTGCCTTTGCCCCAGCTCTCTTGTGTAACGGCACCGTTGGAGCTGTTGTTCCACTCCTTGGCTAAAAGCAATTCTTCACCCTGCCTTGTTATGTGTCATTATGGGCTGCAAAGATGGCCCTTGTTTTATTTAAGATTTACACAATTACCAGGGACCTGCTTCTGCCTGGAGTGTTTTGGCCGCAGGTAGGTGTGTGGAAAACAAGCAGCAGAGTTTATTCCATATACTTGGGTATGGCTGTTCTTCAAACCACAGTTCTCTTCTGTACATTTGACCTCATTTTCTAAGGTTTTCCGTTCATAGAAAATTTCATTGTCTCTAACAGGTAAGTTGAAATTATTGGGAGCATCTAATATACTAAAAAAAAGCAAAATACTTCCATAACTGTATAAATCTTGACAGCATTTAGTCAGACACTGGATTCAACTTTTGACATTTTAAAGACTGTCTCTTTTTTGATGTGTTATGCAGATTTAAGTTTTTAAAATGTGCATCTTCCTTATAAAAGCTGCTAAAAGAGAGAATAGTTCTTTTGCCCCATCAACACAGAACTTGGCTGTTTCATGACAGCCAAGAGGTGAAACTTACCTGGAAACTCTAACAAATTATGAATGTGTTTTGTTTTTCCTTTCCTGGAGGTTGACATTAAGCTACCAGGTTAATTGATATGTTTCTTTCTAGCTACTAATTGTTGCCTGCACCCTGGCTGGCCCTTCATGAGGTATTTATGAGAGGTTTGCAAGCCATTTACATCACTGAGAAACTTGGGATGGAGGGATAAAAATGAAATACAGATCATAACTTACAAACCACCAAACTTATAAACACACTAAAAGATCTGCAGGGATCTATCAGCATTCCTGCCCAGCTTTGTTTATGTGCATTTCCTATTTTTCCTGGATTAAGGGCAGAATTGTGGACTTCCAAACAATTTTAAGAGAAATGTACATTTTCGCTGGGTATGTTGTCTTCATTTTTTTCAATATTTTTAACCTAAGAACGTTTGATAAATTTTTACAGCTGCATGATACTAACTATGAAAAGTAGGCCTATTTTTGACAACCAACTATTTTGGATTCACCCAGAGTGAAAACAGCTATTTTTCACAAGTTCTCTGATAATCATATATTTAGGTGAGAAGGTTAACATTTTGGAAGTTTACATTTTTTCCCTTTTTTTTTTGTACTGTTAATGTGGTAGGGGAGCTCTTTGTCTTCACAGTGTGCTAATCTCTCTTGTGTGGTGTTTTTATTCATAAATATTCCTAGAATATGAAAACAGATCTCAAGACGTGGAAGGCTGAGCTATCATATTTTTCTGGCTGCATCAGAGATTCCTGGGGCTTTTCACCGTCCTCCTTTGCATTGATGATTTCCTTCTTTTCCTCCTTCCTGCTCACAGGGACTGGAACCAATATATCCAATTCCACTGTACTTGAGAGTTACCTTCTATTCCCACTGCTTTGGAGACAGGCCTTGGTGTATCCCCCTCTGTTCTAATGCTTTTGAAGGTGGAGGATTTTGCTCTTAACCAGTTCTAGTGACTTCTCCTACAACATCCACCCTCCAGTTCTCCATTTAATTTAATTCTTGTAAGAACTTTGACCATTACAAACTTCTGCTACACCCTTTTATGGAATGCTGAGGGACCCCACACTTCATAACCCTGGCACCAGCCCCACTTTCACTGAATCCCACTGTTAAAGGCTGTTCCTTTATTTTTCCAGGACCAAGGTACAGAGCATTATATAGCACCCTCATACTTCCGTAACAGGTGATGTGTCACAGGAATTCCTTCCCAGTTACGCAAAGGGAGTTGCTAATTGTCTCCCCACGGCTTCCAGCATGTGTTTCATCCTGAGTGGCAGTGACACCTTGGCCTGTGTCAGCAGCCTCCTTGCTGGACAAATCTTCCTGGGCTGTGTGATAACAAGCAGCCCTGTGTCACACCTGGAATTAGGGATATAGGGAGGAGGAGGGCGTTGTGTTTATTCGGGCTGCGCCTTGACCAGGTGGCTCCTGAGCCAACAGTGCTAATTACCAACCTGTGCCTGGAGTGAGGTCTGGAACCTTAGCATGGCAGTGTAGCCCTAATGTTTCCCCCCTGTGACTTTAATTTTGGGGTTGGGTACTCTTCTGCTGCAGCAAAACCATGGGATACGCATTCCACAGGAATAGTGAGGTGGTGAGGAAAGACTGTCCATTCCCATCAAAACTAGGAAGAGACATGCTGGGAAAGAGCATGTGTGCTCTGTGTTATATAAAGAGCTTTCTGACTGTCCTGTTAACTCAGAAAGTTTGCATTAATCAGGCCACTCACTTGGGCAATAAATGTCCAACTACAAATTCCTGCGCCCAACACACTGAGATAAAATCTTCTCATTCAAGGTTTCTAAAATTTGTGATAAGGGCAATGTAATTTGGTGATGAATACTAGTTACTGTGCTGCTACAATAGTATATAAATATTGTAAATATTTTTAATGAACTAAAACTATCTTTATAGTTATATAGCCCTTTTCACACAGGCTTTACAAATTTCAGATATAACTTCATTAAAATTTCAGCCTAATTTTCATCAACCGCTCACTTGTTTACTAAATTAGCTTTATATGCTCTTGGCTCTGAGGTATTTAGACAATAAGAAATATCCCAAAACCTGAAAAATTTATAGCATGTTGTTATAGGTTTATGTGCAGGTAGTCAAGGCTTTCTAGTGTGCACTGGAAAGGGCTAAAAACTCTGCAGTTTTACCAGAGCAATCAGAGAAAAGGAATTTAGGCATCACAAAGTAGAAAGATAAGAAGTTCTTAGTGAAAAGAGAACTCTGCAAGTAGATCTGTTTTGCTGTGGTTTCACCCTCTTACTCTAAAATACTTTGCATTCCTCTAGTGATCATTTTGTTGCTGGAAGGACCGATTCATTGCAGTTTTCTCCACAAACTAGTTGGAGTTCTCTCTCCTGCCAGCACTGCAGCAGCCTGCGTGCCCCTCTTGCTTCCCCTCTGCTGCTGTGCCACTGTTGAGTCACTACAGACCCGAACAGCAAGGAGCTGGGGGCTGACAGCCTGGCCACACCTCTGCCTGCCCTCCGAAAGGCAGAAGAGATGTCAGGGAGAGCGTGTGGCTGCACTGGGATGTCTCCTGGCAACAACTGGCTCTGGCAAGCATCCACACATTCCCTGCTCATCACACAGGGCTTGGACTAGGTGACCTTTAAAAGTGCCTTCCAACGCCAGCTGTCCTCTTTCAATAATTCCCATGCCTGCATGAGCCTCCTTGGAATTTTTCCAGGGCGGACCAGTAGTGCTCCCTGGGTACAAACCCCGTTCCACCTGTACCTCCCATCATCATCAACACACACTAATGCAGTTTATATAAATTGTGTGACCGTCTTGGTGGAGGGGCAGTCACCTCACCTCCTATCTGCTCCTACCGATGCTTTCACGTGCATTTTCCAGCCAGCTGCTCCCTTAGATTCTCAGATGCAGAAACCTCTTCCCGTGGGCCTGTCACCCTATGGCACACTTGGCACCCTGGCTAGGATGGGAGAGAGGACTCCCCAGGCATTACAGAATGTATTCCAACTCAAAGGGAGGCACCTGAAGCATCATGAAGGTTTTGACTCTCTCCTTGCTGAGGACCATTAGAAAAACACAGCAGCCAACTTCCACTACCACACTGTGCTTCTCACTTCATTCTCAGCCTGACTTTTACCCTCATGCTGCTTTCCCGGCCACGTCTCACTCACTTTTTCCTTCCTTTTCCCTTGCGTTTTCTCACTCAGGAGCACCATGTCACGATGGGCCACCTCCTCAGGTGCTGCTCTGGCTATGTGATGTGCAGATGGTCACCTTTAAATCTCCTCCTGCAGCGATGGACAAAACACACACACACACAGAGGTTTGGGGCAGGAAAGGGGCTAACAACTAGCAGCATCTTTATTATCAGAAGGCTTCTCTTTATACGTTTTCTTATCTGTCCATGCATATACATGTCACATTCTATTAGTCAAGCACTTCTGTCCATGAGCCTTGGACCATCTTCTGATAGGTGGTTCACATCTCTCCTCATGCTGATAAGACTCAAAACACATCCTGTTATTCAAACTTATTTTTCTCAGTTGTTTTTCTCCCTTCTCCTACTTTCCCATGCCTGGACCAAGGCCATAGGTGTTTTCTTCTCTGCTTTTCCATGCTCACTGCTGCATCCCTTCAAGGGCAAAGCTGTCTTCCACCCCAAAAGTCTTCCACATCCTCCTCGTGCAGAACACCAGGTTTTGCCTTTGTGGAGTAAGCGTCTGCAACAGCGCACCGGGCTTTGCCAATGTGTTGTGGTGAGAGAGGAGTGCTCCCCATCCCAGAGCCTCCAGGCTTGGAAGAAGGGAAGAAAGCCCGAGTTTGGACAAGCCGGGGCGGCATTGCCCAGAACCGGCCACCAGAGGGAGACAGTGGGTCGCTGTGAGACGCACGGCTCCCGAATCCCCCGAATTTCGGCATTCCCGGGAAAAACAAAGGTCTGAGCACGGCCAGGGGGAGCAGAATTGATGCACGCGGCCAGGGGAGACTGTCAGGGAGTAGCAGCTCTTGTGGGACGAGATCCTGCATGCCAGCACTGTAGTTGTCCTAATGACCCCAGGCAAGGCAGGACACAGTAAGGTTTGGGGTTTGCCCTTGAATGCCCCCCGTAATTTGTCCCCAGTTCTTTTCAGCGCTGTTTGCCAGTTTATGTAGCCACTAATCTCAGCATGGACCCAGAAGCTTTGGGGCATCCTCTTTGTGGCAGTGTTAGAAGGAAATATTTTATTTGGCTTCCCAGCAATTTCCTGCCTGTTCAGGGTTATGAAAAGCACAATATCTATTCTTTGCATTGACTCTGTGATCACAGTCACTGACTTGATAATGTTATTGTCGATACTGTGTCCCTGACTAATAGGAGAGAGTCGAGAACATGAATATTATTTCAGCACACACCCCCCAGGAAACATGACACACATCCTGTGCCATCAATACGTGTCATTTGCTCTATCAAGTGCCTCATGAGACAGGTTAATATTACAGCCATAGTAGTAAGTGCAATTCTGACATGAGGTTCTTCCAAATATGTGAGTATTTTGGCACCCAGAACTGCAGCAGGTCTGTGATACGGTAGTGGAAACATGACGTGTAACCTCACGATAACTTGGGATTATTTTAAGTGCCTCCAAAGACTTATTTTACCCTGGTAGCAGATCATACAAGGGCTTGGCAGACCTGGTGTTATATCAGGGTTAAGTATCTGGGTGACCGGGGAAGTTTATCCTGCTGTAACTTTATAGGTGGTTGTTGTGAATTAGTAGCTGTTAAACGCTGAAGAACAACATCCCTATTTGCAGCTCTTTGGGAACGCCTAATGGCTCTTGGAATGTTCCACTTGTTCCATCCCTGCTAAGAAAGAAAAACCATAATTAATAGTCAGAGCTGAAAAGAGAAGAGAAGGGGCGGGAAAGGAGGCCTCGGTAAATTGTCACCTCTTGTCTTCAAATTTCAGGAGAGAAATGTCCAATGTTTATGGAAGAATACATTTTACATCGGGGAAAAAGTCACTGGTTATTTCCAGGATTAGTTTACTTTTTCTGCTTCAAAATATTTTCAAAACAAATACAGAATAGGTACATTACAAGCGAAACAGCTGCTATTTCCTACACCTCACAAGTGTAGGAAGCACCTTCAATAGTATTTCCATTCCTAATGTTTGATTTAAAGGTGTCTGAATTGAGAGAGGTCGAAAAGCAAATTAGCCAGAACTGTTTAAAGACCAAAGGGTTCAGCAGCAGTGTCGGAAATGCTGCTGGGGAGAGGATTCCATCTGGAGGCAGAGGAGCTGACTTTGGAGAGGGAGAGTTGTGCTGGAGATGGTCCATCTCTGTGTCCTCCCCCGTGGAAAGGGCAGGATTCACAGAACCCTTGGTGAGGCTGGGAGGCACCTCTGGGGCTGATCCAGTCCAACCCCCAAAGCAGGGTCAGCTAAAGCAGCTTGTCCAGGGTTGTGCCCAGCTGGATTTTGAGTGTGTCTCCAGGTATGGAGGCTTCACAACCTCCCTGGGAAACCCATTCCAGGGTTTTACCACCCTCTGAGTAAAAGGTGTGGGCTTAATATTTAAATGGAATCATTTGTATCTGCCTTTTTTCTTTTTAGCTCTGCCCTTGTCAGGTATTTGTACACAAAAATACTGTCTCTCCTTCTCCAGGCTGGACAGTCCCAGGCCTCTCATAAATGAGAGAAACTCCAGTCCCTTAATCATCTTTGTGTCCCTTGGATGGACTAACTCCAGCCTGTCCGTGTCTCTGTTGCACTGGAAGGTCAGAGCTGGACTCCACACTCTGTCCGAGTGTCCCCAGTGCTGAGCAGAGGGCAGGATTCAGCTCCTCCACCTGCTGGCACTGCCTTTCCTGGCACAGCCCGGGGTTCTGCTGCCTTTCTTGGCCACAGGGATGTACTGCCAGCTCCTGTGCAACTTGTTTTCCACCAGGACCCCCAGGTCTCTTTATCTAAAGTGGTTTTGCAGCTGGAGAGCCCCTAACACGTAGTGGTGCAGGGGGTTATTCCTTCCTGGAGGAGAACTTAATCCAATGTACTTATCTCTTTAATTATATCTACTACAAAAGGCAGCTTTTGAAAGCAGAAAGGATATTTTTTTAATATGTTCTCAGTGGCTCTTTTGCTTTTCATTCCTGAAAAGGTCTGTCAGAAGCAGGCTGTTATAGAAAATCTTCAGAAATTAACATTTTTTAAAGGTCTAAATAGTGACTGTTAGTCGTGATAGACATGACCTCTCATTTCCTGACAGTATTAATTTTGAGAAGCTCGACCTTATCTGTCATTACAAATAACAGTAAAGCTAATCTGGGCTGATTTCCTATGCTAAGCAAATTTACCTGGCTGATCTTTTTTAAATAGAAATGATGTTTTAATTGACAGCCTAAGGATATCAGCGAGGCAAGTTATTTAAGGACAAGCAACATCTTTTATTAGACTAAGTAGCAGAGTAGAAAAAAACGAGGCAGGATTTGTTAGGCAGGAGAGTTTCTGTGGAATCGCTAATGGCAAAATGTAGTTCTAGTCTGTGCTAAATCACAGATCAAACCAAGGCAGGGAGAAGGTAAGAGGCCATTTATTTCTAACAAGCCCTCAGTGTACTCTCTGCACGAGATCTCAGAGAGTTCTAACTCCCTGAAAGGTTTACACAAGGGATAATATTATTTCTAAACTACACTTGTGAGAGTCTGCTTACTCTTTTTAAATCTTAGTGCTATCAAGTAAATTTACCTGAATTACCTATTAAAACCTTCTGCAATGTAAGTGTTGTAACCAGCCTGTACAAAGTGAAGGGGGGAAGAATTTGAGGTATTAAATGTTGGATAAAGTTTCTCTTCAGCTGGGAAGGCACAGCTGGTTGCTCCGGTATTGCCCAGCACTTGTGGGCTCAGCAGGGAGGATTTGGTGCCTTATGGAAGTGGACCATCAGCTCCAGGTAGACAATAAACTGAGGGCCTTTGCTGTACAGAACACACTGCAACTATGTGAGATCTCCAGCAGCGGTGCTTTGAAACCGTGCAAAACGTGTTCTCTTACCTCCAGCAAACTTTCCCTTCCCTTCTCTTAGGCCTTATATGAGATTCACCTGCTTCCCCCTCCCCTCCGGTGCCTGGGCTCGCCCTCAGTCTCAGGTGATGGGCATGAGCTGCTGGCAGAGCCGGGTTTGTGAACCAAATCAGCTCGGTGAGGATACCTGGGGAGCTGCCGTGTCCCAGGTGCTGAGCCGTGGGCTCATCAGCTCTCCCTCTCACAGCTGCAGGGAATAAGGCTTGAAAAGGGCTCCTCTGCCCCGAGCCCGCCTGCACCACTCAAGCAGCTCTTCTGAGGGCGCTGCCGACAAAGTTCTCTTATTAATGCTTTTTTTTTTTTTTGTTATTATTTTTTGGAAATTGTCGAGTCTTCTTTGCTTCAATTGAGAGAAACGAGTTTACGTGGGACTTAGAGGTAAGGGATGTTTATACTGCTCAATAGTCTGTGTGTGAGGGTTGTTTTCTAGAAATTCACTGAGCTTGGTTTGAACGGGTATCAGATTAATTGTTTACTTTAAAAAGTGTTGTTCTGGAGTTTTTGGTACAAATTAAGGTTTTTGCGACTCTATATTTGCTTTGGCTGCTGTTCTTTAAAAAAAAAAAAGGAATTGTTTTCTAAATACGTTTGCCACTTATCCAGTTGCTATTTGTGTATCAGAGAATGCTGAAGCTCTTTAATTCTGATGAATTCTGATGTACTTTAAATTCAAGTTTTAGAACTCACATCTGAACCCTTTACATGAAGGAAAAGAGGGCTTCTTGTGTGCCAGGTTCTTGTTTGTTATGGAACTTCCTTCCACTGTTACATGTCTTACCTATTTTATTTGTGTTCCTGAGAGTCTCTTGATACCTTTTACTTTGTTAACACTTTAATTTTAGAGAGAAATGGTTATGTGAAAATCTGTCCGTAGAAAGCTGACTCTTATAACATGAAATTGTGACTCCCCACAATGAGAAAACAGTGTCTGGGGGAAGTGGGAGAGCACGATTTGTTAAGCTAGCTGATTTTTGTGTTGTTAAATGACATGGAATGGCGGGAATAACAAACTGTGGAGGAGCATGGGAGAAGTGGGATAAAGGGAGGGAACAGAAGTGACTTGTGGAAGTTTTAAGCACTTGCACAGCTGCATTTTTCCTAAATAATGTCATTTGCTGATTGTGTAGTGATTTCAGTGGCAATTTATCCTTGTTTTTATAACTGAACTGGATTCTAAGGGGGACATGGAACAGGATGTGTTTTAGGGAAAGCTTTGGCAAAGAGGCATCACAAAACAAAGTGTTTTGTTTTTTTTTTCTGTGATATTAATAGATAGCTTTGTTTGCTTCTTGGTTTAACAAAGGCTCTTCATTAAACAAGGTTTAAGGACCAAAAAAGCTTGTTTTGAGGATGTAGTGGAGAAGTGCGGGGACTGAGGGTTGGCACCACATGGTAACACCCCAAAAGGCACATTTAAGAGGCCTGCAGTGGTCCGTGGCACCATATATTCTATATAGGATTAAATACGGATGTAAGAGAGGAAAGACAACTTTCTAAAAAGAAGTGTATTGAGTGAATGCATGAGACTTAAAACTGTGGTTTCAATGTTATGCCTTGTCTCAGGTTGATTTAGGCATCTATTTACCATGTGTGCTGTCAGCTCTGGTGTCTTTACTGGGTTTAGAAACTCTTAAAAATAGGGCTCAAACCTGAAAAAAATATGACAAAATAGCAGAGGTAGCTTTGATCTGTAAAATAACACCTGAGTGAGGTATTAGTTGTGTAGTAAAAATATCTCTTTCTGAGCTGACAGTGGAGCACAAATGAGGTGTTAAGGTTTCCAGATAAATTGGAATGACTTCGAGAGAATTAGGTGTGATTTTATCAGACGAGTTGCGCTTCGTGCTCATGCTTTCATGGGGAAAAGCTGTGAAAAAGCAGAGCTGAATCACAGTTGGGCTTTGATCAAGAGAGATAAAAGGTTTTGTTTTTAAAAAAAGCCCCATTTTTTGGGGGTCAGCTAGTGGGATGTTAGTGCGCCCTGTTAAGTACTTTCTTTTTGAGCACAAGCAGAAGCTGGTTGATCCTGTGGGCAGAAGCGCATAAGTGAAATATATGATTTTTCAAGTATTTAATTCACGCCTAAGAGTCATATTTCTCACTGACACTAAGCAATGGCTATAGAGCAGTACAAAAATCCAGTAGGAGGTTCTGGAAGGTGTTCTCCAGGTCTTGAAGCTGATAACCCTTGGAAGCTGTGCCTTGCAAGGGACATCACTCTGGAAAAGATGTATAATGTGTTTTTTTTTTTTATTTAACCTGTAGGTGAGTCACAGGACTGTGTAAGAGCTGTGTATTTCGTTACAGGACTGTGTAAAAGCTGTGTATTAAGTTACGGGGCTGTGCAAGAGCTGTACGTTTTGATGCCAAGTTCTGCAGATCCACTCTGTAATTTGGGGGGAAAAATATCCTTTGTGGGAAGCTTTGACTCTCTGCTGGCTTCAACAAGCACCCTTTTACTTATGTCCTACAAACAGTGAGAATATGGCAGGAGTATAGAGAAAAATTCAGAATCTATTTGAAACAAGTGGTGAAAATTTAATCCTTTGTGGCTTTTATACATTTTGGCGCAGCTGCGACATGATGAAGGATAGGATCCTCATTCCTGTGCGCGCTGGGTCGGGTGGCTATAAATAGTAGTAGTAGGACTTTTGGGGTGGGATGAGGGGTGTCGTATCTTATAGGAAAGACGCGAGAAGCGCGTTTTAAACTTAAAATTATGAGTATTGAAGAGCGGCTGCAGCACCAACCCAGCGCGGCCGAGCGGGAGCGCCCGCGCACCGCCCAGGGGCGAGCCGGCGTCCTGCGCTCCGTGGCTGGTGCGGGAGGGATAAAAAAAACACCCCCAAGGCTCTTTTTGGGTAACTGTGGAGCTCCGTGTTTGCCCCCCGAGGGGTCGGGGCTCACGGAGCGCCCCCGCTGCGCGGGGGGACCGCGCCGGGAAGGGGGTCCCGCTGCCGCCGCGCGCCTCCCTCCGCCCCGCCCACCCTGCTCTGATTGGTCGCCCGGCCCCCTGCGCGCCCTCCCATTGGCTGTTCTCTCGATCCCTCATTTGCATGCGGCGCTGGCGGGGCGGTCGCGCAGGACGCGGCGCTCCCGCACAGTCCGCACCGCGCACCCAGCACCGCACAGCCCGCACGGCCATGGGGCTGCCCGCTCCGCCGGGGACGGCTCCCGCCCGCCGCTCCGCCGCCGCTCCTCCCGCGCCTCTGCGCGCTCGGTAGGGCGCTCCGTGCCCGCACACGCAGCCTCGCCTTTCCGCACTGCCGCCCCGTCTTCTCTTATGGCTGGGATGTACAGCTCTACGCTGAAGACCCTGGAGGATCTGACCTTGGACTCTGGTTATGGGGCAGGCGATTCCTGCAGGTCGCTCAGCCTGTCCTCCTCCAAGTCCAACTCCCAAGCCTTCACCTCTTCCCAGCACAGAGGCAACTGGTGGTACTACTCGGGCTCCATGAACAGTCGCAACAACAGCTGGGACACCGTGAACACCGTTCTGCCGGAGGACCCCGAGGTCGCCGATATCTTCTCCAGGTGCCCGAAGCTGCCGGAGCTCGAGGAGTACCCGTGGAGCGAGGAGGACATCGGCAGGGTGCTCCGCAAGGGCAGGGGGGATGGCCCGGGCAGGGGCTTCTCGCAGGACGCCGTCCGGAGGCTCTCGCAGCTGCTCCGCCGTGCCCTGATCAGGCTGTCCAGGGAGGCTCAGCGGCTCAGCGTGATGCACTCCAAGTGCACCCGCTTCGAGGTGCAGAGCGCCATCAAGCTCATCCAGAGCTGGTCCCTGGCCGAGAGCTGCGTGCTGGCCACGGTCAAGGCGCTGTCCCTGTACAGCATGAGCGCCGGGGACGGGCTGAGGAAGGGCAAGTCGGCCAGGTGCGGGCTCACCTTCTCGGTGGGGAGGTTCTTCAGGTGGATGGTGGACACGAGGATCTCGGTGAGGATCCACGAGTACGCGGCCATCTCGCTGACGGCCTGCATGGAGAACCTCGTGGAGGAGATTAAGGGCAGGGTTTTGGCGAGCCAGAGCCCCGACGGCGGAGGGGAGGTGTCGGCGGAGGTGCTGGAGATGGTTATCAACAACGACGCGGAACTTTGGGGGGTGTTGCAGCCTTACGAGCATCTCATCTGCGGGAAAAACGCTAATGGTAAGAACACGGCTTTTCCGAGGTGCTGTCCTCACACCAGCGGGCTTTGCAGTGAAATCCTCTATCTCTGCGGACTCGGTGGCTTTCTCGGCTTTGCTCGCCATCCGGGTCGCATCTCGGTCGTGGTTTGCCAGGCAGGAGCGACCCTGCTCTGTTCTTAGGATGTCCCAGCTCGTAAAAGGCACAGAAGCCGTGGGGAACCAAGCCCTGCTGTCCTAACCAACATCTGGCTTTGTACCAGCTGCCGGGTTGAGCCTTTTCCACTCTTAAATGGCGTGTTAAGGTGTTTCTATGTAACAATAACACGATACGTGCTCTTACAGAGGGCTCTTCAGAAAATACGTCGCCTTTAAACAAAATCGGTATGATAGTGTGGGCATCTTGCAGTTTCATCTTAAAGATGCTGTTCCCACGTACAGCCTGGAGAGGGAAAACAACATTAATTTATTTGGTTTAGTTTCCAGTAGCGAAACTCAGTTTCTGAGCCAAAACTTAGAACTGCTTGAGCTTCCCGCTAGTTCAGCAGAAACCTGTGTTGTCCTTTCACTCCTGGAGTTTAGGAGAGTAGTCTGGGTACCACCCACAGTCCCGGGACTTTGCTGGCCTCATCCTTCTGGCTATTCCTATAAACCTTTGTGCTTTAACCCTGTAAACCCCAAGTGGCTTGGTCTTTTCGGGAGGTAATGTCATGGTGAGAGCCAGGGAAAGGAGAGCCAACAGCCCTTGGGTGAGTGTCACAAGGAAGCAGCGTGGGAAAAGGGCGGACTCACCTTCTGCGTCGATTGCCCGCGGTTATCCTACACCCAGGCAGTGATGTCGCGACTCACATCGCGACTAGGGAAGCGCAGTGAGAGTGTCCCCTGGCTCGAATTGCAGGGTAAGAGGCCGCCTGCCGCTGAGGGTGCTCCCCAAACCCCTCCTGTGCGATTTATCTGCTGACAGTGTCACTGAATGGTTGGGAACTAAACGTGGGGAGCCCTTTGGGATGTTCTCTTGGCACCGGTTCAAGGCATAGCCCGCAACTTTCAACCTCAGGCATCCACACTTTCAGCTAGGAGCCCTGGGATTACTAGAGAAGTGTGAGGATGCCGTGCCTGCCCAAACACTTGTAATTCTTGGTTTATCGTGGGAGTGTTTGTCACAGGCTCCAAAGAGAGGACTTGTGTTTCCCTTCTCTCCCCCCTCATTTAGGGAGGCTGGAGGGAAATACTGTGGCTCTGTGAAGTAAAACACACGTTTCAGCTCAGCCTTTCTGCCACAAGTTCTGTGTGTAAAGCGTAGAGGAAGAGTCAGACCCTCTTTTTCTTTTTAAAATCTATTTCTTAGGAGAAATCTCCTTGGGAGAACTGCAGTGAACGCTGGTGTTCAGTGGCAAGAAGGGCGACTGTGCAGGGAAATGCTTATAAATATTCAAGCCCCAAATGGTCAGCTGCGATAACGCTCCTGCAGTGCAGAGCCAGTGGCCACAGAAGGACTGGCTTCTGTTGCCGCTTTTGTTGTTCCTGCCGTGCACATCAATTCTGTCAATAATTGGATGCATTTTTGAAGTCTGGGGAGTGAATAAAAACGGCACATGAAGGCATCCTGTGATTTCCTGTGACAGTCTGTCACTGGTATTTCACCTGCCACAAGTCAGTGAGTCTTCTAAATGGCTTTTCTTGCAGTTGTAAGGCCACAAATGGTTTTATAAGGATGCAAAAAAGCTTGAAATAACTTCTTTATTCTTCTCCCTGTAGGAATTGTAAATGAGTAGCATCATTCACATCATTCTCTGCAGGGCTTTCAAATGATCTTGTCTTTTACATTAATTTAAATCTGAAGTAGATCTGGCGCTGAAATAACTGGATTTATTCCTGTTTAAGGAACAGGAAAACTTGTTTTACTGTCACATTTCTTTCTTTTCTAGCAGGAGCATTTAAGTGGAGTACTCATAAATTGCAAACTTGGCGCGTGTGTGTGTTAGGTTTTGTTTTATAGCCCCGAGTTTGATGGCAGAGATAATAAAAAGCACTTAGAGGTTCAGTTCTAACTCCAGTCAAGCATTGCAGTCTGGGGGTGAAATCTTGGTGGTGTCCTATGCAGGAGATTATCATAATGGATATTTCTGGCATTATGATCTGTGGAATACCATTTTCGTTATTAGATCAGGATAGCCTGCTGCTTAGGACTTGAAGCAATAGTAAATACATAAATCTTCCTAAATTCTCCAGAGACTGAGGTTTAGACCTGTGTTTCTCCAGTGACTGATCTCTCATCCAAGACCGCAGTCCGCTCCTGCTCTGAAGGCTTTGGACTAACGTTGTGTATTAAACAAACGTGTTTTAATCACACCAGGTGTGTGAAAGTTGAAGTTTGAGACTCTTAAGTGCTTAAGGGGGCATTTTAATATTATTTTTTAATAAATAATAACCTGTGGCTTGCTTGTTTATTTGCCCTTTCTGTGAGTCTTTAATCAACTTTTTGCTGCCTCTGAGAGGTTTTGTGCTGTCAGAGTGAGTTTTAAGTGCCTTGGCAGGAGGAATGTCCTCTGAGCTTGTGGCCTGAGGGAGTTCTGCCCAGCTCTGGGTGTGTTAATGCCTCCAAGGACCAGGTCTTTTTAGGCAGGGGCTAAGAGAGCTGGTGCAGAAATAATGCAGGGCAGGCTGGTAATACAATGAAACTAAAGCAGAAAAAGTTCCAAGAAGCTACTGAAAGGTTAAAAGAAAGTCGTGTAATTTGGAATTCGTGTTTTATTTTCTATTTTTAATTAGATGTGTGTGATATGCAGTAGTTTGCAGCTCAAGCAGAGAATGCACACAGGGGTTTTAAGACATGCTAATTTGGAATCTGAGAGTCTATTACTTGAAAATGTTTGTTGGGAGACGAGCAGAAATATGAATTGAACTTGGAGAAGTGATTCTTTTCCTTGCCCTGCCTGTGTTTGGTGCTTGCTTTGTTAGAATTTGACCTGAATTAGCACTGCAAATCCATTTTGCTGCTATTGCCCTGTGAGCTGGAGCACTGAGGTTGTGTTTAACCCTCTGGTTATGGCCACACACCTGCTGTGCTGTTTAATGCACCAGCACATCCTGGCGCTCTGGAAATAGAAGTGTTGGCAGATGCTTTTGCTGAAAAAAAAAAAAAAATGAAGGTGGGGGTTGGAATTTAATTTGATAACACAGTCTGTTCATATACCTCTTAGCCTAAACACTTCAAATTCTCCCTGGATGAATCCCTAAAGGAGCCTGCTCAGCTGACGAGGAGTAGAAACAGGGTCTGAAATAAGCTCCGAGGTGTTTTTCTTATCAAGGGGCTGAGGGGGGAATGTGTAACCTTTCCTTACAGTGAGAGGGAATGGTTGCGACTCAAGGAAATGAGATTTTCTTCTCTCTGATGCTAAACACTGTGGAAAACCTTGCCACACATCAAGCATGGACTTGGGCTTTAATGTCACTACCCCAACAGGTCAAAAATGGTTGCCATTTTTAAAATTGAACATAAAAATCCTCATTAATTAAAGCTATGCCATTCTAAAAAGTCTTTTTCTATAGTTATCCGAATGGTCTGAAAGAACTTGTTTTATTTCAGTGTAGTCGTGGCACTGTGCTGAAATCCAGCACGGGGGCAAAGAAATAATGACATTTCAATAAGTAAAAATGTCTTTTTGTTATCTGAGCTGAACAAACTGGTGTGCTCATCAAGAGCCTCATCAATTTTAATAAGCTGTCAGCTCCACAACTATTGAGGGAAGCACTGCCTGGTGGAAGGGGTGCATTTTGGGGAGGAGAGCTGGAAATGCAATCAATAAACCAAGCTAGCCCAGTGATGCTGCAGGTGGCTTGCCAATTATTGCAGAACAAAATAATAATCAACCCCGTGTTGCTCTATCTGAAGCAGCAGAGTAAAGCGGTTTTGGGGGCTCTGATAGAATTGTGTCCACACTGGCATGTGGGATGAGCCCGTTCAAGTCGTGGCTTCGTTCACCTCTGGGCCCCCAACGTACCCTGTCTGCTTCCACTCCTCCACCTTGGAGAGCTTGGATTTACAGCCACAGGCCCACAGGGACAAATTCTCTAAGCCTAAATATCACTGCTTGTATGCACATGCTCGCCTCTGCTGCAGATGTGGCTGGATTTTCAGTTGTGCATCTTGCTTACGTTAAAATATAAATCAAGTAAGGATAAAATGCCCATTTCCTGCTGTGTAGTCAGTTTTCTGGGTGTATATATTTATTTAGTGAGAAAGGAAAACTTCCATAAATGAAGTAATGATGCTACCTGAAATTAACCCTTCACCTTGCTGGTTCTACCCCCATGGCAACAAATTTGTGTCCTTTCAGTTCGGCTGGTTAAAGACCTGAAACTCCTGCAGTGTAAATGCTGCTTAGATTTGGATTTTTAGGGGAAGTGGTGTTGGTGAGAGTTTTAACCCTGTGGAACTGAGGAGCTGGGCTGGGAGGGAGGGACCTCTTGGAGAGAAAACTCTGGGACTTGTTGTGTCCAGACTGAAGTTTTGTGTTCCTGCCAAAGCCAGGCATTGGAATGGAGTGAATTCTGTTGGGGCCAGCACAGGATTTTATCCTTGGTGTGGAAACCCCTCAGCTGTAGCAGGGGTTTGGTTCAGTGATTTATTTAATTTAGCGGTGACTGGCTATTTGGGGTGCTCTTACATTGTATGTGTGGCAGCAGAAGATGAGGAATGAGCTGAGTGTTCATCTCCCCACTAACAAAATGGGATTTGTAAAGCTAAACTCGCTACTCTGGGGGAAGTGGATGGTTATCAATGAACTTCCCTGGCACTCCAAACTGCCCCCTTTTCCTCGAGATCAGCACTCACCCAGAGCATGGATGTTCTGGCATCTTAGTCCTGCCTGATTTGAGGCTATTCCAAAATTAAATGCACCAGTAACATAGGGTGGTGGTGAGTTTTGAATAAATAGTGGGGTTTTTTTACAGTGACGTGAAATGAGCGATCTTTTTACACTGAAAAATCTTGCTAGGGTATTAATGTTTTCATGTTGTAGTATTTTATTTCTGCTGGTGAACATGGTATGATTCAAATACTCCAGTTAATGGACCACTTAGAGCTTTTTTTAATCTGGTTTTTCTGTCCCTTTCCCCAGCTCGGTGCTGTAATGGGTGAGTTTGCAACACCTCAAAGGAAATATTAAGTTCATAAAGTCCTCTGTTGCAGGAAACGTAAGGACTGGAAACGCTTATTTACAATAGCCTATAAAATTCACTTAATACACAAGTACCAAGTTGCAGAGGAGCATGGGCTTAGGATTCAGCACTTAACTTCAGAAAGAACCAAAGCTCAGAAGTGCCTGTTTGCACTGAGGAGCTCAAGCTCAAAATCTTAGCATTGAACTGCAGGTTGATTTTTAAAAAGAACCCATTCTGAAGCAGTGGAGAAAATGGAAAAGTAAAGGCAAAGACGATGATAATCCCGTGATCTTCACTAAGCTGAGATGTTGCCCTTTCTTGAAGTCCAGTAGGTTGGACTTTTTGTTGAGCAGTTTGTCCATTGTGCCACTGGAATTGAAAAGGGGAGAAAGAGGCTTCCAAACACAATAAACCCCCTGCAGGCCCAGCAGTGCCCAGCACTGTCTTTATCCTTCTGAATGTTTGGAAACGAGGAAAATTACTATTGAATGTTTAGCTCTGGGTTTGCGTTTGGTCAGCGTTAAGCTCTTCAAGTCAATATACGTGGTCCTTATTGATAAACATTTTCATATTGTTACCTTGCAGTTTCATACACGGGATGTTAAGAAAACCTCTCTCCCTGCCTAAGTTCTGCTCCAGCAGCACAGGAGAAAATGTCCATTTGCTCCTGTTCAGTTAGGAGAATTCAGGCTGAGGAACAAAAGAATAAACACAATAATTTCTGATGCTCTTCTTGTCTGAAAGGGATTCATTTACATGTTGTTTTGATCCTAAGTGCCCAAAGTTGACATCTGGTTAAATCCAAGCAAGCCGGAGGCAGGAGTAAGTCCAGCACAATGGTGGCTTCATGCTTTCCTAATTTACAGGCTGGGGCCAAAGTACTTTACCAGAACTCTGATCATTTTAAGCTCCTTACAGAAGAAGAGCTACATTTTTAAACAAAAAGATAAAAAAAATGTATCAGATTGCCCTTGAGAGCATCTATTTAAGGATTCCAAGTTGTGGGTTTGTCGTGGAACGCCAGGTTGGAAGGGACCTGAAGGCTCATCTGGTCCAACCTTTCAACCATCTGGGTGAGGAGAACCTTTGAGGTGGAGTTGCAGGACTTGGGCTAGGAAAGCAATAATAGAAAGAGGAAAGGCTGCAGCAGTAGCTGAAAGGTTTGGTCCTCTCACCCCAACACATCCAGACTTGCCTGGATGTGGGAGCTCAGCCTGGTCCTCAGGAGACATTTGGGTACAGGGGGTGACTGGGAGAGAGCAGGGATGGGCAGGGCACGGCTGAGGTGGTTTGTCACCTGTAATTAAAGTGTCTGCCTGTGCCCTGGGAGCCTGGGACGTGTGGGATGGAATAATAGCATGGAAGTAACTTCTGAGGAAAGGGTGGACACTAAGGATGAGTCCTTTTAATTTGGGCTGAATGGAATTCTGAGCTCTAAACTCCCTGCCTGTTAAAACCTCTTTGGGATTGGCCTTTGCCAGGACCTTCCCAGGAAACACTTGTTTGCAGGGGATGTGCAGCAGAGCTGGGATTTGGGCTGTGACCTTGGGAGCATCCCGAGATCAGCTCCCAGGGATTGCTGCCAGTGCAATTCCCCCCTTGTGGGCTGAGCCAAAAGGGTCTGGTGCTCTCTGGGTGTGTTTGGCTCACAGGTCACTTGTGCCCCTGAGCGCTTGTCCATCTTGTTCTGGTTGTTTCATCATTACACCTGGACCTTTTCTTTCTTTGATGTGCATGGGGCTACTTAACCTGCTTCGTGTCTGAACTGAGCAAAATACCAAATTTGGCTCTCCCTGTCCAAAACTGAACAAGCAGAAAAGAGGAAAGCAGTGGAAAATGTGCTTAAGCAATTGCTGTGGTTCTTGTGTAGTGACACTGAAATGCTTGAGATGATTAAGAGTGTTTGTGGTATAATCATGGGATGGAGACAAAGAACTGAAGCCAAATAAACATCTCAGACCAGCTTTTTGGTTGGTGCATGTACATTTACAACAGCTGATAAATTTTCGGGGGGGCTGTGGCAGATCAAAGCAAATGTTGTTTATGGTTTTCCAGGGATGAGAGGAAAGGAACACTACAAAAGACATAATCTACTTGTTCCATTCTTTAGTGTTTATAACATTACAGCCCCTTTGGATAGTTCTGTTCCTTGAATTTCTATCCCAAATTTGCAGCCTGTTGTGTGGGGCTGGGGAGATTAAAGAAGGGAATATGACTGTGTTTACCCTGGAATTTATGCATTAAAAAGATAAACATGCAGAGGCATAATTATCTATT
This sequence comes from Anabacerthia variegaticeps, assembly GCA_035583185.1. NCBI lineage: Eukaryota > Metazoa > Chordata > Aves > Passeriformes > Furnariidae > Anabacerthia > Anabacerthia variegaticeps. The sequence continues at coordinate 7,861,175 of JAWWEW010000165.1, read as the reverse complement.
ATTTTCTTGATCCTATATAGCTCTGGTTTTCTTCCTGATTAATTCCAAGATGACAGTGAATAGAGTTTCTTCTAATATTTACATTTTATTGTTTGTGAATAAAGCACGACTCTTTCAGCTGAAGGGCGAGAGTTGAGGATTGGCAGACAGCTAAAGCAGGGAAGGAGGCCAGTTTTGCCTCTCTGCTTCTTCAAACCGGTTGGTTTTTTGATGTTTTAATAGAATTTAGTGAAGCCAGTTTCCTGGTTGCTTGTTTTTAAAGAGCTACTTGGTGCTCCACGTGTGTGAGAAGTAGTAGATGAAAACACACACTTGGGTTTTGAGCTGCTTTCAGGTTCTGATTCCTCTTGGCTGATCCACTGATGGCTTTTTGTTTGGTTTTTAACCTGAAATAGGGTGTGTTTTGGCCTCTCCTGCTGGGTGAGGAAGGGGTGTTGAGGTGCTGCTGGGGCTGGGAGCAGTGTGGTGTTTCTGTGGCAGGCAGAGAGCACCCTCTGGGTGCCCCCAGCCAGCCAGAGGTGCCTTTTGGGCTGAATTAGGAAAGAATTGGTGGTGGGAGTCCCGAGGAATTGGTTGTGAGGGTCCTCTTTATTTCTTTCCCGGTTTTCGTGCAATTTCCTGAGCTAACACCACAGGCCTAACCAGAACATTAGGGATGGATGTTTGTTATAGTAATACAGGAGATAATGCATATAATGTATTTCCTCTCAGGGGGTGGACATAAGTTCTGTTGATTTGGCCCACTGAATTTCTGCTCTTTGGTCGAATGTTATCTCCCCTCCACCCCCCACCCTTCCACTCACAGCTTTGTTTAGTCTAGAGATCATAAAAATCACTCCAGAACTCAATTGATACACTTTTATTATGATCTTAGCATGGTTTCTGGGACTTTAAAGTTTTTATATCAAATTCATAAGGTGTCTTTGGATTTTACTCAAGGGATAGTTTAACTCAGAGTTTTTCATCTTTAATAGCAACCAACAATCTTTATTGTTGTGTTTAATAAACAATTTCATTCTGTTGATAATATACAAAGGCTTTTAAAGCTGCTTTTTTTCAGGAACTTATAAAAATGTCTCTCATGCTTTGTCAGTACACGTGGAAGCTTTGGCTTCAATGAATATCACTTTTGTTTGAACTTCAAACATAGTGGAGGGTGAGGACAAAAATCATCAAGTAGTAAACTTGTTGGAATTGTTGTCAATGACCTGGAGCTCAGAATCCATGTGGGAAGTGCTGCTTACCTTCCAGCTTTAACCTTGCTGCAGCCAAAGGAATCATTTCCATCAGGTTTAAGGGGGGACTGATCAGTTGTTGCTTGTCAGAAAAGGCTGGATTCTTTCTGAAGTTGCTGCTTGGGTTGAGGCCACGTGTTTGCCGGAGGTGGTTTTGTTTTAGTGCTTTCTAATAAATTTAAGGGCTTTACACCTTGAGGTGGGAGAAGCTTTGATGGTGACCATTCCCTGGCAAAGCTGGATGTCCTCTCCTGTGCTGGGAGCAGGGGGTTTGAAGCATCTGTGCCCTGGGGTGGTTCTGTTCTGTAGCTGTGCTGCTGAGTGTGAGGAGGGTGCCTGGTGTGCTTTATTCATCTTATTCCTTTGGAAAGGTGTGTCCTTCCCCCGCCACCCCCTCCAGCTCTCTTCTCCCAGGCCAGTCTCTTAGAGCCACTCGAGGAAGATCCCTGCTTGCTTTAACACCACGTTTCTCAGGGCTGGGATTGTTTCTGGCACCCTTTCCCTGTGCGTATTCTCGGATCTCGTGTTTTGTTGCAGACATGTGGAAATGCAGCTTTGATTGTGGGTTGTTCTGTGGGATGATGTGTGTGCTGCTCATCCCTACCCTTGGGGAGGGGACTGTCCTGTGCCACTGTGACCTGTGGTAACCCTCTGAATTTTGTCCTACCTCCACAGCGGTTCAGAGCATCATTTTCCTTTTAGGCTGTGTGACTGTGGCTTTCCATTCACTGCAGAAGGCCAGAGCTCCCCTAAGGCCAGCACAACTTATACATTCAAAAGCATATAATTTATTAGCATGGAGGTAATTCTTGCCACACAACCAAGCCTTAGATAATGCAGAAGTTATGGCAGAAGACACTGAGCTGGCACAGGGCATTTGGCCTTCCACCATCTGCAGAGCCCACACTCCAATTTTCTGCTGTTGCCATGGGCTGCAGACTCAGACAGGAAATCATGGTAGGGTGGGAAAGGGTCCAAAACACACACAGCTAGTATAAGGTTTGCAGTTAAAAGAGAGGCAGAGAACAGGCTATCTGTTCTCCTGAACAGGCAGGGCAAAGTAAAGCTGCCTTGTGTGTGCCTTCAATGTCTTTTTATATTTTATATGCTCATTTTTTGAAAGCTGGAATTTTTTCCGTGTAAAGTAACGTGTGTAAGTAACTTCAAATGACCCATTTATATGCCAGGGGCCTGATTCAACCCTCACTTCATTGGTTGTGCTGGGCTGAGAGGGTAAAGCAGAGGAGAAGTGGGTCCCTGACACGTGGAGGAGCCACACAGAGCTTTGGGCACCTCAGACAAAAGAGCAGCTGCTCCTCCACTGCCCGGCCCTGGTTTTGGAGGGTTGGTTTTGTTTTCAGGGAGCAAGGCCTGGCTTCTATGTGCCAGCCAAACGTGGAGCTCCAGAGTGTGTGTGTCTGTTCCACCAAGGGACAGGGATGCAGGAGGTGTTGGGCTCGTGGAGCTGCCTCACCTCCTTAGCCCTGGGTAGGTCCCAGGTCAGTTATCCTTGTCTGTTCTTGGCACTGTAGTTTGAAACAGGGAACACTGGAGTGGTTTGCTTTGGAAAGCAGAGTTTTCATGTCTGTCTGTGAGAGATAAGCACAATAATGTCTGTAATGAACTGCACAGTGTGGCTGAAGAGCAGTGAGTGGGCAACTTAGGCTTCCTTGACTCATGGGGGCTGGATAATTTCTCCATCAGCTCTTAATTTTTGTAGAGGAGATGCTCCTTAACTGAAAAATAGCAACAAAACAAGGCTGGGCGTCGTCCTCGGGGCGCATTTCTGGGTGGACGGAGCAGGGGCGTCGTCCTCGGGGCGCATTTCTGGGTGGACAGAGCAGGGGCGTCGTCCTCGGGACACTCTCTGGGTGGACAGAGGAGGGGCTCATCAAACCTCCTGTGGCAAAAAAAAAAGGGATTTCAAACATTTCTCCCAGGCCCATGTGTGGTTTTGAATTCTGACTGAAGGGAATGATCTAAGAGGATGGTTTGTCCTCCAGTGGTCATGTGTCTATCAAGCAGGGGACTGGAGCTCCCAATTAATCCCATTTAGAAATCAAATAACTCGGGTAGCACTTAACCCCTGGGCTGGGAGCAGTGACTGAGGATCTGTTTCATGACCCTGTACCTTCCAGTACCTCCTGCTTTCTCCTGTGTAATAGAATCTCAAAAAGACTTGCTGCTTTTCAGTTTGGACTCCCTTTCAATGGGACTGGAGACAATTTCCCACTGGCAGGCTGTCTGAGCCAAGCCATCTGCCCGAGTCCTCGGCAGAGCATTGTATTCCTGAAAGAGCATCCGAGTGAAACATCCTCATTCTGCAAAGTTTTGGGCCGATTCTCCGCAAGAAGAAGGGATCCAAAAAGCTGCTGCTGATTTCCATGTGAACACTGCCAAGTGTTTCTCTGCTCAGAGCGCCTGACAAAGAAGTGCTGGGCTGATTGAAACAATCTGCTGTGGGATACAACCCTCCTCGTGGCCCACAATGGGGAGAAGCTGCTGTCACTTGGATTTTCAAGCTGTATTTTGCTTGGAGGTTCGAGATCTTTTGTTGGCAGATCCCCTGAGCCTGTCATAGGGGCACAGACAATATTTCCTGCTTTAAAATATTCATGGCTCTCGCATGGGCTGGCTGCAGCTGAATGGCACCCACGGTGGTTTTCTAGAAGGCAAGAGGAGTTGTAATTGCTTTTCTTAATTAGGGATTGATGGACACATTCTATTTTGACTTTTGGGCCTGAATATGGGTATGCATTAATAGTCAACTGCTCTCCTAACCTTCCTTTTTTTCTCCATTGTTAGTGAGGAGCTGGAAGTGGGAATGAGTAAAAATACAGAGTATTGCGTAGGACTGGTTCATCTGAGGACACTTTGGTGCTGTTCAGGGACAGCAGGTTATTCTCTGGGCTTGTTCTGTGATGAACAGCTCGAGCTTTAGGAGACTCGAGTGGGAGTGATTCCTTCTGCTTTCTGTGATTTGCTGTTGAAATGAAGCAGGTCATATAAAGCAGCTGCTTATTTTGGAACAAAATCAGCCTAACACATTAAAGAAGCCATTAATCACTTGGCTTGACCTTCATTTATTATTGAAAAAAACTTCTTGCATCTATTGCACACTTTGGAAGGCCAGGGATCCTCAGACGTGTGTATTCAGAGCTACAGGTTAAGAGCATTAAAAGAAGTTATAAGGGGGAGTAAAACCAAAATAGATCCCTCTTGAAGTATTGGCTCTTCTTTCATTCCCCTTTGGGAGCAGAAGGAGGCTGTATAAATACCTGCCCGAGGAACTGCTGTGAGTGTGAATTTCTGTCCTGGGGTAGTGGCTTCCTCGCTTTGTTCCAGCTTGCCAATACTGAAGCTCTTGCTCTGCTAAAAGTCTTTCCAGGAGGGGGGGGGGGGTAAAGATATATAAATCAGCTTCTCCATCTCCTCTCCCCTTATTTTACAAGAGAATTTATTCTGTATTTAAACTGCTGAGTTCCTTGGCAGTGTCTCTCTTATTTATCCCCTGGGTAGCCCTAATGGTTTGAGAAGAACTTACTGCATTATAATCATGTTAACTTGTTGCAGAGAAGTTTTTGAGTACTGTGAGTGATTGGATCAACCACTAAAACCTCTCTTAGTTTTGAGATGGAGGGAAGGATCAGTAGATGACTCTTGAAAAAGACTGAATGATTTGGTCAGAAACCTGCTGTGTAATTGTTTAATAGCACAGTCGTTTGCTCCTGCAGAGCAAAGTGGAATGGTAACCACAGGACCCAGAGTTCATTCAGCTTTTAGGGAGGGTTCCCAACCCGTGTTTTCACTTTATTGGGAGGGCATGCTCAGCTTTGTGTGGCCATTAATACATGGCAGTCCATAAAACTGGCAGCCTGAACGGGGTATGAGGGTGAGCACAAGCCCTTGTGCTGCCTGTCCCGAGCCCATTCCACATCCCTAATGCTTTCCTTGTGTGTGCTCCACACCACTGTCATGGGCCAGGCCCTGCCCTGGCTGCTCTGCCTTCCCCCCCAGCCTTGTGCAGCAATCACACAGCTGCTCGCTGCTGCTGATTATTATTTTTCCCCAACTGCCTGCTTTGGGACACATTATTCTTTGGCCTCAACTTCCTAGTGCGAGTAATCAGCCACTCTTTGGTAACAACACTCAGGCATGGGTGTTGAAGGCATTAAGAACCGCTTAAGTATTTGGGTCTGCTCAAAATATTCAGGCCTTTAATGAATATTTGGGCTATTTTTATGGATGGGGAGCTGCATGCTTCTTCCCTCTCTTTTCCTCAGCTTATGACAAGCTAAGACAAAAGCAGCACTTGAAAAAGGAATGAGGTGCTTTATGTAGATTATCTTGCAGGGTTTTTTTTTCCCCTCATTAATGGTGTGGATACATGTTGTGTTACATTCAGTGTCCCCCTGACATCAGGGAACTTATGTGGACTTGGTATTCGACGTGTTTGGGGTTTTATGGGGGTTTTAAGTATTTTTTGATGAATTCATTGTGGAAGCTCTGGGAGCTTATGAATGAGACCCAAGACAGGGTGGGAGGAGGAATACAAATGAGTACTTAGGGGGCTGGAAGTCTTGGCTGTACTGCATAGCTGCTTTGTCACCTTAGAACCACTGCAAGTCTGGGTGGGAGCAGCTCCTGGAGCTCACCTAGCCCAGCCTCCCACCCCTGGGTGGGCTCCTGCCACAACCACATCAGTAAGTGATGCTTTTGCATCTCTTAAATCCAGCAAACATCCACATGGTAGATCCCAGAGCCCCTCTGAGCTACCTGCTTGCTTTCCAGTGGGAAAAGTCCCTCCCAATGTCCAGCTGCAGTTTGGGGGGCACCACGTGCTGCTCCTGAGAAGAATGGACTCTGATTTTTGTAGCTGCCCTTCAGATAGTTGTAGGCTTCTTTTCCACTGGCCTTCAGTGTCCCCACAAGCCCAGCTCCCGCAGCCTCACCTGAAGCCCCTGCTCTGCAGGTCCCTGACTGTTTTGAGGCAGAGACCCACCTGCTGCTCTCCCTGTAGTTCATCCACCCCCCTGCTGAAGTGGGGAGCCTGGAGTGGTGCTCCCCACAAACCTGCTGTGTGACTTTGTTGAGCAATATTGACCCCAGGACCAGCTGCTGCCTTCTCTGATCCTTATTATTCTGCCAAATTCATGGGTACATAACACAGGACTGCATCTTAGGTGGTCTGCTACCATCCTGGCCTCACCTTGAGTGCAGAGAAGCCTTTCTGGGTGGAATTGGGCCCAGGTGGGTGCAGGGAAGCAGGGGCAGAGCTCCAGGGAGGGGGAGTTGGCAGTCCCACATCTTCTGGCTCCTCCTGTGGTTCTGGGTTGCTGGATAACTTTTGGTCCATGTGATTTTTCCCTCTGTCTGTTTTTAATTCATGTTGTACAGGTGCCAGTAGCTTCATTTAACCTTTTGCAGAGTCTCTAAAGTTCAGGGAAGGAAAGAGCTTCACAGACATGTGTGTTACATCACTTTGTGATCCCACATTTCTATAGTGGCCTTGTGGCAAAGGCAGGGATGAGCCCAGACCAGCTGGGTCCAGCCTGACCACTTCCAGCTACTGGTGCACTCTGTGACAGCACCAGGATGTGGCCCTTTCCAGCAAAGCCCTGCACTTGATGAGCTCTGGTGAGCGAAGCTGTGGCTTTGCATGCTGTGAAAAAAATATGGAAAACCAGAGGTTTCATATGCAGTGTTTTCATTGTGCCACAGCATGGAACAGAGACATCCATTTGCTCTGGGGAGTCTCCAGAGAGAAATGACTTGGGACTGAGCCACTTGCTGCCACAGGCAGGGATTTTTTTGAGTTGCCTTGTAGCCATTGGTACAGTGAAAGCTGTTTCCGATGTTTTAAAAAAAAGAAACAAAACAGAAATGAGGAAAAAAAAAAAGCCCAGTGCAAAACCACCAAAATCTCCCCCAAACCCCAGAAAAAACAATGCATCAAAAAATCCCTGAAGTCTTCCCTGTGGCAGGCAAATATTGCTACACACTCCTCGCAGAGTCCTTTGGCTGCATCAGCTGAGAGCTGTGATGTCAGGGTTAGTGCAGGCTGTGAGAATATCCATGTTTTCGGTGTCCAGACGCCTTCCAGGCCAAGGGCTGGGAGTCTGGCTGAGCTTTGCCTCTGCCTGAGATCTGGGCTCAGGTTTCAGTGGTTGTTTTCTTGCCTTTCTTTTCCTGTCTCCCTACCCTGAGCTGAAGGCACGACTTTGCCTGCTCATTTTAAGCTTAGAAGATGGGAAATAGGACCTGGTTTGTTGGTGTTCTTTTTAAAGTTATCACTTACATGGATGCTGCCTAAATGTAGCTGGAGAACTGAGTCACTCTGCTCTGTGCAAGTAGAGAACTGAGAATATTTCCATTTTTCTACCTACTGCGTTGTGGAGCTTTGACAAGCCAAAACCTCATTCAGTATTTCTTTGGAAAAATGTGACTGTAGTCACTGGCTGCCCAGGAAAACAGGCATGGGATTATGTGGTAGTCTTACGTGACCCTTAAAAGCAGAACATCACCTATGAAAGTTAAGATTAATAATACGTAAGTAAGCAGCTGAGGAGAATTTTATGCCAATTGAAATAGCTACCCTGGTGACTGCAAGTTTCGGCTTTTTTTCCATCTTTCATTTATTTTGCTTCTAGGCTCTAAACTTTAAAAGAGAGAGTGGGATGGAGACCATGATGCTGAGAGTTACTCTGTTCAAGGGCTGAACAAGTTAATGCAAAGCCTTTAACAAAACTCGAGCTTTTAAGGTGATTAGTAAAAGTGACTGATAAGATTTGTACCTTTCTGTGCCGTGAAAATGTTGGGATTATGCTGAACCTTTCCTCTAAGGGGCTGCATCCCATTAGGCAGCAGGTACCATGCTGAATGTGGGATTCCCTCTGAGCCTGCCAGCACTGATGGAAAAGGAGCAGGGACTTCTTTCTGACTTAAAAACTGGCAATGCCAGCAGAGATGGTGCCGACTAACGAGGTGTATTCAGCAAATCCGCCCGAGGAAAGGGTGTTCTCCTGCCTGGAGCAGCGGGACTAAACTCAGCTTGGTGGCAGCAAGAGGAAACTTGCTCCCTACATACAAATTCACCTCTGTCTTTCCCTAGTTGAAGTAAAGCCCCTGTGAAATTGCTACCCAGAAATGACCTCACTCGGGCTGTTTGCTCAGGCTCTTGGCAATCGGGTTTGAATACTTAATGCAGGAGTGAGAAAGCAGGAAGGAGCTCTTTAAGCTACGGAATAAATGAGGTGGTGGGGTTGTCCAGTACACCGAAACGCTCTGTAACTCTTTCTTGCTTTTAGTTTTTTTTTTTAAAAAGAGTGAACCAGTATTCTCATGTTGCAGTTACTAGTTACACCCTGCCACGTGAAATCTAAAGGAATGGCTCTATGTAGAATGCTAAAATGCCTTGAGTATTTCCTATCAATCCACGTAACCGTAATGAGCTACTAAAACACAAACATTAGGGGGGAAAAGAACTCCTGCCCTGCTCCAAGCCTGCTGCCAGTGAGACTCTGAATTGAGGCAATTTCATGCATGCAGAGGTAGACTTTATTTCTCCTTCATCAGCTAAAATAACAATAAAGCTCAACGCGGTGTGTTTATGTAATGAAACACAGGATCCCTGCCCCGATGGTTTTAATCAGCCCCCTCGCTCAGTGGTAATGAGGGGGTTTCTCTCCCCTGGTTCTGGTTTGGCTTAACTTCCCCACCGTGGAGCCAGCTGAAGTTTCCAGAGATGCTTGCGAGTGATGTCGCCTCATTTCCGTGCAGATCCTCCAGAGGGGACCCTTAGACACGCTCTCCCGTGACACAAACGCGGCCCTTGGCAGCACTTTGTTCCTGGGGGAGCACGAAGTGTTCTCTCTGGTGGGTAATTAGCGCATCCCCCCGGCCGTGAGCGGCTCTCCCGTTCCGGGGCTGCCGGAGCATCCCGTGTGCCGCCAATTCGGGAGCGCATCCCCGGCATCGGGGGAATGGCCTTTCCCCCTGGACAGAGCCCGGGGGTGCTCCTCGTGTTTGTTGTCCCGAACTAACCCCCCGAAGTGCCCCGCGAGTGCTGTGCGTGTGTCTGCAGCGGGGGACCATTGGCTCCCGGCAGTGCGAGGGCATCGCGGCACGGGGGAGGAAGCCGAGCAAATATACGGGGTTTAAAGCTCCCTAAAGCAGCTTCCCTGCCGAAGGTGGGATGGTAAATACAGGGTGGCAGCTGGGGCCGGTGTGAAAGCTTTATTGGGGCGAGTTTGAGCCAGGCACATTATTCAGGAAGCCGCTGCTGAGTTTTCAAGTCCTCTGAAACGCGTGCTACTAAAAGCCTTTTATAAAGCAATACACTCCCGGGCGAGCTCCCGGTGGGACCAGTGGGCTGTGTCCTGGGATTTACTGGGCTGGCTCGGACAGGGACTCTGCTTGGAAAGCCAGGCAGAAGGGCTGAGCTTCTCCCAGCCTTTAGCAGAGGGATTACAGAGGAACCACCACCTCTGCATTGTGCTGACACCTATTAATTAAACCTTGCTCACTGCGGAGCTCAGCTTTGCTGCTAATTCCTCTCCCTTCCCAAGCGTGAAGGGGGAATTTGTGGCGTTTTAGCCAGCACACCACGTGTTTACAGCTACAGGAGGATCAGAAACTTGTCTCTGGATATCTGGGGTCTCGTTTTTACGAGCAGAAATACCAAAAAGCCTTCTCCAAAGCATGACCCTGGAAGGGATGAAATGACAGTGGGGCTGGAGTTTGGGGTTGTAAAGGGAAAAAATTCTTTTATTGTGCATCTCAGGATAAGCTAATAAGAGATTAAAGCACTGTAGTTGCAAATACAGTTGAGCAGCTGGAGAGATTTGGGGTGAGAGCAGGGGGTGTGCTAAACGTGGGTACACAGCCAACCGATTTTAAGGGTCTCTGAGACCCTGACTGTGTGTGAAGTCTCCCCCCTTCCCATTCCTTAGGGATAGCAAGCCTTGTGAAATGCCCTCCTAGCAGAAAGGCAGCCCTAGGATGAAGTTTGTTGTGTTCTGAGGGCAGTTATTTGTCTGAGAAGCTGTTTAGGTTCTGAGCTAGATGGATCTTTGCAGGCTTCTTCAGTTGCTGCTTTGATCTGGTTTGGCACTTTTCTCTTTCTGCTGTAATTTTTTTTTTCCTTTTCAGCTCAGCTGTTCTTAATCACAACAGCTCATGAATCTGGGCATGTACTTGAACTCATCTTTGCAGTTGTATCACAAATAGCAAAATTTAGAAGTTGGTCATAAAATGTGCTTTGAATAGTTTCAGTAGGTAGGCATTTTATAATGCAGTGTGAGAAACCTGTTTCACAGGTACCAGGAGCAGTCTGCAAACAGCAGCTTGGCTTTAAATTTATGCTTAGTAAATACATTAAAATCACACTCTTAAGGCAAATATAATTTTCTGTTGTGAAGAAAATGTGGGTGCATAAGTTTTTCTGAAAGTGTGGTCTGCTCTTATATGTCAGGGAAGACCTGTGGGTGAACGCTGCAGTTTGGAAACCCAGGAGGTGGAGATTGCAAAACAAATTACTCAGAATTCTTCCTGTCCTTCCCATTTCTCATGCAAGAGAAAAAAGGGAAGGGTGACCAAGAATGAGAATTGCTGTGAGCAAACATTTGGGAAGCCAGCACTGAATGGATTTACTGGAGGAGCATCCCATGAGGAGCACATCAGGGAGAGGGGGGGATTAGGAGTGTCTCCTGCTTTCCAAATGAAGGAGTAGATATTATTCTTGCTTTTTTTGGTTGTCTGATTGGCCTGTTGGTAATACCTACTCATGGGGCGCAGTCAATTTCTTGCCTTGTTTCTGGTGGGTGTAGCAATAACACATAGAAGACTGCGGGAGAATAAATGTGACAAGGTGTAGTGAAGGCTTGAAAACATGAAAACATTCACTGCTGGGGTTGTTCTGTGGGAAAAGGAGAGCAGTTGCCTTTATGAAAATAAGAACACCTATGGCATAGATTTCTTTGTACTGGAAGAATTTATTTTTTCTTCTAGTGAGGCTTGACTTTATTTACTTTGAATATTGTTGCTAATTAGTACAGCACCATTCCCATTGTATGGACGTGGCACCACAAATTCAACTGATGCCCAAGGCCACCTTTCAAGTCAGTATTAGAGGTGGGATTGAATTGCAGATGTTCTGGCTGTTGTGTTTTGAGGTTTTCCTGTGCTCCCCCTGTGTCCTCCACTGTCCAGCTGCAACTTTAGAGCTGGTGTGATTCTGGAGGACGAGTTGCACCAGTTGATGATGAGGTTCTTTAACAGTGATTTTTATACCATGAGCATTGAGCATCTGGTGGAAATGACAACTGCAAGACCTCCCTGCAGTGAAACCCATGGATATTTGGAATCCATTCCCCAAGTTCTCTCAACAGCTTGCTCCTCTGATGTTCCCAACAGCGTGAAGGACAGCAGTGAAGTCCAAGGGCTTCCACTGAGCCCAGCTGTGGCATTCTGCCAGGCTGAAACCCAGGGCTGGTGCTGGAATGTCCTGAGCATTCTGCCAGGCTGAAACCCAGGGCTGGTGCTGGAATATCCTGAGGAATCCCTGCTGTGCAGTCACCCACATTTGGGCCTCATTTCCATGCTGTGGAAGGCAAAGCACTGCGTGTGCTCATCACAGGACGTGTCAGAGCAGCTCCCCAGCAACAACCTCCCCATCCCTGCCTGTGACAAGCAATTCTCAGCCCAGCCATGATCCGACTTCTGCTTTGTGATAAGCCCAAGGTGGTTTCCTCAGTGCAAATTGCAGGAAGGTCTCTTTCTCTTTCTTTCTGAAGCACAGAGTCATCTATTTTTGGATTGGGTTTGCTCACCATGAGTTGTGCTGGGTACGTCAGAAAGCTTGTCATGGTTCTTTTTTTAAATATTCCCCAGCTGAGTGGAATTAGGGCATCCCACACACATGAGGAGAGCCTGTCTCTCTGCCCCTGCAGCTGGGTGAGCTCCCTGTGTGTCGGTGCAGGTCCCTGAGTGCTGGAGGAGGTGACACACAGGAGTTTCGGGGTGCTGCTTCCACCTCATGCCCTGCTTACAAAACACTGCAGGCAGTCAAGCCAGCACCCACAAGCTTGTTGTTGTTTGAATAAATAACTTGAGATTTTGAGATTTTTCTGTTGCTGTTTAACAAATAGTATCTATTTCTGTTAAGGCAGAAAAACACTGCAAGGTTAAAATGAAAAAGGAAAGGCAAACTTGAACTGTGGGTTGTTAAAAGTCACACAGAGGTGGCCAAACTGGAAAGAAAATGCCCAAATGTGAGTTGCTGTTGTGGTGCTGCCCAATGGCCAGATGTGCTGTTTGTTTGGGGCTCTTGCCAGCCCATCAGGGATGTGTCCTGGATGTTCTGTGCTCCCAGACTGCAGGAAATTTGGGAGAGTTGTCAGAGCCTGAATTTACAGCCCACAAACAGTGGAGGGAAATCTCAGTGTGTTTCCATTTGGTTCTTCCCAGAAGGAGAGGTTTTGTTTCTTGTGCAGCCCTATGGTAGATGCTGAAGATGAAGGGGGAGATACATCTGCTTTATTTCCTGTTTTTAATGGTACCGACATAGAGAGCTCCTTATTGTCTGGTTTATGAAACCTCACCAAAAAAGAATCAATTCTTTATGGTGCTTGTGGCTCCTTTTAGGGTTGGAACACGATTTAGCGTTACATTAAAGAAGAATGATTTCAGCACAGGTAAAAACAGCTTTTGTTCATTGATCAGTTATGAACCTTATTTTTTTGAATTGCAAATACAAAATCCTCGAGGCTTGAGGAAGTTCACTAGTATAACAAATGTAAAGCAAAAACTGTGAGTTATTACTTTCAAATCAGACTTTTACTTCAGCAAGTCAATCTGGTGTTCATCTGAGCTGCAGTCGTGTCTGAAATGAGCATCTGGGCTCATCTCTTATCTACAAAGAAACCTCTTTTAAGTAGTGGCCCTTCAGCCCAATAAAATTGGTTACTTGTTATACTTAGTTATTTAAGGTAAAAATCAAGTTTTGCATGGACATTTAGACTCATTCCATAAATGTGCCTGAGTGGAAATTTATCTGGTTTACTAAACTAGTTACAACAGTCTTAAATTAGCCATTTTAAAGAGCAGATTTTACATAAGTCATGCTAAACCTCTGGAACCATTATTGATTTATGAGGGGCTGAATTTCCTCGTTGCTAATTTTGTTCTGAGATGTCTCTTCCTCCTGGAGAAAGATGATTTAATACCATTTCAGAGGGTTGGTCTGGCTGGTTCTGTGTAATCTGCGGGGTGGATTCGCTGCCTGGTGTGCCTTGCAGAGCTGGTCTAACACCTTCTGGTGTTCCTACCACAAGGCAGGACAGGACTTGAGTGGGGATCTCTCCAGCTCCTCCCCAGTCTGCCTGGCTTCTTGGGCACCCGAGTTTTCCAAGGCGAACGGGAGTTGCCGGTGGAGGTGGGGAAATCGGACTGGAGGGAGTCCCTGGAATGGTCAGACAGGGCTGGTGGTGGGAACCAAGTCACAGCAGGGTTGTGGGTACACCAAAGGCAGGCAGAGCTTTCCAGGCCTTGGGAACAGGTTCCTTACCTTGGGATAGCTACAGTGTTTTGGCACTCACCTTTGTAGTTTCGTGTTCTGCAAGGAAATGAGATTCAGAAAAAAGAGCATTTCTCAAGCAGATGCCGATAAATAATATGAAGAACTTAATGAAAGGGCCTTGTGTCTCCTTTCATTTTCATCACAGCAAGTGGAAGGTGCTGGAGGTGGCCTGAACTTGGCTCTGAGAGCTGAGCTGGGCTCATCCTTGCCTGGGAAAGGTTCTGGAGTGTGGGTGATGGCCACGGTGATCCACAGCGAGCAGCACCTGCAGCGGAGAACCTGGGAAGTGCCACCTCCTCACTTCCATGTGCCCGTGGTCCTGGTGTGAAACATTCTATTCATGTTTTTCCCAGTGAAAGTTTTGGGTGTGATTTCTCTTACTGGTTTTAAGCTGAGTGATTCAAAGCACAGTCAAGTTGGAGCAATGGGACAGAGTGGCTTGCAGGAGTTACTCCAAGCTGTAACATTCTGTGGTATGAGTGTGCAAGGGCTTACATTGTCTGTCAGCATAATTTAAGACAGTGATTAACATAAACACCCCCTTAGTGTTGGTTCTTGAGCTGCCAGGAGAACAGAGAAGGCAGAAAGGGCTGATGGGTGCCCTGAGAACTGATAATGTGGGTCTGCTCACGGCAGGAGGAGGAGCAGAGCTGTGGGACCAGAGCTTGTTCCTGCTTTGAAGCAGCTTGTCAAAGTGGAAATGCTCCTGAGCCAGGAGCCTGAGGAGCCAGGTGCTGGTGGAAGTAAACCCAAGTAGAACTCCTGCAATAATCCGAGTTTTACTGCACCCTGCACTTGGGCCTCGCTTTGAAATGCAGGGGCTCCCAGTTCTGTTGTTGTAACTCGAACTGCCTTTCCCTGTTGGAGGAACACTCACTAAAATGGGCGGTGGTGGTCGAGGGGTTTTCCAGGGGTGGGTTTCCATGCCGTGGAAATTCAGGAAGGTTGTCTTGAGGCTGAGTGAGTGGGCTTGGCTCTTTAGGGTTGGTCTGGAAGGAGAACAGGGAAAGTTGTCCGTGTTTGTGCCGTGGCTTGGTGGTGAATCCTGATGTTTGCACTCTGGGAGCCCTGAGATCAAACTGAACTCTGCAGCTGAGAGGAGGGAAAAAAAAGATCTTTCAGAATATTCTTAATACCAATGAACAAAGAGAAAATATCAAAGTCAACCAATCAACCCCATATTTTTTTTGTTTTATTCAATTGATTTCTAAAGGCCCCTGTTACTATAGTAACTCCAGTAGGGCTTTTAATTACAAAAATTGTAAAAACGCATCAATTATTCACAACTGCTGGGGGCGGGGGACAGTGGCACAAAATGCTTTAAAAGAAATACAGAGAAAATTTGCAAACAAAGCTTGACAGACTTCCCACAAAGCATCACAGGGACTGAAAAATCAGCATAAACACACTGGGCTCAAGTTCTCAGCAAACAATTCCCTGTTAGAGGGTTCCCCTTTGGCTACAGAGAGGGGAAAAATCCCCATCCCTGTCCATATAAAGCCCTTCCCTCTGCACACAGATGGTGGAGCTTGTTCTTCCTAGACCCTAAATTTAATTACAGTGTATGGGAGAGGAGCTGTTGTGTTATCACATTAATTAGCAGCTGAGAGAGCTGCTCCCTCCTGGGAGTGTGGAACAGCAGCCAGGGCTGCAGGTAGGAGCTCCAGCAAAGAGCCACCATTTAGCAATAATGAGCACCTTTCAAGTAATAATTGCTTTTAAAATAGGTGCTGTCATTTTTTATCATCAGGTATGTTTCCAGAGTGGATTTATACTCCAAACAGATTTATACTGACAGGAGCAGGGTAGAAGTGGAGGCACATGGTGTGGGTGACTCCTGCAGGAATTGGATCCTCTCAGGTAATAGGGATTGGAGCAATGTGGACCAAGGGTAGATTCTGTCAAACCCACAGTGAAAGTGCTGGGAAAAAAGGTGATTTTTTAAAAAAAAAGCATCATAGATTCATAGGATGGTTTGGCTTAAAAGGGACCTTAAAGGGATAATCTTGTTCCCCTCCCATGAGCAGGGATGTCTTTCATTAGACCAGTTTGACTCCCCCTGGAAGAAACTCCTTAATATCCAGCATTGGAAGTGATAGAAATAAAGAATTATCATGCTGTATAAAATAATAATAATAGTGTGGATACTGTTCTGGCCATGCTAATTAGCACTTCTCTCTCAGCCTCTTCATTAACCCCTGACAGTTCTACCTGCAGGTAAAACTGGGGCTGGAAGTGCTGGGTGGAAGGCAGGTTTGGGAAGGTGTGGTTTATCCTTGGAAACCCATCCCTAATATCTGCAGCGTGCAGAGATGCAGGCTTTGAGCAGAGGCATGGCAGGAATGTCAACGGGAGATGAAGTTGAATTCCTCCTCCAATTCCAAGTGCTCTGAGGGGAACAATCCTCCTCCCACTTCAGCCAGTTGCATTAACAAAAATAAAATCCTTTGTGAGCCTTCCAGAGTCTCAGTTACACCAAACTTGTCCTTGATTCCACAACAAACAAACAAGACCAAGTTGCTGCTACTGTGGGATTATTTCTCCCTTTATTCTTTTCTTGCTGGTGCAGCTCCTGTTGGTGGAAGGAACAAACCACTACTACCTGAATGTGGTTTGATATAAAATAGAACAATAAGGGGTGTTTCTGTTCCCCTCCCGGGCTGTTTTGCTGTGAGCTGCATTACTTGGTCACAATGAAAATGCCCCAAAAGTGTTTTGGAGAGGTCCCCCAGGACTCCTGTGCTTGCAGTGCCTTGACATACCTCGTTAAACATCTCCCTGGTAGTGGATGCTTTTTATCCACCAGTCATGGATGCTTTTTCACCTTTCTCAGACTCTGGGATTATGGAAATCCAAGGAACTGTGGTTAGCAAAGTGTCAGTGAATTCCTGGGCAAGGATTTGTTTCTCTGTAACATCTCATATTTTAATGCAAGCTGTGAATGGGTTGTGTCAGTGCTGAGCAAATGGGAACTAGTTTTACGTGAGGGAATAATCCATGCCAATGGCAAAGGAATCATGCTGTGTCCATTTTGGGGACACTACAGGATAGACTTTGAGGTGCTGCAGGGAGGGCTCAGCTTGGAGCAGCCTGGTCTAGTGGCAGGGGCTTGGAAGAAGATTTAAAGAGAAATTTAATGGTTAATGCTTCCAGTCGAAGGATGGAGCTGTGCCCTGGTGGGCTGACCAGGAATGAGAGTAAAATTCGTATTGCTGGGGAGGGTGTATCTTTAAAGGAAGGCAAATGCACCATCCCTCGAAAGCTTGGAGGTGAAATGCCTGAGTTGGTGTTGGCAAACCAGGGTCTGCTCTCTGAGGGGGCTGGATGCAGGAAAGGCCTCCTGGGTTTACTGGGGGAGGAAGGAGGCACAGCTCAGGAAAGCAGCATTTTGTTTTCTTGGGCAGCATTTCATAATGGACAAACACCACAGACCTCGGGCTGAAATTATGCTCACCGGGGTAATTTTGACTTGGAGAGGTATTTTTCCATCAGCTCCATGCTTTGATCCATCCCCTAAGGTAACTTCCATTCTAAACTTTACTGGCTTGCAGATAGTTGTGTCTCAGTGTGTGAAGGGAACTCGTGGTAGGGAATTTCAGAACTCATAATTGTGAGAAGACTGTGCTTGTCCTTTGCCTTTCAAAAGTGTTTTTCAAGAAAATATTTATCAAAAAAACGGAAACAAACCTAAAGTTTTGGAACGAGACTGTGACCTGGGTGTTCTTGTGATGCAGGAAGAGCAAATCTCTTCTATAATACCAGGATGTATCAGGAGAAGTGTTTGAGTTGTAACTTCTGATGGTTAAAAGCAGCACGTCTGTTGTGTCTTAATAGCACTGCGTTGTGAAGGTTCCAAACTGCCACAGATGATGAAGTTTCCATTAAAGGATAATAAAGTCTCTATGTCAGTGTGACAAAAGCACTCCCTTATCTCTTTGGAATAAGAATGCTCTTTGAAGAGCTTCATAAGAGACCCTGCTAGCAAATAAGGCTGGTGGCTGCTTATTTTGAATTTCTATCGAGTACTGCAGCCCAGGGGCTAAAGGGATTATCTGGGGAGTCACAAAATGGGAAAGGGGAATGTTTTCCTTCTGTGCACTGAGTGCCATCCCTTTGGAAAGCACAGGTATGGCTTGGTCTTCCCAGGCAGTGGCTCCAGTCGGGAACGATTCCTTGGAATTAGGGCAGCCTTTGGGATCCAGGGGATGCAGCTACAGCTGAGGCTGGTTCCACTTTAGGTCGAGTGTAAATAAATAATCAGCATCCTGGTGCAGTGTATCGGTCCATGTCTGGGATTGGCACACACCTTGCTTTTAGCTTGCCTTAGACCTTTAGGGAACTAGAACAGCCTTACCCACCCCTGAATTTATTTTGGGAACTCAGTGTTCTCAAGCCGGGAATCAGAGGTAGGTTGGATGTGAATATTTAAATGAGTCATAGCTAATGTTTATTATTTTCTTGTGAACTAGCTAAATACTAAGCTTTCTCTCCAAGGCAGTGGAGTGAGGCTGAGGAGACAGGGCATTTTGGTCCCTGGTGGCCTTATACACAAACTGAGCTCATAGCTGACCAAAAAAGAAGTGATTTTAGTGCTTTTAGGTGCATTAACCAGTTGATGACTAGGTACATACTGTTTGCTTTGTTTCCCAAATTAAGCCTGGGGGGTTATTTTTGGAATTGAGAAACTGAAAACTAGATAATTCTATTTTTTTTAACATTTTTATCCAGCAAGGAAGAACCAGCTTCCATTTCCTAATATTTCTTGCGTGCCAAAAGTGCAGAATTCCCTGTAGGAATGAACGGATTTGGGTACAGAACTCGGATTTCCAAGTGCCCACGGTTCCCCATGAGGCTTGGCAAGTGGCAGGGCAGAATTAATCCTGCCAAAGGGTCTGTGTGATGGCTCGGGGTTGTAAATGATGGGACTGATAACACACTAATGGGATCCTTTCAGGCTTCTCGTTTATATTAATGAGTTTTAGTCATCTAAGGCAAACTGATAACCGCTGATTAATAGCTCAGCAACTTCCACGCTGGCATCAAAGCCTAATCTTGATTTTTCTTTTTCCTTTTAACTCTTTGATGGGTCAGGAGTTAAGGCAGTTATCAATTAGCTCGGAGCTTAATTGAAATCCAGATGTTCAGTTGTTGATGGACGTTAATTTAATGCCGATCGTGGTTTGTGGCTGATTTCAGTCTGATTTTTTTTTAAAGTAACTTTGAACTTGCTAAACAAGAGTGTGATTTATTTCACAATTCTTTATTTATTTAGCCTTTGCAGGCTGTTGAATAGGGCTTGTTAAACAAACATTGAACAGAGAGAAGTTATCCCAGAAGCATCAAATCCCTGCTAGAAGAAGCAATTAAACCCCTCAGAAAACTCCAAGTTAGCAAGAGAAGGCAAACTGCTTTTCTTAGCTCCTGAAGCTGTTTTTAATTTCTCTGTGAAGAGCAGGCAGCACTTTTTCTGCCCAGGCTGTAATGGCAGAGACCACAGTAAGAGTTACAGGTGGGTGAGGGTGGGAAGTCAAATCACTCTCACTTGGTTAAGGAAAACAGAGTGAAATAATAATCCTGAATAGAGGACTGACCAAGACTGCAAGAGCAGTCAGTGCAGATAAGATCCAATATCTCCATTCCACTTCCAAATTTCCACTTTTGAGGCAGAGGTTTTCAAAGCCAATAAGACAATGACTTACAGGGGTGTTTGTGCAATTATTGTTACAAATGCTCTGCACTTTTCCTGACCTGCTTACTAAAAATTACATCAAGCAGCTGAAGTTCTTGCCCTGACATTGGTAATCCAGGTCAGCTTTTCATACAACTGCCTTCGTTGTTTTCCAGGAGGAATATTGCTACAGTTTCCTAAATAAACCATTCCTCAACATAAGGAAACCTGACACACTG
>JAWWEW010000165.1:7811409-7841356 GCA_035583185.1 Anabacerthia variegaticeps | reverse complement strand
CAATTATTATTATTTTTATTAATACTCTGCACTTTTCCTGGCCTGCTTGCTCACAATTACATCAAGCAGCTGAGTTTCTTGCCCTGATACTGATAATCCACATCAGCCTCTGGATTTTTGTTGTTTTCCAGGGGGAGTAATGCTACAGTTTCCTAAATAAGCCATCCCTCAAAATGACAAAACCTGATGTGCTGGCAAGTCTTGGCTCAGAAATCAGACCCAACATCCTCTGATGGGTATTTCTTTAGGATGTGGTGATGCTGACACCACTTCTTGGTGTCTAGAGTTTTAGGGCTGTCCCACAAATGGCTTGATGTGAAATGAGGGGAACTGGGGCTGCAAAGAACCCACCTCAGTGGAGAGCGGGGGGATTGGTGCCCTTTTGACTCCTCACTTCAGATCAAGACATCTTACAATTACTAGATGCTCCCCACAACATCTGCTGGAAAGATATGGCCATTGTGGTGGAAATGCTTATTTTACGTTCAGACACTTTTGTGTTGTATTGTCAGCGAGGCAGAGGCAAAATAAACGTGAAAGCCATTGAAAAAGCTTGTGTAAAAGGGGCCTGTGTGCCAAAGGATGGTGTCCTTCAGAATTAGCCCCCAAATCTGACTCTCTTGTCACATTGACTGGTTTGTTTCCAGCCTTAACAGTTCTTTTCATCTTTAGAAATGGAGGTTAAAAAAGAATATTTAATATTCTGCGACAGAATGATGCATCTGAACAATGAGCATCTGCTGCCATTGGGGATTCCTCCTGCCCTTGGCAAGTGCTCCAGTTCAGAGGTGCTGGTGTTGATGTGCTTGGGAAAATGGGGTTCATCTTTTGGAGGGGCCAACCTGAGTTTCAAGTGTCACAGAACTCAGTCTGGGCAGATTCTGTTTGACCAGAGGCCAGGTTGGTTTCTTGGACAGTGTTAAGTGCCTGGCAAAAATAAAGTAATCACAATTCAAATACCAAAATTAATAATATAACATATTAATAGATGATGTGTAAAAGAGTTCTAATGCTTGTAATTGTTGTCCTGTTATTATTCAAGTTATTAACTACAGAAGAAAAGAGTACTAATGTTAGAACCTTAATATAAATTATTGAAGCCCTCCAAAGGAACTAACTTAGAAGGGCCTTTCTAGCAGAAAATACATTACATGTTTAGGTAGTGAAGGGAATCCTGGAATACCAAGGAGTTATAATTTGCAGGATCAAGGCTTGATTCTTCTCGTACCTTCAGTCTTCCCAAATCCTACTCTGGCTATTCAAAACTGATTCAATTTTTTAAAGAGAACAAAGTACTTTAGTTTTGGTTAATTTGTTTTCTGGTATTTCCAGCCTGCAGTGCTTAAGCTATTCTCCTTGTCTGTGAAGAATAAAAGGATGGATGTGTTGTTGGCTGCTGTTGTTGTTCTAAGCAATATCGTTGTGCTCATTTAACACTAAAGCTCTGGGAATTGGGCTTGAGGATCAGAGAAACTCCACAAGTGGTAGCTCTTGACTCCACTGGAGTCTTGGCTTTGTGTTGAAGACCTAAGAGCTTGCATAGCACTAATTAATAATAATAATTTGGGTGAGTCTTGCTTGTAGGGAGTTTTAGCTGGTGTGGGAAGGTAAGGCAAGGTCTGTGTATGCTGTGATGACAAGGATTCACCCAGAACATCTCAGAGTGCCTTTGTGGGCACATTATTCCTCTGTTTATCCACTCTGAGCTCCGTGCCAACCTCTGTACCCACTTACACAGGCAAACTGTGCTAGCACAATACTTAAAATGCATTTAATTCCCTTAAAGGAGAGGAAACTATTGAGCCTCGTGCAGTGACTTCTTTCTGGCTGTCCAGAGATGCCCCTCGGTGTCCCCTGAGTCACAGAGCCCAGGGGGGGAACAGCCTGACAGAAATTCAGGCTGCAGCTCCGTGTTCCACCAAGCTCAGCCGAAATTTGGGCTGCCACTGAAACAAGGTGCTGTTGTCCTTGGGCTTGCACTGTTTGTGGTGGGTCAGTTTGCTGCCCTCGTGGAAAACCTGCCTTGAAAGCAAGTGTTCTACTGGATCGAATGGACCTGAGCCACAGAATAAGGCTGAGGGGAAAGAGGATGTCACTGTGGAACAGCAGGCAGCACAGGGTAAGCTGGGAGCTGAGTCAGAGACTCAGATCCCATCTGATCTGAAGCACAGAGAGTGTGTAGGACCGTGGTGTTGGATGTGAATTCCCCTGCGTGGTTACAGCGCTGGAATGGGGCCAATTTGAAAGGCAAATATTGGTCTTTGGTCCCACTGACTCAGCCCTTGCCAATGCCTGCCCTGAGCAGCTCTGACATCACGGTGATTTCCTGCAGCAGGAGGGAGAGCCACGAAACCTGCCCTTATCAGAGGGTGTGGAACCAGTGTCTGAGCACCTTTACTGGAGGCAGAGCATCAGGGAGGAGCCCAGGGCAGTGCTGTGGGTGCACCACAGGAAGGGACAATTGCCACCTGCTTCATCCTCTCCTCTCCGGGGGACTCATCTAATCAGCCTGCTCTGTGCTACCTGGAGCAGGGGACGGGCACCCTTTCCTCTCTTTCTTCGAAGCTTTATGCCGGATCTCAGCTCATTCTGATCCCCTCTGTCTGCATTCACTGTAATACAGAGCAGTAACTCCATCTGAGGCATTTTCAAAGCATCCTGTGACTTTATTCTTGGGAGGAATCCCTGTGGGATACACACTGTGGAATCAGACCTTAGGTGAGGGAAAACTGAGCTGTTGGGCCAAGTTTAAGGTGGGAATAAATATAAATAGGATGTAGTATCAAATACAGCAATTAAAATTGGGGACGGGTGTAAATACTCTCTCTATCACTCTCCCACCCCTTGGCAGTGGGAAGTGGAAAAAGTAAATTAAATTTTCTACCTTTAGGAGAGCAATAGCCCTACAGGTCTCTGTTCCTGTGAGCAGAGCCAGCCTGGAGCAGCTGCCCGTGGGAGTTCTTATCCCTGGGAGGAGCTGAGGCCACACTTGGGAGATGTTTGCACATTTTTAGGGGGCTGCTAAGAGGAACTCCCTTTGCTTTGTACACTGCAGATCAATGTTCTTTGTTACAGTAGCTAATAAAAAGGGCGTTATCAGGTTACTTTGCTTTATAGCTGGCTCTTACATCTGTCTCTGTTGAGCTTTTCCCTGTTTATTGTGAGGACAGTCCAGTCCTGCAGCTGTGCAGGACAAACAAGATAATTTTCCAAGTAAATTCTCTCCTGCTAGCTAGTCACGTTTCCTCTGCCAGAGCACTCCTTTTAACTGCTCTAAGTACCCACACGGTGGTAAAAATTGGTAAAAAGTGTCCAAGTCGTGCTATCAAATTGAAGCCAACCATTGGAAATTCGGATTTACAGCCCCAGCTTGGTGCATCAAGTGTCACTGCAGGAATCCCTGATGGCTGTGGCACAAACCCTTGTGCTCACCTGCTTTGGGTTCAGCTGCAGAATGAGGGATGGCAGTCCTAGGGTTAAAAAGCTCCATGGAGTGCCCAAGTGCATTTCTGAAGCTGCTTTTTGATGTTAGCAGAGTTTTTCATTAAGACACCAGGAACAAATGCAATTATGAAGGCACAACTCCAGGCTTTTTAATGACGGCTGAAATTAGAGTCACAAGCCTGTAAGCAGGAGCAGAGGCTGTGCTTGGACTCTGGAAAGAGAGCAGGAAATTCAGGTGGGTCATTCTGTTTGGTCCTCTTCACACACCAGAAGATTTTGGGGGTGTTGCTTACCAGGACTGAATTTTACCGTACTATTCAGAAAATCTGATTCGTTATTGTGTAAATCGAGGTTTCCTTAAGGCCTGTTTTCTAAGCCTTTTTCCTTACAGCTCCTGGATTTCTTCATTTCCAGCTTTCAGGCCTGATCAGTAGGAAGTGGGAAAGGGGTTTTGATCTTTCAGTGTAAGCCCTGGCCAGAAAGACATAATATTGCAGAATAGGAAGGCAAAAAACGAGGGTGCTGTGCAGGGCCCTGGTGTGGTGTAAGTGGAAGGATATATCCCTGAAGGATAGAGCTATTTGGTGTTCCCCTTCTCCAGTGGAGCATTACAGCTTCTAATGCAGCAATTATTTTGGTGGGGAGGTGTTTCATTACCTACCTGGGCCTTGGAGGTGATGAGAGAAAATTTGTCTTGCCCTTGCAGGGAAGCCATAAAAGAGAAATGATGTCTGAATAACAAATGGCTGGGAGGAAAGCGCAGTGCCTTGCTGTGTGCCAGCACCGGGAGCTGGGATGGGCACCATTTGAAAAGCAGCAATAGTTCCTATTGTTTCCCTGCACCTTTGACCTTCCTTCTCCTGGTTCAATCCCTGTCAAATAGGGTTTGATTTTTCTTCCTGCAGGATGTGCATTTTCTGGGTTTTTCCTCTGGAGCAAAACCACACCGAGCAGATTTGGAAAAAAAACTTTGATTGCAAAGTGAGGGTGATGGGACCAGGTTTTTCTTTGCTGTGCTTTGCCCTGTGTGCAGCATTTGGGGTTGGGAGCCACAGGAATTGAATCTGGCTTTGTCTTGATGATGCTGTAACAGCAGGACCAATAATAGTGGGGAAGGGAACACCCAGGGGTAGCTGTGAGGACACCTGGCCCTGCTTTGTATCCATGTTCAGGTCATTCTGGGTTTAGAGTGCTGTGGGTTTTTTTTTTCCTTCCTTCATTTCCCAAATTTGGATCCAGTAATTTTCAGGACCAGCAGCTGAGGTGGTTGCCATTCCTACATTTTGAACTTTATAATTGTCATTGTGTTATTTAGTCCCTTGTTGAATATTCG
Source organism: Anabacerthia variegaticeps (assembly GCA_035583185.1). Lineage (NCBI taxonomy): Eukaryota > Metazoa > Chordata > Aves > Passeriformes > Furnariidae > Anabacerthia > Anabacerthia variegaticeps. The sequence goes on along the minus strand of JAWWEW010000165.1, from coordinate 7,836,579 downwards.
TAATGCTTTCTATGCTTCTGCCTGTTTCAGATTGCTTTGAGAGGGGCTGTTTTCCTCTCTGAGAGATCCATGTTAAAACAGATTTGAATGGAAAAATAAATTGCCCAAGAATAAATAATCCATCAAAAGATCTCACTTTTGAAAATCTTTCCTTCTAAACAAGTGTGAGTGTTGCCAGGTGCCGCTGTTCTTATTTTATATTCCTCCAGATCTGGTGGAGATGGAGATTCTCTTTATTTTTTCCCTAGCAAATGCAATGCCCCCAAAGAACTGGTGATCTGGACAGATAAATAGTATGTTGAGCTTTCATGTTCCCAAGAACCCTTGTGTAACATTATCCATCACTCCAGAGTGTGGGAATAACTTGTGATTGTATCAGGCTTGAGAGTTTTAGATCCGCAACAATTCCAGATAGGGATCCATCAGCTGCTTTTCTGTGGGTGCTGAAAGGTCTCTGTTCCCGGCTCAGAGTCGACCCTTTAGAGAAACTGGTGCTTAACAACTTACCCACTGCTTTACTGAATCCCTACTTGTGTCCACAAGGTGAGCTTTGGAGCAAACCCTGCTGGCTTGGCACAAAAGGGCATTAGAAGAGGCTCCAAGGAGAGATTTTAGGCAGGTCTAAAGCAGGTCCTTGAGTTGTGGCATCTGAGATGCTGCAGTAGGTGAGAAACCACTTCAGAAACTGCTGATAAGGAAATAATCAGGATCTTTCTTCTCTTTTGAAGTCTGTTTTTAACTTTATATTCCCACTGGGAAAGAAAATTCTAATCTGATGCCTTGGCACGTGCCAATTCAAGCCTGGCATGTAAGGAAGCCCAAATTCAGCCCTGTCCAGAAACCTCTCCTTGATGTAGAAGTGGCCCATTAATGCTTTCTGTTGTTCTTGCTGTGTTTCTGAGGTTCTTCCCTCTGCCTCCTCCATCTCAGCCTCACTTTGCCGTAGCTGGGGATTCCTCAGGACAGCTCCAAACCTTCCCTAAACCCTCCTTCTAGTCTTGAGACTTGATCAGGTGCTCTTCTCCTCCTTCCAAGGCTCTTCCTTTACCAGCTTCTCCTGTCTTTTCACACCTTCATTCCTCATACTTGCAAATCCCAAATATTGGATTATTGCAGCTTTGGTTTGGGCTTTGTCTCTTCCTCGGTGTGACCTTTTGCCTGTAAACAAACCCTTGGTAGTTGTTTATGTGAAATGTGAGTGTTAGAAAACAACTTTGGGTGGCTGCCCTGGAGGTGGATGATGATGAAGATGATGGTGCTGCTGTGACTTCAGCCGGTTGTGAACCACATGTTACCCGAACCTTGTCATGTTTTTACTGAGCAAAGGGGTATCTAAATGGATTTACTGAGTATTGGTGTGTTGGAGGTTTCACATGACTCGTGTCTGCAGGCCTGGGGGCAGTGAGAGTGTGATTATACTATTTGTAAAAACAGAAACTTGGTAAGTTGAGAGCATTCATCGTGATTCATCAGCTTGTGTCACTGTCATAACCCTAAAAAAAAAAACCCAAATAAATACCCAGGGGAGTGGTTATAGCTTTAACTGGGTTGGGTTTGCCTGGGAAAGCTGCCAGCTCTTCTCAGGGTTTCTGGAGAACCTTGGTACCACCTTGCCAACAGGAGGAGTGGAGATAAGGATGCCTAACAACACTGTCAGTGCAGTGCCCAATGTATATGTACAAGTATGCCAAAGAGACTTACACTTGTGATCCTTTATCTAGTGACAGATGTGCCTTGAACAGTGTCACTGCTGGCGTGTTTGCTCGGCTCTTTTACTGCCTGTCAGCCCCTGGGTTTTGCCATAAAGTGGTGGCTTTAAAACAAATTGCAATGTACCAGTGTACATTTAGATGATCACATCTATTCATGTTTCCTGTCAGCAGATAGTTGAGATAAGCAAAAGCATGTTCCAAATGGGAGCTGGGAGGAGAAATCCTTCTTGCCTTTCAGCGTGGCAATGGCAAGAAATCCTAACAACCAAACTGTGGGGTTTTCTTAATTTCCTAAAATCTGAGTCCTGCTCAGTGTAACGGGGCTGCTCACTAGGGGGTTATGTAAGGTATGTGCTGTGAACACAGAGATGTTCAGGATACCAAGATGTTACTCGAGTTTAATACTGGTTTGCACAGAGCTTAAGAATTGAACAGTCACTCCCCCCCAGATTACTTGGGTACAGTAGGAAGAAATGCCATAAAAGCTGTGAATGTGCTCTCAGTGGGTAATGCAGCAGTTAATCTCTGTTTGGGACAAGAATTGCAGAGTTTCACCCAGGGAGACTGTTTGGGCTCTGGCCTTCCATTGCTGGGGGGGTGCAGGAACCCAGGGAGGGCAAAAACACCCTTGTGGGAAGAGTGAAGATGAGACCGTGTGGTGTCATCTCTGGGAAGTGACTACCTGAGCTTATCTCCAAACCAAGCAGCAATTCCAGAGCCCCTGTGTGACCAGGACAGAATTGTCCTCCTGTCCCCTGCAGAGCCCTCCGAGGGCCGTGCTGGTGCAGAGTGTGATCCCAGATCTCTCCTAGCAGATAAATCCGAGTGCTGGTCCCCTCCAGGATTGCTTTTAGCAGTGTCTCACCTGTGGGTCTGCCCAGCACTGCTGGCCTTGAGCGTCTGTGAGGAATTGGGCTGGTTCCTGCAGAGCAGCCCCCTGTCCCCCATCCTGGCTGCTCTTCTGGGCTCTGGGGGCCTGTTTGTTGGCTCTTGGGAAGGGCTGACGGTGGGAGTCCTCCCAAATCCCACCCTGGAGCAGGAGATCAAAGGGATGTTGTGTGTGAAGGATCTCCAAGGAGTGATGTGAGGAGCATCCCCTCTCCTCACGAGCTAAACTAACGAGGGGCAGTTAATCACAGCATCTTTCTGCCTAAACCCAAGGAAGAGCCCTCAAAAGGAGCCTTAAATGGATCCTTCCCGGTGTGTTTGCCATAGATTTGTGGTTAAAGCTTTGGCTGCTGGGCCAGCAAAAAGGCCAGTTGGGCTCTGGGATGGCAGCCAACCTAATTTCTGCATTTCTGTCCCGTTGCCTGGGCCACTTGGGCAGGTTTATCTGCCAGGGCTGATGCTTCTCCTTCCGAGGGGTTAATTTTGCCAAAGTTTCCAAACCCAGGGGAGTCAAAGTCAGCCTCTTTATTCTTTTATTCCCCCTACATTGCCCATGTTAATTTAATTTGACAGCCTGGCGAATAGGATTTGTCAAATATTGTAACCTTGAGCAACTCAGATATTGGATACTGGGCTTGAAATTTATATAATCCAGATGTGAGAACCAATAGAGGGCTCAGATAAAATGAAATGTCAGGCTTTGTGTGGAGAGAAGGGGAGAAATGCTCTGTGCCACTTGTTTTCCCCTATGGTGTCAAGGGCAGAGCGGGGTTCAGTCCCTTCTGTCGGGCTCCAAGGGCAGAGGAGGGTTTTGTCACTTCAGTGCTGGGAGCCCCCAGCAAACATAGGATGAATATCAAAATGCTGACTCTCCCAAGACTGGTTAAGTGAAACCAACTTAGTGTTGGGGCAGTGAAAGGGAATAATTTAGGGCTGATCAACCCAAGGCACCGCTTGGAGAGAGAGCATTTCTCTCTTTGGGTAGTACTAACAATAAATCTACAAATTTGCCGAATGTAGGTCTGCAGGCATTATCCAGATGGGATAATATCCCACTCTGAGGGAAGAATGACTCTTAGGCTGTTGCTGCATAAATATATGCTAAATATATATTCCCATGTTTGCTAAATCAGTGAATGACAGTGTCCTACTCGGGAGCTTCACTCGTTCCATAAAATATATTCTCAAATGATACACAGGAAACAAACTTCTATTTCTGCAATAGTTTTTCTCCTGTCTGTAGAAAGGGCCTGAAATTTGTATAATAATTGCCTGACACTAATTCTGAGCTAAATCTCTTTGCTCCCCCAGTGACCTGCCTTTGGCAGAAGGGAAGAAATCCTGAGCAGCACGAGGCAGTTGTTAATCAAACAGCTCATTCCCCAAAAGTGCCGTTTAATTTTAGCTCTGAATGGTTCTTCTTCAAATTCAGAGCACAGGCCTAACGAGTAGGATTAAAATTTGGGAAGTTTAAAACGTTCCCAGTTTAGGGTTAAAAGGCAGGCAAAGATTTTAACTGTCAGTATGTATTAAAACGTTTGTTTCTTTGGCATTTTTAAAATGCAGGCAAACATTTCTTAGACTTATTTCCATTCTAACGCTTTGAGATGATTTTGTGGTCAAAAATGCTTTAGAAACTGAACTACTGGATTTAAACCATCGCTCTCAGACAAAAACAGGTTTAATTTTTGAATAAAGTTAGACCTGAATGAATTCCAGCTCTGATTTTTGATCACACAAAAGCAAAACCCGTAGGATAATAAGATTTTGCAAATCCAGCCCAACCACTGGCTTTGGGTGTCTGTAAATGCTCCTTTGCTCTGGTCATGAGCTGTAGGAAAAAGCCTCAAAGGCTTACAGGAAAAAGAGTATATGAGATGGGATTTTTCTTACTCCTGGGACAGGAGCCTAATAGAGCATGATATTGGAAGAGTTTCCTCTCCAGGCTGAGGGAAAGGCAAAGGTTTCATCCTTGTTTCCTGGAATCTCTAGGTATGCTACCCTCTCCAGGCCATGCTCAGGGGACAAACCAGCTTGCAAGGGCAGGCTGATAACTTTATTTTTTATTTATAGAAATAGATGAATACACAAAATGCGAAATACACTCTATATGATACATTGCATATAAATAAATATCACAAGTATATAAATATATCGAATATATGTAGTTATATACATGTTTGAAGTGGTTATTTCTCTGTTAATTGCCACTCAAAGGGTGACATTTGAGCAGGTAAAACTTGGCAGCCCCAGATGTTTTCCCAGAGAAGTGTCCTGGTAGGACTGCCTGGTGCTGGAGAGAGAAACATTGTTCTGTTGATGTTGTCCCCCAGGTTTTTGCATCCATCACAGCTAATGTGGACGCCGCTGAAAGATGGAGCGAGGGCAGATCCACATGGAAAAATTCCATGGTTTGGGTTTTTTTAGAAAACAATGCACAGTCTGGTTTCTGGCTCCTTGGAATAACCAAGTGCAAAGCCCTGAATGCTGGGCTTCCATAAATCCCGTGCTTGCCACGGTGGAGAGACCTTTTTGGGAGAGTGGAAGAAGCACTGAGTAGAAATGAGAGCCTGTGTGAAAGGTTCACCCCACGGAGCTGGGGGGGTTTGAGCTCTGGCCCTGGAAACAGCGAGCAAACTCTGCCATTTCCCCTCTTTTTGGTTAAAGTAATAAACACAGTGCTGGGTTATTCCCAGGAGGGACACAGTGCAGCTTCCAGAAGTGGGAATAACCACGTCCTGTCACGCTCGGCCGTGGCTTTGTGTGTTTTCCCTCGGAATCACAGCGTGGGTTTAATCTAAACAGGCACCAGCACATCCAGTGTGGGGTACCAGAATGGGAGCAGCAGGGCCTTAGAAAGTTGGGATAGTCTGGGAAGAGGAGGGGGAAGTGGAGGGAAGGAAGGGACCCCCCGAAAGGAAAGCAACTAAGAGAAAAAGAGCTTAATGAATAGAGGTATTGTGTTCAAGTGCATGAAGGAGAGTCCCCAGGGACAGGTTGAGTTCCAGGATAAATGAAATCCCCCCTCCACTGACGTTCTTCCCTGCTCACATCTAGGCCTGACAATTACCTGTGAAGGAGCAGAGCTGAAAATATTTATCATTTCTGCTCTAATTTACATGGGTCTGATTATTTGTGCCTGGGTTGGAAACGCCGTGTTGTCAGGAAATCCTGCCTTTCTGGAAGGTATTTTCTTTTGGGATCTCCCAAGAACCTCCTCCCATTCATTTTATGTTACTATTTTCTTTTCTTGCAGCTTTTTATGCCTAGTGTTGGAGGAAGGTACAGGCTTTTTCCACAGTCACTGCAAAAGTGTGTCTAGAGAACAGAGTCAGCACTGTTCGATGCCATGCCTTGGTGTCCCTCCACCTTCTGGGTGTAGCAGATGAGGAGTGGGTGTGGGTGGAGAAGTGGTGGCTTTGGGAGCCTCAGGTCTTGGGCCAGCTCCCCAGTTAGCACAGGCAGGGGATGTGAAGTGCGCTCAGGCCTTGCAAACTGCTGGGGGTTATTCACATCCTCAGTCTGAATAAAATCACTTATCAAGCTCGTAGATACGGCTGTCTACTTAGCAGATCAAAGGTTTATTAAACCAGCATCCTCTGCAGCTGCCACTAATACATGAGACAGAAGGGCTGTTATATTTGGGTTGTCTTTAGGAGGTTCTGCTCAATATTTTTTGGAAAAAGATTACAGAAGTAGCCATGGCATAAAAACAGAGCACAGAGGAAACAAGCTGCATGTGGAAGGCTTGGAAATGGCTTTAAAAAAAATCAAAATCAAGCTGAAACATGTTCTCCTTGGTCTCTGGTCTGACTCTCCAGCTGCTCCTTGTCCAGCCAGGCATGCAGGTTTCCTTGCAGCATTCCCCAAGGACTTGGCACTGCTCGGTGTGTCGGGACCAACAATACCAGGGCGTGCGAGGCACGAGCTGAGCGCTGCCAGCACTGCATCCTGGGAGGGTTTTCTCCCCCAGACAGAAGGATCCTGCCCTGAGCTGCTTTAGGTCAAGTGCTTTTTACAAATCTACACCCCTGACTTGGAGTGGGTTTTGGAGGAGAGTTTTTTGGAGGGCTGGTGTGTTGATGTTGTGTGTCCTGGCTTGTACCTCCAGGGTGGGCTGGATGAGGCTCCAAAGGGCTCCAGCTGCAGCGTTGGCTGGATGGGAATGAGGGAGGCAGCTCGAGTGGCAGAACAGTGTCTGAACCTGAGGACCAAAAGGGTACTTGGTGGCAGAGCCAACATGAGCACAATGACGGGACCAATGGGACTAATTCTTGCTGGAAGTTTTCCCTTTGGAGCTCCTTTAGTTTGTCTTATGGAGCAATGGAAATAGTCTGAAGTCAAGGAAAACGCTGGATTTCAGGCTGACTCTCCCCTTGTGGCCAGAGGCAAAATGTTTTGTTGTTTCCAGTCTGTAGAACAGGTCAGACACTTGCCCTCCTCAGAGAGACAAGTGGGAATTAGCTTCTGTTTCCAGAGTGGTTTAATGTGCTGTCGTTCTTGAGGGACTTCAAGCACAGGGATTGCTCTCTGGGGCTCAGCAAAGACCACACCTACCCCATGGCTCTCAGCCCTTCTGCACTTGAGTCACCAGGAAAAAAGGCAACCTATTGGCATGAGCTCAGAGGAGAGCAACCCAAACAACTCGGGGACTGGCTGCAGGGCTTGGATTAATAGCACAAGATTAAAAGAGATAAATATATGTAGTTTGGTGAAAGCTGTTCCCCTGGAGTTAATTACGCTCCATTACTCTAAAGATGGAAATGTTGAAGGATTTGCTTAGTGTGCTCCAGAGAGGTAATTGGCAGAGGGAAGAGGATGCAGAAAGGAACTCCAGGTTGAATACCGAAGGATTTCCTGACCGTGGATCTGTTGCTCTGTCAAGCAGATTTGCAGGGCAGTGCTGGAAACATGGAAGTCTCTGAGGTGTGGAAGAAGCCCTGAGATGAAGATGAAACCCAGTTCCTGTAATTTGAGAGACTCTTACATGCCTGATCCAGCAGTACTGCCCGGAGATGCAGCACCATCAGCTTTCCCTCTCTTCATTTAAATCTGCAGAGCAATCTGGATTCAGAAATCAGCCCTGAAGGGCCATAGCCTTGGCTGTTCCTCCTTTTTCTGTTCCTCTCTGCCCTGCAGTACCCAAGAAAGCCACAACATGCAGCTCCTTGTGACTTCTCCCCCATGCACAAACCCAAAACCGGCCTGCCAAGGTCCTGCTCTGTAATTGTAGGAACAGCTGTTGGAAGGTGCAGAAACTACACAGAAAACTAGCAGGAAAACTCCAGGAGAATCAGCTCAACTTCCCAGTTAACTATGACCATCTTTTCCCTTTTTTCAATACTTTTGTTTCTCGGGGATTCCAGGTGTTGACCTGGATATTTGAGGGAGGACAGCTGTGGTGCCCTGGAGTTCCTTGTAGGCAGATTTAGCCTGGGAGTCCTAGCAGGATACGTTAACCCATATTTAGTGCTGTGCTCTTGCAATTACTGCCCTTCCAGTGATTAAGCCAACTTGTTTAGACTTATCACAACATCTCTGCCGTGCTCAGCAGTCAGCTAAGCCCTTTTTCCAGCAAACAGCATCAGCAAAAAAAAAATCAGTGTTTCTGCCAGTGAGATAAGCTGGAGTCCTAAAATCAGTCTATGCAGTTCATTTAGATCAGGGAAATCCTGAATTCTGGAGAGTAGGAATTAAGCACTCCTGGCTTTTAACTTGCCAGACCCTGGGTTTAATCACAGAACTGGATCCAGTTGCCCTTTGTAAACAAACAGTGCATTTGAAGCCACATGTGGGAAATTACAGCTATGAAGCCTTAATTATGTTGCATGGGAAATCCCAAGGTTGGTCATTTAGTCAGGAACAATGTTTAAGTTTCTGGGGAAAAAAAGGTCTGAAGCGCAAAATCCTTTATTGTTTTTACATCTGTGATATAAGGACAGATCTGCCAAGCTCCATTCCCTGTGCTGGTGAACCCTGCAAGGTTTTACTCCCAACCTGTAATACAGTGCTAGTCCAGGAATGGAATTCTGGTTCCATTCCTTTTCCCTGTCAGCATTTCCTTGCTTATCTGCAGCTTTCTGCCAGCCCAAGGCTTGGGATAGCAGAACAACTACTTCATGTCATGATTTATGTTTAGCAGCATGTTGTGTTTATGAAGTGGGTGAAGCTTTAGGGCATCTCAGATGGAGGGTCTAAAATCCAGGGGGGTGTGGGTGTGGAATTTCAACCTTTTCATGTCATTTTTTTTTTTTTTTTAGCTTGCTTCTGTTTTAGGGTATTAACTTGGAGAGAACTTAGGTTTTTAGAAGCAGTCCTGGTGCAATGAAAACACTGTTCATGCTGCTGAAGCTCCCAAGAATTCCCTGCTGTTCCTGCACAGGGAACTCCAGTGCATGAACAGGCACAGGCAGTGTTTTTATCAGCTGTGTGCTGCCAGGCACTTAGCTAAATGTGGGAAAGGATGTGACGCCTTCCAAATAAAAATACGCCATGCAAAAAGCTTCCAGAGTGCTGCTGGAATTCTGGCCAGCATAGAAATTGGAAATTTGAAAAGATACGGCATCTCCCCGTGGTTGCCATTGCTGCCAAGGGATGTGTGTGAACATGGCTGGCTGTGCTCTGGGCTTCGTACCCCCCGTCACAGTGATGGCAATTGGAACGAGCGCTTGGGGGGGGGAATTCCCTGCCCTGGTGACGCGTTCACCACCAGATTTACTCTCTTCTGCCTCCTCCTTCACCCTCTGCCCCATTTGTGTCTGTGGCACAAGAGAAATCAGAAGTAGGGAAAGTGGTGGTTTTTGGGCATTGCCAGCAGCAGGTTTGCCATTCTTCCCTTTTGTTTACTACTCCTGTGTGGTGTTCCCTGTGCCTCCTTGAATCCTGGTAGGGAATGCTGCTCCACTTTGGATGCAGGGCTCAGCCTTTCCGTGAGATTCTGCACCAGGGAAGGCAGGAGAAACTGCAACAGTTCCTGTGCTGATGTTGTCAGCAGGAGTTGGACCTGGATGGTTCTCGTGGGTCCCTTCAGCTGGGGATGTTCTGTAGCTAAAGCCAAGGGGTAACTCCCTCTGATCCATGCTCTTGCACCGTGCACGTGCATCACCAAATCTGAGGACTTGCATTGCTTAACCATTATTTTTATTCAAGGGCAGGTATAAGCAATGGGGGCCATTTCAGTTACTCACTACTTCAGTTTATGGTGCCTTGGCCTTAACTAAAAATAAAGAGGCAAGAAGCGTGTGTGTAGCTAGAGAAACAAGGGCAGTCTTTTTAGGTATTCTGCCTTGTTCTGAGCACAACTATCTTCTTTTTCCCCTTTTTCCCTTCCTCTGTCAGAGTCGGAGCTCCAGCAAGCTGATCCTAACCACTAACATATGTCAGGGGGTGGAGCAAGTGCTGCAGGAAGGAATACTCTGAGGAGTACAGTAGCATTTCTATATTCAGCGAGTTAGTCATCAGCTCCTGCAGCAGAGCGAAATGAATGGTGTGTGAAGGAGCTGTAAATCTGAGAGAGCAGATCTGTGCTGCTCCTGCACCAGCACGGGCAGAGCAGGACTGTGCCTACTGTTGCTGCTGCGAGGACCTCAAAGCGCCGGGCACTTTGAAGTAGCAGAGATGTGTATTGCCTCTGCTTCACAAATGAAAACACCGAGTGCCAGACAAAGGCAGATCGTGAATTTCTTGATTCTCAGCAGCCATTTACTGTTCTCAGCGTGAGGTGTTGTGTGGAAGGAGTTTTGACAATTCAGCAAGCAGCGATGGGGTGGGAGATGAAACCGTGTCTGAGGTGGGGGGAAGACCGAGATCTCTTTGAACCCCAAGATAGAGTTAACTTTTGTCTTCAAAGTGAGGCTCCCCTCCATCCACCAGCAGCACTAACAGCTCTAGCCAGACAGGACCTGTCCTTGCTTGAACTTTTGGCAATCTCTCCTTTGAACCTGCCCTGCAGGTGATTCCTGTCAGTTTTTGTTGCAGTGCTTTGGCCTTTCGCTGTACAAACCGTGACCTGGGTTTGTACCTCGTTTTCCCACCTTTGGACACTTGAGAGTGTTCTCGCTGTGTCCACCCCTCCCAAAATAAAAGCTTTTGGTAAGTAAGACAGACATCCCCATTCCTGGAGGTGTCCAAGACCAGGTTGGATGGGACTCTGAGTAACCTGGTCTAGTGGAAGGTGTTGGAATTAGATGCTCTCTTAGATCCCTTCCAACCCCAATCTGTGATTCCATGAATATGCCTATTGAAAATCCTTAAGGATTGCCCAGCTGTGATTCAATTGCTGCCTCTGAGTATTTTTGGGGAGGGCAGGTAGCTGGAGAGAGAAAAGCACTATTAATTGTCTTTGAAATGAAACCATTGTTTGTGTGTGGTCAGTCTCTGCATTAGCTCTCGGTCTAAGGGATGAGTTGCCCACGTGCCTCGTGGTGGGAGTGAGCCAAGAGGCAGGAGCACGTCTTCCCAAAACTGCATCCCGCTGGAGTCCACTTGTACTGCCCACGGGCTCTCTGTGCCTTCCTTCAGGATTATCACCTGGCCTTCAAGTCTCATCTTGAACACACGCTCTTTCTTCTTTATATTTTTTTCCCCTTTGTGTTTGCTCAGACTCCAAACTCTGGTTACAAATCTCAGCAGAGGAGCCCTTTGAGCCGCGCCAATTGTTTCTGGAAGCCAATTACTGTGTGTTAGTAAATGAAGCAGGCAGAAAGAATGTTAAAGATATCAGACTTGCAGCAACAAGTCTCCTGTCAAGAGGCAGAAGGCTCACCTCTGCCTACCTGAGGAGAGAGCAGCAGTTCCAGCCACCAGCTGGTAGGAAGGTGAGGCATAGAGTGAGCCAGGAACAGGAATGGAATTGTAATGTTATACAAAGAGCTGCTTCATGTAGGGAAGAGCTTCTGAAAAGCAAAGCAGCACTGTTTCCTGTAGTACACACGTGGTTGTGTGCTGCTGGTAGTGTAAGGAAAGCCTCTGGTCTCTTTTTTTTGTCTCTTTATTTCCCTTTCCAGACTTGGTAAGTGCTGCAGCGGAGCAGGAATTTGAATGCTGACTCAGAGGCATCAGCACGTATCCGCTCCTGCTTGGTTTGATTCCTGCCTTTCCAGCTCTAGCAGGATTTCTGCAGATGAAGTTTCAGGCTCTCAAATGCATCCACTTGCCCAGGGGGGAATAATGAAATCCAGAACGCAGCAATTCAAAACATTCCTGATTCCAAAGCAACCCCCCCCGAGTCACTTAGTGGAAGGGACACCATTTATGAGTGAGCTCAGCTCAAAACAAACCTGGAGTTCATTATCAGTTTGGGCTGATTTAATCTCACAGCCCTTTTTATCGTTCCTTTTGGGCACTCTGAGGTGAAAGTTGGATCTGCCCCTGTAGGAAGCACCTCATGTCAGTGCTGTGCAGGAGTTTGCAATCCCAAAAGGAAGCTCACACTGAGAGTAGGCCCAGCACTTTCCACGAGCCAGTGAGATACTTGTGCCTCTCTGTGCTTACCCGTAAAATGCACGTGATAAACTCTGAAATGCCTATTTTTAAATTAAAACACCCCCTTCCCTTTTGTTTCTGCATCTGGGTGGTGCCACAGGAGGTAGCAGATGCTGAGGCAGGATCAGGTATCTCCAAAGTTCTCTCCTCTCCCAGAGCCTGGCCCTGGATGAGGATAAATGGTCACGAATCGATCTCAGGTGTCAATGGCAGTGCTGCATAATTAATTATGACTTTATATGGCACACAGAGAAACAATAATGCTGGCTGTGTGTTCGTGGTAATAAGTGAAGCTGTTTGCTAAGGATCTATGTCACACTTCAGGGTTTTTTTTAGTCTTTCCACTGGTTTATCGTTTCATCCAACTGTTACCATAAATTAATTATGTTGTAATTAATCCTTGTTGCTGTTCATATCTGTTCCATCTGAATAAATTTGTCTTTCCTAGGTGACTAAGGACAAAGGCATCTGTGAACTCTTGCCTGTGCAGAAAGTGACCCCAACTAAACTATGCTTTCAGTCCTTTGTGTATCAGTCAGTTCTGCTCCTCTGAAACACATATATTTTTCTTTTGCAATAACCCGTCTTTGCCTTTACACATACACTGGGAACTTCCCGTGCCCTCCTTGAACTGGGACAACAGCTAAAGCAGACAACTGCTTCACTTACAAGCTACACAACAGCACGTTTCCCAGTTGTAACCTAAGGATGTCATTTAATCGTGGCATTCTCCAGCTGCACAGTGACAGCTCAAGTGAGTTTTATTTTCACTCCAGAGGAGAGGCGGATGTATTATTCATGGTGTAAAATGTAATGCAGTAAGCAGGTATTTGCGTTTTCATTCAGGTCAGTTATTTGACTCTCAAAAAACCCAGCAAACAGGGAGTTGGGTTCCCCCCTTCTGCTGATTACACTTTATCCTCTTTCCTCATACCCTTCTTATCTAGTCTTCATTCTCTATAGAAAAGCCTCAATGAATATGTCAGATGTTTAGTATTCTGGTGGTCTCTGCATGGGCTCAGATGTTTTAAGCACTTGGCTTTGGAAGCTCCATAAAATGATTACTAAATATGAATAATCTTAAATGAGGCTGCTTAATAAAGAAATGGGGGTTGCAAAGCCAAGTTCTTGGTTAAAACTGAAGCACGAATCAAAACTTGCTTCTGAGGCCATCTGAGTTCTGATTGTTTGTGCTGCACAGTCAGGTTTTGATCTGATCTGAAGCCGTGGCAGGGCTTTGATGTCAGGAGGTTACGCAAGGCTGGCTTTGCGAGGCTCTCCCCGGTTCCTCCCACGAGCACAGCCCAGACTCTCGGGCTCTGCACCACGAGCAAATGGTGTGCTGGCAAATCCACTGGCTTTCACCCAGGTTTTCCCAAGCCGGGCATGTGCAAGGCCTTCAAAAGCATCCACCTGGCAATACCTGACGCAGGAGCGTGATCCACTGGCTGGGTGCCCGGGGATGGAGGACGAGTGTCTGTCCCTTTGCTGAACAGCAAGGTGGGGGATTCTCCCGGTTTTGGGAGTCAAGTGCAACCTTTAACTCATCCTCGCTCTGTCTGGCCAAAGACAATTACCAAACTGCCTGTCCTTGCTGCTGTTTCTCTAGGGCGAGACATCTGGAGGCTGCTAAAGCTTTAATGAGCACACGTGCAGCTCCTGGCGTGGCCTGCTCAGCTCAGCTCTTGCCTGGCCTTTTTGGCAGAGCAGTGGCTGAGTCTCTTTTACTCCTCGTGCTTGTTGGTGCATCAGTTGTGTAAGTCAGCGGTGTCACGACAGCCTGGGGTGGGCAGGAGGGCAAACAGGTCCTTGGTGCCTTTGGCACACGTGGCAGTCGGCTCGGTGCAGTCCATGGGGCTGCCTAGAGGTGGCCAGGGCTCCATCCGGGGTAGTTCAGGCACGTTTAGAATGTTTAATAGCCCAGTGTGCTCTGTTGCCACAGTGAAGGGCCACTGGTAGTTGAGCTACATAGGGCAGGAACTGCTGTTGTTGAAGGCTCTGGAATGTAAATCCTGGGAGGAGCAGATGAGGGTGCTGGGATTGTTTAATCTGGAGAAAAGGCTGCTTGAGGGGACCTTCTCACACTTTACGACTACTTGGAGTTTGTGGCAAGGTGTGGGTCATTCTCTTCTCTCAGTTAACAATAGGACAAGGGGAAACAGCCTCAAGTTCCTCCTGGGGCGATTCAGGTTGGATATTGGGGAAAAATTCATTCTCTGCAAGAGTGGTGAAGCATTTGAACAGGTTCCCCAGGAAAGCCGTGGCGTCACCATCCCTGGATGTGTTGAGAAGACAAGCAGATGTTGCACTTGGTGTGGTACAGATTAGGGGCTGTGCTGGTATTTGATCTCAGAGGTCTCCTCCAGCCTGAGTGGTTCTTTGATTGAAGCTGGTTATATGATGGGCTGTTTATCACTCAGAGTAGAACCAGCCCATCCTAACCTTTCTCCCAAATCCACTGTTTCTGTGTGTTAAGACTCACAGTGCAAGACCCACTGTGTTTTCTTGGCCAAAAGAGCTTTCCAGCTGAGCTGAGCTCTGCTTAGCAGCTGGGACAACCAGGGAAGGAGAAACAAGGGAAAAAGGGGGCAGCATGTGCAGAGAACTGGGTGTGTGCATGGGTTTGCTTGTAAAAAGAAGTGGAGAGTGTTTTTAAGGAGCGTATTTCCCTTTTCCTCCCCTCGGTGTGCACAGATGTTATTGCAGAGAAAGCTGCAACTGCACAGGGCTGGAGAAACCATAGACTGTGCAGTTTCCTCCTCAGTCTCCTGCATCTGTGCATGCATGTGCTCTTGTAACTCAGAAGGGCTGCTCTTATCGTTTTCACAATGAGATTTATTTTCTGGGACTTATAGAAACATTACCAGGGAAAACTCGGAGCTGGTGATCCATCTAGGTTGTGTTTTACAGTCTGGTTTTTATTATGCTTGTGGTTTTCACCAGATTTGCTTCAGCTGTGATTTATTTTCATCTTCAGCTCTGGCATTTACTGGTTAAGCTTGCATATTCCTTGCATTTTGGTGTGTTACTTCTTTTCTCGGAGTTGTGGGATCATTTTTAGGTGACATTCTGGCCTTTGTCTTTCTCCTGGGCTCTTGGCACTGGTTGTCAAGGTCTTGGTCAGCGTTGGACCTCCTGAAAAGCCTTACTCCATTTTTCTGTTACTGTTGCTTTTCTGAACCTGAAAAAGTCCTAAAATTGGGGGTTTAGCCTTCTAAAAACAAGAAGGGTCTTCTGACTTTGAACAACGTTTCATGTACAGATGACACACTGATTTTGGTGATTAATGATTGCAAGCTAAAGAGACATTGGGATAGAGGATGCCTTTTAGAGGCTGCTGAAAGGAGTACTTGGGCTAAGGGCTGCAAACAACAAATGTAGGAGTTCAACATAATAAAAGAACAGTTTGGTGATGTTCAAAAGCATCTGAGACAATCTTAAAATCTCTATGTAATTCATTATTACAACTCCTGGGGCAAGTTTTCAGCCGAGAGGTGGTGAGGTGAAGTAGGAGGCAATGTTTTCTCTGTACGTTTGAGGTTCTTCTGCTCTCAGAGATAAAGTGTGACCCTCACAGAGCCCCTTTTCCTGCTGTTCACTGTGTCTCTTGGGGGCTCTTCCAGCCCTGGATCCCTGAGCTCGGGGCTGCTGCCCACAGATCTGTGGGTCATCCCCACTGTTTGGGCAGGAGCTCCTCATTTCATTCCCAGATAATCCCCAGCCCTGCTGTGACACCAGCTTTTGTCATCCATGTCCTGCTCCCACAGAAACCCTCTCCTGTGGTTATATTTGTTTGGTTTCTCTTGTAGTAAAAAGGGTGACTGGAAACCTCAGTTGTGGAGAGCAAGTGTGGTCAACTCTGACAAGGTTTTTTGGCTTTCCTTTCCCTTTTCCTCAGTGTGTGTGAGCTCACCCAGAGCACAGCCCTGCCTTTGCTTCCTAAGGCACCATCCAATTCCACTGCAGCCCTGTGCTGCTCCCTCCCTTCCTCAACTCCTAGCCCAGATCAAGTTATTAAGACAAGTCTCCTACACGTTCCAGACCTTCCTTGTGCAAAAGATATCAGTCCCTCTGCCAGCTTCAAAAGCCACCCTGCTGAGCAGGCTGAGGTGACATTAATGACTTTGTGCATTCAGGCATTCCCTGCTCCCCTCATATCCAGGTTTTATTCCTGGGCAGCAGGGCAGGGTGGCTTCTCACAGGAATTAGCCATGAAGAGCTTGTCTGCTGCTTATCTTGGGGTTTGAGGCCATCCACATTGCCTGCCCGCGGGGTGGCATCCTGCTCCTTATCTGCAGTGGAGCCATCGGGGCAAACTGGAGCTGGAGCTGTGGTACTGGTGCCACTGGAGTCACCTGGCCAGGGAATGTCAAAGTCCTGTCCAAGAGGGGGCTCTGAGCCCCTGGGAGGGTGCACATCTAGACATCTGCTCACAGGGCTGAGGTAGGGATATCCTGGTGGCCCGCTGTGAAATTTGACTCTGTGTTAGCATTTAAACCACTTTGTTTGCAGGGCTCTGTCCCCGAGCAGAAGTGCAGAGAAACAGCCCAGTGTGGCTGGTGAACCACAAAAAGTGGACAAGAATTCAGTGGGGATAAGAAGCCTTTCCCTTCCCTTTCCTCAAGGCTTCAGTTTGAGGGGATCTAGTGAGCAAAACACAGCAAGAGCCTTTTGTTTCTCTGTCAGTTGGAATACCTTATTTTAGCCCTTTAATTTAGCTGGTGAAGGACTGTGTGAGAACGTGAGTTGGACTCTTAGCCAGTCCAAAGCAGAAATACTCCAGGGAAGGTGTGGGTGTAGAAAGGACAGCAAGGACTTTCTCAGTCCTTGCTCCCAGGACTACAGGTAGTAGCTGGGTCTTCTGCTGTGTTCTTCTTGGGGTTTTTTTAAACAGGTATCTATCCAGGCTTTACATGTGGCAGGATAAGCTGGCTGCAGTAACAGGCTGTAAAACAAATTAATAATAATAATAAAATAAGAAAGCTATTTCAGGCTAGTTTGTGGTGTTATTTATGGGCATTCTGAAATCACTCTGCTTCCAGAGTGCAGGATCAGATGATGTTAAAGGATAAAATGAACTGGGAATGTTTATTTTTAAAATATTAGACTGTGGAGCAGCAATTGAATTCTAGCTGGTCAGGAGGTTGTATGAGTGTAGCAAAGAGATTAAAGAGGGTGAGCCAAGATGTTACACTTTTTAAGAGAGCAGAGAAGGGAAATTTATCCATTTCACAGCCTGGCTTGGAGCCTGTCAGCCCTTAGTCATGACCCTGGGAAAGGCAGTGGAGAGGCTGAACTGCCCAGTAACTTGCCTTGTAATTTTTGAAGGGATTGGTTTGGAATGAAAGGAAAAATCAGTCTTTTTTTGGCTGTTATTTCATCATGTAAAATCACTTAAAAGAGGGTTGCTGGAGGAAAGATGTGCCTGTGTGTCCCAGGGTTGTGTGCAGTGCAGCCCCCAGGGCCAGAGCAGCAGGTCCCACAGGGGCTGTGTTCTCTGTATCACCGGGCTCAGATGGAGCTGGAGTTGCTCAGAACCAGGCAGGGAATGTGGAAAAGAAGGAACATCCATCCAAGGATGACAGTTTTAGGTCCCAGGCAAAGCAGGGCTCAGAATAAGTGTGATTCCAGCAGGGATGGGCCCCGGGCAGGAGGGTGATCCAGGAGCACGTGAGTTCTCCTGGCTCAGTCCTTAAGAGCTGCTGCTGGCAAGGCCTTTTCCTCCTCTGGGAAGTGAACTGGGTCACATGCCCTGTGTGGATTCATTACTCACTGCACAGTTATGGTGAGCTGTCCTTGCTGGAGCCTCTGCTTTCCAAGCACCTACAGGAACCTGTGCTCCTGCAGGACACGTTCCCAGTCCTGCCCCACGCAGCCACTGGAGCTCCTGCTCCCCCCGGCACCCTCCTTGCCCTCTCCCTGCTTCATCTGGCTCCTCTGGAAGCAGTGTGGGTCTGGGAAGGAGAAGACTTGGCTCAGGTTGAAGCTGAGCCTTACACGTGAAGAAGATACTCTGCCCTGTTGAAAATGGGAGTATTCCATAAAAATGGCCGTGGAAAGGGAGGCGTGGAGTGCCGTGTCCCGAGTGGGGGTGCAGTCGCAGAAGTGCAGTGCCCTGGGTGTGCAACAACACCCCTCTGTGCCCTACCTTGTGACAGCCCTTGCTGCAAGGCTCCGAGTTTCAAACACAGTGAAGCTTTGTCTGAAGCTCGCAGTGAGCTGGAGCTTGGGTGTCTTTGAGTCTGACCACAACAGATTGATTGATTTTTTTTTTTTTTTAATGACTCTTTTCTTCCCCCCTCTGTAGTCACACGCTGGCAATCAAGGGAATTTTCTGTGTGTGACTTGTGATCTTGAAGTCATTTGCCTGCTCCCGCTGACATGCCCTACCTTGTCTTTTATCTCCCTTCAGGCTCTCAAAGGCCTGGGGAGAGCAGGGATAGATTTGGCCTTATCTCATGATTTGTTGTAGAACAGCTTCTTTGCTGAATAATTGCTTTTGGAAACGTTCTCTGCCCATGTGAAAAGCTGGCATTTCCATCAGGACACAGATGTTGCCCCAAATGCTCAGCCCTGTGCTCTGGTGGTGGATCTGGACAGACCTCCTGGCTCTGCCTCATCCCTGCATAGCCTGGGAATTAGTTTTAATTGGGAATACCACAAATCTGTAACTGCAGCAACACCTGCCTTGCCATAGACAAGAAAGTACTTGTTTTTCAGGTTAATACTTGTCCTGAAGCAGCTGCTCACTTTGTCCTGACTCTGTTTGCTGAGGGTTGTCTCACTCTTGGTTTTTATTTCTTTTCCCCCTGAGAGTTCTTTGGAGGCAAAAATAGAACTATGAAGTTGCCTTGCTTTGAGGGCGTTGCATGGGATGTGTTTTATGTATAGCACCCTATAAAGGAGCAGCCCTTGCTCTCATTTAGTGCTCACAAGGATCAGGTCTTGGCCCTGGGAAGACTGACTGAGAGCTTTGTGTGCCGTGCTGCTTCCTCCCTCTGCACCTCAGAGCGTTTCCCAAGCATCTCCGAGGCATCAGCTGTGGGAAGCAGGACTGGTAACTGTTTAACACATGAGAACGCGGGGAATGCCTCAGTCATGTGATTTAGTGGCAGGCTGCAATAAATTCCCTCTTTCTGCTGCTGGCTCCCATGGGCGATGCACTGAACCTGCTGTTGCCTGTGCAGCCTCCCAAGGCTTTGCCCAGTGTCCCAGCACAGCTTATGCTTTATAGAGCTGCCTCAAAAGAGTTTTCTTTTTCTTCTGAGAATAGAGAACTGTTTCTTCAAAAATACCTTCCCCTCTCCCAGTTGTGTTCTTTTTTTTATTATTCTTTTTAATCAGTCCCTGCTGAAAAGCTCCACATCAATCTGATCTCAGCTTGTCCTTCCAGCAGGAGAGAGGGGTTTGCACAAGCCCCATCCAGAGCTGGGAATGTCAGCACCTCTCTGGGTTATTTAAGATACGTCCACGATGTCATAAATCTAATGTTGTCATTCTAATGGTACAATAACTTGGAAATGAAAGAAGTCAGCTGGGGGAATGATGTGTGCGCTGGAAAAATCATCCCGAGCTCTGGGGCTGGAGCAGGGCCTTGGATATTGTTGTGGAAAAATCTTGGAAGCCCCTTGGTCTGGTGCACAGAAGCAGTGAAAGGGAACAGTGCTGTGTGTTTAATGAAGGGAGAAAATATGAGAGCGGCAGGCTCAGTGTGTCCCTTCCTTCCAGAGTCTTCTGCCCTTGCTTTGCTGGTCTTGTTGGCATTATCCCTTGGGAGAAAGGGAACAGAAAGAAAACAAGCCAGAGGGTAACCAAAACAACACTGAAATAGACTGCAGCGTTGAGATGATTTATTTTTTGGTTCTATTTCCCAGCTGAAGACACCGAATAAACTATATCCATATGGGAATGCCTTGAGCTTTTAGGCTGTTAGGCAGGTACCCTGTAGGATGTTGCATAAATCTGCTCGGTGGAGCCGGTCACTATAAATGTGCAAACAGGCAAAGAATTATTGAGAACCCTTTCTGTTCCCACAGCCTTTTCCCTGGAGCACCTCTGCCTTCCAGGGCTGCTCCCCCACGGTCCTGGAATGATGCTGGGCAAGGGGTTTTGGTGCCTGTGCCTCTTTTCTCCTGCTGAAAAGCAAAGCCAGTGATGTGGATGGGGGTTTTTTGTACCAGGGTAGCTGAAAAAAGGGGTTCTGTAGGTGTTGTTTGGGACTTCAGACTGCTTTGGAAGGAGGAAGGCCAAGTCCATTCCCATCCATAAATCAGGGTTCCTGCAAAGACTGCTTTAGGGCTATTCCTTGCCTTCCAGGAGGAAGGAGCGACTCTCAATTTGTTTCTTCAGTCTATTAGATGAGAAGAGATTCAGAGAGACCTTTTCCTTCCTACCTGAGAAATGCAGGGTTGGAAGAGGTTCCTAAAGGCTCCAGTTCAAGCTCAGATCTTCAGCCACTGTATTTGGAAAAGGAGTGATGATTTCTTTGGGGAAGCTGAAGTTTGAACCAAATTTTGACATATACAGTCGTGGGCCCGCTGGCTCCTTCACAGCTTTTAATAATAGTTTGAAATCCTGACCTCATTTTCAGGCAGGTGTAGGTTAAAAAACAAATACAAACAACACAAACAAACAAGACAGCCCCTAAAGCCCAACATGTCCCTCCTCAGTGCTTGTTGAGGAGAAGAGAAACGCTGATGTGTCTCAAGTGCATTTCCTTTCATTATAAAACGCAAAAAATGAAATTGGGAACGAAACCTGATGCAACAAATGTTCTTTTATTTGTGGAGAAGGCATTTGGCAGCTGAAATAAAAATGACAACATAACCCCTTTGAAACAGATGACCTCTGCTTGCCCTGCAAGATTTCCTGCAGTCTGCTTTTGATTAGCTATTTGCTTATGAGGTTTATATACTGGGCAGATAAAGAATATAATAGATATGACCTATGGTGTGATTTAGACCTAACAGGGACCTCATGGGTGATGTGATCAACCTTGGTATTCCTGAAAATAGAGGATAGGGATATGCTGAGAACTTGGAGGGAACCTCTTCAGCCTGGGCAGGTATTTGATGATTTACTGCGAACTTTAGCTCAGACACTAAAGGCTTTTGGTTCAGTGTTGTGTCCTGGAAGTTCCCCCAGCCCAAAGGGATTAAAAGATGATTGTATTTTTGTCCCGGACTTTTAACTCTGGTGGGAGATTAATGGGAGATTAGTGGAGCTGTTTAAGAGGAGTCAGCATTGTAAGAACCTCATTTCAGACCTTAAGGAAGGAAGAATGTGAGAGGAGAGAGGGAGAAAGGAGAAAAAAAATCCTCCCAAAACATCCCTTTCATGTTTGCCTAAAGATCTTCCTTAGGAAGAGGCAACATATTACCAAATGGGATTTAAGGACAGACAGGAAGAAATCCTTAAGTAAAACAGAGAGCTGAGAATTTCCTGCCATCTCTTCCTTCATTTCAGAAAGTTTTTACTTTCCCTATAATGCACCAGCGAAGCTTATACTTCCACAGTGTTTACCCAGAGTTAAAGCAGCCAGAAAAAAATATTGTTTGTATCAGGAGGTTTGATTAAAATTTCAGCTTCCAGAAAACAAGTGACCTGAGCTCCACCAGTTGCACCTCTGAGAACGTGGTAATGCCAAGGCACCCCGTCAGTAAATAAATGAGCAGTTCAGAAGTGGGGAGAACAAACCCCCTGGGGTTATTGTGCAGTGCTGGTGTGCTCGGGGCCATGGGGGCTCCTTGCTGTTCTGGTGGGAAGGAGAGAGGAGGGATGCTCAGCCGGCCAGGGCTTTCCAGAGGGAGCGCTTTGGGCTTGGCCCGGTCCAGCCCAGTGCAGGGAAGAACATTCCCCATAGGAACAGCCAGGGATGTCTCTGGCAGGTGGGTTTCCTTTCCCCATTGGTGGGCCAGTGTCCTGTGTGTGACCAGCTCCTGGTTCCCCTCTCCCCTCAGCCAGCAGTGCCTGTATTTCCTCTTTCCAGGAAGCACTGCTGATGAACTACCTTGTTTAATGTGCAGGAAAGTTCTTTTAGATGCTCCTGGATAAAAGGCATCCCTAGCACTGCCTGGGAGCTAACGGTGCCATGGCAGCTCCCTCAGAGGGTTTATGAGTCTTGGCTCCTTAGGCTGCCACAAACCGGGACATTTATCAGCAGTGCTAAGTGAGAGCAGTCCTGCTGCAGTGGGGAAGGGGAAGGCATGACGTGATCTGCTCAGTGCAGTGTTGCATTGGGGATGAAACTGTCTAAATACCGAAAAGGTGTTCTCTGAATGATGGTCTTTGAATTGCTTAAGCTCAGGTGTTGTTTTCCTTTTTCAGTGGCACCGCACACAAGTCCTTGGCACGCTGGGACTGTACTTAAGTCTAACTCATCAGTGGCCCCGTGGCTTTTGGGTTGGAGCTACCTTATAGTCATCCCTGTTACTGGTGAACCAAGAAAGCTCCTGGCTGAGAACAGGAAATTCTGGAAGCGTTAGTGAAAGGTGCTCCCTGTCCCGAGAATCTTCATATTATTTTTTAAAAACAAACACCGTTTCCCCACTCCCAACAAAACCAACCAAGCAAACCCCAGCCTTAGGAGTAAAGAGGAAAAAATGCCTTTATTTCTGGTTACAGAGATTAAGTGTAGAGGCAGAAAAGCAGATTCACAGAGCTGGGGACAGAACCCAGACCTCCTGCAAAACCACTTCTCCCTGCCTGTGGTACCAAGCAACTTGCTAATTTGAGAGCAATATTGCTCCAGTTCTCAGGCTATCTGGGCTGATGTAATATTCTTGGCTAAGGCAGGTGGATCATAATAAATTTTCTGGAACCTCTGCCAGTTCTCTGTTTCTTTTCTTATAAACAACTTCTTGCACTTGGCAAACTCAGTTGGTTTCAGAAGGCCAAAGCTGCAGATTAAGTTTTCTACTAATTTCTAAAAGTGAGTCTTTTAGTCTTTTTCTCTGAGAGCAGAAGAGATTAAATGGAAGGGGTGCTACTTAACTTAGGATTTTCAGTATTTTAGCAGTTTCTGCTATTTCTGCAGGGCATGGTGGCACAGTCAGGGTGTGATTGTGTGGCAGCATAAGCTGAGCCTTAGTTGGGGGTGCTGCAATCTCACCCATCCCCTTTTGCCCCCAAACGTGTTCCCTCTGCCCCTTTTGTGCCTGCATTGCATTTCTGTGGCAGGGGGTTGGTGCTGCCCAAGGTGAGCCTGTTGAGGGAGGGAGGGAGGGAGGAGATTCCAATCCTGCTGGAAGCAGAGGCTGGGAACACGAGGTTCAGGAGCGAGGAAGAATCTGAGAAACGCCACAGGGGCTCATGTGGCAAACCCAAACACAGGAGAAACATCCCCCTTTCTGCATGGCTCACAGACAACTTTTGCATGTGGAGAATGCCAGTGGACTTTGCTGTATTTCCTGCTCTCTAAACCTGCAGCTTCTGCCACCAGTCAGTGAAGCGGTGGGGTTTTAACCAGCAGATAATACAGCTCCAGCTACTGCACGTGGCCAGAACTGGGAGGTTTGGGCTCCACTCCCACTAAAACTTGCTCTGGGCATACTAATTTTTTTTTGCTGTCACCTGTATTTTGGTAAAACTGCTGTTGCCAGGTTTGATCCAAACATCTGCTTTTCGCTGCTGGCTTTGGATGGTTTTATGCATTGGCAACATCACCAGACACCAGAGAGAAGGCTTTGGGGTGACCTAACTGTGGCCTTCCAGGACCTGAAGGGAGCCTGCAAGGAGGATGGAGAGAGACTTTTTACAAGGGCCTGGAGTGACAGGGCAAGTGGGAATGGCTTCAAAGTGATGGAGAGTAGGTTTAGATTAGATATTGGGAAGGAATTCTCCCCTGAGAGGGTGGACAGGCCCTAGTATGGGTTGCCCAGAGAAGCTGTGGCTGCCCCTGGATCCCTGGAAGTGTCCAAGGCCAGGTTGGACTACCTGGGATAGTGGGAGATGTCCCTGCCCGTGGCAGGGGTGGAATGAGATGATCCCTTCCAACCCAGGCCATTCTTTGATTCTCTGAGATGCTGAGAATTCTTCCACCCAGTCCTTGCCTAGGTCAGTGCTATCTATGCTGGGTTACTGGTAAAAATGGGTTTTACAGGGAGAACCTCCAAGAGAGAAAAGATTTCTTCCACTCTACCCCAGAGCCAGCTCGGTGGGCACTGCAGTGATGAGTGTAAGGTGAGATGGAGGAGATGGATTGCTCACACCTGAGAGAGGCACCCAGAGAATACAAGTACAGGGGAAGTGCAGCTGGAGATCAGGATTCCTCATGGCTTCACACAGGCCAGAGATCTCCACATTAGTTGCTGTCAGCATGGAGACCCCTCGGCATTCTTAGGTCAAAGAAAGGTGCTAATCCATCACAGAAAATGGCTCAGCACTTGATTTATATTCATTTATCTTTGCTCTGCACAAATGCTTTGTTCCTTGTCCTGCTTTGAATCAGGCCAGCCTAATATATTGGCATCTCAATCATCATTTGGCTCCCCCTGAGATGAAGCAGCAGTGGTGGGGCCTGCAGAGCCCTAACAGTAAATCAGTGATTTATTAGGAAGAACAGGGCAGGAAGGTGAAAATCATCTTGAAAATAGGTGGTGAAGAGACTGGAGCATTTTTCTGTTTGTCTGATTATTCTGCCCTAAAGAGCCATAAACCAGCAAAAAAATCAAACAAGCCCAAGTAACTTCAGGTTTCAAAGCATGGGATTAAAACATGGATTTTTTCCATATTTGTGTCTTATTTATGGTGCTCTTGAAATGAAGGCGGCCTGGGAGCTGAGTGGCTTTGCTCAGACAGCCACGGTGGGCATCGAGTCCCACTGGGGTTAAACAGGGGCACATCCAGCTCTGCTCAATCCCTGCCACTTCCCAGCGAAGGAGGCAAATGACAAAGGATGTAAAACCGAAAAGTTTGAGTGTCTTTTTCCTATTTCCAGCTGGGGCTGCAGAACTGGCTCTTACTTATCAGGCTCTTTCCCAGTGCCCTCTCATTCTTTCACTGATTTCTTGTTCCTTGTTCCTTTTCCACTCTCCTCCTTCCATGTGTTTCTTTCCAGCCTCCGCTTTGTGCTTGCTTCCCTACCCCG
>JAWWEW010000165.1:7756321-7811096 GCA_035583185.1 Anabacerthia variegaticeps | reverse complement strand
TCCAGCTGGGGCTGCAGAACTGGCTCTTACTTATCAGGCTCTTTCCCAGTGCCCTCTCATTCTTTCACTGATTTCTTCATCAGGGAATGTTTTGGGGTTTTTTTCCTTGTTCCTTTTCCACTCTCCTCCTTCCATGTGTTTCTTTCCAGCCTCCGCTTTGTGCTTGCTTCCCTACCCCGTTACTGTTGTGTTTCTTTGGGGCGGAAAAGGTACTTCTAAAGTCAAGTTTGAATTCCAAAACACATTGTGGAGCACCTG
This sequence comes from Anabacerthia variegaticeps, assembly GCA_035583185.1. Lineage (NCBI taxonomy): Eukaryota > Metazoa > Chordata > Aves > Passeriformes > Furnariidae > Anabacerthia > Anabacerthia variegaticeps. The sequence continues at coordinate 7,810,838 of JAWWEW010000165.1, read as the reverse complement.
GATTTCAGGTCCTAGTGATGTTCCCTATCTCCTATCCCAATCTTGTCTGTGTTTAGGAATTCCCAAAGTGGAGCTGCAGAGCAGTCTAGTTGTAGCTGTCCTGCTTCAACAGAACAGCTTCTTAATCAAACTCTTCAATAATTTGGTGAAAAGCACAGAAAAAAGGCATTCTTAGGTAGCTGAGCCTCCCCTGCCATGGCTCTGGCTCTGGTTTTATTCCATGAGAAATTTAAAAAGCCTTCTAAGGCCTTTTTTTCCTTGGCAATAATCAAAGCTATTAATATTACTTAGATATAGTGATGGCTACGGACGTTTCATAACCAGAGGTAACACTGTGATAGTTTACTAAAGTAACATAGCTGAAAAAGCTTTTTTTCTATATTTTTTTGCCAATGAAAGGGATGTGTATAATAAAGATATCAAAAGGTATTTTTAAAATAAAATGCAAGATTGAGACTCTCATTTTCATCCTCTAGATAGGATGCTGTGTTTAAAAACTGCAACTTGTGGTAGTGCTCCCATTTAGGGTTCCCTCCAGAGAACCATGGCCATCCCGTGTGAGCACTGTAAACATGGATGCTTTTGTACTTATGCAAAACAAATATTAAAAAATTGCTGTTCTAGAATAAAAATAGAGACAATCAGGTTTTCTTCCGAGTTATGAAACAATGCTGGGGATCCATTAATCAGAGCAGTTTCCTCATCAAGCATTCAGATGTTCATGTAAATGTCTATAAAGAACACAGTGGCCAGAGCATTCTTTGGGAAACAAAACTCAAAAGAGGTACTGTTTGACCAGGGAGCTCTTGCTCAGGGCAGTTATATTTAGGGCTCTAATGGAAGTGTACAAGTTATGCTTTTTATACAAACTATAAATGGCTACAACCAAGAGGCTTAGACTTTGAAATGCACTTGGCACTTCTGCAGCGAGAGGCACAGGCCAGAGCCTTGTAGTGCAGTTGCTGGCAGGAAAAAAACCCCTCCAGCACTACAAACGTTGCCAAATTCTTGCAGTGTTGCTGCCCCTGAAGGGTACGTTCGGAAATAGATCTTTTTGGAAGTGGGGTTGAGCCCTGAGGGGCTGAATGCCGAGTGCAATAAATAGGTGATGGGGGGCAGGAAAGATGAACTGAGATGCAGAAGCAGAGAGTGCAATAGGTGTTGGAAGCCAAGAAGCATGAAAGTCGATGGTTTGAGGTGGTCCTGTAGTGCCATACACGGTGTGAGAAAGGGGCTGAAGGGTCGCAGAGCGCAGAGCTGAGCAGTCGGGGACTAAGTGGAATTCCTCCCCTTCACTTCTGGGCTCTAAACAATTGGTCATTGTGGACGAGATCTCCAGGATGCTTTGATGGGAGGAAGCAGAAAGTTGTGAAACGCTGTCATTAGTAAGAGACTGACTTGCTGTGTTCTGGGGGAGGAAAAGCTGCCGAACGCTTCCAAGTGTTTGTTTGAGGAAATGCAAATTAAAAGGGGAGTAGCTTGTGTCCTGAGGCAGAACTGCAGCTGCTCCTCGGTGCTCCCAAAGTGCTCCTCCAGAGCAAACCCTGCCTGGTGGAGCTTGGCAAACACATTGTCCTCTGCGTGTGCGTCTGTCCCAAAATTGGGCTCCGGGCAGCTTTGGGAGAAAAATGTCAACACTTGCTACTCATGAATCCCTCCCGCACGTAAATCGCGGTGGGAGCAAGTCACTGCTCCGCAGCAGGAGAGGAAAGCCCAGGTATCACATGGACAACGTGCTGCTGTTTCCCTGCGGGCTCCCCGGGGGGGCACCCACCCAAATTCTGGGGTGTCTAGCCGGTGACTCAAACCCTGAGTCACTCGTGTCTGCAGGCAGGGAGGGAATGGGTGGGAGATGGGATGTGCTCATCCCACAGAGCCTCCTGAGGTCACCCGTGGTGCTCTCGGGGCTGCCCCGTGTTTCGGTGAGATAAAATTCCAATTGCATGTGGAGTGACAGACGAGTGTGTCACCCTGACAGAATCCCAGCTGGCAGCTCACGGAGACAGTCCTGAAAAATCGAAGCCCTTTAGGAGCAGTAGGTTGATTCCTGCTGAGTTCCTATTTCCTCGGAGCAGAGAATAAGCAGCATTTATGGCACTCTGATATTTTCAGTCATTAGCTGATGTAATTGCACTCTCGATGTTTATTATTAAGTGCCCACAGTTTGTAAACCCCTGTTTTAATGGCATGTTTACAGCAGCCAGGAGATGCCAAAGAGAGCAGATGTTATCACCTGTGTAAAGAAGCTGCTGAGCAGGGGGTCACGTAGGGGGAGCTCCTTCTTCCAAAAGAGTCCTCAGGAATAGCTGAGAAGGAATTGCATCGGATTCTTCTGGAGTGTTCACGTTCTCCATCTTGATGTTCCCTACCGAAAGGAACTGGGAGTGACAGAGGATATAAATTTACTCTGCTCTTTGTTTGGCAAGCACACAGTCCTGGGCTGTGTAAATGGAAGAATTGAGGGCGAGGAGAGAGAGGTCATTATGGCACGTACAAAGAGCTTACTCAGAGCACATCTGGGGCACTGGGCACGATTCAAAGGCCATATCACAGGAAGGACAGTGAACAAGAAGGACTGGCTTAGAAGAGGGTATTGTGGAGGCTCTGGCTGGTGCCTGCAGTCGCTTCGGTCCCACTGGTTGCACCAGATGAAGCCGATTTTATTGTGTAAGCACCTTCTCCCAAAGCTTTCTAATTCCCACAGCGGTGCCACTAAAGGACTCTTGGAATTGCCATTGCTTACCTGTCAAGTACCTCGTTGATAAATGAGGTTTATTGTTTAGCTTTCTTTTATCTCTGTCGAGTCTTCTTTATAATTTCTGCTGGAATTTTTAATGTGTCTTTCAGAAGAACTGTTCCAATATTGTATCCACACCCAAATCTCTCCTGGGCTCAAATAATTTTGCCATTCCTACCCCTCTCAGCTGGGTAAAGCCCCTGCTCTGGTATCATCAGCTCCACTGAGGTGCAATTGCACACTGGCACAACAGTGTGTCCTTTCTTCTCAGGAGGAGCTGTGCCTGGGAGAGCTTGGGGATTGTTGGAGGTAAAAAGGGCTTTGTAAATGAAAGATGGGCTGTTGCTAAGGGACAAAAAAAGGTACTGTTGGCACATCTGGGAGATGGGTTGTTGAGCGGCACAACGAGATGAGGATGAGAAGTGAAGCAAGAACACTGCCTCTGTCTCACCACCCCGAGCAGGATCGAAGCAATGCTCCTGGTTTTCAGATAAACTGGGATGCAGAGATTAAATAAACTGGTCGGGGCTCACACAGCTAGTTAATTCTAAGTCTTCCTCCTGTTGGACCACAGTCATTCTTTGGCACAGGACTCTGGGTTTGTGTTTCTTTCCTAGTGTTCAGGATCTATTTATACCACACCTCATAAAACTTTCTCGGGTTTTTTCATTGATATTTATAGCCCAGTATGGGGTTTTCTCTTTAGTTACTGGATCCTGAGAACAAGAGTCCTAAAAACATGGGTTTGTTGATAATTGGAGGATTTATTGATAGTTGATATTAGAGTCCTGTCCTTGCACCCTGTGCCTGGAAAACCAGATGTGCCAAATCCTGATGGATCAGCCCAATTTTAGGAATGTACCTACCACCACAGTCTCCTTTCAAAAGTACTTGTAGACATAATACCAGGAAGCATTTACAGGTTATATTTACAGATTATATCTCAAAGGTCTTTTTATTATGGCATATAAAATAGGAAGCCTAGTTCTACAAAACTACTAAATCCTCGTAATTATTCCCTTTATTTCAAATCTCAGGATCCAGGCTGTGGGAGCAGGGTTGGCCACCTTCACACAGGCAAGTTCTGATGGCACAGGGATTCTGAACTGGGGGATTTGGGCTTTGCAAAATGCTGGTTCTGATGCACAAATGTTGTAGTTGCTTTTCCTCCTTTAGTGTGTGTTTCTCCATCTAGGAACTGGGAACGAGGACAGTCCCCGTGCTGTGTTTTTTGGCAGTCACTACAATGTAAGCCAAGGATTTGTTCCCTTGTGCTTATGTTCAATTAAGTGCTTGGGGCCAAGCCAGCTTAGTGGTTGTCCAGAAGACCACAGGGATATGGAAGTGGGATTAATGACTCAGGAAACACTGACTCTGTACTAAACCAAGGCCTTTCTCCTACATTTACAGTCATTTGCAATCCCATATATCACAGCTGGAGTCAAATAGAATACAGATACTTCCTACCTTTTCCCCCTCCAGCTTCCAGCCCAATTCCACTGTTTCCATAGCAAAATGGAGGCAAAATGTTGAACATTTCCACGTGTGGGATGAGGACAGACAGTGAGTTGCCTCTGAGTGAGGAGTAAGCATTGGTAGTGACTGTCCATAGGCTCCTGCCCTTCCCTGGAAGGAGCTGGGAACTCCACTGCTTTCCCTGCTGCTGGACCTCGAGGTGCTGCATCCTTGGAAAAAGGGGTAATGGACTTTGACAGGGCTTTATTATCCTGTTTTGGGGTGTTCTGGTACTTCAGCCTGGCAGTGCCTGTTGACACCGAGCTACAGAAGGACCAGGCTGGGTGCATTAGCACAGCATGTTCCTAACGAGGTTCCTGAAGTCTAGGCACAGTGCACTTGGTTAATTGGAAGAGGACATTGTCTCTCTGAGCAGTTAGACTGAGACTGAATAGCCCAGAAATGTCCCTTTAGGGCATCAGCTCTTCCATGGAGAGTGCCCAGCTGGGCACTTGCAGAAGATTTCAAGACCTTCTCTGATGCTTGGAGCTCCTCCCTCCTCTGCTTTTGGTCCTGCTTTCAATTACACCATTGCTGTTTAATGTGGATTCAGATACAAGCAACTGTGTTTGATTTCTCTTGCTGCTGACAAACTGAGAGAGGTGCCTGCCTGCTCTCCAGCAGAAGCCACGTTATTTTGCTGTATGTTAGCAATTACTTGCATTGTTTCCTGATCACAAGCCTTTCTCACAATCTATAGCATGACTGGAGGTGGTTATAGAGCCTGATGTGTTTAGATTTGAGGGATTTCCATCAGGGACACTTTGGTTGCTGTTTTATGGAGAGGTGGGGAGCATTTGTTTATATTCTGTCAAAACAATCCAGTCTCATTTCATAAAATAAAGGAGGGCTGAGCTTTCCTAGCAGCAGTGGGGCACCAAGAAGAAAAGAGAGCGCCAGGAATTGGCATTAATTCCTGGGGGTGCTCTCTGCTTGGAACCGATCAGCAAGAGGGAACTGCAGGGCATTGTGCTGTGTGGCAGATTGGGGCCAGAAAACAAGGAGAGCCTTGAACGCCCCTTGCCATGAAGAACTGGAGGACTCTGTGCAAGGTGACAGCCTCCCTGCTGGCCTGGTTCCAGCACTGGGATGAGGTGATCCATTGGCATCAGTGGGATTTGGCTGTGTCACCTCAGTGTAGTCAGGTCGTCACCATCCGCCCACAGAATGGTGGCATTCCAAGGCCCAGCCCAGCCCAGCTGTCCTTCCCACCCCACGGAACGTTCCTGGTGGAATTTATCACGAGCCAAGCACTGCAAAAAACACACCAATGCTGGAGGCCAAGCCCAATTTCTCTTGCTCAGTTCCCCACTCCATTTTTCAGGCGTATTCACAGCAGTTCTCATTTCACATATGGGGCTTTTAGAAGCAATTTATAATGTATGAAGGTGATGCTGAATGTTCCAAGGGCTTTCTGGTTGGTTTTGCCAAAGAGGTACTTTTGTTCCTGCTGTTGTAATTTGTATTATGGAAGCATTCAGTAACAATCACGGCTGATTTAGGCGCAAGGGAAACACAACACACAGAGAACCCTTGCCCAGAGAACCTGGGTTTTTTCTGGCCAAAGGGAGAAATCAATATACCTTGTGGTGTCTAACAGACCTGACTTGGGATATTTAAAAAAATACATAAAAAAGAGGGGGGTTTGTGTCAGTAATTTATGGTGTGTACCCCTGTCCTAATTGTATTCCTGATCCTTTGCCTAATCTGTCATGAACACAGCCAGCGCCTTTCTGAAATAAGGGAATTAGTACCCTGGGCAATTTCCACGAGGAATCCCAGACAGCAGAAATTCAAGTGCTTCCCAGCCAAGTCTCCTTGGCCCTTTGCCACTTGTGAGTGGCCCCATCTTAACCTCCAGACATCACAGAAGTGTTTGAAAGCCATCAAAAGGCTGAGGAGTTAATTGCTGGGAGGTCCTCTGACAATATCAAGCATCCAGATTAGAGAAAGGCCAAAGAAAATCCTTCCAGCAAGGTAAAAACCACGGAGAATCCTTTTCCCATGAATTCAGCATGCAAACAGCGTGAGATGTGAAGACACAATGGGTAGTTGGAAAGTTACTTGAAATTAAGTTTTTAAACATTCCCATCTTATAACAAAATCCAGGTAGAAGTGTGCTTTTTTTTTTGGTCTTGATACCAAAAGAGCAGCACTTGATGCCAACCCCTGAATTACGAGGCCATTTGGACATGGACTCGGAGGTTCTTCCAGAAGGTACCCTGCTTGAGGAACTGGACTGACTGCCCGGCCTTGGTTGTCCCAGAGTCATGGAATGCTTTGGCTTGTAAGGGAATTTAAACATCATCTCCTTCCAAGCCCCTTCCTTGAGCAGGGACACCTTCTACAAGACCGGGTTACTCAGAGCCCCATCCAGCCTGGCCTTGGACACTTCCAGGGGCTGCGAATCCATGACCTGTGCCAGGGCCTCACCACCCTTATAGTAAAGAATTTCTTCCTCATATTCAGTCTAACCCTGCCCATCTTCAGCTTAAGGGCATTCCCTGTGTCCTGTCCCTCTATCCCTTGTCCCAGTCCCTCTCCAGCTCTCCTGGAGCCCCTTTAGGCACTGCAAGGGGCTCTCAGGTGTCCCTGGAGCCTTCCCTTCTCCAGGTGAGCGCCCCCAGCTCTCCCAGCCTGGCTCCAGCACATGCTGGAAGCCACCCAAGAGTTTTGCCCGGCCCTGCTTGTGGGAGTCATCACGTTACAGCCAAAACTGCTGCATCCCTTAAAGCAGAAAGATGTCCAGGAGTGTGACCAGACTTTTCCCTGGATCTTGCTCAGACTTGGAGACGTTTTCAGTTGCTATTAAAAAAACATCAAATTACAGACAACAATTTCAAACTCTTTAGGCAAGCAGAATAACTTGAATTTAAGGAACTGCTTAACTGGAATTTCACCCAGTCGTGACTGCCTTTTAAGATGGTTGGCAGCAAGTGCTCATGAACAGGTTTCATATTTAACTGAGGTAGAATAAATATGCCTTTATTTCCAGCTATGGAAATATCAGAAACAAATTGTTACTTTAGAATCACACCATTCTGGAGAGGGGAATTCTTAGCTCCTACTGAGATTTGAGCTAAGCCACGCTCAGATTAATAGATTAACCAACTCCTTAACTTCACCTGGGCTTGGATCCTGTACTTAAAATCTTAGTTAATTACAAAAAATGAAGTGACCAGAATGGCAGGATACAGCCAGGCACGTGTAGGAAACACGACCCAGAGTAAATCCTGCAAGAGCAGTGCTGTGCCCTGCTGGTTCGTTCCTGCATGCTGACTATGTGCTGTTCCACATTGTCATTTCGTGGGGAGATCACAGGTTGGACAGTCAGCAAACAAGGGGCAGTTTGAAGGTGATTTCAAACAGAGAGTGGAGGTAGATTGATTTATTTCCATTAGTTTTGCTTATTTAGCCGTGGTGATTAAAAGCAGTGTTGCCACAAGTGAAGAAGTGCAGGAATGTGACTGGCAGACAGAAAGTGCCCCCGGGGTTGATACCATTGCAGCACCTTTGGGCTGCAAACCCCTTGATTTGGGAGCCAGGAGAGCAGCAACCACTGTTTGGGGCACAAATAGTCAGCACAAGGCCAGTTGTCTGTTACCAAACAACTATTTTTATTAGATATTAAAGACTAAGTCCTGTTTCTAATTATAATACCACTGAGCAAAGCTTGAGTGCAAATGTCTTTGTGCCTGAATTTCTGATCCGAAGAGCAAAGATGATGCTTTTCCAGCTCCACTGGAGGTGTATCAGGGGAAATCCTGATGAGGGGGCTGCAAGGTCTGAGCTGTGAGGTGTGTTTGTATTTGCTGTCTCCAAATCGGTGTTGGGAGGTGTGTCCTCATTCCTATTGAGACCCACCAGACTTGGGGAGCCTTTGAACCCTTCTGTCGTGAGGGCCTGATTCATACCCCTCTCCCACCCCATGGAAAATCCCAAGGGACACCATCGGGCTTTGGCACGTGGCCCAAGGCTTGGCAAGCTCCTTCTGTGCCTCTGGTCCACAGGATGCTCCTCAGCTGTACCGAGGCAGATGACAACATACATCTCATCCACGTGTGAGTCACTTTTCCAAAGGTAAATAAATTCTCCCTGTTTCCTCATGCCACCTGGCAAAGGGTGAAGTGAAAAACCGAGAAAACCTTGTTGTGTCTGTGAGCCAGCTTAAATCCTTCCACAAATCTTTATTTTTAATTCCCTCTTAGAAAACAGAACCCACTGAAACCGGCTGGCAGGGAAAACGTGTCCCCTTTTTTTTTTTCCCCCAGTAATGGAACTGCCAGTTTCTGTTTTCGCCTCCGTAGAATTACATGCCTCTATTTGAAAGTTTTGACAAATCAGTCTATTTTCATTCTCCCTCTGCCATAAATTTAATCCATATGTCTTTCAAACATCCTTTCATAGCTTTGGCATGGAAAAGGAAGTGGCTTAGGCTCTGTATGGTGTGTTTAAAGCAAGCTCTTCTCGTTTGCATGCATCGCTTCTGGTAGCTCCTAAAGCCTCAACTTCCTAATTATTCAGGTTAAGAGGGCATTGGCAGAGTGTTCTCCATTAACTAACAGTGATGTACAGTGGAGAAGCACAACAGGATAAATCATTCCCTTATTCTCATCATGTCCAGGAAGTTTTTGATGCAGCCCTTGGCTTCACCACCGAGCAGGATGCAAAGAGGATGTGAAAAGGGTAGGAGAGATCAATCCGGCATAAAATCTCCAAAGAAAACAGCAAGACAAAGCAACAAAAGGTCTTGCACAATGCGCTGCCGTTCCTGTGGCAGGGTTTTGTTGGACAAGAATACCCAGCCCCAGCGAGACAGGAGGTCACTGCCACAGGAGCAAAGTGTCTCCAACATCTGAGCCCCGTCGGGGGTCGGGAGGTGAAGGGGGGAAGGAAATGGGGGTCCAGGCCGAAATGGATCGGTATGGCCGGGCTCGGATCAAAGTCAGACGGTAAAAATACAGGATGCAGCAGGGCAAGAGCACAGGCAGGCGTGGCTGGAGGCTGACATCGTGGGAAATTGGGGCTGGGGTGCTGCCGGAGCTGTAATTAAAAACACAGCGCCAGGGACACAGTAACACTGGCTCAGTGACTGCAGGCAGCTTTTTGGGGCCCACCTGCCCCACGGGTGCAGCATCACGCTGGGGTTCGTCAGCTCCACCCCAGGCCCCACCACGTTCCCAGCTCCAGAGGTCACATTGCCCCTTTTTCCTCGTAGCAGTGGCCAAAGGGCGCCAAAATTCAGCTGGCTGATTTGAAGAGGAACTGTCTACGGATTCCTGGGAGGAAAGCAGGGGAGGTGGTGGGGGTTTTTTTGCTTTTAATCTTTGTATTGCACTGGCTTGTGGCTGCAGATCTGCCGTGGCCAGCCAAAGATAATGGGTGAGAAAGGTGACTTGAGGAAGGTGAACGAGGGCCCCTGTTAGACACTGCCTGCAACTTCGTGTGTGAGTTCCTTCTGGCATCCCCTTTGCTGCCATTGCAGCCAATTCACCCCAAAGGTCCCGAGTTTATCAATAATGCCAAGAAGTTGTAGGAATAAACAGAAAGGAGGATGGAGTCCCAATAACAACCAACAAAACTGGCTGCAAACCCTTTGATTCCTGCACACTACTAGCGTGTGCAAGAGGAGGAGGTGGGAGGAGTGTGTGTGTGGTAAACGTGTGCGTGCAGTGTAATCACCTGTCTCATCTCTGTGCCTCTCACCGGCGGTCATTTATAGAGATGGAGATGTAACCTCAGAGCTCGTGGGCGTCTCTCGGCTCACGCAGAGCTTTGCACACGTAGAAACCACAGCCTGAGCACTTGGAGCTGCCGTGGCAGGTTCAAAGGGCTGGCACAGCCCGTGGGTGGGTTGCAGAGCTGCAGAGGTTTCAGCTGCCGGAGGTGGACTCGGGGCAATCCCACATCTCCCCAACCCCTGTACCCAGCCGTCTGCGTACAGCTGTTCCCCGGCCAGCTGTGCGCGCAGCTGAGCTGTTGGATAAACAACAGCGGAGGCTTCACTGCAGCTTTTCATGTAGTTTTATCTCGCCTGCAATTTGTTCTGAGCTCTTAAAGGCTGTAGGAACACCCAGCCTGAGTCCCCAGGGCCCCGTTCCCCTCTGACAGCCGTTCCAGTGGTGCTTATTTACGGCACTCTTTGAGTTGCTTTGAACTTGCCGAAAGACCTCAGCAGAAAGGGCGCTGAGTTCCCCCGGAGGGACTCGCCTCTCCCCACCTGTAGCTCCCCTTCTGACAGCTCTGTTGTCTTCTCTTGGCCCAGGTGTGCTGTCCCTACCTGCCTATTTCAGCCCCTACCACGACGGCTCGGTGTGCAGCGACGGACGGGCCGACGCGTACGCGCAGCTGGAACTCCGCACTCTGGAGCAGTCCCTCCTGGCAACGTGTGTTGGAAGCATCTCTGAGCTGAGTAAGTTTTGGCTGGAACCAGCCCCAGGTCTCTTTCAGCGGAGCAGGAGAGCCAGTCCCTCCTCTGAGGTGGGTGGGAGCGTTGCCACTGTTGACGGCGCGAGCAGCGTTCGGCTGGCGCTGGGGGAGGTTTAATTGTCTCTGGTGCTGTTTATGGAAATCAGCTTGTTTCATTAGTCTGGCTTTGTGTTTAATCCACCTGGAGATGCAGAAGATGTGGCTTTTCCAGCCTTTGGTGCCAGCCAAAGGTGGGTGCTCTTGCCTAAGTGCCTCTGAAGGATTTCTTGCGTGTTTGTGGAGCACCTCCCTCAGATGTCACTGTTTCTGCAGTGGATATGTCAAGGATGAAGGATATTCAAGGAAAAGTTTTTTGGTTCCTTAAAAACCAAAAAGTGGAGGGGAGGGGAATCTGAGAGCACTTGTTAACAAAAACTTGTTCAAACCCTTCTCTTTCTTTCCACGGCAAGCAAATGAAATGTTCGGTTCGTAGAGTGCTCACAAAGCCCCTTTAAAGTAAACAACAATGATTTGTGCTTTCCTGGTCCTGCTTTTCCCTTGCAACGTTCCTGCTGGCATCACTTTCCCGGGCTGCACCATCTGAATGCTAATGAATGTCAGGGCCAGCGAGGAGTTTGTGGGTTTCACCGTTTATTTTGCAACCTGCCTTAATTTGAGGTTTTCAGATTCCTTTAACACACCTCTATTTATGCTGGAACACAAGAGAACGTTTGTAGCAAGGGCCTGAGATTGAATACAGCTTCCTCTCTCTCCCTCTCCCCCAGTCCCTGCCTCGGCCAACTTGGTCAGTACATCCACTGAATAGATCTCCTGATGCAGTTGCCTACTTTTTTTCTCTCCTTTTAAATGTTGCTGCACACTGCCAGAAAAGTAGAGTGAATGTGCAAAGAAGAGGAACGTTTTTCTGAGCTGAAAATTTGAATTCCAGATGCATTTCTGCTATAACTGCACAGACTTCTGTGTTAGCACCAGTGCTGCAGGATTCATGATATTCTCATACAATGTTTGGGTCCTGGAGCTACTGGAGTGGAAAGGCAGAGTTGTTAGAAGGGGTTTTTTTAATTCTGAAGTGGGTCCTTAAGATGACTGTTCTGTATAAGAAAGGCCCGTCTTTAGATTGCAAAGTGAGGTTTTGAATACTCTCGATAATGTCACGTCTGGACATAGAGGAGCTTTGTGGGGGTTCAGCCAGAGACTGGCTGGCAAATTCAGTGTATTGCTGTTAGATATTAATGAACAAAATAACAACTTGCTAAGGATATCAGAGGGAGGTGTCACTAATTCATCCGTGGCACAGGCAAAGTCAGGGCGCCTTCTCAGGAACCAGCTTTGTGATGGGGAGACTATTTCAGTTCCATCCTTTCCCAGTATTGTGACTTTTGGACACAATAGAGTGATGTTTCCTGTGAGAGTGTTAGGGGACTGTAAAGCATAAAGCAACAGAGGATTCTCCCAAGGAAAAAAATAGATTCTAGCTAAGTATAGTGATCCATAGTAAGAATTGAGCTCACTGTAGTCACACCGCTGAAAGATGTAATGCCTGAGGCTTTTGAAAGGTTTTGAGTCTGTAAGGCACCAGAATACACCGGGAGTTAACAGGGTGTGCATAAAGCAAGCTTATTGCACAAAGCCCAGCTTTGGGATCGTTGCTCTGTGAACTGTTTAAAAATCCTTTCTGAGGCCTCCTCAGGTCCACCCTGCTCCAACACAGAGGCAGGTTGGCTTGAGTTCAAAGACCAAGAGGACTGAGAAGCCCAGAAATCTCATGGACTGAGCTCCTCACAAGGCTCAGGAGCAAACTTCTGGCACAGCTTGTGACAACCAGCGTGATAAAGATTGGCTCTTTAATACGAGAGTCAGGTCTTGCTAGCCTGGAGAAACCTGCAGCTCTGGTGAGAACGAGAGCAGCAGTTGCCTAAACGCAGGGGTTTCTGTGCTGAACAGAATGTCACTGATCCGTGTCGAGTTCCTGGGCAGCGGGGCAGAACAGCATGACCCAGTTGAAAGAAACGGGAGCAACTTCCTAACAAAAATGAGGGTGAAATGTTTGTGTTGGTGCTGCTGGTTTTGCCTTGTGAAAGCTGCCGCTGCTCCCAGGTCGGGCAGAGGGCGTTTTACAAAGATAGCAGTGGTTTTTGTAGGCGGGCAAGAAACTGGTATTTGTGGGTGGAAAGAGGAGAAAACTCACTGTAAAGCTGCTCCGAATGCGTGCTGACTGGAGTTTCGTTTAATGTTTTCTTTGACAGCCAGTTAAATCTCCCATGCAGTGACCTGCAGAGCGGCAGTCTGTGCCCCTGTGGAGGGGAGCACGTGCACCCAGAGGGCTGGGAGAGAGGGGTTTTGGGTTCGGAGGGGCTGACTCTGCTTGTCTCTGTGCAGGCGATCTGGTGTCGCGAGCGATGCACCACATGCAGTGCCTGAGCAGCCTGCGGCCCGGCGCGAGCCCCGCGCGGCAGGGCCGCCCGCAGCAGCCCATCTCCTGGTCCCCCGATGCCCTGCACACCCTCTACTACTTCCTGCGCTGCCCCCAGATGGAATCCCTGGAGAACCCCAACCTGGACCCTCCGCGGATGGCGCTGAGCAACGAGCGGTAGGTGGGCAGGCTGCGGGACATGCTGGTGGGTTTGGTCTGGGTTTGGCCCAGCCACCTGCGAGGAGTTGTGTTTTTCCCTGCCAAGTTATGGGAAAACAGGCTGATAAAGGAGGGTTTGGTCCTTGAAGGAGAGGCATTTTTATATAAACTGATGGCTGATGGACCTTCAAGGGCACTTGAAGGAGAAAGAGAGGAGGAGGAGGATGAAGTAAACCCCCAGACCCATATAATAAAGACCCCCTAGACTACATTATGCAGGTGTAAAGAAATCCAGAAATGCCCAAGAGGGTCCTACTTACATAACTGGAGGGAGGTGACAAGGATCTCTGGCTGGGCGGTCCTGGCCACACCTGCCCAGGTAGGTGTCCCTTCAGGAACTCGGATAAGGAACAGGTGGCTCATGCTTTGGGGCTCGCTTGCTTCACATGACAGGACCACCGTGCCTTTTTGGCGGGGATGCCTGTCTGTGAGCCTGCTGACTCTTGAGGATGCAGCCCCTGCCCTGGGAACTCTGGGCATTCTGTGGGTCAGCAAGACACCTCCATGGGAAACACCTGGGCAGTTTGGGTGTTTACACCTGGGGGCTTATTTTCCCTTTTTCTCTCTCTCTCATGGGTTTTTCCTGTTTACTTGGCCACTTTTGGTAATAAAACCACTGTCTGGGTTAAGCTTTCAGCGATGTCTCAGTTTCAGTTTCCACAACCCTTCGGGGACCCTCCCTGGAACAGCAGAGAAGGGTGCCCTTGGCAGGGTGTGGGCAGCTTTGTGGGATATGCTGCCCATCAGGCTTCGGTTGTTCCTGTGCTCAGGCCAGGTGGTGTTGCCAAGTTTGGGAAGGCTTGGACTTGGGACTGGAAAATGAGCTGGTTTTTTTTCACGCGGTCTTTCCGAGCGCTGCCAGCAGGGCTCGTCTGGAGACCTTGCCAAAGGTCCATGTGGTTGCCTGAAGCAGTAGAGACCTTACCAAAGAAAATGTTGCCTTCTGAACGGCGCCAATTAACGCTTGTCATCGTTGTGGGGAAAAGCTGAGGGGTTTGTGGACATCCTTGTCCAGGACTGCGTCAGTCGGCGGGTCTGGTGCACAAAGGAACTTGTCTAGGAAGGCGTAACTAGGCAGGGAATGCAGTGGGTCTCCCTGCATCCTGCCAGCACCATGGCTGACTCTGAGAGCAGCCCCATTATTGGAGTGCTCAGAAGTTTTCCAGAGGGATGTTTTTTCTTCTGGAAACCTCACTGGTTTCCTTCCTGCCCAGCTCCTTGGCAGTCTGCCTGGCAGGCTGGTGGCAGAGGAGAGCTGGGGAGCCCTCCCAGCCCTGGCCACGAGCTGAGTTCCTTGGCAGGTCAGGCAGCTCCTGCTCCCCACTTGCATTCTGCAGGGCTGTTCCAGACTTGGTTCCCCATTTCTAAGTGCGTATCCAAGTTTGTATTTGTTGCAGAAGTCTTAAATTCTGGCTCCTGATTATCCATTATTTATTCTAGCTTGCTCCTTGGATGTCCTTTAGCCTGCTGGACTTCGGGCTGAGGGAGGGGCTTTATCCTGACCCTTCCTGAAAACAAAGTGGTGGGGAATTTTCACAGGTGTGTGGATGTGTCGAAGACCGAGAGGGGAAGCCACACTCACAAAATAAAAAAGCAAGGTGCTTGTTGGACGGGTGAGCAGGGAAAGGAGAACATCCCAGCAGCTTTGGAAATAACGTGGTTTCTTCTTCTTCCCATCTGTTCTGTGTTGCGTGTTTGCACACTGTGCAAACCTAGGAGTTTTCTCGAGGGCAGGTTGTCTGCAGTTGTACCACTGGTTCCCACAGTTGTGCAGCTGAGGCTGCTGAACAGTTTGTACCAGAAATGTGGATTAGGCTTTCTGTTTTGTGTTCCTCTCAGCACCCTCGGTGTGGTGATGCTACTGCAGCCACTTGTTTTGTACAGTGAGGATAAATAAATGAGTTAAATCAGGAGTGCAGTTCTCTCTGCAATTGCTCCCAAACAATGCCCTTCCCATGGTCCACCGGAGTTTTTCTGGAATGGGGGCTGCAAGCTCTATTCTGTTCTGAAATCCACACTAGATCCTGTGACAGCTGGTGTAAGGGAAATTTCTGCCATTTTTTTCTGACCAGTGCTTAGCTGTAAAGGAAATTAAAGAGGATATGTTAAAAGGGAGCAAAAAAAATGACATTAGGGAAAAAAAAAAAAAAGCAGAACCTGTGCACTGTGAGGTTAAAGGACTGGCTTTGGAAAGTTTATGAGAGCTGGAAATGAAATTAATACTGCCTGGTACACCAGGACTGAACATCCAGCCCTGGATTTCATTTGCTCCAAGGTGTATTTGTCTGTGTCTTACTGGGCATGTTATTTATACAAATATGTAACTGTTATTATATAAATATTGCTGGCAGGGCTTTGCAGAGGAGCTGCTTTGCTCGTTGCTGGCTCAGAGCAGGGAGAGGAGGCTGCGTGCCAGGTGCTGGACTCGTGGCACGGGGAGACGAGGGCTCTGCTTCACCTCCTGTGACTTGGCAGGGCTGGGCAGCCCAGGCCTTTTATCCCCTCCTGAGCTGGGCTAAATGAGCTGCAGGCTCGGCGTTGCTCTTTTGGTGCCTGTGCTGGCTCCCTGGAGCATCCCTGGTCCGTGCACTGCCATCCCCCTTTGGTTCCTGCTGGGAAGATCTCGGTCCCAAACAGGGGCAGGAATACTGAGCTGCTCTGTGTTTGCTCGTGCTTCGCTTTGCTCTGTAAACTTAGAGACCTGTTGGGCACTGCTCTGAAATTCACCGGAGAGAGGGATGACTCTTAGAGCTGCAGCATTGGGAAAACCTGATTTTGGGGCAGATCCAGGAGCCACATGGATTCAGTGGGAGGAACTGCAGTTGTTCATGCAGAGACCTGACAGTCTGCTCTTTGTTTTGGCTTTCTGCTGTCTGTGGGCTTTCTGTGTGTCACTGTGTTGCAAAGTGCTGTGAAAATCATGACACTGAAGGCTCTGTGAGGTCTTCAACATGAAGGCAAGCACAGAATTCAGTTCTGAATTCGTGCCCAACAGGGTCTGTCACCTGCCATAAAGGTCTTTCAAAAACCTTGCTGAGCTTCTAAACTTAGCCAGCAGCAAAGTGCATAATGTGCCAAACACTTGCCGAAAGGTGTTTGAGGCACCCCAGTGACAGAGAGCCAGTTTCATCCATGCCAAACACCTTGGCAAAAGAGCTGAGGTGGGAAAGCTGGAGATTCCTGCAGCAGTGGGGTGGATGGAGTCGTGTCTGGCTTGGCAGAGAGAGGAGCTCTCTGGTTTGGCCTCCAATGAGTGAGTGCTTTGGGATCCCAACAGAGTGAAACTCGGGGAAGTTTGTGGCTTAGTGATGGTTGGTCCTGGTACCTCCAGGTGAAGGTGTTGCAGCAGCAGGAGGAGGAGAGGAGGCACAATTAGAGAGAAAGCACTGAGGTATCTTTATCAAAGCATTAAACGTCTCCAGATTGACTGCAGCTGTACCATCGAGCCGTGGCCCACTTAGAACCCCAGAACGACCTTTCTCCCTGCAGGGACAGCAAACCATCTGCTCTTTGGTGTCAAACAGGCCACCTGAGGAAGCGGTTTGCAAACACAGAGTGCCACTTGTGCAGGATTTTGGCAAAGGAATGAGACCCTGAGGTGAGCACGGGCTGCTTTGCTCAGTAAGGATGCACCTGGGTGCCTGAAGGCTCAGAGCTTTTTGGGGTCATCAGAGCACATCTGCCTGTGCTGCTGCAAAAACGTGGCTCTGCTGGGCAATCAGGTGTTTTATTTTCTCCAAGATCTCAGTCTGAGTGGTGTCAGGGGTCAAACAATGTGTTTTGGGGCCACAAGGTGCAAGCAGACACGTGGCAGTCCTGCTCTCTCTGCTCTGTCCCTGCTCTGGGATGGTTCCCCTGGCTTATGTCAGGCTGGCTGAGCTTGGGAGCACTCCACAGCCTGAGATCCTGTTTGCTGGGATTGTTTGGGATACTGTGACTTGAGCCATCCAAAGGGAAACCGAGTTTCTCTCTCCTTTTTCCCAAGTGGAACATAAAGCTTTTGTTTTATTTTTAATGGTGTGTCAAGGCAAGAATGCTCTCGCAGTGATGCTTATCTTGGGGAGTATTTCTCTGCTCCCCCAGAGCCCAACTTGAGGTCAATATTGTAGTTTCATTTTACAGCTGGGTGGACTTGGCTGCCCTGGGTTAATTGACTTGGCCAGGATAGTGGTCCAGCCTTCAAGCTGGGAATAGACACCCCTGAGCGTCCTTATCCTGTCTCTGTTTGGTTATCATGTGCCTACAGCATTTAGTGAGGAAAGTCAGCCTGATCTAATACCCCAGAGCAGGCAGAAAAGCTGGATGCTGCTTCCTGGGGTGTCTGACTGCCTATGGTTTGGTAGGCTGAGCTTCCTCCCCTTCCAGCTGCCCTTTTAAAACACTCTGAACTGTGGTTTTCTATTGTTGGCCTGTAGAACATTCTAAAACTAATTCCAGGCTAGTCCATCAGTGCTCGCGAATCCAGCCTTGTCAGGCTTTTCCAAGCTCTCCGTGTGGCAGCCGTGCCAAGTTTGACATGTTGTCTGAGTTTGCCGGGGCATTATTTCAATCCAAACACCAGCGAGTGCAAAACAATTTGCATCAGCAGAAGCACACAGACCGTACCCATCTGACTGTGTCAGTGCAAATCCAGTAAAACACTCGGGAAATTCCAGACCTGATGGAGGATTTGTCAGCTGCCAACAGCAGTCAAATGTGGGGCTTGCCAGTGTGATGGGAATTCGCAGCTCTTCAGCTGGAAAAGCTGTGGACGCTGCAGGAAGGCAGCTCCAGTCACACAGGGGCCACCTCGTGCTGTTTGAGCCGTGCAGGCTGCACATTTGCTGGGTTTTTTTGGGAACTCTGTGTTGTGATGTGACTGTCAACAAACTGGGGCTCACTCAGCATCTTCCTGGTCACAGAAATTCCTCCAGGAAGGCTGCTGCTCATCCTGCCTTCAGCTGGGAGGCTGCTGCTCGTGCTGCCCCCAGCCCCAGCGCCTGCGCTGATCTACAGGCTTGAAAAATGACCTAGAATTTTTTCTGCTTCCAGCAGGAGTCTTCCCATTACGTGTCACCAGGGCCCTGGGATAACCATGCAAACCTGATTTTTCAGCAGGGCCAAGCAGGAAAAATGGACTCATGCCTCCTCCTCTGTGCCACGTTGGCTGGGCAGGAGGAGGAAGGAGCTGAGCCATCCTCTTGGGTTTTTTTTTCCTCTGTGGATTATTCCCAGCAATGCCAGCTCTGAGGCACAATTTATTGGGTAAGGGTGAAAAATGCATCCGATTCTGAAGGAAGAAGAAAAGACTGTAATCTTTTCCTGCTGTTTTTGAGTGATATTTGTTCACAAACTCTATTCTTCCAATATTTGAGCTATTGATTTAAATCATCGCTGGGCTGGAACACTTGGTAGTTTTTGTCTTGTGGTGTATAATCTAAACCTACTTTGGCAAGCACAGAAATCAGAGTTGAGCCTAAATTACTTCCTCCTGACACTGTGTCAAAATCCTGCCCAAGCAGGATTTATTGATTGATTGATTGGTTGATTGGTTTGCAGTGGTTGATGCCAACAAAGAGCCCCTGTGCCATTGGTTAATCCTCCTCATCACGTTTCCTAAATTTCACATTTCGGAAAAGCATTGCTTTGATCTGACTGAGTTGCTTTTTTACTTGATAATTTCTAGGTGCCTCGTTAGAAATAGTTGGAGCCTTCAGCCCCTTCCCTCACGTTTTGCCACGTTCTTCCCAGCGTTCCGAACTCCAGACGTTCCTTCTGGAATTGTTTGGGACGGGAGGGATTTGGTTGCATGGATCAGATTTCTCCAACAGCATTCATTCATGTTAAAGGCAATATTAATACCCCAGTTGTTAAGAGCTGCCTCCAGAAGGCCTCGCTCTGTGTTGCAGGGGCATCCAACTGGCAGCAGGGGAAGGAAAATCAGGAATAACCTGCAGAGCTTGCTGCTAGTTCTGGCTTTGCTTGAGCTGCATCCCAGCCTCCCCCAGAGCCATCCCTGCTTTCTGAGCTGGGCCAGCCTTTCCAGGGCAAATCTCTTCTCCAGCTGGGTATTTCCAGACTCACTGATCTGTCACGAGGCTTTTTTTTCCCCTCCCTCTCCTCTTTTTAACTGCAGGTTTATGGAATTTTATGAAGTGTAATAGCTACATCATTGTCTGTCTTGTAGATTTATCTCTGGGCCTAGCCTTTCCTAATTCACATTTAATATATTTATGTCTGAGTTCTTGTGTTTTACAGCCATATCCTATTGTTTCCATGCAGTATCAGGGACAGAATTTGATACACTTAGTTCAGTGAGCTGTGCCTTTGAAAAAGTCTGCAATAAAACAAGTTCTGGGGTCGCTTGTCTGAGAGATCTGAGTATCTTTCCATTCTGTCTGCAGCTGCCTCACCAGACAAAAATAGGTGTATAGGAGGAATAAAAGCAAACCCTCATCCAGTCACTTGCCTTGAGAGAGCGCAATCACCCATTCATATTTAGCAGGGCTTAATTCCACTCAGAATAGCCCTGAAGTCAGCAGGGCGATTACAGAAGGATGGGCATATCCCAGTCCATCCCCATGCAATACTACATTGATTTTACTTTTTCCCCCCTCAAAGCTATTTTGATATAAATATACTCATTAAATATAGGGCAATAGCCTTATGCTGAAGGGCATTGCTTGTGCAAGTGTCCCCCCTTTTTAAAGGAAAAAAAAAAGCAGCTATTTGCTATCGATGAAAGCTTAATTTGGTAGATTTATGAGAAGAATAAGAAGGTTATAGAGAGATAAGATCAACGTTCTCCACCAAGCTGTGACCATGTGTTTTTCAGACTTTTGCCCGTTAATGTCAGGCTGATGCTCATTCACAGGGAGGATGGAGTGAATGGCCCTATTTCAGAGGCCAGTAAGCTGCAATCAGCATGTATCTGTTGACCAAAATTAACTGCTCACTGGCAGTGCTGCTCCCGACCTTAGCCTGCGTTATCTATTTGTTGAGCCTGGGCTAAATAGCTGCAATATATTGAATATTTTAAAATATTGGGCATATTTTCGAAGGAGGAGTCAGTAGCTTTAGTACATTCCTCATGACTAATTTCCACCTTCCTGCTGTTTATGGGACAGCAACATCTAGAGAGGAAAAAAGGGCTTTCTGGCAGTCAGAGCCCATGCAAGTGGGACTCCTTCTGTATGTGCTCCTGGTATTTTAGCTGGAACACCGAGGAGAGATCCAGCTTGGAGTGTTTATGGAATGTGAAGGGGAAGGGAATGAAACCAAGGCAGGCTGAAGTCAGTAGGTGACAGACACTAGTTATGCTTGTGTTCCTGGAATATCCCTGCCTTTGCCTGGCATCACTTACTGAGGGACTTGTACGTCTCATAATTTCTTTAATTGTTCATTTCTCTACACTTCAAAGATTGCAGAGTTGGAATGGGAGAGGTGACCTTGGCAGGAGTGAAGGGAGTTAATTGCAAACCCTGAGGATCAAATTCATCCCAGTGCAACTGCTGTAGCTGGCAACGCAGTCTGCTCCGAAGGAGATATTTTCCCCCTCTCTTTTATGTTGTTTGTATAAACAAACACTGCTCAGTTTTAGTTTTGTTTTGTTTTTTTTTAAACTGCATATCTCCCACCTGGCACAGCCCAGCCTTTCTTCCACGTTACTGGCTGTGAGCAATTTGTAGTGTTATTGTAGTGTTTCCAAAGTAGTGCCCTTACCTTGTGATGTCACTGTTTTGGGGCAGGGGAGGGGTACAAACACAGATTTGCTTAAATTTATTTAAAAACTTCGAGGAGAGGAATTCCACCGTGTGTCACCTGGAGCAGCACAGAGCAGAGTGGTGAAGACACTGCCAGCCCTGGCACGTGGGGAAAGCATTCCAGGTGAGAAAGAGCACGCCCAGGGAACCAAAACTGTGATGATTGTGGCTGTGTGTGAAGCCACGTGCCCAAAATGGGCTGTCCTGAGGCCTTGCTGCCGCCCATTCCCTGGTTTGCATGGGCTGGGCAGTCTCGGGTGGGACAGGTTACCTGAAAGATCACCCATTTCACGTGGCCCTGGGCAACCTGCTGTAGCCAACCCTGCTTTTGAGCAAAGGGTTTGGACTGGGTGATCTCCAGAAGTACCTTTCTACCGCAGCTTCTGTGGTTCTCGTCACAAGAGTTGTCCTTAAAGTCCTTTTATATCTGTTCTCTTGGTAGCATCCCACTCATCAATAGGTGTCATCCTAAAGTTGGTTCTTCAGGTTGGCAGTGCAGTGGTTGGTCCTCACCACCTACTTAGAGAAGTGTGAGGCACTGACAGCCTTTGTCCTCTCAGTTGCAAAGTATTTGTTTGAGAAAAACCCTTATTTTCTGCTTTCACAGGCTGGGTGGAAATGCCCAGACAGACCTGTCACAGCCCTGAGCCATTCCTGCTGAAAGCCCCTGTTTGTAAAGATGTTTGAAAAGTGGATGGATGGATGCTGTGGAGAGGTGAGAGCCACTCTGTGTGTGTGTGTGTGTGTGTGTGTGTGCGCGCGCTCCCACCCTGCAGAGATGCCCACCTTGAGCTCTTGGCTTCTGCTCTTGAGTTTCCATCTGTTTGCTCAGATGAAAAGGCAGGTTTAAGAAGGTGAGAGCCTGGCAGTTCAACTGCCTGGAGTCTCCAGGTGGAACCCACAGGAATCCTCAGTGCCTGGAGGCACCCTGGGCTCTGCATTGTGTACTGTCCACCACGGGGAGCATGAGCAGCAGCCCAGCGTTAAAAACAACGCAGGGGAACCCAAAACAAAACTGTTTGAGTGTTGTAGGAACACAGAAATTAGTAAGATGAGGTCCTCTGGCTGCTTTTTCCACCTTTTGGACAGTGACTGCCTATTGATGTAGCAGAGGACTGCCATGAGTGTTCATTTCTCTGCTTGATCCTTGCAGGTTTGCTGTCCTTTTCTGTCAGCCTGTATTTTTCCTAGAAATACATCCTTAAAGACGGTATTGTGATCCCAACGTAGTGCTCTTCTACCTAACATACCTAAAAAGCAGCAGCTCTGGGGACGAAAAGTTCTGAGCACATTGCAGAGAACAACGGTGGGAATAAGCCAGCAAGTTTCTCCTTTTTCAGTAATTGCTGCTTCCAATTGAAGTTAATATTGTTTCCTATTGGCCTAAATTACAGCCCTTCCCTTGCAGAACTTGCCTGTTTCCTGAGGAAGGAGTTTAGCTGGTGCTTTGACAGCAGCCACACTAAATAAAGAGCTCTGTGAGCCTTTGCTGTGCAGCGGCCAGGGCTGGCAGGTTCTTGGGGTTTGCTGTTATTGCTCCTGACATCCCTCTAACACAGAGCCCCTCGGAGGAGGCAGCGTTTGTGGGGGGAATTTACGATAATAGCAACAATCAGTCCTTCTCTTTGCCCTCGTGAAGTTAGAGCTCAGCTTTCCCTGGGGTAAGCCCAGACTGGTGTGTCTCTGCTTGGTTTCCTTTCCAAAGGGGACCCTGGCACTTGGCAGGTCCCTGTCCCCCACCCAGCAGAGCCTGTGTGTGCTGCCCTGGCCTCAGGGTCACCTGTGGGGCTCAGTGCACCGCTCTGGGCACAGGGTTGGCACTGACTGCTGAACTGGCTGCTTTGGAAAGCTCCGCTGCTCTGCAAGACAAATCCATTCAAATGAGTTACATGTCTGAGCTGATCCAGCCCTGCTCCTTGGCTTCTTCTGGGACTAAACCACCTGCTGTTGGTACCATGGGAGCTGGTCTGGTGTGTTTGCTGGGACAGGAGGGGCTGAGCTGTGCTTTGGTGGGCCAGGAGAGGAGAGGAGAGGCTGAGCTGTGCTTTGGTGGGCCAGGAGAGGAGAGCAGAGGCTGAGCTGTGCTTTGGTGGGCGAGGAGAGCAGAGGCTGAGCTGTGCTTTGGTGGGCGAGGAGAGCAGAGGCTGAGCTGTGCTTTGCTGTGGAGTATCTGGGCTGATAGTGCTGGAAGGGGCACTCTCAGTCTGGAGCCAAACCGCTGGCAGCTCGAGCTCCATTGAGGAGTTTTTATCTGAAGGTCTTTCTTCCATGGATTAGGAAAGTGTATCATAATGGCTAGAGAACAGAAGGGGGAGACAAGCTGGAAGGTTTTATTCCTAGGCTTTGCTGGAAAACTCTCTGCTACTGTAAGGAACCCAGTTAATGATCCCTCAGCCCTTTGGCTTCCTTGAGAAATGGAAAAGATCCTTTCAGAGAAACACGGGGCTCTTGTGTGACAGGTGCTGCAGAACTGGAGACCTTTCCGGCAGGGAAGGAGGAGTTGGCCACGATGCAGGATTGGAGGGTAGTTAATTATGGAGAAATACGGGCACATAGCATGAACTGATAAGAGGACAAACATAACCTGTATGTCACTGTAATGGTGTTGCTGCCCCAGCCAGACTGTGGGACTGGGAGCTCCCTCCCTCCCTCCCTCCAGGTACTCAGAGCTCAGTTCCCTGCTGGGGCTGCCAAATTCTTCGGGAGGGATCTCTCTGCAGAGTCGGTGCATTGGAACATCACAGAAACATATGTGCCTTTAAATGACTTTCCGTCTGGCCATCCCACTCTTCCCTATAGGAGAAGGTACAACAGTTTAATTAACTCACTTTCTAGTCTGCTAAACTGTCTGTGTTCTGTGTTGAGACACTTAAGATGTGTAAGAAGTGGCCAAACTGGCTTCATGTGAGAGCAAAAGGGCATTTGGGGCACAGTCTTGGCTATTCACAGCTTTATCCACACAGTCAGGGCTCAGAGGTACCTCTTGTCAAGGGAAGGCAAATGAAAACGGGTTTATTTCTTGAATAATTCTGTTTCTTCAGGGGTTTTGAGGTAAAGAATCTGGGAAAAAAGATGTTTCCTATGTCTCATCTCTCTTGTTTTGTGTTTGGAATGCAGAGCACTGGGTGGTGATAGAAATGTTTATTCAAGCAACAGATACTGGAGAATCGATGTAGATTCTGAGTGATAAAAATTTTCTTAAAAAGCTGAAAAAGAATAACTGCACGTCGCACTTGGCATTAGAATTGATGCAGGTTTAGCTTGGTCATTTTTATCATCTCAGTCACTGATGCTTCTGTGGTTTTTAGATCTGCTTTCTGCCAGCAGAATTCTAATGGCACTGAAAAAAAACCCCAAAACAAACCACCCTTGTAATTGGGTATTAGAGAGAGAAATTATTATTTTGTGAAGCTGTTCATTAGCTGACTAGGCACCTGGAGCTTGAACCTCCTCTGTGCTCCTGTATCACCACCTCTGCAGTGGTCACCACGAACCAGGCTGGGCCTGTTGCAAGAACAGGTTTTGGCTGTGGCTAAGAAAACTTCATTTCTCTTACCCCCATTAGAGTGTTTATCTACTCTCTTAATATAGGACTGTTTAAGTGTGGCTTTTTAGGGAGAGAGATGGGGTAAGAGATAACCTTGCTATGGAGACTCGTGGCACAGTTGGGTTTTTCATCTCCCTGCTCTGCAGGTGTCCCGGGTCCAAACAGGCACTGCTGGTGTCCTACTCAGTCCTTTGCCATCTTGCCATCAAATCTGCAAGCCCAGGTCCTCCCGGAGCACTGGAGATGTAGATAGAAAAATTGGGGAGTATGATAAGTTGCTTTACCTAAGGTGGCAAAACCTTCTTAACTGTACTTTGCATGTGTCCTGTCAGCATTGCTCTTGGTTAGACCAAACTTGTCAGCTGAAAGATCTGTATATCGAGGTATTTTTAGTGTTTTAATTATTCTTTGAAACTCAGTGAAGGTTCCCAGGCAGGCAAAGCAAGAGGGTGCTCAGCAGCAGTGCTGGTAGTGGGAGCTGGAGTTCATGGCACGTGTGAGAAGCAGCACAGCTCCAAATGCTGAAATGTAATGCAGGCACCCTCTAAATTTAGGATATTTGGAAACTGAAGGAATTTGGGCTGGGCCAATTGAATCCACCTCTCAGAATCGCAGGGTTGAGCTGTTGTGTCTGCCATTGCCACTGCTGTTTAGGTTCAGTGGTACCCATTGACAGGACCATAAAAATCAGAGGCATGGAAGCATAAAAAGAGTTTGAAATTGGGAGATTTCACAGTATTAAACACAAAAGGGAAAAGGAGATGACTTCTGGTCTGACATAAAAGGACTTCATTGCAACGGGTGTTTTCTTTAAATTCAGGGCACTTCTGTTGCTTTCATTCTCATATCTGTACCCTTACATGGCACTAGTTATTTATTTATCTTGGGCAGAATGCAAACGTGGCACTCATTGTGCTTTCCAGTGAAAAACAGAAACAAATCCATTCACCACTGGAAGCAAACAGAACTCTTTCTTCATTCTGCACAGCAACTCTTCAGTATTTTAAGTCAGTAACTAAGGCACAGAAGCTCCTTGCAGATTGAGGTGAAATATGTCATTTGGACAGAGTGATATTGTCCTGCAAGATAATAATTTAAGAAATGCCCCACTGGCCTGTGTTTGATCCAGCAGTGATGTTCCTCCTCCCTCTGAACTTTCATTACTGACAGGTCTGATGTGTCTTACCTGGCACTGGCTAGAGAGGAGTGCTGCTCACTCATCCACACATGCTGCACCCTGGGGGCTTGGAAGGGACTCTGAAATGCTGTGAGACCTTCTGTGACTGTAGGAGAGCAGCCAGAGCCCCAGTGTATGGTGACACCGTGGGCTGGAGGGGGTGCCTGGTTTCGGAGCACACCCCTCCATGCTCAGTGAGCTTCTGGAACATCTCAGATTCCTCAGATTTTAATTAAGGAAGCAGTGACACCAGGGAGGGGGTGACAGACACCACGCGAGGTCCGTGCTCACAGGACAAGTGTGACGTCAGCCAAGTCATTAAAAAAATCAGAGTTTAATCAACTATTCCTCAGTCCTGAAAAGGAAAGAATTATCTCTTTAACCTTGGAATATTTTGCCTTTAGACACCGGTTTTTTGTATTGTAAAATTCCTCTCCTGAAACACTAATTAGGTTTTGGCTTGTGCTGGGAGGGGAATGGGAAGTGTTTCCCCATTTACTGTGAAAACCTGTTGTTTGACTGAGCAAACTTTTGCAGTTATAACTAATTAAGCAGCTTTCAGTATTCCAGAGCTGCTCAGAAATCTTTCTGGCTCCTTGTCCACACAGTGGTAACCCAGGAGTTTCCCTGAGCGTGGCAGGATTTCACAGCTGGGCCCTGGAAGCGAGTGCAGGGACTGAATCTGGCACGTTGGCTTTGGCTGGGGAGCCAGCATATGGTTTTAACATATGCATGCTGGCAAATGAGATTGGAGGCCTGCTATCTCCATCCTCCTTGTGCTCTTGGGAATGAACCAAGATGGGCAAAGTGGGTGCTGAAGGACACGCTGCCCCCTGAGCACTCTGCTTCAGGGAGCAGGGGCATTGTTGGAGTTTGCCAGCATTTCTAGAAGCTGGAATGCACTGCCGGAGTCACCTCTTGGCATTTGTGCCCAAGGATAGCAGGCACCCCACTCTGGCTCCTTGCCCTGTTCCTCTCTGGCTCTCACCCTGTGCTCCCAGAGGCTCATTCCTTCCGTGCATCTCCTTTGTGTTCGTGTCCTGCTCCAAAACATACCACTGTGTTCCTTTGCTGCAAGAATTGGGTGCATGACAAGGTTTTCCTTGGTCAGCTCCTCGGGATGGGTCCTGGGTGCCAGGACTCCACATGTTGGACTGGGTGGATCTTGTCTGGAAAGTGTTTTGTGGTCAGCTTTTTGCAGAGGTGGGAAGGGTTTAGCAGGTCTCCTGCACGTGACTTGGCCAGAGCCACTGTTACCATCATGGAATGGTCATGGAATGGTTTGGGTTGGAAGGGACCTTAAAGGTCATCTCTTTCCACCCCCTGCCATGGGCAGGGACACCTCCCACAGCAAGGTTGCTTCAAACTTCATCCAGCCTTGGACATTCCCAGGGATGGGGCAGCTGCAGCTTCTCTGGGCACCCTTTGCCAGGGCCTGCCCACCCTCACAGGGAGTAATTCCTTCCCAATGTCCCATCTAACCCTGCCCTCTGGCAGTGGGAAGCCATTCCTTGTGTCCTGTCCCTCCATCCCTTGTCCCAAGTCCCTCTCCAGGAACCCCTTTAGGCACTGGAAGGGGCTCTAAGTTCTCTTGGGATCCCTCTCTTCTCCAGGTGAACCCTCCCAGCTCTCCCAGCCTGTCCCAGGGGCAGAGGGGGCTCCAGCCCCTGGAGCATCTCTGTGGTCTCCTCTGGACTCGCTCCATATTAATTGAGGTAAAGACTGCAGTGAAGTCCGGGCTCAGAACTGTCTGTGTCCCAGACTGTTTGCAGCAGGTCCCACCTTAAGGAGAATTTCAGGACATGGAGGAGTTGAGAGGAGCAGGACCAGTGGTCTCCATCCCTCCCTCCTCCCTCGGTGTCCCGTCTGTCGAGGTGGATGCTCTCAGTGTCCATCAGGGATCAAACAGCTCCCTGTGGGGCTTGGGGGGCACATGGAAGTCAGTCCCATCCTTGAGCACATAACCACCACCAGATTGCTGTAGTCAAACCATCTGTGGATCTCTCTGCCTCCTCTCATCAAGTTTATACAACTGAAGTTGGTTTTAATTCCTTTGTGTCTCTCCAGAAACCTTCCTGCTGCCACAGCACGCAGATGTTCCAGGCATGTTTTCCTGATGAGACACATGGCACATTCCAGAGCAGCACCAGGGCTTGTTTTCAGCCTGTTGTTAAAGTAAAGTTTGTAAAATGTGATTATAATAAGCAAACCACGGGCTTGAGGGTCTTTTTTAAGATTCACACTGAGTTCCCAGTGATTACTTTGTTGTTTTTTTAAGTGAGCTCAAATTTAGTTTTGTTTTGCATGAAGTAAAAGCTGTGTGATGCTGCACCTCGTTTTTAAGTGCAGTTTCCAGAGGATGGAAGAAGTGTTATTTCTGTCTGTGGTTACTGGGAGCAGTAGGAGAGATCAGAGCTGCCAGTTTTAGATTTAAACTATTCTTGTACTATTTTATGTTCTCTAAGCTGTGAAGGCAGATCCAGTGGAGAAAGGATCCCAGTAATTATAATATTATCCAGATGGTTTTCATTCCATCAGTGTCTGACTGAAGGATGACTCACTAAACTCACGGCATATCCAAGCGGAGACCTTGGTAACTTGATAATGATCCACTAAAAACTGAGAGCTCTTATCTTCGGAGATGTGAGCCAGGCATGATTTCAGGGGGATTCAGAACAAACTTTTGGGGTCACTTGTCTGGGATTGAATTTCTTCCTCCTTTTCTGTGAAGATCTGGACTGTCTGCTTTGAAGGAGTGGCGTGTGTTGAGATGATCCTCGAATAGCATCCAGCATGGTAATTCCTGTCTTTTCTCTTTAAATGTGGGAAGTTTGAAAATTCTGTAAAGTATCTTTAAATTTGTGAGGAATGGCTCCTGACTGAAGCTGTGTATTTTGGAGCAAAGATTTTGTGTTTCTTCGAAATGAACGTTTCTGTTGTTGTTTTATTCACATATAATTACACACTCTGAGATGGTTTGTTTTTTTCCTGCTGCTTGAAGTGACTGAGAATCCAGACTGTAAACGTGCCACTGTTTTCCACATCAACGTGACATGGTTTGAGTTTTGGATACTCTGTCTTGCCTCAGAGTCCCTTCCCTTCTCCAGTTAATGAGACTTCACTCTGATTTCTTTTTGACTCTCTTGCCATCCTTGGGATTTTTCCACCTTGGTGCAAAGTCATGGTGACTTTGAGCTCTCATTTTAGGGCAAAGTGGGACTGAGCCAAAGAGTTTGGTTCCAACATTAAACTCAAACATGAGTGCACTGAAAACCTTTTTTTTAATTTTTTTTGCCAGTCCCTTGCAAAAACCCACACTGTGATCCTTAGAGATTTGGGATTGTCCTCTGCAGGAGCCTCTGAATAGTTCCACTAAATTCAGTATGGGGACTTACCATCCTCCTGCACTGTGACCATACATGTTCTGGCGTTTACACGTGTTTTGCAGCATTGAAATTACTTGTGTGTGTTTAAAGTGTTAGCAGGGACTTACAGAGCAGTTGGTGCAGATGTAGGGGAGAATTTAGAAGGCCATGGGCAGGCGGGATGGGTGCATGTGTGACTCAGGACCAGCTCGGGCTGCCAGGAGGGAGGTGAACTTTGCCATTCTCACCTGCTTCCAGTAGGACAGTAATTTCTTTCCTCCTTTAGAAGAAGGAGAGTCTTGTTTAGGAGAACAAGGTTTTTCTTTCTTGCTCTTGCTGTCACTGTTGGCTCCTGCTTTGTTTTGCTGGAGCAAAACAGGAGGCAGTGAAAAATAGCAAAAAAAAAGGTGTGGCTGCAGGGAAAACGTCTCCTCCTTGCTCCTTTCTGCCTTCAGGCTGGATGGGGCTTGGAGCCACGTGGTCTAGCGGAAGGTGTTCCTGGGTTTTGGAAGGAGATGGTCTTTAGGGTCCCTGCCAGCCCAAACCACTCTGTGATTCTGCAGCAGTCTTGTCCCAGGACACTCCTGGGGAGCCAGGCAGGAGGAAGGGATCTGACAGAATGGTTGTTTTTTGGGGGAAACCCCACTGTTTTCATCT
The DNA here is from genome assembly GCA_035583185.1 of Anabacerthia variegaticeps. Classification (NCBI taxonomy): domain Eukaryota; kingdom Metazoa; phylum Chordata; class Aves; order Passeriformes; family Furnariidae; genus Anabacerthia; species Anabacerthia variegaticeps. The sequence continues at coordinate 7,781,037 of JAWWEW010000165.1, read as the reverse complement.
GAGGCAGGAGGTGTTCCAAACTCCACGGCTTGTCCCAGCATTCAGTGCAGAGGAGGGATGGCATCGTTTTCTAACCCCTCTGCAGCTCTTTCCTTTTTTGCAGAGAAATACCTGGAAGCCAGCACTCTGTAAAATCCTCCAAAGGGCTCACTTTGGGCGCTGGTTCCTTTGTGGGGCGTCACTCACGGATCACAGAACACCAGGCAGGAAGGGATCTCAAGGATCACCTTTTTGGCAAAAGCAAGGTGGTCCAGCGTCCTGTCCAGACAAACCCAAAGGTCTCCAATATTGGGGAATCCGCCTCTTCCCTTGAGAAGTTATTCCAGTGGCTGATTGTTCTCACTGTGAAATTTTTCCTCCCGTGTTCAGTCAGACTCTCCCCAGGAGGGTCTGGTACCCAGGAGTTACCACTGCAAGTCTGTGATCCCACAGCTTTTCCTCCAGGATGCTGCACGTTATCCTCACGTGCCAGTACCTTTTCCAGGAAAAGGTTCCTATAAAATCGATAGAAACTCTCTGCCAAGTCCTGCTTGGCATCCTTGGGTATGTCTAAGTTAACCAATACGGTTCAGTACGAAAGAGAGGGAAAGGGCCACAGTGAAGTCCAGTCTTTCTCAGAGCACATCTCACCCAGCTCTAGCCTGATCCCCTTGGGAATGGAGTGGCTGTGCAGCTCCAAAGGGAGAGAATTCCAAAGAACCCATGGATATTGGAATACTGACAGCACGTGGCAGGATCAGCCATCACAGAGTGTGTGTGTGTCCCCAGGGAGCTGCTGCTGGAATATGACAGTTTCCCAAGGCTTGGATCACTCCAAGTGCAGAATTTAATGAGCTGCCAAATGCTTCTAAATGTCAGAAAGACCAGAGGAAAATGGCCCTGTGCAGAACGTGGCAGAGACAGAAATTAATTCTTTAGCTTGCAGCGTCTCCCAGTTAATTTTCCATGAAGGTTTCTCCCCTTCCCCTCCTGCAGTGTTTTGCAGCCTGTGAAATGATCAGTGATTCCCTGGAGGCACATGGATGCCCAGGTTAAGGGCCACAGGGATGAGAATTGTGTTTTATTTTCTGAAAAATGAATAACTGCATTTATTTTCTCAGTGCAATGTGACCTAGGCTTGGTGTTTTTATTCAGCATCTCTTCCTTCTGATTCTGTGATAATGCTCCTTATCTGTGGAGTGTCAGTGAGCAAAGATAAAGCTGCTCTCATGGTATGGAGAAAGGAAATAGCTGGATAAAAGGGAGTGGGGCGGAATAGAAAGCGCATCCTTAAGCTAGAAGTTTGGGAGAGAAGTCAAATTTTTACAGCAAAATAGCAACTGAAGTCATTGTTGTCACCTTGATAGAATCACGGATCATAAGGAATACTTTATCCAACTTGCACAGCAATGCCAGTGGTGGGGTTTGGAAAATCAGGAGAACAGAATGAGGGGAACATCCTTCCTGATGGTGCTTTTGGAAAAATCTGTTCAGATTTATAAAAAAGAAACAAGCCCTCCCCCCCCCCCCTTCTCTTTCCCAGTCCTCCCAAAGCTGGTTTTCCACATTCAAGTGGCTTGTGTGGGAGCCATTTATAACGCTGGCACATGTGGATTTTTTACAGAATGGAAATGTAGGTGTTATTTCTGTACAGACTCCGTGGTATTTGCTGTTGGCTGAGCAGGGCCATGAGTAACAATTCCCAGGGTTTGATCAGGGCTGAGCCACACGGGTCTCTGTCCAGCAGTGTTCTCACCATGGGAGTGTCAGGGCAGCTGGGATGTGGCCAAAATGTTTATCTCCCAGAAGTGGCAGATAGAATTGCTTGGAAGATGAGCTTTTCCAGTGCTCCTGAGCTGTTCACCCCATCTAATTCCGATGCTTTTAGCCTTCCTTGCCTTCCTCTTTGTCCTCACCACCTCTGCAGAGGTTTGAGTTCCATACTGGCGGCTCTCAGAGTGCATAGGAAGTACAAATAATGAATTTTGGCTCCTTCCTTGTGTACCTGAATTTAGAAAGTGTCAATGCCTCCTTTGCAGGCCAGATATCTGGAACAGGCTGTGAAAAGGCATGTCCCAAAGGCCTGTTGGCAATTGCTGCTCTTCCCTTAGGGAAGTCAATCAGCAACCCTGATATTCTCCTCTTTCACATCAAATAAACTGGTAACAGCAGTCCTGCTAAAAACACCTCTGTCCTGGCAATCCAGGGTGGATCAGGTGCTTAGAACACCTCTGCTTGCGTAGATGCTGCTTCTCCACTAAGGAGAGGAGGGGAAAAGCAGTTGGCTGTGTTTGTAAAGTGACACTGGCAGCGTTTTAGGGTGCACCCTGCAATGGTAAAATGGAAACACATTTCACAGAGTGGAGTTATTCCACCCTTCAGGGTGTTCAGAGTCACAACAAAGGGAGTTCTGCTTGCAAATCCCATTCTGGATAAGTGGTTTCTGAGGGGATTGGTGCTGCTCACTCTCACTGTGCCCACATGGGAGTGCACACACACACCGAGCTTTGAAAATGCCTCTCGTGGCTTCAGCTGCTTTCACTGATGCCCAAATCACTTCTTATTGCCTCATCTTTATCTCTTCTCTCTGAACTTTGTAAAGGAATCGGTGCTTTCTCCCCTCGAAGGCTTAAATGGAAAAAGCTTTTTTGTTTCTGGAGTGTTAATAAAGGTCATTACTGGAAATGGGAGAGCTGGCGCTTTCAAGCAGATATCCTTGGGGGAAAATCCAGCAAATGATGGATCAGTCTGGCAGTTTGTTGAGATGTGTTGTGTATGAGAGCATTGTGGTACCTCGATATTAATGTGTGGTCTCAGCATTGTGTTCGTTCTTCTAGCAGCAGTAAGGAGGGGCAGTGCTGTTGTTATCACCTTCTTTATATCCCTTTATTCCTTGGAAACCCTTCCTATGGAGTGAAACCCACTGCTTTTGCCATGGTCTGGAAGGTCAGGTGGGCAGAAATGGAGGGCTGAGCTCTGCAGGACAAATGTAGGATGTGAAAAACCGTCAGACAGTGGCAACGTCAACATTAAAAGGGGTGTGACTGAATTAGCTTCGTTTAACTGAGGTTTCAAACAATCCCAGGGTGTTTTCCATGCTCCTGATGGTGGAGCAGCCTGTGCATGTGGATTGTTTAGGACAGACACAATTTAGAGCAGCCTGTGCGTGTGGATTGTATAGGACAGACAGAATTAGCAGGTAAGCTGTGGTGAGAACCTGCAACCACAGAAAGCTGTGGTCTAGCTGGAGGGGCATGACCTGTAGAAGCTAAGCAGAGCAGAAGGAGGTCCCTTCTATTCAGTGCCAGTGCCAAATGAGACCAGCATGGCCCTGGTTTGGGTAAGAAGCTGTTGAGGTGGCCAAGGCTGGGCGCTTCCACCTCCTTCCCCCTGCTGAGCTGAGCCCAGCTCGCCTCCACAGGTGGGTTTTGCCCGTGCCGGCGGCCCCCCTGCAGAGCCAGGCCGCAGCTGAAGAGCCCCTGTGCGGCAGGCAGTGCTGAGTGATGGGTTTGTCTCTTCCCACAGCCCCTTCATGCTGCTGCCGCCGCTGATGGAGTGGATGCGGGTGGCCATCACGTACGCGGAGCACCGGCGCAGCCTCACGGTGGACAGCGATGACATCAGGCAGACGGCCAGGCTGCTCCTGCCCGGGCTGGACTGCGAGCCCAGGCAGCTCAAGTATGTGCACTAAGCTTTAGAAGCGCCTACACTGACCGTATCGGCCTTGCAATGTGCCTCTTACTGCGTGTTCTCTCTCTGTAAGAGACACATTTCGCCTTTCGCTTCTCCAAGAGGTCAAGAAGCCTTGGGCAAACACTGCAGAGATTTTTCCTTTTTTCAAAAGTTACATGGGAAGGATGAGACAGAGAACCATTGAAATACAAGTATTTGGGGTGGGTTTTTATGCCTTAATTATGAGATTATTCTCTGCTTTTTAAGATACCTTGAATGAAAGATTTAAAGTAACAGAAAGAGAGCAGTGCCTCATTCCCAGCTCCGTTTATATGATCCTTTAAAGCAGTGGTTTGCATCTAGGCATTACAGCATGTTTAGGGGAAGAGAAAATCTGGGAACAGATTGGTTTATTTTTTTATCCCTGGCTTTCTGTGTAACTGTAGGCAAATTGCAACTCCCTTTTCCTCATGATGCACAGGCTAAAAGTCTGTTAATTATAATAATAATAATGATGGTGGTTCCTTGTGACCACCACTGTGATGCACCAGGTAGGGTATGTTGACATCCCTGAAAGAGAAGGTGCAGAAGAACAAAGTATAATTAGTATAACGTAAAATTCAGACCTCTAATACCCGTTCTCTGCCTCAGTCCTCCACAACAACTGCTTGTATCTCAGTGGAAGAAACCTTCTAAGAGGGTGCTCTCGCTTTGTTTGCCAGATGATTTATTAACATCCCCGGCTGGTTAAATGAGAGTCTGAGTGGGGAAATGTTAGATTGCAGAGAACTGTGTTTCCTTTCCACTTCCTTAAATATAAGTGTTGAGGGGTTAATATTTATTAGCACACAATGTTTTTTATCATTATTATTTGTCCTCACTGCAGACCAAATGTAAATCCCTTGTTTCCAGTGATTCTACTAGTAGTTTAAATCACTTATTAGCAGCAATTCTAGTGGTAGTTTAAATCACCTATTTCCAGTAGTAGTTACTGCTTATGGGCTGCAAAGAGCACACCAGGTTCCTGCTCTGTTTGGGAGATATCCCTTCCCAAACTGGGGCCTCAGCCCTTTCCCATCCCCTGCTCTGCTTCCCTGGTTCCTCCCAGTCCACTTCCAGTTCTTGTCCCTGGACACGGGAGCTGCTTCCTGGGCAGCTGCAGCAGCACAGCCTTTACTCTGGGAAGTGTGCAAGGGATTTTCCCTCTTTTCCACGGGAGAACAACTCCCACGTGGGAGTCCTGCTGTGGTTCCAGCTGCTGCTCAGCAGTGAGCTCTTGTAGGGTGCTCTTTTATCACACCCTAATGGAAAAACTTGCTTTGCATCCATCAGAGAAGGTCACACCGTCCATCTACAGAACAACAGGGACTTCTGCATGGGCTGAGCCTGGGGGCCCCCGGCAGCAGAGCTCACACATTATAATTTCAACTTCTTAGGGGCAGCTCTGCCCCGAGAACTGCAGCCCCCCTTTTTTCCCGGGGTCTCTGATATCTCTGTGTGACTGGTGGCTCTGCAGGGCTTGTCATGAGTGTCCCCCCAGCAGTCCCTGCTAGTAGCTCTGGGTGCAATCATGCCTGTCATGTACAAAGACAAAGTGCCATCCCTTCAAAAACTTAGATTTTTGGAGGTTCACTGGATTTCAAGTGGTGTCATTTTGGTTCACTTTTTGTCATAGAATTCTTCTTCTCCTTCTTATTGCTACACAAAGTCATAATATGGTAGCATCGTGAACCTTAGTAGAGCAAGGTTATCAAAGCCCAGCTGTAGGATTTATGTATGGCCGGCGTTAAGCCTTTTACCCCACTGTCCTCTCCTGCTCCCTGCTGTGTCCTCATTTAGTGTCTGAGGGGTTCAGTGGTCTTGCCTTCAAGCACTCAGCTGCCTCAGGGGCACATTTGGCTCCCAGCTCTATCTCCAAGGAACCAGTGGCTCCCGCACTGTTCCTTTGCTTACCTGCTGACTCTGCCCCAACCTGTGCCCTGCTGCAGTTCCTTCCCCAGAGCAGCTGTGGGCAGATGCTGGTTCCTCTGGCACAGTGTGACAGTCCCCAGGCTGTGGGGGGATCTGTTGCTCACAGCATCTGCTCACCATTTGTCACCCACCAGCCATGCAAGCTCAGAAGGAAAAATGACCAGCTGACTTAAAACGTGAATAAGATTCGTCTTGAATCTTCTGCATGAAGTGATGAGTGTTTTGCTTCTCTGGCAAAGGCCATGCAGAGTTTCCAGAAGAGGTTGGAAGCATCTCTTTTATCAGAGGAACTTGGCAGGGTGGTATCTCACTCACTGAGGGCTTGCACAAGAGGCTGTGCTGGAAACCTGGCGGGTGGTGGAGAAGGCATCACCCCAAAATAACATCAAAGACTGGCCTATCAGTGCCCAGCTGAGATAGGAGAGCCTCGGTTTGAAAGTGCTGCCTCAGTGAAGGAGATACACTTCCAGGGCTGCAATTCAGAAGTCTCTGAGCAGACAACCAGAGGATTTACAGTAGTCCCTGGGTCACTTCCAGATGAGATAAAGGTCATTTGATACTCATCTCAAGGATAGGGACTTTTATTGGAGCTTCGTAGGAATGTTAACACGCTACCTTCTATTGAGTCGTCGGAAAAGAGCTGAGAGTGTTCCACTGTCTAAATTTCATTTTTATTTCACTTTTTAAAATTTTGATTGTTCCCCCCCTCCCCCCAGGAAAGACTAAGGGATATCTATTTTCCTTCAGAAATGTCTTTTATTTCAAAATAACAGCTAGTCTGGTAAGCAGGCAGCAGAATTGTTTCATCCGAGAATGACGCACTTTCTCTCCACCTCTTTCTCCTCCTTGCAATATGTTTTATGTATGTTTGATGGACTGTCTCATAACAGGAAAATACAAATATGATATCTGAAATGTGTAGAGACAATAATTTAAAACAGTGGGGGTTTGGTGGTTTTTTTTTGTGAGAAGCAGAAGTAAGGAGACCTGGTTGCTGCCGGTTTGCACAGCACAGTAACCTCTCTGGTTGCTCCCTGTATGTTTGATGGACCATCCTATAACATGAAAATACAAATATGATATCTAAAATATATAGAGATAATTATTTAAAACATGGGGGGTTTGGTCGGGGGGGGGTTGTGAGAAGCAGAACTAAGTGGCCCCGCTTGCTCAGTGCCTGCCCATGGCATGGGCAGCATCCAGGACTGATTTTTGTCTTGCCCAGACCCGAGTGCTGCTTCAGTTCCTTCCGCAGACTGGATGCTAAAGCTGCCACGGAGAAATTCCAGCAGGATCTGGGGTTCCGGATGCTGAACTGTGGGAGGACAGATCTCATCACCCAGGCCATCGATGCCCTGGGGCCTGATGGGGTTAACACCATGGATGACCAGGTGGGTCAGGCGTCACAAACACACACCTTCCTTTCCATGGGGCAAATCAATACACCAGGTCGTGTTTGTTGCCCCTCCAGGGATTTTCTACTTCCAGCTGGTGGTTTAGGCTGAAAATGCAGCCCTAAGAGATAAAAAAATGACTTCCAAACTGCCCCCACCCCACTGTGGTGCCACCCCTCCAGGAAAGCCCAGCAGAGGCTGGAGTGGGTTGTTTATCAGCTGGAATGTAGGTCTGTTCCCTGGATGGGCTGTCTCAGGCACTGAGTGGAAAGTCTGATGTCAAAACAAAGTGGGGTTTGCCCCCGACACTCTCTTCTGGTTCAACAGTCCAAATCCAGCCTGGGGCAGTGATGAGTGACCAAAAGGTGTTGCTGGCTGATGGTTTTCAGGCTCAGACCAGTTTGGAATACAAGGAACAGCAGTGAGAAGCCCAGTGGTGTCATCAGTCAGTACTAAATCTGCTCCAAGTCCATCAGGCTGATGCGCCTGTTTGTTCATTTTTACCTGTTCCCTGCTCAGCTCCACTGAACCGTAGGGATTTGGTAGTCCTGGGAATCTTTGGCTGCTTCTGCTCGTGCTGTCAGCCCCATCAAGTAACAGCAGAGTCTGTCCTCTGGGGCATCATTCAATGCATGGAATTAGCTTTTAATTTAAAAAGGGAAAAAAAGCCACCTCCCCCAAATAAACACTCGTTACAGCTGTCACAGCAAGGAGAATGAGCTGTCACATCTCTGAAACGAGAGGATATTGAGCAGTGGGAAGGAAGGCTTTGTGTGCAGCCAGGGAGCTTTGCTCTCACAAGGCAGCATTTTGCTACGATTTCAGAGTGAATTCTGAACCTGGCACGTCTTCCATGGCACTTCCCACCACTCTGCAGTTTTAGAGGAAGTGTGAATGTGTGCTCAAACAGAGCAGAAACATATCTAGGTGTGTAGTTACCTTATTTACATCCCTAATGCCACAAGCTTCGTGGGCACAGAGGTGGGTGTTCCATCAGAGGTGCTGTTCACAGTCACTTTATTAAAGTCACCAAGTTGGCAGATTTATATTAGGAAGATTTTCCTCTTTCTGTATTACATTTTTTCAAGGCATTTTTTACAGTTCCTGCAAGCCCTGAGGCTTTTTGTTGTCTCCAAGGTTATTTGGCTTTGGGAACCTTGCTGTCCCAACACCACAACCACCAGTGCCAAGGGCTGTCACTTCTCGCTGCAGGGTGTTTCCTACCTCTGGTTCAGCCAGAAAACTGGGAGCTGTCTGGCTTTTGTATGTGTGGAGACCCCTGTAAAGAGCCCCTTGGAAATGTGAAGAGTTTCTGCTGTCACTTACTGCTGGTCTCATTGTCATCCTGTTGATGTGATCCTCTCACCAGCCCTCTTGGGAATGGGGCAGCTCTGTCATCTTTGCCGCACAAAGTGTTTGGCAGCAGCCAAGGAGGGCAGGACAAGCCCCCTCTGGAGACACTGAAATTCTCCACTTCCCCACAAGTCTGTGCCTTCATGGCACTGCCAACCCCAGAGTTAAATCCAAGTTCTAGGAGTGAGCTCTGCCACAGCTGGAATACGAAACTGAAGCTGAGCTTGTTTTGCCCTTCCTGGAAAGGAATAAGCCAAAGGTAAATGCCCAGACCTGGGAAAACTGACAGGATAAAGCAGGTCTCTGTGTCCTGTCGTAGGGAAGAGAGTTTAATACTGGTACAGGTAAGCTCAGCCCATGTATTTGGTGTCTTTTGGTCAGGATGAGTCTCCTTAACTCTGCCCAGCTGGCAGCACCTCCAGGGCCTAACAGAGGTCTCTCACCTGGCAAGGGCAGCAGAAGCTTTAGGTAGGACTGCTGGACTAATCTAACACAAAGGCTTTAGACCCAGCATTGGGTTTTGGCCACTCCCAGAGTGTCAGCATGTTCCCCACTTCCCCATCTACGTGTGTGAAGATTTTTGGAAAAGAACCCTGTTATTCACTTCTAGTGGGCATTGAGCAGCACTCTGCTTTCACAGGATTTAAGATGTTGAGAAAAACAAGCAGGAATGCAAAACTGGTATTAAAAAATTAAATAAGGGAAAAAGTAAGCTTGTACAATCCTGTAGTTTCAGAACCCTGACTGGGGCATTAAATATGGGCTGAGTTTTGAATTTTACTTGTCTCTAGGGAGAGTGGATCCTCCCAAGCCTCCCAAATGCCAAGGCCCCTCACTCGGAAATATCCTCGTAAAGATTTATCCATGTAACTGCCTCAAAGCAGAAGCCTGGAATTGTGACTGCAGAACTCCTGTGTGAGGTGTAATTCCAGTTTACACCCAGGAAAGACGAAGCTGTGTTATTACACACTGAGCAACAGAGATGCAGCCTGTGAAAAAGTCAAATTAAGGGGGGGAGGGCGGCAGGATGGTAGGATTTGAGCAGGAATGGATTTTCCTAGGCCATTTCCTTTCTGTCCTTGGCTACTTCTGCCATGAACTCCATAACTAAGGCTCATTTCTCTCATAATTCATCTCTGAGCTGTCATGGTTTGCTGGTTAAATGGAGAGGGAGAGATTTATGGGATCAGAATGCTGAAAGATTGTGGCAAATAGGATTTTAGCAATGGGGAGAAGTTGCCAAATGAATTCATCGTCTGTATTTTTGTGTTGTTTTCTGCTTTCAGTTCATTTGGCTCCAAATGAGCCAAGGAATGGTGTTTCTTTGTTGGCAGCCTTGAGAAAGCTGCAGAGTTGTGACAACGCCTGGCTGGGGTTTCAGGGATGCCTTTTGTGTTCTTGCAGCCCTGACGTTTTGTCCACCTCACTTTCCAATATCAGTGTGTTGTGCCCACTCTGCAGAGAAGCCAAAAACGTTTTAAAAACATACATATGCTGTCCTTGCACGCAGGATTCAAACTCCCTGGAGCCGTGACAGTGTTGATAGATATAAAAAGGTAACTTTCTTTTTCTTTCCTTTTCCTTCCTGAAGGGGATGACCCCCCTGATGTATGCCTGTGCTGCTGGAGATGAAGCCATGGTCCAAATGCTTATAGATGCTGGAGCAAATCTAGACATCCCGGTGAGTAACAGAGGATCTTCTCCCCATAATTATTCGTCTGTGAAGCTCTGAAGTCTCTCCTAGAAACACGAAGCCCTGGAAGCTTCAAGCAAGGAATTTCTGTCGGAAACCATCACTTCGGGGATTTGGGAGTGGGGAGAACCAAACATTTTGGAGCCCTCAGTGGTGCCCCAGTTATGATTGGCACTGGCAAGCCTAATAGGCTGGGTGGGTGGAGGGCAGGGAGGTAGCAGTGTCCTCTGAGTGGCTTAGAGAGGAAAAGCCAGTCGTGCCCAAGTGCAGAGATGAGGGCAGACTGGCACAGTGGGCACAGTGGGCAGCGAGTGCCTCCCTCCCTGCCCCAGGTCCCCAGCACCTCTCCAAGGTACCCGTCGGTGCACCCCGACAGCCGGCGCTGGACCGCGCTCACCTTCGCCGTGTTGCACGGGCACATCTCCGTGGTCCAGGTAAGATTGCAGTTGGGAATGCTTCCAGGGGACGTGGAGGGCCTCAAGTGCAGTGCTGTGACCCTCCCTCCAAGCCCTCCTGAGCACGGATCCGTGCCAGGCTCCGTGCCAGCTCCCCGGGCACCTTTAGTAGGAGCCTTGTGAAAAGTGGTTTGAGATGAGGACGATGGAAATTGGTGAGGGAATTCCTGGCAGGACCTTGAGAATGTCACACAGCGTGTTTTCCTGGTTTTCCTTTGGTTTCAGCATCGGTCCGAGGCTTGCTGCTTCCAAAACAGTGCTGCACAATCGTTTCTTTGGTATTGGAGAAATCAGTGCTCCATGGGGAGTGGTTGCAGGGTGGCCGCTTGATCAGGAGCTTTGTGACAGTACTGTTTAATTGGTTTATAAATTTACATGTGTAAAAGTTCAGTGTCTGCTGATTTCTGCTCTAATGGCAGCAAATCATCTGTAACTTCCTTTAAAATCCTTGAAAATTGCATGAATGAGGCTTACACAGTCGTGGGATTTGAGCCTGTCACATCCTCCCTGCTCCCTTTTCTGTGGAATTAACACGAGGGGCAGCAAAATGGAGTGGAGCCCTGGAAATCCTACCCAGACTTCCATAGGGATTAAAAACTGATCACAGCAGATAGTTAATTACTGATTAATTTAATTTACCTTCTACTCAAAGAGGGGGGGAAAATATAAGTAAATGGAGGCTGCACACACTCACCTTTTGTTTGTGTACATTGGTAAATAATTACAAAGATTAGATCCCACCTGGCAAATTGCCTGGGCAGCCTTAATTTGCGTGGAATAGGGGTTTGATTCTCTTAGGGGATGGGGCCGGGTGTTTCAAAGCTCCTGCTGCACTGCATTGCCCACAGTCAGAATGTCCTGGTGGGTACACAGGGACCCCCAGTGCCCTCTGCTGGCCCCACCTGGCTAGGAAACATCCCCATCACCTCGTACCCTTCTCCCCTTCATCCTTTTTCCCTCACAAGGCATCTCCAGGGGTTCAGTGAAAGCAGGTTCTGTGTGACAAATCACTGCAGCTGCCAGAGCTCCTTATCCAAGCTCCATGGGCCAACAGAGCCAGAGCCATGAGCACTCCAGGGGGATTCCCTGGAGGAGCCCTGCTTGCTGCTCACAGCACAAAGCTGAGGAGCACGGACTCGCTGTGCTCCACAGAAGCTCTGGTTGCAGAGCTCTTTGGAGTTGGGAAATTACAATTGCAAAGGCAGGTCCATAAAGGAGGTAAGAAAGAGGAGGTGATACTCTCCAGGCTGCCAGCTGAGCCCCTTCCCAGCTCCAATATTGAATGCACAGTGAACAGAAGTAAATAAGAGGCCTCTAAACTGGCATTCATGTAGAGGAAGGAATGAGGAGATGCAAGAGAAAATTGCCTCGTAATTGACACTTTGCTTCAGCCTTTGAGACAGGCCCTTCATGGAATCCTCTGGTTTTCCTTTCTAACACACAGCCCCTTGTGTTTTGTCCCCCTGAATTGCTCTTTGCCCACCTCCCTGTCTTCCCTGTGCCTGTTGCAGCTGCTCTTGGACGCTGGTGCCCACGTTGAGGGCTCTGCTGTGAACACTGGAGAGGACAACTACGCTGAGACCCCCCTCCAGCTGGCCTCAGCTGCAGGTTAGCTCCTTGTGCCCTCAACAAGCTCCCATCTCCTGCTTCCACGAGCTTGATGGGCCCTCAGTATCTGCTTTTGCACCTGGTCCCACCCTTGGGTCCTCCCAGAGGCCACCACAGCAAAGCTGATGGCACCGAGTCCTTGGCCAAGCACTGTCAGGAAACAGAAACCAGCCTCTGTCTAGTCCTGGATGCAAAAAAATTAACAAGTTTAAACCCGGCCTGGGGAAAAAGTAACTGTCCTGTAAGGAAATTTTATTAATTTATTAAGTACAAGTAAAATTCTGCATTTCTTCTAGTGGGCTGTCAGGAGTTGAGCATTCTGGGAACAAGCCTGTGCCAGTTGTTTTTCAACACTTTTCACCTCTGACTGGTTTTACTTTTCTTTCCCTTAATTTCTTCCTGCTTCATTTTTGTGCATTTAAGCTGAGTCTCTGAATTGCTCTGCTCCTTTATTAAAGGGACATTGATACTCAAAGTGCTGGCTCTCCTGACACCACTTCCCTCCTCCATCTAAGGAGAACTCCTGCCTGTTTCCACTCCTACATTTTATCCTTCCCCAGAGGAACCACCACGATGTTTCTGTCCATTTTCCCCCAGGGAATTACGAGCTGGTCAGTTTGCTGCTAAGCAGGGGTGCAGATCCCCTTCTGAGCATGCTGGAAGTCAATGGAATGTCCTCCTCTCTCCACGAAGACATGAATTGCTTCAGCCACTCAGCAGCACACGGGCACAGGTAGGGCTTTGGCCACCTTTGGTCACCAGTTTTCTTGCACTGTGGACATTGCTGTGTGTCCTGCATGGCTTGATGACCCAGATCCTTGGGTGTGCAGTTCAGAAGGTGGTGTGAAGGCTCTCCTGATAACCGTATTTTGGAGCAGCAGCTTCTCAGACAATTCTGATGCAGGTAGTGCCTTTTAGGCATGATTTTTGAACTGGTCCTTGCTCTTTATTCCATCCCTTTGAGAAAAAAATGAAAGATGTAAGACTTCATTATTCAGCAGCTGTAATTTTGCTAAGAGAAAGGGATTAGATTTTAGGCAAAAGCAAAAAATACAACAAAAATATTTGCTTTTTCGTAGTCTTTCCTTGCTGGTCCGGCTCTGCAGCGCTAAGAGTGAGCAGTAGCTGGTTCTAGGCCCTGTGTGAGCAGATTAAATTCCACCTAAGGGTAGGTTATGAGATCCTGATTCCTGTTCTGAGACAGAATCTAACCATGTTCAGGTGGCAAAAATAATCTGCAGCAGGATTTGGCTGACTGCACCTCTGGTTTTTGGATTGGCAACCAAGAGATGAGTCACTGAACTGCTGAACAGCCAGCCTGGGTTCTCCAACCCTGTTTGCAGGGTGGTTATTTAGGAATAGGACAGTACTTGCAAACTCTTCCAGAAATCCTTCTGTTCCCAGAGAAAAATGTTAGTGTAAGAAGCCAATTAAAACAGCCCTGGAAGAAACATGGAGAGGGGCTGAGAGATGCAATACAGCACATTAAATAGCAGCTCCCTTGGAGGCAGCTGTGCTTTAGTACCAAAACTGCACCTCCAGGTACATCTCACATCTGGAGACACCTGGGAAAGTATCCCAAGCTCCAATGGGGCCCAAACTGCAAAGCTGGAATGGCCTAATGCAGTTACTTACAGTGTAAAACTACAAGCGCCGTTCTGTTCCCAGCTCTGTTCCTCTCCCACCACCCTCTGACCATGACAGTCAAGGCTTGCTCTCCCCTGGGACAGGACAGGGTGATCCTAAAGCCCCAAATTCACCGGGTTTAGCCCCAGGGAGGGGTGTGGATGCAAGGAGAGCACCAGCTAGTGGCAATGCGGCAGCACAGCCCGGCGCTGGGTGGCCGTGCTGGGGCTGGGAGTGTCTGGAGCAGCTGGTTCCAGCTGGCTGAAGGGACGGCAGTGATGCACACCTCCTAAAGCGGCTGGACACAAACAAGAAGGTCCGTCTCTTGCAACTGCTGTGTGAAATTCCAAACAAACCCACCCTAGGAGGGGTACGGCCTGTGGCTTTGCTACGAGGGCATCACATGTGGGGTAGGGAAGCACAAGCGGGTTCAGTGCCTGCTGTCTGTGGGAAGGAAATGATTTGCTAAGCCACGTGCCCACGGTCCTGTCTGAACTGCTACAATGCAGTTACTGATAAGTGAAATCTCCTCCTCCTCAGGAACGTCCTGCGCAAGCTCCTGACGCAGCCCCAGCAGGCCAAGGGAGACGTGCTGTCCCTGGAGGAGATTCTGGCTGAGGGGGTGGAGAGCGACACCTCAAGCCAGGGCAGCTCGAGCGAGGGCCAGGTGAGGCTGAGCAGGACGCGGATGAAGGCGCTGCAGGAGGCCATGTACTACAGCGCCGAGCACGGCTACGTGGACATCACCATGGAGCTCAGGGCTCTGGGTAAGCGCTGCCCTTTAAGCACTGCCCACACTTAGGGCCTAAAAAGCTTCTTCCTGGGTCCCTTTCACTTGGGGGAGCGCTAAGCCCAACGGCAAAGCTGCGTGTCACGCCGTGTAACTTTAACACAAGAAGTGTTTAAGGCTCCTCACAAATTCCTGATGTGGCATGTCCCTCACTCGTGGCTGGATCCTCCGTTCCCACCTACCAAAAGAAAGGGACATATCTCTTTGTCAGATACTGACACCTAAAATTTAAACTGCTCTGAGAATCGTAAATGACATCAGATTAAATGGTTTAAGGTGAAAGAACAAATCTGATGTGTAAAGGTAGGACTGAGAAGCTTGTCTGTTACAGGTAGCCAGGGGAAAGGACCCCTCACACCACATTTGGGTAGGGGGTCATGTATTCTTCCAAGTTCAGTTCAAATTTATTTTGTGGTTCTGACCAATCACGAAGCTCAGAACAAAACAGGGAGTCTCTGGTCCTTAACAGTCAGCATGAAGTTCCAATTTATGATCCTGGTACCAATCCTTTGCTTGATCTGTCAATGACCCAGTTCAGTCACCTTTAATGTCAAACAAAAATGCACGTGCTGTGTGGATGTGTGTAATGATCTCCTCCAGTGCTGCCAAGTGTTAGTAATAGCAGCAGGACAGCCTACTCCCAGGTTCCTGAGGAACTCACCTGCCACTGTTTCCCCTGTGGCTGCAGGGGTCCCCTGGAAGCTCCACGTGTGGATCGAGTCCCTGCGGACAACCTTCTACCAGTCCCGTTACTCCGTCGTGCAGACCCTGCTCAGGGAGTTTGTCACCATTAAAGAGGAGGACTACAATGAAGAACTGGTTAATGAAGGGCTGCAGCTCATGTTTGAGATCCTCAAAACCAGCAAGGTAAGTAGAGTTAGTTTGGAACAGCGTGGAAATCAAGTGTTTGGTGTTCTTGTGGTGGTGCCCAGCAAGGACCAGTGCCAAGTCCCCAGGGAGGCATGGCATGGAAATGGCCCTGCTGGCATTTTATTCATGTACAGCCCCAAACAGCCCTGAATGCACACCCAGGGGAAGCTGAGGAGGTGTTTCAGCTCCTCATCCCTCCATAACTGATCCACACAACACGTGTTAAATTGAAAACAAAAGATGTAACTGACTGACTAAAACCAGCTGGGAACCAAACCTGGTGTCTGACCTACAGCATGAGTGAGACCCTGCTGAGGACACACTCGTGCCCTCCTCCCAGAGGAGGGCAGGGATGAGCTTTGCTGATGGGCTCTCCTCTGTTGCTGAGAGAATTGTGTCACAACACGCTTGCTCTGAGCCGTGTCCCCGTGTGGGGAGGCTGGCCCTGCAGAATGCAGTTGCTGTCAGCTCAGGTGAGCTGTCCCAGCACCCCTGGAACCTGCTCAGGTGTTCCTCCTGTTCCTCCCACCCGTTCCCTCCCCCTGGCAGAACGACTCCATCAACCAGCAGCTTGCATCCATCTTCACCCACTGCTACGGGAGCAGCCCCATCCCCAGCATTCCTGAAATCCGGAAGACACTGCCAGCTCGCCTGGGTAAGGTGCTCACCTACACAGGGAACTTCTTCTGGGTGGGGTTTTTATTCTTAGTTAAAAAAAATAAAATAAAAATAGTCACCCTTTTTTTTTCCCCTTACCCAACAGATCCTCATTTTCTGAACAATAAGGAAATGTCTGATGTAACTTTCTTGGTGGAAGGAAAGCTCTTCTATGCACACAAAGTCCTGCTGGTTACTGCATCTAACAGGTGAGTCACTAACCAGGGATATCATTAAACTAACCTGATGATCCCTAAAAAGATGTGCTGTAGTTGGAGTTTCCACATCCAGCCATTCCATTCCTTCTCTGGGAGGCTGCAGTGAGAGCTACACTTGCTGCAGCTTTCCTGGAACCTCAGGGTGACCTGGAACACTTGCAATTATTAGTTTCTTTCTCTGTTACTGCCGTAGTAACAGGGTTTTCCTACTGGGATTGGATCAGGCCCAAGCAATTTACAGGTTAAATTGTCCCTGAACTAAATATCATTAAATTGGAAGAAATGTTTGGATTTTCAACTTGCAGACAAGAACAAGGGAGGATCTTTGTTTTCCCCTTGCTTTGCCTCTTTGTTAGTAGGTGATGAGTGTGTGACACACTAACACAGCAATCTCAAATTTAATTAGCATTTAATTAAATCTATTCAAATCATTCCCAGGTTTAAGACATTGATGACCAATAAAACGGAGCACGACGGCCACGGCAGCAAGACTGTTGAAATCAGTGATATGAAATACAATATTTTCAAGGTATGTAACTTATTCTACTTTTGCTTTATTCTTTTTCACCTTCTCCCCCCCTTGGAAGGTAAGATGAGCCCAACAAGGAGTAGTATCATAAGTAATTTACAAGTAGAAATGGTGTTCCTTTCAATACACCAGAATTTTAGAGTATTCTGATCCTTTTTCCAATCATCTCAGGTAGGACCAACTTTAAAACAAGATCCTCCACTCTGTGTTCTTATTTTCTTACTAGGCAGCTGACTCCTCCATAAAGCAGGAGAAAAACGTGTCTTCTACTGAAAAGTAGTTTTATACTTTTAAGACACTAT
This sequence comes from Anabacerthia variegaticeps, assembly GCA_035583185.1. Taxonomy (NCBI): domain Eukaryota; kingdom Metazoa; phylum Chordata; class Aves; order Passeriformes; family Furnariidae; genus Anabacerthia; species Anabacerthia variegaticeps. Next base: position 7,763,920 of record JAWWEW010000165.1, on the reverse strand, counting down.
TTTTGTACTTTTTACAGCACCATTTTCATGCTGTACTAAACAAAAAGTAACTTATTTACAGCAGGTGGCCTGCCAGGCTCCATATTAATTCAGATAACATGATCAGAAATCAATGGTGTCCCGGTCAGGAAAGGCTCAGAATTGAGAATTTTTTTGGTTTTCTGACGTTTCCATATTTAATGGACCTAAAGGAGGCTCCTTCATGATGGAGAGAAAGCAGGTTACACACACCCAGGTTAAAAACCAAGTCAGTGAAATGTGATACTCAAGGTACTCCAGCTTTCCAGACCTGCACTTCAGATTTGGAAGGAAGGTACGGAACAGGGAGATGGGAAGTGAATTGAAACAGTGAAATACTTCACAGAGCTGAACAATTTGATGGCAAATCTAATGAGATGAGTCAAGGAGATGCAATCTCAGTTACAGTGGAGGATGCTGGCCAGGAGAGCTGGCTGCTCTGCTGGGGAGCAGTTTTGCCCCCCTGTTATTGTTATCTATAAAAATACATATTGTTGCAATATATACAAATAGAAAAAGGTTAAAACCAACAGCTTAGTTTTGTTACTACCCCTGTTAGAAATGGTCAGCACAGCTCCCAGGGCACTCCTTTTCCAACGCCACATCCAGCCCCTCCCTGGATAAGAGGTATGGTTTGGGCTGGGGGTGAGCACATGCAGCTCAAAGAGCAGAAGCTCCTCTCACTCTCCTCCGCCCTGATCAGAAGCCCAGCAGGGAGGACAAGTGGCTGGGAGGTCCTGGGGACACCCAGACCAGGGCTGGGCTGGGCTGGCAGCTCCCTGTGACCAGCTTTACGAGGACAGCGGTGTTGCTCAGGGACATTGTCACTCTGCACTCCTCAGCAGGGCTCTTCTCAGAGCCTCAGAGAGAAAGGGCTGCTGGAAAGCAGCAGATTTGCAATGCTAAGGGAAAAAAAAGGCACCAGTGGAGGTGAGAGCCAGACTGGGACACAATTGCTGGTTGCTCAGGAAGGGGAGCAGAGCCATCAACAGCCCCTTGTGACTTCAGTGGTAACTTCATGCCTGGCCTTCTTCCCATTGCAGATGCTGATGCAGTACTTATACTATGGAGGAACAGAGTCCATGGAAATTCCCACCACTGATATCTTAGAGGTGAGAGAGAGTTTTCTTCTGAGCCTTGCCAAGGGCGCTGGGGCATAAACAGAGCTGGAAGGTGAAATCCAGGAGCTAGCAGCAGGCTTCCTTCCCTTCCAGGGGTGTACCTCAAGCTTGGAAATGAGCTGGAAAGCTCCCAAACACCGCTGCTTGGTGTTCCTGTGACAGAGAGGAGCACAAATACACTCCCTCTGGGAGGAGCCTTTGCTAAGAGGGGAAATGTGTCTGTCCATCACTTCAGCATCGAGTGGCCTTCCTGCTCTTTCCTGAGGACTTGGCCACGACCGAGGGAGTCAGAGGCTGTTCCCAGAGGGGATGGTCCCTTCTCTTTGCCTTGCCCAGCTCCCGGTGTCCAACAGCTTCTCTCTTGTGCCCGTAGCTGCTGTCGGCTGCCAGCCTCTTCCAGCTGGACGGCCTCCAGAGACACTGTGAAATCCTCTGTGCCCAGACCATCAGCATGGACAACTCTGTGAGCATCTACAAATACGCAAAGGTCGGTGCCAAAGCCCCTTGTTTTAGAATCCCAGAGGGCACAGGTGGGCAGCTCTGTGCAGGTGACCCCAGGTGTGCTCCTGGCTGGAGCAAAGCAATCCCATGGGGTGTGGATGGGGGATCCCTGCAGCACCCTGAGCCAGCAAAGCCTGAGGGATGCAAATGTGGGAGAGCAGGGGTGATGGATTACAGAATAAACCCTTGCCTAGCATCCCTACTGCTGGAATGTATTCCTCACAGTTCCGCAAGGAGCATACACTGATACTCACCTCTATAGCCTTATAACCTGTCTTATATAAAAAAAATGCAGACCACAAATATAGAGTCAATATACATATTATATACAATATAGCTATTAAATATTATACACACCAAATTTAAATAAAATTCATAATCTGTATAATGAGTATATATAAATATGTAACTACAAAATCAAGTACTTTGCAGGAATACATTCCTGGAATTCTGCAGGATGAGATCCCCTAAGCAGAAAAGCCAGAGAGCTGATAATGATTTTTTTTTTACTTTGTGTGCAGTGTCACACTGATGCTTTTCAGCTCCTGACTCTCCCACTGGGCTGCTTTTTTTCCCATGGAACTCGGGCTAGTTTCTTTCAAGACTGGACTGTTTTCTTCCATGGAACTCAGACTAGTTTCTTTCAGGACCTAAAATATAACAGTATGCAGTGGCAGAGGGGAAACAGAGCATTCCCCTTCGGTGCTTGTCCTTAAAAACAGCAGTTGCACAGAGCTCTCAGGAAGAGGTGGTGTGTGCACAGAGCTTCTTAACGCTGAACTCGAGTTCCCTGTTCCTATTCCTGACCTGATTCTGCAGCAGCTCCCAGGCAGAACTGCAGCTGATGTGTTTCAGAAGTGCAGCATCCCTGTTCCCCTCCATCCAGGCCCTGTCCCTGGGAGCCAGGCTCGTGTCCTGTGAGCATCCCCTGAGTGCCCTGAGCTGTGCTGGCCATCTGGCACTGCAGTGTCACAGCTGAACAGGTACCACCACCCCGGCAGCCAGCTGCTCTGCTCCTCCACCACCAAGAGGAGGAGGAGGCTGCAGCTCTGCCAGCAGCAGGGCAAGGCATGACAAAAGCCTGGATGCCCCTCTGATCACACCTATGCCACAAAAAGCCACCCTCGGCCACCACTGGTCCTGCCTTAGGAAACATTAAAGGGAAAAAAGCAGTAGAAAGGAGATGCTCAGGGATGCAGTTTAGGGCTTTGATGTACAGAAGGGGCTCTAAAAATCTTCCTCCCTCCCACAGATCCACAACGCACCCGAGCTGGCCTCTTTCTGCGAGGGCTTCTTCCTCAAGCACATGAGCTCCCTCCTGGAGCAGGACTCCTTCAAGCAGCTCATCTACAGCAGGAACAGCAAAGTGCAGGGCCTGGACCCTCTGAGGGACCTGCAGACGGCCCTGGCTGGGCGCCTGCACTCTGTGTACGTCACCTCCAGGGTGTGAGATGCTTGAGAGACTGGGATGCATCACCAGTTTGCCTCCTGCATCTCCCCAAACCCCCCTGCAGCAGCCACCCCCAGGGCAGGGTGCTGAGGGAGGGGGAGCTCGGCTTCTCGGTGCTGCTGGTGCCCCAGAAATGCCCCTGGCACAGCAGGAACCAGGGCTGGGGGTGCAAGGCAAGGACCAGCCCTGCCCTTTCCACAGGGGCTGCAGGCAAAGAGGCAGCTTTGCCCACACCCAACACCTAGGACATAGGTTTAAGTGTCTCCACACCAGAATGGCACCTGGTTCACACACAAACAGATGCTTTCCATGTGAAAAGGCTGCACAGAGGGTTTCTGACCCACTGCCCAGCTGCTGAGCCAGTGTCCCAGCCTAGTTCAGTACCACCAGCAGTGTCTGTACACGGCAACAGACTGACAGAAATTGTCCCCCGAGCTGTTTGCACCTTGAGAGAGAGATTTTGTATGTTCAAAGCTGAGTAGAAACTAATACTAACTCTGACATGACTCTTTAAGCCTTATATGAAGAACCAAGCTGGGGCAGGGAGGGGAGAGTTGGGGGTGTTTGTGTGTTTTTAAATACAGTTTCACTGTGCTAGTTGTTAATCTGGATCTATTTCGAGGAGATGAAAACAGACTGTCTGCCCTTTTCACAGTCAAGGTCTGATAGTCTCCCTTGCTTTTCACCTTAAAAACTTGCTTCTGGACATTATCTGAGACCTCACACCATAAAAGACACTTTCTAGAAGACTCAGGTGTAGCAGGAGCTGTGCATAAATAGCAATAAAAGCCTCCCCAGGAGCCCGAGGAACACAGAGCTCAGTGGTTTGTTCTCTCTCTGGAGCTAGTTGGGATCAGCAGCTCTGGTCTCTGGTCTCCACTTCCACAGCCTCATCCGTGGAATGCTGTTTCCACATGTCCACTACCTCAGGGGTCCAGGCACAGTGCACACCTGGCAGGTTCCTGGGGCTTGGCTGCAGCCTTAAAAACAAGATGCCTTCACTCAAACTCCCAGGATTCACATTTGCCCTTTGTTCACAGATGTTTCTGGTCCAAAAGGCCTCATTCCCAGCTGACTTAGTTCAAGCCACAAGTCCTGAATCTAAAGCAGTGTTTGTGTGTGTGTGTGTTTATTTTAAATAATACCAGCTGTAAGAAGGCAATTGTGTGTGTTAAAACACAGACCTTGCTCTCACCAACAGCTCTAAGGGAAGACCTCCAGCTATTCCCACTGAGCTTTGCTTGCACCCACCAAAAGCATTCCCACCAAGACAATGCCAATCATTATTGATGGGTGGAGGAGAGGAGGAAGCCAAGTTTTCAGTGGGGAACTGTTCCTTCCTAGAAATTCAACAATTAATTAATATTATAAGTAAACACACTGGAAGAAGGAGGCTCAGCTGGGCCCAGTCTCCAAAGCACAACACAGACAGGGTTGAGGTAGATGAAGGGAAGGAGCTACAGCATCTCCCAACAAATCCATCCAAGTCTGACACGGCCTCAGCCCCAAAGGGTTCACACGAGGCAAACTGCAGGCAAGGATAAGGAGTTTTATGGAGGCTTAGTCAGCTGACAGGTTGGCCAGGGCACACTCCCTGGTGCTTTAGGTACACACCTGCTTCTCAACATCCCTCACCAGCTCCAATAACCCTATTTATTAGCACAAAGCCATACAGGGGGCTCAAAATTATCACTGGTCTGCTCGAGAAATACCACAGAAGGCTTGATCTTGGAAAGTATTTTCGAGTAGCTGCTCCAGCTACCTGTACAAATATGTAGGTCCTCTTTTGTTGCTGTAATATTACAATGCTTTGTTAATTGTACATTAATGTTGTCATTTATGTAAATGTACCAGGATTTTATTAACAACCTAATTTTAAAATACACAGTTGCTGTTATTTATTCTGCTCTTCTAAACAACGAGGAAAACCCCACGTATTTGAAGACACTTCAGTGGAAATGGCTTTTGCAGTTTAAGCATCTTTAAATTTGTTCTGGTGTATATACACCTAATTTTAGGGATAAAGAGTCATTCATTTCCCCCCCTTCCAGGCTCAAAAACATTTTTTGAAGTGACAAGTTTAACTTGTGTTTTCCCTTGCTGGACTAAGTTTACCTGCTTTCCATCAGAAAGCAGCAGATGGAAGTGCCCAATAAACCCCCTAATTCTAGGATTCATGTCTGCAGCAGGAGGGACGGGGAGGGTTCAAGTAATCCAAGAGATATGAAGGAAAAGCAGGTGACCCTTCCCTTCCATGTCACCAAAGGACCCCAAAGGCCAAAAGGGGAGGTTTGATGTCAGAGCAAAGGGCATTTCAGACACTCTGGCAGCCCAGAACAGAAGCAGGGGCACCTTCTCATCTGTGAGGTAAGAAGTGTAAAGGTTTAAGAGCAAGAATCTGACCCAGAACTATCTTTTTTCCCCCCTCCTTTTCTTGGAAAGCCACCAGCACGAACACTGACTTGTTCTCCAGAATTACAGAATGCAAACAGCTCAGATTCCCTTTGGAGCACTTGAACAAGTGGGTTAAATAGAAATGTCTCACAAAACCAGCTGCATGCTGCCTGTAGTTCAGAGTGCTGCCCCTGGAGTTTGGGGGGCTACAAGAGCACTCTGCCCAGCCTTGGGGAAGCACAGCCCTTCCCCTGGTCATGGCAATACCATTGCAGGGGGCAGGGCAAATAACCAGAACCCACACATCTGCCTGAACACACCCAACGACTTCCAGCCGAAAAATACAGCCCTTTGGCTTTCTAAAAGGGCTCTGCACAGCAGGCAGCAGTAGCTAATGCAGCCCCACTGCTCACTGGCCCTTTGCCCTCACCAAATGCTGCCTGGGCAGCCAGACACTGCCTCCTGCACCTGCCACAGCCAGACAGGCACAGGGAGGGGGGACAGGAGACTCCCCTAGGAGAGGGGCAGCAACCTGCTGTCACACTGCCCCTGGCAGGGAGGGGACACCCAGGATGGATGTGCCTCCCCAAAGGGCAGGGTTTGAGTCTAAGGGATCCATTAATGCACAGCAAAACCAGGATATTGCACTCAGCAATACTGGCTGGAAAGAGGGGCAGAAAAACATGCCAGTGATACAGTGAAATATCAGAGCAGGGGAAAAGAAGCAGCACAGCCCAGAGCTGAGTCACCTCAGTGCTGGCCCTGTTCTGACCGCAGGATTTCAGCCAGTGCTCCTCTCCATGCCTGGCTAAGGCAGGAGAAGGTTCCCTGCGTCCCAGTCCAGCTCTCTCCATCCACAGCCCTCACTCAAGACAAAGCACTGGTCACAAATCACACAGCACACCTAGCTTAGGCAGGCTTGTGGTTCGGAGATGAAGGAGGACTGACAGAGTCCAACAAAAATCCAGCCCTGGAAGTTTAAAAAAAAACCAAACCAAAAAACTGTCAAGGGAATATCATCACACCCAAATGGAACTCCCTCCTGCCTTGCCCCTACCCAGTGCGCCAGCCTTTGCTTTCCACACAGCTCCCTTCTCCCTCACACAGCTCTCCTGACAGCACATCCAGCTCTGAGCAGCCTCAGCCTCCCTGCTTTTCCCTCCCAGGTCCATCCTGGAGCTCAGCTGGCTCCAGCTGTCACCGCAGCTCAGGGCTCTCTGAGCAGGCAGGATGATGCTACAGCCAGCCAGGTCACATCTCCCCACCGCCTGCAGGGAGATGCTCAGCCAGACGTGGCTACCACCTTGGCCTCCACTTAGCCACAGGACTGCATCCCCTGGGCACAGGAGAGCACAGGGCCAACCTGCAGCACCAGGACAGGCTGTGAAGTGATCCCGAGGGGTTCAAACAGCCCCCAGACACTGGTGGACCCGCTTATTGGGCTGTGCACAGAGCTGTCCCCCCACCAGGGCAGGCACAGCTGGGCTGGCTCAGCCTGGGATTTAATGCACACTCTGCCTCCACGAGAATGATTTCTACACCCCACACCCACTCAGGCTACGTGGCCTGTGGAACTGCACTCGTCAGTCGAGTAGGCTGACGTGGCCTGGGACAGCAATGGGACATAATGGATCGCCGCAGAAGGTGCTGCCAAAACGGGGACGGATGCAGGAGAACTTCCTTGGCAAATCCTCTGCCTCAACAAACACCACCTGAAAACGCAGGACTAAGCCCGATGTCCAAACTGCACAGCAAGAGGCCACGGCTGCCAAGAGGGCCTGAAACAATGCCCTTTGAGTAACACGACCAAAAACCTCTCAGATGCCAGGTGAACGTGTGCGTGCTATGCTGTCCCAGGGAGGGTTTGGAAGGATTTGGAGCTGAAACCATGGCACACTTAAAACTCAAGCAAACAGCATTTCTAGCCAAGAAGTAGCAAACGAAAGGAAACAAAAACTGAGACAAGCAAACACAAGAAACCCCAAGACAACAACTCCCACACACTCAAACAGCACTCACACAGTCACTGCACCTCCCACCCAGTCACTGTACATGCCAACCCCACTGTGCTCAAGACCCCCAGTGTGACCGGCTGCTGCACCCTTGGGCTTCGGG
>JAWWEW010000165.1:7706352-7756221 GCA_035583185.1 Anabacerthia variegaticeps | reverse complement strand
CCCTAGACCCCCATCTTTAAGCCCTCACCCCTAAGCCTTCCCCAAAAAGGGACCCTCCAACCTGCCCCAACACCCCCTGCAGCACAGCTCAGCTCTTGGAGCAGCACACACAACACCCAGACAGCAACAGCCCCAGCCCCAAAACAAAGGGGTGCAGTTTTTCACTGTAAAACTACAAACAGTCCAGAGCAAAGCCATCACTTACACTCTTTTAACAACAGCAGCAAAACCAGAGAGAATTTGCACTCACCTTTGCTTCCAAGGATTTTCCAGGAAAGACTCAAGACTTCTTGCCTTCCAGGTCTGCTCCTTTCCCAGTTTCTTTAGAGCTGGTTAAGGGCTTCCAGGGCTGGGTGGGTGGGTGGTAACAGCCCCCCACTCAAGCCTTTAGGGGTTGCAGCTGCACATCTGCCTGCTCAGGGCTCAGCTTTGCCACTGCCACCAGCTCACCCCCAGCAGCTGCCAAACCACAGGTTGGTGTTGTGCAAGAGTTTAATAGGTGTTTAACAAAGATCAGCCTCCTGGAGAACAAATATTGCCCTTACCTAGTAAGAAACTTTCTTTAGGGGTTGCTAAGAAAAGGAGCTGGGAGATGTGCAAGTAGATTTAATGGAGCTGATAGCTCTAAGTATGATGCAGCTGATACCTGTAAGGTAATAGAACACATCTGCAGGCTATTCTGTGCCAAGCCTTCACAGCATAGAGCCAGAACACTAGAATACATCAGGTTTGGGACAAGGACATTCTATGGCAAAGGTTTGCCTGACAGGTCCCCCCGAGACCACCCGAAACCTCCCCGGGACTCCCCGAACCCCCTCGGGACCCCTCTTAAATCTCTGGAATCCCTGCGAGCCCCTCGGGCCCCCTCGAACATCCCCAAAGCCCCCTGGGACCCCTAGGACATCCCAGAGACCCCCCGAACCCTCCGCGGGACCCCCTGAACACCCTCGGGACCCCACGGATATCTCCGGAACCCCTTGGGACCCCTTGGACATGCCACGAACACCGTTGGGACCCCCCGAGCCCCCCCGGACACCCCCGAAGCTCCTTGGGGCCCGTTGGACATCGCCGAACCCTCCCCGGGACTCCCAGAAGCACCATGAGACCCCCCGAACACCCTTGTGACCCCTCGGACATCCCCAGGACCCCGACAGTGCCCAGAGTACTCCAGTCACAGAAATCCCAGTTCCAGACTGGTTTATTCACCACAGACCAGAGTGCCTTGTGTGCCCCCCTGGCCCCTGAGGTCAAAGCGAAGATCACCATGACCAGGTATTGATGTGTTAGTGCCGATTTCCTGGCTCTCTGACACAAAACCTGCCACCAAAGCCAGGCACCAGCTCTGGGACAGCAGGGGGACAGAAGTCAGTGCTCAGTGACCAGCCAGCCCCAAAGAAAGAGCTCCCAACATCAAAAACTCCCAAGGACCAACAGTGCCACTGGCCCAGCTGCAAATACCAAACATCTGCAATGCTAAAGGTACTCACATAACCATGGCCTGACAGAGCCTCATCCTTTGTTGTCCAAACTCTCTTTTAATAAAGCAGAGAACTGTGAAGATGCAGGAGGTTTGCAGGTGGAGCTGCCCTATTGGAATGGGGGCTCTGTAGCTGCTAAAGCACCTTCACAATATCCCAGGGCATTACAGTGCCCTGCTCATGCTTTGCAGTCACACCTGATAAAAAAATCTTCATACAGAATCTCCTGGCAGTGTTGTTCCCCTAATAAAAACACTTTAAAATGTCTCTTAAGGCTTTTCCTTCCCTCCAGCTCTCACCCTCCAAAGGAGAGTCTGCTGAATCAAGGGGAAACAGTACTTCTTAAGTACAGACCCAGCACTTGTTAATTCAAGTTCACTGCTTGGCTTTAAAGTAATTTCTTCCTCTTCTGCTTTAGGTCTTTAGTCTTCTTAAATTTCTTCTGCTGCTTGGGTCCTCTTGCTGTTTCTAATTTTCTTTTCTTCTCACTGGGAAACAGGAACAAAATAGCTGTTAAAAACACACTAGACTGCATTTCAGCTGGGAAGTTTTTGTTGGAAAAACAGGAGTGAGGGTCTAACATGGAAATACAGCTGGGAGAAAATAGTTCCAATTTTTTGGGTCATTTAAACTTGGTGCTAGAGAAAGCACAAAAAAGAGCCTCACTTAGATTTTCTCCTATCCTCAGAGTCCCTAACCCAATCTGGATCCCAAAAGACATTGATTTTTAGCTCTTGTCATTGCTTTTCAAGCAGCGTGTCCTAAAGCCAATTCGAGGCAGGCATCTGGAATTCAGAGTACCTTGAAAAAAAATTCCCACTGATGGTTTTGAGCATACAAGTCAGTTCCTGCACTGGATTCTGATTAGAGCAAACAGGACAGAGCTCTGATCTTTATAAGCACTGACAAGACTCTCTCATTCCTAGAAGGCTTCTGGAAACTCACAGCTTCCAGCATCCATGAAAAAAAAAAAAACAACCCATGAAAGGGTGGAATTGAGATCACATAATTTCTTGAGCTGTCAGGCACCCCAGGAAGGGGAAATAGGCAAGCAGGCAAGTCTCAGCTATAAATCCCCCAGGAAAAAATGAGGAAAGACTCCCTGCTGGGCAAGGCAGAAGAAAGAAGATGGATGAAAAGGAAGGAATTGCAGAAATGCAGATGTTTTGCAGGCCTAAGCACACATTTGAAAGAATTCTTCTTCCCTGGATTTGCATTTTCTCCAGTGTCACCTCCCACCCAGTGTTAGTTTCCCAAAGAAATGGGACACTCAGGCGGAATGAGGGACCCAAGGGAAAAAGGGAAGCAACTTCTGAGTGTGATCAGGATCAAGACTTAACCAGATCATCAGAAACAAAGCCAGAATTAGCAAACAAGTTACATGAAGAGGACTAAGGGCAACACAGAACCACTGGGCAGCAGAGCCTGCAGGTGCTCACACCCTGATTTCCCCAGGGAAACTGGGAATCCAGCAAGGACAGTAAGATCAATGTAACTCTCAGGCCTCACTCCTCTGGAAAATGTTATAATAAAGCCAGGAGGAAAGAGCAGAGAGATCTCTGGGGGTATTTCCTTAACCTTTTCACGCTGACGACGGAGGCATTTTGTCCTGCTTTACTCAGCACCTCGTTCCATTCTTCATCATCCCCACGGATAATGTACCTAAAGTGGGAAGGGGAAAGGAAAATTCAAGTCAACCTGTCACCACACAGTGAACAAACTAAGGGGATTGGGCTGTCAGGCACACACAGAGCTCTGCAAACGAAGCTACCCCCCCAAGTCAGAACTGGGAAACACACACAAAGCCTGCATGGAGCAGTTCTGGATCCAGCTGGGAAAAGCTGAAGACCTGCAGCCTTCTTTGGGAATCAGAAATTAAAGCCACAATTGCCATTCAAATGAGCTCATGTTCTGTGGCCCTTCCCTGGGTGTTCAAGTACCCTGGAAATGACACCGAGGTTCAAGCAGGCAAAGCACTCCTGGAGCCAAGTGGAGTGGTTGCTCTCCACCCCAAATTCTTGGTGATTTGGAATAGAGCAGGCTTTGTTCCAACAAGGCTGAACAATGCTGGACAAAGGCTTTTCAAATCAAACAGCTCACTCTCTTCTATTAGTTTTCTATAACCTGTATTGAAAAGTGTTCAGAAGAGATTTTTCTCTCACTCTCTCCTCGTGGAGGAGAACAGAAAGCTATTACTGGGTGAGAAAAAAAAACAGGGAACATGGTCCAAAATGCCAAACAGGTATGTAACAATGCTAAAAACCAAAATTAAAACTTTTAAACCATTCTCATTATTTTCGTTATGGGACTGGCTTGCAAGTCACTTCAAATCCCTTCCATTCTTGTCCTTTCTTCAAACAAGACAAATAAAAGATTCAAAGAAGCTTTGATTACTTTTATCTTAGCAGAGATCAATCTAAAGCCAAACCAGACAACTTTCCTGGCATGTCAGTACAGTAAACAGGATTTATAAGACAAAAAGGAAGAGAATCAGTGGCATGTGTAACTTCTCTTGGTCCAGAAAGAGAGAAAAATAAAAATAAAAATAAAAGCAGCTCTGGTTGGTTGTTCCTTTTCGGTTGATTTTAGGGTTTTTATGTTTTTGGTTTGGGGGTTTTTGTTGCTGTTAAAGAGGACAATATTAAAACTAGCCAGGTACTATTTTCATGGACAGCAGCCACCAGGAGGACCTGGCTATCCTGGTTTGAGGGAAACAATGACTATTTCTAGGAGCACAGGAAACTGTAAAGTTAGAAACAGTCCACAGCTTGTTTTATTAGTCTGTATTTCAGTACTAAATAACTTAGGTATGTATAAGATCAAGGCTGACACACAGAGTAGGAGCTACTGCCATGAGTAATTGATCACTTCAGTGACCCAAAGGTTTTCAGCAGCAGGGCAGCATATTCTCTTACCCTGACTTTCTTACCCACTGCTAATTCTCATTTATTGATGGTTTTCAGACTGTGCTACAGCAACTACAGCCTTGTGAACAAATCCCAGAAAGACACACCAGTGACCTGGCATCCAACTGGGAACCAGGGGAAACTGGAGCTGGGACCCAGCCAGGTGAATTCTTACTGTGTAAGGTCCATTTCCTTCAGCTTCATCACTTCTTGCTTGTGTTTTTCTTGGAATTCCTTTGCAGCTTCCTCCTACAACAGCACAGCACATGCATTAAGTCCTAAGTGCAAGAGCAATGGGAGGAAAATGCCTTTCCCACTGGCAAAAAAATACATCCCCCCAAACGAACACCAGATGATCCTGACAAGCCTCTTTTATATAAACGCATTTTGACATTATTTGCTCACATATAATTGTAATTTTCTGCGAAAAATCCATATTGCAGCCCCACAAAGCATGACTGTACAAGCACGAGATGCAAACCTGTCAGGTTTGAGCTACCAGTGACAGACAGGATGTGGAATTCTTTCCAATCCAGGGAAATTTAGATGACCATGCTTCTACACTCTAAGGAATTCCATGAAGTGTTTACATATGCATGAAAAAGAAAGTTTGTAATTACCAAATCATCATTTAAAGACTTCAGTGTTGGCTCCATCACAACATCCTTTGTTGCTGCCATTTGCTCCTCCACAGCTTTTTCCTGCACTGTGTTGAACAGCTGAAAATGAAGGGACCCAACACATGTAAGACTTACTGATGTCTCTTCTTGATTATTGCTTTAAAATAAATAAATAGGAAATGCTGCCTGGCCCCATGAAACTCTTCTAACCTTGGAAATATGACCAGGCAGCTGTTTTCCCATCCTGCTGGAATAAAAAGCCCAAGGCTGCTTCCTCAGGGCAGGACTCTCTACAGCTTTTATAAAAAGCATCCAGCACTCAGTGTCACTCACATAAATGTAGAGAACTCAGAGATTACAGCATACTTTCTTTTATTAAGCATAACTTATCACCTCTGCAATGAACTCCGAATGTGGGACTGCAGAATTTGCTACTGTATCCTGAACCTCAGAGAAAACCACAAAACCAGATCCAAAACTTTCCAGGGATTTCACTGGACCTCAAGTCTACCTCGACAGACCACTGGAAAACACTTTTTCCCCAGAAAAGCTGAGATGCCACCAATACAGTGAACAGTGAAATGGCTCAGTGGCAACAGGAGCTGCTTGCTCAGGACATTTCAACATTTAAAACCACAAGACAAGCCCTGCTATTTGGGAGAACATTCCACAGAACTGTGGAATGGCTTGGGTTGGAAGGGACCCTAAAGACCCTGGAGTTCCACACCCCCTGCCATGGGAGTTTGGATTTGGAAATCAATGCCACAAATACCTGGTTTTTCTACTGGGCTTCTCCCACCTTCCCAAGAAGCTCCCAGTCACCCACTGGGCACTTGTTCAAGATGCACAGCTGTGACTGAGCCTTCCATTCTTGGAATCACCCTGTGCTCCAGCAAAAGCAGTGTCAGAGCTGTACCTGCACCACTTTGCGGATGATCCTGTTGAAGAGACCCATCAGCTGGCTGCTGGGCAGTTCCACCTCCTTCTCCAGCTGCTCCAGAGATTTGTGCTGCAGGCCAATCCCCAGGAAAAGGGCCTGAGGAGGTGACACGTTATAGAAGCTTGAAGAGCAAAGCCACCCATTCCCCCATTCCCCCCGGGTGTGTTTGCCAAGGGCTGGCCCTGCCCAGCCATACCCACCGCCTGGGCAGCAGAGAGGGAGATGTCCCCCAGCTGGTGCAGGAAGAACATCCTGGCGAGGGCAGGCACCATGTCCATGATGAGGTGATAGTCCACCATGTTGCGGGAGTACATCTCCAGCCTCTTCAGGTCGTAGGGGATGAACAGGGACTCCAGCTCGGCACGGCTGATGGCTGGGGGGGACAGTGACACACAGCAGGGAGTGTCACACAGGGGCAGAAACACAGCCCAGAGTGTCCTTACCAGGATCTCAGTGCTTTAACACTTCATTGTCCCTGGTATTGCAAGGCCAAGGGCCACCCCACAGGCATTCAGAACTCAGGAACACTGCTGTCCAGGCTGGTTTGGTTAGCCCAGGCCCTGTCAGGCAGACACACATCCACATGGGAAACACTGCAGTTGTCAGAACAGAGCAGTGTATCCACTTCAGAATGCCTGCAAACAGTGAGGGCTGAGAAACACACTTGGCCCAGGCTTTAACCATTTACTCTGCTTTTGCTGTGAAAGAGGTTTGTTCTTTTGCAGCAGCAGCTCAAACTCTCTCACCAGGACACTAAAAAGCCACAGGACACAAATCCCCAAGTTCTCTCCCTGCAGAGGACTCTCTATTAAGGACATTGAGAAAACAGCAATTTGCTCTTAAGCCAGAGGTGAGTGTTAGAAGTGCCTTGTCTGGCCCCCTTTTGTGCCAGTGCCTGCTCTTAGAGAAGAGCATCACCTTCCCATTGCCACATTCCTGGTGGCACTGCTCTTCCTAAGAGGCAAGTTGCTCTGACTGCTGCTGCTCAAGGCTTCTCTTTTAGTTCTAGGCTGGCTGTCACAGTCAGGGGCCCTCTGATTTCAGGTAGCTTAAATCTTCAATCAAAAAACGCAAGGAAAAAAAAATCCACAAAAAATAGACCCAACCAAAACCCCCACCACTACCTGTTTTCAGTGGTTTAATTTTTAATTAAAAACAGAAGCTTTTTTCTGGATAACAGGAACAAACCAGCAGCTGACCAAGAGCAAACCAAGGCACTTCACAAGCCACATCATGTAATGAGTGTTTTTGAGACTGATGAACATGCAGAGAGTGTGAAGTGCAGTCTCACTGAGCACTGTGACCCAGGGTACTCACGTGCTTGTGGCTGCTGCTTGATGTTTTTATTCTGCAGAATGTTCAGTGCCAGGGATGGAGAGAACGTGCTGAACTGGTAGGAAAGCAGGGACAGGAACCGCCTCCGAAAATCTGCGGGACAGGATGGCAAAATAAATCCCCCTGTGGACTTCTGCAACAATGCTCTGGAGTTGGCAGGGCCACAGTTACCTTTCCAGAAGGCAGTAAGCCAAGGCTCCTGCTCAGATTCCTCTTCATTGAGCATCTTCAGCATGATGCAGGAGTGCTCCCCAGTCAGGTCATTCTAATAAAGAAAATATGGTTCTATGATACATTTCCCATCATCCCCACAAACTGTGCTGAGCTGAAGAAGGCAAATAACTTTAAATCAAGACCAGCAACGACTGTAGCAACTGGATCTGATCCCCACTACCTAATGAAAAACCTATAAACTGCTAGAATTTGGTAAACCCCTGTTATTTTAGCAATACCCGCATTAATTCAATTAATAATCAAAAAGCTGCACCTTTGCTCTGAATTTTTAAGTGAAAACTACTTAGAGTCCCCCATTCACAATCCTTTGTAAAACTTTATGCCTCTAGTTAACTAGACAGGTCCAAAGAACAAAAATGAACATAAAAGATACCCTAGAAGTGGCCCGAGAAAACTCTCCTGCCCCAATCACATCTCCAAGAAGGAAATGGAGAGATGCCCAGGGATTTCAGCAGGGCTGGGTGTTCCCCCAGGACCAGTGTGGTACTTACTGGTGTCTGCCTCAGGTAAACTGGTACAAACCCAGCACGTTTCCAAAACCTGGGGAAAGAGGAAAAAACCCTGACAATTGTGGAGCTGTAGTTTGCACAGCAATGCCTGGGGTGAAATGCAATTTATCTGCTGCACAAGGACAGCTGGTGAGTCTCCAAAACACCCCACCCAAATAAACACTGACAGAAAGCAGCACCAACAATCAACCTGACTGAGGTTCTACCTCAGAGAAGTGAAAAATTACACTTGTGATCCGCAAAAATGAACCAACTTTCACAGACAGACATGATGCCACAGTTACTGCATTTCGTATCCTCCCTTTCAAAACAGCCACATGGGTTTGGACCCATAATGCTGCTGCAAAATGTGGAATATGTCTAAAATTTCTTAAGAAAGGATGTTCTTCAATGCCTGATCTTTGCTTTCAAAGCCTAATCAACAAGGGAGATTTTAATGACACGCTTCACATCTATCAAACTCCCAAAGGACACGTCAGGGAGGGGCTGAGGATTTACAGCTGGTTTCAGACTCTGCTCTTCTTCAATGGAATGATGACTTTTCCTGGCTGCTTCCAGGTTTCAAACAGTCACCTGTGGACCAGAAAAAGTGAGCAAAATCCTGCTGAAATCCTTTTCCCTCCTCCTGTTCCCTCTTGAACCTTAGCTGTGAACTGACCAGCAATGAATTTTGTTCTTACTGCTTGGTTCACTCAGTCTCATCTCATGTGCCCCTGTAAGCTGGGGCAGGCCAGCAAGAAACCAAGGTTTTAGATGATAAATGACCTCTTTAAGGCAAGGAACAGGAAGAACTCTGCATTATTTTGAAACTGTCTCCTGAATTATGGATTCACAAGTCCCCACACTACAGCTGAGAGAGTCTTAGAAACCTAAATATTCCAGAAGTATTAAAAAAGTTTGCATTTAGTAGAAAATTTTATGCCTTTATGCAAAACTATGTAGGAAGGTGGAACTAAACCTTTAGAAAAAATGATTTAAATATTTCCTGCTGCAGTAACTCAGCTCCTCCATGGTAAGAAAAGCAAGAAGCAGCTGCAGTTGCTGGTGAGAAGCATCTCCATTAGTCAGGAAACAAAGACCTAACTTTAAAGTCAGCAGCACCTCCAGTTTCTGCAGGTCACAGGAACTGGTGTTTAACTTTTCCCTACCTACTACAGGCTGTTCTTACTTCCATAGCCTGGAAAAAATGGAGCAATTAAAGCTCATTATCCATTTAGAAGGGTCACAGAGGCAACCAAGCAGGGAACGGGTTTCTGTCCATATTATATATATATATATATGATTTATATTGTTGTATTTTTGCACTGGATCTAACCAGGAAATAGAATCAAGTCTTACTTGAGCAATCTTGGTGTTAGGCCATAAGACACCCCGAGATAGTCCAGGCTCTCAGCTTGTCTCTCACTCAGTTTGAGAAGCAAAGGAGGCAAATCTTTCCGAGGTGTCACAACCTCTTCTAACAAACCAACAGTCTGAAAAGGAACGTGGAGATGGGTTGGCAGCAATCCTCACAGAAACCTGCAAATTAAAGCTCTTATTCTGTACCAAAATTAAATTTCCTCCTTTAGAGAGAGACTTGGAGACTTACAACAGGAAACAGAAAGTGTACCAAGCTCCATACCTCGCTGCTTACGGTTGCAATTTCCTTTGGCTTTTGAATTGTCTTCTCTTCCAAACATGGGAATTTGCCTTCGTAGTACATCTGCAGCAAGGTCAGAGCTCTGCTGCCATAGCCCATCTGTGAAGCAGGAAGAGCACACTGTGAGCAAAAAGATGTCCCTAATCTTCAGGACAGAGCAACACTGTCCCCTCAGACCCCACCACCCACCGGTGCAGAGCTCACTCAGCCACTGCAAACACCCATTTTTTGCCCTTTAGAAGCTTCATGGGGAAGGCAATGACAGGACCTGGGTGCCCCAAACCACAGTGAGAGCCCACTGGGTAGTTTAGGGCTGTGCAATACTCTCTGGCACTCAGAAAATGCCCAACACCAGCATGAACATTTGGGAATCTCACAGTAAATATCCCTGGATGCTGCCTGCATCCTGCTGCTCGGGTTGCTCCATGCCACAGTGCTGCTTAGGAATCACAGGAGCACTGGTTTGGTCCCCCAGGCTTCAAATGCAGCAGCTGAAATTGCCTGAGCTCTGCCTGCACAGCCACTGCAGGGGTGCCAGTGCTGCTGATGGCCAAGGACCGGGTCCCAGAGTACTTTACCCCCTGGTAATCCGGGTGCACCGCGATGCGAACCACGCGCCCGCCGGACAGGCCCCCGAAATCCGGGTCTTGGAACTGCACAACACACACAACAGGCACTGTAAGGAACACAGGTGGGCACTCTGGGAACAGGAAATAGTGCTGAACTGTGTACTTGGGGTGAGCACACAGCCAGGTCGCTCACCTGCTCTGAAATGGTCCAGGGGATGAGATCACCAGAGGCTTTCTTTCCCCTCGAGAGGCTGTTCATGATGGACTGGCGAGAGATCTCTCCCTCCATGCACACCTGCCAGGGAGGGCAGAGAAAAATGTCTTCTCCTCAACTACAATGCCACTCAACTACAACAGAACCCAAATTTGTACTCAGTTTCCCTTTTACCTGAACAACAGCAAGCACTTCTGGTAATGAGTTCTGGGTCGGGGGAACGGGTGGCAAAAGGCAAAACAGATGGTGGGCAGGTGCATCAGAGAGCATCTGCAGGTCATTGGGCGAGTTCTGGTGGGCAGAGATATCAGAAAGTTGAAATAATATTCACAGAATCACAGACTATCCTGAGATGGAAGGGACTCACAAGGATCTCAGTCAAACTCCTGGCCCTACACAGAAAACCCCCAAAATCACATTATGTGCCTGAGAGTGTTGTGCAAATGAGAAGGGTTTCAAAGTCCAGTGCACTGTTAGCAGCTGACTTCTAAATAATCCCCCATGTTCTGAATTTAGGGCTGTTAAGGGACTTGGAATGAAGTGCTGATGGATGGAGAAGCTCCCTGGCCAGCTCATGGCTGTCACACTGCCAGCCGGCATCTGCTCTTCTCAAGTGAAACCTCTTGCTCTAATATGTATGAAACTTCCTATCATGACCATTATTATTTCTCTTTCTATTCACTTGGGTTGGCATAACAAGCACCGCTCCCCCACAAAAGTCCCAGCTGAAATTTGGACAGAAGAAGCACGAGCTGTACCTTGTAGTGTGAAGCCACATAGAGGGCCATCAGCCTCTGCAGAAAAACTTCTGATGCTCTGTGGTAACAAAACAAGGTGTCTCTGTTCACGTAGTACCTAAGCACAGGGGTTAAGGAAACAACCTCCTTGGGAACTGAGGGAAAAGCTTGTTGGTTTATGTTCAATATTTGGGCTGCATGGTGGTTTGTGCTCTTGGACTACAGCTTTATCTAAAATGACATTCACGCCCTTCACCCCTAAAGCCAAACCTTTTTTAATTCCAGCAAGGATTTCCCCTCATGCAGGAGTAAAACTGTCCTGGTAAAACACACACCACCAGTCCCATAAGGCAAGAGGTGAGAGCTGAACTCCACAAGTGTGGTCCTAAAAACACACTCATGTGCTGAGGTTACCACACTGGCCAGAGAGCCAACTCTGAAGCAGCCTCTCCTGCCAGCAGTGTATCGTGGCACATCTGAGTAAGGATACAGGTCACAAGCCTCGGGCAGGGGGCAGCCAGAAATGATCCTGGTGATGCTCAGGCAGTCCAAACACAGCAGGTCATTAAGCCACTTCTCCACCGGGTCCCCAGGGGCGTATCGGATGGACTCGTGCAGGGACACCTCGTGCAAGGTCCGGGCTGCAAACACACAGCAGGCAACACTCAGTGCTGGAAGCTACAGCTGCCCAAGAACCCGGGAGGATCCCGGTCTTTGGAAGGGCTCTCAGATAAGAAAGTTAGTAGTCACGTAGCTTTTACCTCTTAAAAGCTTTTTAACCCAAAAATCACAAGGGGAAAAACCGGAGGAGAGTTCCTTCATTTGCTACTTCCCTACAGCTGCAAAGGGACCCCCCCAGGGCTGGCAGGAGACATGGTGGGCACAGGCAGAGCCCAGGAGGTCCTACCTGAGCTGAGCTTGGCCGTGGCTGTGCCCTTGTTCTCTGCTGTCATGCTGACCTGGCTCTGGGCACTCTGCTGCCTCAACTGCTGCAGGAGCTTCAGCGACAGCGACCGCCCCGTGCCCTCGTACCTGGAAAGCAGGACACAACACTGTGGGGCACAGAACACCCAGAGCAGCCACCCTGAGCCAGGGTGGGGCTCCAGCACACACCCCAGGCTGCCACCCAGAGCCATGTGCTCCAGGGGGAGAATCACTGCCTTCTGATGCTCTTGAGCATGTAGGAACCTGCCACCGCATCAGCCTTGCCATACTGGAGGCAAAGTGCCTTTCTTCCCTCTTTTAACAGATGGCAGAACCCTGTTTCTGTATTTGCTCCTTGCAGCAGAGCAGAGATGGGGCAAGTCCACAGTGGAAGCAATAAATTCAAGTACTGACACTTGTCATTTTAAGGAGCCTTTCCAGGACAAATCAAGAACTAGCGTGGCCTGATGTGATGGTGTGTAATAAAAGGAGCACTGCAGGCAATAATCCACTGCCACAACTGCTGCCCCAGGCACACAGTTGCTGGCAAGCCTTACCCATTGATTGTAGAGGCCATGAACACCAGGTAAGGGCCCAGCAGGTTCTTCACCAGGGGCAGAGGAATGGCAGCAGCTTCGTCGATGACAACCAGCTCAGCCTGCCCCAGTTTCACAGAGTCAGCAGGGTGTATGTACTGCAAGGAGGGAGGGGACACTGTCACTGCCAACAGCAGCATTCCCTCCCTGGGAATTAGGGACACATCAGGGCTGGTGAAGCTGGAGCCCTGGGGTATGTTTGGTGTCCCTGTTCCCCACAGGCACCAAGCCAGGGGCTGAGACATGGAATAAAAAGTCAGGACAGGGATTGTGTTATCCTAACAAGGACTGGGCCACACATCTTATTTAGCATATCTGCACACAAATTTATCTGCAGAGATGATGAAAATAGAGGAAATCTACCACTAAAAGCATTTGCCCTTTCTTCACTGTTCCTTTCACCCTTCTTTTCTATTATTGCAGGAGGAACCCACAAGAAGTTCTGTAGTCTACAACTTGTTCCCAGAAAGAAAGGAGATATTTTGTGAAAGTCACTCACCAAAGGTCTGCCTTAGAGCAAAACCCATCAGGACAGTTACACATCACATAAAATCAACATGCTCCAAATCAACACAACTGCAGCATTGGAAAAAAACAACAATTAGAAATAAAAAGTAGAAAGGCAAGAGGTCAGTTACCTGGATGGTCTGTCTGTGCTCCTTGAACACATTCACTCTGACAACTGCCTTGTTAAACTCTGGATTCAAAGACTGAACAATCTCGTAGTCCAGATGTTCCTGAAAGAAAACACTGTTAAACAGCATGAAAAAGCCAAGATTTAAGAAAAATACCATTTGCCATTATCATGAAAATAAGCTCACTAAGAGGACAGTGTTCCTTCACATTCTAGCTAAAATCTCTAATAAAAGCTTCAGAAGCCTGAGAGCTGAGAAATTATTTACTCATGTTAAAAATTCCTTCACAAAGGAAGCATTTACCCTACCTAGAGGAGGAAACATAACTCTCCTATGAGTCTTTTTTTGCAGAACATTACAAAAAATGCTGGTAGTCAATATATGTTAAAAAAAAAATTACAGACTAGATGCAAAACCTCCTAAAGAGGAACACTGAAAGTATTCTAAAAGTCTGCTCCTCTTACCTGATACTGCAGGGCATCAAAGCCTTTAAATATGAACTCAAAGAGAGTGTGAAGGTTATCAGGGCTTGGAGACGTGACGAAGATGTTGGAGTAACTGCAGAGACAAATAAAACAAGAGTTTAACTATTTTTCTAACAAACTTTACATACAAATATTAAACAGGAAGCTTTCTTTATCTGAGGGGTCGATTTTACCTAATAGCCAAGATAAAGCAGACCTCTGTAGACTCTGATCTCAGTTTGTGTGTGATTGAGTTTTAAAGATTGAGGTTTTCATTTTGAGTTTTACAGACTGGGGGTTTTCATTTTGAATTTTACAGACTGGGGGTTTTCTTATTGTTACAAGATATAAAAAGTTGAACCACAGCAATCAAAATATAAGGGAATAAGACTGATGGACTTAGGACTGGAAATTACAAATACATTCTGACACTGCCAACTGGTTTTGTTTTGAACTGCTGGGTGCAGGGAAAGCCTGGGAGGCTGGAGGGGGATTTCTCACCCAAAAGCCACTGCCCCAGCAATGGCCAGGCCCAGGGCAGCAGACTTGCCCCGTCCCCTGGCTGCTGTCAGTGCCACGGTGCTCCGCAGAGTCTTCTCCGAAATGGCCTCGATGAACTTCAGAACTGCTTTTGCCTGATGGTTAGAGAAAAAAAACCCAGGAATGAGCTGTTTTTAAGCAGCACTGCTGGCCCTGGGAGCTGTGCAGCACAGGGGGCTGGGACTGAGCCCCACACTGACCTGGTCCAGGGTTTTGCAGCCATCCACCAAGACCCCCACAGGTTGTGTGTCCTGCAGGCTCTCCTTGAGCGCCCGCAGCTCCAGGTCCTGGGGCTGCAGCCTGTCCTCCTGCAAGCACAGAGCAGAGCACAGTGAGAGACACCTCAGTGATGCCTTCTGTCAGGCACAGCAAGAGATCCGAGTGGGAATGTTACCACAGTCCCTCCAAACACAGAAATGGATGTGGATGGATGGATGGATATTTAATAGTCCCACTCTCATGCAGGAGAATGGTTACACAGAGGGGACATTGTGGCTTCCCCGAGCTTGGAGGAAAAAAGGAAAGGATTTTTCAGTGGGTGGGAATGAAGAAGAGACAACGGGGAAATTTTCTGAAGAATTAAATTGATTTTTCAGTCTTTGGGCTGTACCAAAACCGACTTGATCTCTGTTGTACCTGTCACACAAGAGGTGCATTGTTGCCATGCAGGAGGGAAACTCCTGCAGCAGCAACAGATCAGTTTGCAAACCATTATCAAGATTTTCAAAGCCAGGCAATAAACCTGGACACAAACACAACCAATTTTAGATGGGAATGAGGCCTGATTCTCCTTCTTGTCACTGGAAATTCCACTCCACCCATCCAACAGATAAGCATTATCAGCATTTGTGCTGCTGTCAGTATTGTTCTAACGATAAAGGGGGATTGTTCTGGACTGCTTTTAAAAATTAGTGCTCTATTAAAATGTTTTTACGTCTCTGACAGAACCTATGTTGGTATTTCTTGGGCCACACAATACAGTCCAAATGCTTCAAGATTTCTGTTTAAAACTGGTTCCATTTTACTTCAGTCTGCAACTGACAAAAGGATACACTTCCAACAGTGCAAGTCTGTCTGGATTATATTATATCATATAATATTATATATTATATTCAGAGAATGTTTCCCCAGATGTGACATGTGTAACTCAGAAACTCAAACTACCAGTTTCCAGCTGTGTCCTGAGCTTGTAATACCCTTATTTCCAAAGTGTCTTCCCACTCTCCAACTGCCAAAAGGTCTTTTTATTTGTCTCATCCCAACTGTCCATCAGTTTGAGATTTCTGTGCACTTCTGAAACAGCAACCACAGCAATTTAGCTCCGCCTCACAAGGACAAGCAGGAAAATCAAAAGATATGGGCAAGCACAAGAAAAAGAGCTGTGACAGCAAGAAGGAGCTGTGACAGCAAGAAGGAGGAGGAAAGAAGAGATATCTTCCAGTGCTTCCCTCACAGCAGGTACAATTTCTGCACAACAATCCACTTCCTCTCTGCAAGCCCATTATTTGATATAAATCAGGGTGAAGGGAAAAGGGGTGACACCCCTCATTGACCTGGGACTGTGGTGGGACAGGTGTGATGTTTGCAGCGTGGCTGGAGATGGGCAGGATGTTCAGCTGGTCATCAATCACCAGGCAGTTCTTGCAGGAGGCCAGAGACAGGATGAACCTGAGCAGGCAAGCAAAGGCAACTCAGGAAAAACACTTCTTGGTAGTTAATTCCAGCTCTTCTCTAAACACAGACAATTTACAGGTACTCAGAGCAGCCCAAAAGCCCCAATTCCAGTGCAAACCTATGGGATGTTTTCCTAGTAGGAATACACAATGTCACTCCTGATGCTTTTCTTGGCAAGACATCCCAGATCCTTCACCCTGTGAGTAACTCACCTCTCATTAAACCTTCCCACCACATCCTGGTGTGCCTCTGTTCTGTACCGAGAGTGAACATCCTGAAAGAGAGAGAGAACAGTCCTGGTGCAGGCACAGCACTGACAGCCAAATGGGACTCAGGGCACAGCCCATGATCTCCATCCCATAGATCACATCCATCCCCTCCACTCCATTCCACGGATCACATCCATCCTCTCCATCCCGTGGATCACAATCTCCCTTCCCACCCCAGCACACCCAGACAGGATCCTGCCCTCCTGTTTGCTGTGACACAGCCACGTTTCCCAAGTACTTGTTAAAAATGTACTTTTCCCACCAATACTTTAACTTATCCTTAAAGGTCAGCTCTGCCAGAATTTATCAAATACCTCAGAGATTCCAAGAAAAAATATTCAATCCCTTTAATTCACCTACTGCTTCTTATTCTACAGCTCCTCCTCTAGGTGTAAGCATACTCAGCATGAAAACAATTCCTACCTGGAAATGCACAGTGGTTGTGGAGCTGATCTCACCAAGCAACAGGTCCAAAACACTCAAAAGGCCTAATTTTTAACTGAAATTGCTGATACAGGGCAGAAAAGATAAACACTTCCCACAACTACCACGGAAACTAAAGCAGTTACACCTGTGAATGGCAGGTGTTTCTCCTTTGCAATTCCTTCCTTCCCAGCAGGAATGCCTAAGCCATCCAGTCACAGGTGAATGAAGGAAGGCCACAGCCCATAAGAAAAGCAATGAATTCCCACTCAGCACCACCTTACAGAAAACAGACACAGTCCATACCATGGTCATTGTATAGAGCTGCTTCAGGGAGTTCATTGTTCTCAGGAGAATCACCACAATTCCACCCCCTTCCACTGTTTCAACAGTTCTAGCCAAGAGGTTTGGAGTCAGGGCTTCAAAATCCTAGGGAACAGATAACATTTCAGAGTGGCCTCGAGTTCAGTGCAGCCACAACCTACTGGAAGGCACAGAAAGCCTAAAAACATCATTTGTCAAAGTTTCATTCACGCTTCGACGTCCTGTGAAAACCTCTACCAGCAAAGCCACTTCAACCTCATAAAACTCTTTTACAAAACATAGTTATGGCCATCATAACTGAAGCAGCAAAGCAACAAATACTATTCCTGCAACATTTAAATCAATCAAAACCAGAGCAGTGTCCTTTTTGAAGTGCTCACCTGAAGGACACACATGCCAAAGGTGTTGCCCAGAATCTTGTGGGTTTCATTGTAGTAGCAGTAGCGAATGTTGGTGGCTGCTATGAACAGCTCAAAGGGATCATCATCCTTGATGTTTAAAGTCCCACTCTTAATCTTCTTCTGGAGCTGCCTCATCCTCTTCTTCCGGTGGCTGGAGGATGAAACCACAGAGAAGGTGTCTTGGGAAGAGGTTTGAGAAAAGTCTGCTCAGGCTAAGTCCAAGACAGACCTCGGACCTAAATATTAACTGAGGCTAAAAAGCTGAGCAATTGAAAATTCTGGCCTTTTGAGGTTCAAAAGGTGAGGGAGATTGGTCCAGGGTGATAGATTAGTGTTGGAGCTACAGAAAGAAACCAGAGGTATCTTGTACAGGTGTCAACTGTACTATGGAAGCCAAACTGAGCTCTGAAAATGAAGCACAAGGTTTCTCTTACCTGCTGAAGCCCAGCTCCTTCTTGTAGCACCAGAGCACAGAGGGCCTGGCCCTCACCGTGGCTTTGGACAGCATGTGATGAAGGATCACCACCTGCCAGGGCACACAAACACACGTGAGCAAAATCCAAGTATTTGTCTGTGTCTGAATTCATTGCTGTTTTCTCCTGTGCCAAATTGAGGTGCTGGGAAGGTGACCCTGCTTCCCACACAGAGCTGCAGCACACCGGTGCACACCCAGCTTTGCTCAGCCCTCTGCTCTGCCAGAAGGGCATTACTGCAGGCTAAACACAGTTCCCAGTGTTTGTACCTCACAAAGGATTCCCCCCAGGATATTTCAGAATTTCACTGAGAACACTGGACACAACCAGTCAGGGTGTGCCAGAACCCACAATGCTCTCTCCAGCAGGAATTAATGGTAACCTTCTTGTGCTCCCACCTGATCAATTAATCTCTAAGGATTTTTATAACTGGTTTAGTTCATGTCCCCAGAAACTGGAGACAGCTGAATTAGTAGCTAGAACAGAACAGCAGCAGGGCCAGGGCAGTGACTGAGCCCTGCACTGGCAGCACCCCGAGCCTGTGTCCGGCTGTGGTCACTCTGTCCAGCACGGACACCGAGGGCATGGAGCCAGTCCAGGGCAGGGGACGGGGCTGGGAAGGGGCTGGAGGAGCAGGGGGGGGCTCAGCCTGGAGAAAAGCAGGATCAGGGGGCACCTTCTCATCCCACACAGCCCCCTGACAGGGCGGGGTGGGCTCTGCTCCCCGGGAACAGGGACAGGAGGGGAGGGAACGGCGTCAGGCGGGGTCAGCAGGGGGAATTTCATCCCTCAAAGGGCTTATCGAGCAGCGGGAGGAGCTGGAGTGCCCCTGACTGCAGGGATCCCAAAGCCCTGTGCCTGGGGCTCTGGGGGCTTTTCCAGCCCCAACAATTCTCTGACTCCACGAACTGCCATCATCTTTTTGCCGTGCTGTTCTGCCCTCCCTTCCCACTCGGAAAACACCGCTCTGGGCCCTGAAATTAAACGAGGTTGGCAGTCAATTTCCTCCACGCAGCGGGTCCATCCGCACGGCCATCCAGCACCTAAAGCACGCCTGGAGGGCAAACCCAGCGCCGAGCGGGGCCAGGGGAATGAAATATCCTTCGCCCCGGCTTCCAATGAATGAATGAATGAATGAATAAATGAATGAATACATAAATAAGCAGATAAACCCGGCTTGCCCGCTTTAAATAAATAAATAAATAGACCCGGGTTGCCCGCCCTGGGTTTTGCCAGGGAAATTAAGGATCCTTTCCCCCAGCTTTAAATAAATAAGTAAGTGACTAATTAAGAAGAGAAACCCGGTTTGCCCGCCCTGTGTTTTACCGGACCATCACGAGCCTCTCGGGCAAGGGCAGCTCCCCAAACCCCTTCTTAACCCCTGCCACGTCTCCGCAGGGATTTAGGAGCAGCTTCCAGGGGGGTCAGGAGGGTCCCGGGGGGATCAGACGAGCCCCCCACTGCCGGTGTCGCCCCCGGGCCGGTGCCATCCCCCCATTGCCGGTGTCACCCCCAGGCCGGTGTCGCTACCTGGTCCTTGCCGCGGTCTCCCACCACCACGAAGAGGCTGCGCTGCCGCTCAGCCACGCCGTTCTCGATGAGCACGCGGATGCGGTTGTCCACCTTGCGGCGCTGCATGGCTGGGGCCGTTCCCGTGTCCCTGTCCCGTTCCCGATCCCTGTCCCGTTCCTGATCCCGATCCCGCTCCCGTTCCCGATGATCCCCCAGCACCACGTGGGAGCCACGTGAGGCGGGGCGCGCGCGCCGCGCACCACCGTAGGCCCCCTCCGTCCCCTCAGCGGGGCTGCCCTCGCCGTTCGCCTGCATCCCTGCCTTTTTTTTTTTTAAATATTTTTATTCTTTTTATATATTAATGATTTAGGACAGGTTTCCACACGGAAAAGCCTGGCGGAGCGGGGTGGGGAGCGCTGCTGGGCCCGGAGCAGCCGCCACCCCTCAGAGCGGCGGGGTTTGTTCCGCTGGCTTTGCCCCCGTTTATTTCCCTTTTTCCCCGTTTATTTCTTTTTTTTTCCCGTTTATTTCGCTTTTTTCCCCGTTCATTTCCCTTTGTTCGCGTTTCTCTCGCCGGAAGAGGGGCCGATCCAGGCCCGAGGGTGATTTCCCCCCTCAGGAAGGGGGGTTTGTCGCCCGTCCCACAATCAAACTATTCCCACCTTCCAGCACCAAAGCCGAGCTTTTGTACAATGCGTTTATCCTTGGCTCCCAGGGCCGCCAAAACGTGGGGTTTATTTGAAAAACAGAGTATTGAAAACGAGGTAACACCGTAGGAAAAAGGTGTAATAGCACAGGGTGTATTTTGGGGGATTTGTTATAGAATGTAACCAAAATAAGGTAAAACTCAGTATCACAAGGGCTGGGCAATAATGAGGGATTTACAGGAAGGCAATTCCTTAATGCAAGGCTGACAGAGTGGCTTGGAAGGACAGAGACCATTTAAATAGATTTTTTTCCATTGTTTACAGCAGCCATGGAGTGTTGGTCGTCAATGCTGAGTCAGAGACAAATATACAGGTATGTTTTAAGGCCATCAGAAAATGGAAACCTGGCAAGAAACTCAAACTCTGAACACTTATTCTACAGGGTAGAAGCATTACTAAAATCTATTCTAAAAATGGAGAGCTTCAAAAAAACCCCAACCAACCAAACAAACAAAGGAAATACATTTTCATTTCATAAAAGTCTACGGTGTAATTACTAAACTTTTGCTCATGACCAAAATTCCAAGTGTATTTATTGGAGCCACTATTTGAACACATTTTATAGAAACGAGAACTGAGCCAGGTGCTCCCATGGCATTATTTTGTGGACATTAAAAAGGGAGGGGAAACAGAGCCTGGCTTTTAAAATGAAGAACTGCAGCAAGAGCAAACCAAGAGATTGAATTCAGAACCAAATGTGAAGTTAGGCTGAGGTTTTCCTGATACAGTTCGCTTAGGTGGCCTCAGGGTGTGCACTTTGGAACCCAGATTTCCTTCCCTCCATTAAGGCTAAATGCAGAGAGCCACAAATAATTTTAACAGCATTATAGCAAAGAAATGAATTTTCAAGGATTGAAAGCTTCTCCTGCCCCATCCACGTGCAGAGCAGATGGAATACTGTTGACAGAGAGATTTTAGAAGTTAAAAACAGTTACTTCACAGTGACAAACCTCAGCTCCAGCCATAAATTTGGATCTTCAGGCACCCATTTGCACACTTTGCAGACACTTGCACCACGAAGTCTCACAGGAGCAGGAGGGATGATGTGTTTTCACCCAAGCTGGGACCAGCAGCCTCATTAGCTGGGCTGGTTAATGAGTGCTCTCATGTCCCTTTGTATCCACAGCAGAGTTGCTTTTAATCACATCAAGGTTAACCACTTTTTCAGTACCATTTATCATCTTTTCAGTATTTATCTGCAGTTAAAACCTCATCAGTAACTTCTCTCTCTCCAAATGCCCTTTGGGGGAAAGAAGGAAGCTCGGTCCATTCTCCAAAGACCTTCAAGACAATCATTCTGCCTCAAAAAGGTGAGCAGAACTTTTTGAGAAGACACATTTTTAGGGTCCCAAAGTTCTGTGAGTTTGAAGTGCCAGCACAATCCCTTTACTGGTTAAAACAAGGAGCCAACGATGCTCTTCCAACTCCGATTGCTGAGATGTAAAAGGCAGTATCTTGGAAAGAAAACAGGAGTTAGGCGAGGTTTAGAACTCACTTCACAGCTAAATCCTTAAGTTGTATGGGTGAACTGTTCTTAGAACCTGGCTGCAGGAAAAACAGGAGGTGAAATTCAGGACAATGTTGGCTTCAGGTGTGAGACAACAGCTCATGATCTGTAAGCTTTTACGTGGTAGGGTGTCTAGGAAGGACACTATGTCTGTTTCCCAGACACAGTAACCATAGGTATAAATATCTGAAACACTTGGGTGATTAATAAATTATTTGCTCAAGAATCCTTGGAGTCAGGAGGAAGCAAGAGGCTGAAGGTAGAAGTTTGTTCTCACAACCCCCCCCCCCCCCCACTGTAGGTTATCACAGCCCTGCCAAACTAAAACCCTCAGGGTGGCTGCATATGCAAGCAAGCAGCCAGGCCCTAGTTCTTCCCAAAACACCCATTCCTAGAAAAGTCAGGTAGGGCCACCAAACCACAGCTGCTGGGTGGAGCTGCAGGCTGACACGCCTCAGGCCTGAGATTCCCCCCAGGGCAAACAGCTCACCCGGGCTCTGCACCAGAACCAGCCTGGAAACACCACTCCTAGCCTGGGGATTAACCTCCTCCAGCAGGCTGGGCTGAAGAGCTGCCCTTTCCCACAGGGAACGTTCCCAGGAGTGCCCGTGATCCACTTGGATCCAGAGCCACGAGTGAAAATAATTTGGAGCTCCCCTGGCCAGGCCAGGAAGGCAGGGAGTGGATCCATGTGGCACAGGGTGACCCCAGCACAGCCCTCAGCTCAGCTCAGCAGAAGACTGAGATGGAAAGAGTCAGTGCAAGTTCCCAGTTTAAACACGTCTCCTGGACTTGTTCCACCTCTCCCTCTCTCAGCAAACAGCAGCTGCTCTAAACGGCCATTTTCACACCCGAAAGAGTTTACAGACTTGTCAGGAGACCCCTCAACTACCCAATGTTTTGTTAATAAGCTGGAAAGAGACCCCAAACCAACCCCCAAAATTTTGAGTGGAATGTTCTGATCCAGACAGGAATCTTTAATTCAATATGCTGCATGTTTACTGTCCATCTATGATCAGCTACTTAAGGAGCATTTGGTGTGCAGTGGAAAAAGCTGAACAGCTTGTGTTCTACCAACCATTTAAAGAGGAAGCTGATACACCAAAATAAAATAAAATCAAATCATTAAAAGAATTCACTGTTTTCCTACATCAGTTCAACATTAAAAGGTTTGTCTTTTTATTTGTTTCCAGTTAAAAAAACAGTTGGGACTATTATCTCAGTAATAACTTCCTAAAAAAGACACAGAACAGCAATTTCTCCCCGGCTGCAGTTTTTGGACTGTGATACTGGTACGGAATGTTTCTAGGCCTTGCCTCAAACTGCTGCTTCCAGACATCAGCACCGTTTCAGGATGCCTGGGGTGGAATATTGTCTTCACAAACTTATCACTTCCCGTGGCAAAACCATCTTTCATTTGTGCTCTTCACACAGGACATGGAAAAGTGATATCACCACCTGTTTGTACAGAGGTCCACATTGTTCCACCAGGAAGTCAAAACATCTGACTGCAAGTTCTGAAAGTTCAGTTGTGATACAAAGTAGAAATGACCCTCTGAGCGAGAACAACCTTGAGTTTTGTATAGAACAGTTAAACAACACGCAGCTGTTCCTCAATTTCACCTTTCCACAGGTAGGAATTATTTGATGAGCAATATTTAACAGAGAATATAGCACTTTTCTTCTCGCACGTGCTATAGAATGCAACAGAACTACCAACACCTCTATGGAGGCAGCATCAAAATATTCTCCCCGCTGCAGAGAGAGTGCATGTGCGCAGAAGGCAGGCACAAGTGATTTTCCAAGGATTATACCACAAGGATGCAGTAAAACTTGAGTAAGACTCGGTATTTTCCAGCTCCTAGTCTTATGCCACTTCTCTTATACATCGCTGCCTTGATGAGAAGGAAAAGTCCATTAAAAAAAACGGTTTCCCAGAAGTCACAGCTAGTAGAGTAAAACCAGAAAAACAGGAGGAGGGTTTACATCTAGTGAGGAAAAAAGATACTATCAGGGAAAAAAAAAACCAAAACAAAACACAACCAAACAACCTTATGAAATGTCACCCCATGGAATCTGTCTCAGTCGTTGAAAACCAGTGTTCCAGGATACAATTTTTATAAACATGTTTTATTTGTCTTGCTTATACCATTAGAACTGTAACTGCTGGCTGTCATTTCCCTTAAAAGGGGAAATCAACTCAAACACATACTGGTGCTTTTCAAAAGAGAGCAATTAAGAGGGGCAGCAGCAGCGGGCATTTGAGATTTCTTAAAACCTTCAAGGCTGCAGGAAAGACAAGAGGACATGTGACCAAAAGTGTTATGATTATCCATTAGAGATTTCCATCAGTACCGGCATCAGTTATTCAGGTGATAATACAGCAAGGTCAAGTATTAGTGACAGACAATGTGCAAGTCATAAGGAATGATAGAGAATACCAATCCTTACAAAAGTCATTGCTATCAAAGGAACTTAAAAGTGTTTCAAAGAGATACCTAAATACTTCACATCAAATATACCAGTGGCCATCCAGATTATACCTCACATTTGTTGGAAAATTTTGTTGAAGTGCCAAATCAAAGCTTTGTTTTGTTTTTTCTCTCCTAAAAAAAATAATGACACAGTTACATTAGCAGTTATGCAAGCGCTCTTAGATCCTTAGCCACAGGAATCAGGGCCCTGGTGATGAGGATGCTGCAGCTAAGGGTGCTTCTTCTTTGTCAGAAACTGGCTCTAAGCCCACCTGCCTATCGAGGGCAATTGCATCACTACACATCTTTAACTGTTCAGTGCTTCAATTTAATAAGAAAAAGCTGAAATGCAGTTGCTCCACCAAACCACACTTCACCTTTTCCATCCTTTCATGGGCACATTAAGTTTTGTCAACTGCCACCACAGTGAATCTTTTATGAATTTGCAGATTTTATCCCAATTTGTTAAATCACTTTTAAATGTCAGAAGTGAGTCTTTGCTTTTTCCTGCCACTTCAGTTAACCATGGAGACTGGATCACCCTGGAAATTGCCTTTTTTTGCTTTACTCTTAGCAAGGGTGAGGAATCTGAATCTCATGTGCAAGGCTCAAGATGATGCTTAGGACAGAACATGCAGAGTAAACGTTGGTTCGTTCCTTTCAATATCCAGGTAATATAAAGCTGGCAACTGTAGTCCTGTCATTATGGGTAATGAAAATAGTCCCTTTACAACAAACTTCCTGTAAGGGAGAACAAATAGATAATAACTCTTCTGGTAACATGTATTGTACACTGGCCAGCGTGTTTTTGGCGTTGAAGTAATCCCGTGAATGTGTTTAATTCACTTGCTGAGCATTCATTTGAGGCATCCCTCTGTTTGGTCTTGGGGGCCCTCCACGACCTAGAAAACACACAAAAAGGGGCTTGAATTATGAAGTCTGATCCTGTAAAAATATTGCTAAATGTTCTGGTCTAAATTGTGTAAGACTTTCTCCATTATGGCTGTCTCAGCTTCCCCACAGCCTAACACCAGGCCACAGAAACCTTGGGGCTTCCAGGACCAGGACAGTCAAGGACAGAAACCCTTCAAAACTGTGACAAATTCACAAATGTAAAGTCTCAAGCTGCCCTCACTGACAATGGAAATGCCTGTATTGAGACACAACACCAGCTCACCACCAAAAATGTACTAAGGAGAAGAACTGAAGAAACAGTCAGCAAAATATAATTTAGGAGTTCAGCTACAGCCTCATTATGTCTGTGGGGGTTTTTGTTTTGTTTCCTAAGGCTTTCATTAATAGGAGGCAGCAAAGTAGTTCTGCTGCATTTAAAGTGTGAACAGCAGCTGCTGTTTTAACTTCTTCTCCAGGAATTCCTCATTCAACAGCCAACAGAACTTCCACCACATGTTCAAAGGATCCCAGTACAATTCAAGCCAGCAAGGTCCTCAAGAGGGTCTCCAAGACCAACCCCTGCTCAAAAGCAAGGTCAGCCGTAAGGTCAGAGAAAAGTAAACTTATTCTTCAATTTTGAGCTGCTGAGTAAAGGGTGAGGTTGCTTTCTAACTCCAGAACTCTGGAAGCTGGATCAAAAACTTCCATTCAGCCCAGATCA
Source organism: Anabacerthia variegaticeps (assembly GCA_035583185.1). NCBI lineage: Eukaryota > Metazoa > Chordata > Aves > Passeriformes > Furnariidae > Anabacerthia > Anabacerthia variegaticeps. Next base: position 7,730,502 of record JAWWEW010000165.1, on the reverse strand, counting down.
ATTATTCCCTACTCAGGAAATTACCTCTAGGAGCTCCCCGAGGTCCGCTTTGTCCAGAGCCACGTTTGAAATTCTGTTGATATCCATCCTGAAGCAAAGACATTAAAAAAGTTACAACACAAAACATGGGCACTGTTATGAATTACCAGTAAAACAAGGAGCTTTTAAAACAACATGCACTGACAAAACATCTGTGGCTTCATCATGCAGCATTTTATTAGTTTACATTAATCTTAGAAAGAGAAATTCTTACTTCTACTAGTGCCTAGCAGCTACAATAAAATGTGCAATGACAAGTGCTCTCTCCAGTTACAGGATGTGTTGTTCAACGTTAAGTAAGAAGTGCAAAAAGATGTATTTAGTGTTTAAATTCATGAGGAGTAACAGAAGCAGAGTGTTCCCCAGCAGACTGGAGTGCTTTGTCCCAGTGTTTCCCCACCCTGGTGCCTTACCCGCTGGTAGTTGGAGTAATCCCGCGGAGCGTTGAACTGGGGCTGCGTGTATCCACTGTTTGGAGTGTTGGAGAAGGAGGGACGGTACCCATCGTATCCCCCTAAGGAAGAGGCCACAACTCTGTCACTTGCACATGGCAACTGACCACCTGGCTTTCTGCTACTAGGTAAGACAAGCAGTAAGAGGATTTCACCTAATCTGAGCAAAAACCCCACCCCTTCAGCAAGGACTGTTTACCTGCAAGTCAGGCAAATGTTTGAAAAATCAGGGCTAATGCTATTACAAGAAACAAGAACAAAGACCTAGTAAGAACTGGGAGGAAAGAGCATTTCAGTGCATTTCTCTAATAATCTGAGGTCTGATTTACAGAGCATTCAATCCAGAACTAACCACGATACTAGGATCAGTATTTAACATTCACACTATAATCAACTGTGTTTTTGTTATACAGGTTTCTTCTCTATTGCCCAGCCACGGGAGAGGAAGAGGACATGGCAGACAGTACCTGGATCCATTAATCTAACCCCAGAACACCCGACAAGGAAACAAGCTCTCTCTCCCATTCTAACGATGACAGCCACATATAACATTTACAGGAATCAGGAAAATTCTCTTATTTACTTAGAACTACAGTATCATCCCTCCACTCCTGTTAATTCCCTCAGAGTAGTGACTTTGAGACTCTTCTGTTCTTGTACTTCTACATTGCCCAGTCTATTCTGATTACGGTGAACCACAGAACTCTAAAATACACTCCTCCCACCACAAATGGAAATAGAAAATATTTCTGAAACACCACTGGCACCCAAGCTCCTCCCTTGAAATTCTGCCCAATATTTCTGTTATCTCCATACCCTCATAGGGAGTCCAAACCCACACCTAAAATTGAAGTTGCTTAACTAAAGCAAGTGGGCTTTTTACTACAAATATAAGTATCCTGTGGAGATACTATTAGAGTAGGCCAGCTTATCACCTGCCAGGCTGCCAGCAGGGCAGGAGCAGGGAGTGCTGGGAGCTGCTCACCTCGGAAGCCGTTGGCAGGGCCGCGGTAACCGTTCATGAGGCCGCGGGCGCCGCGGGCCCCGCCGCGGGACACCCCTCGGCTGTTGTAGTAAGGCTGGCTGTTCCTGGGGAAGCCCGTGCTCTGCTGGGGGGCCTGCTGGTGGTTGCCTGCCACTTGGTGAGTCTGGTCCGGGGAACCGTGGTAAGTACCGACCACTGCAGTGCAGCCAGGGAGAAAAAAACAGGTATAAAAGTCTGTATTGCTCTATGTTCCCACACAGACTCAGTTCAAACTCGATATTCAGTCAGCGAGGAAAGGGATCAGGCTCTTCTTTACTCCATACCCAGTAGTTGTTAGCATTTCACCCTTGTCATCTGTCTGTCCCTCTCTGCAACTTCTGTTTCAGTGGACTCTGGACACAGAGCTGATTATTTCAAGTTGCTAGGCTGGAGAGCATTTTGCCTGCTAAATTCAAACCATGCCCCACTGATTGCAGCGAAATGTGAACTGTACATCACCTGTAAGAAGCAGCCCCCATTTGCTCTCGCTTCTGGCTTACTATTTCCTGTATAAGAAGTCACCTCAACTGCCACAGTTTAAGGATCATCCAAACATTAACATCAGCAGAGCAAGTACTCCACTCTACTGCTTTTATCTCTGGAATAATCATGTTTTGTTTTTTTTTAAACCAAATCAGTGGCAAAATTCTATTAACATATATATATACTGAACTTCACTCCCTGCTGGATATTCAAAAACAGAGTAACAAAACCTGGTCTTGTGAGGGGAAAGCTTTGCAAGACTAGGAATATTTGGGGACACGTGACATGCTTTGTTGCTGCATCCTCTAGGACTTCACAGCCTAATCATGAAGTTGTGGCCATTTTAGTTTTTGCTAAAAGAAGTTTACCTGTCTGGAGTTGTTCTTGCTGAAGATCTGATTGTTCTACTTGGTGAGGCTGATTGGAGAAACTCTGGTTGTAACTGGCCTGGTACTGATTTTGCTGCTTAAGGGTTTCTGGCTCATTAACAGGAGGAACAGGTGCATTCATGTTGAATACCTGTAATGGTAGAAAAATACTCTCTGGTCTAATTCACTTTTACGACTCTTCATTGCATCACATAAGGTATCAATGTCTGAGAAATGTGAACAACCCAAGACTATTTTATGTAGCTACATGACTGATTCCAGCGAAAGGAATGACTACCAAAATAAAGGGATCCAGTATTAATTCCCCACTTACTGTCTGCATGGATTGGAATGGAGCTGCATTAACGTTGATGCCACTGCTATGCAAAGGCTTGCTGGATCCAGCCTGGAACACTTGGGGCTGGGATGCAGTGGGAAGTGATGATGAGGATGGGGTCTGGTCTGCATTCAGTGACATTGAAGCCTAATAATTAAAACAAAACAACATTTTAGCAGCTTTTGAGATACCAAAAATTTAGCTTAAGAACTCCGCTTAAAAAAAAGTCGCAATGCCTCAGGTTCACCTCTACAAATGACCGTGTTCTACTGCAGCTCAACAGCATCACCAGACAGGAGAAACCTCAGAGTGTCTTCCCTTGTTCACTTGAAATACAACTAGAAAAACCTAGAGAGATGTATTTCTTGGGCTAATTGCTGGGCAATGTAAAAACTCACATTTCCTAGGCCAGCACCAACACTGCCAACTCACATGCTGATGGTGGCACATTGTATCTAATTAAACCATCTTTCAAATCAAGTCTTCCTAGAAAGGACTTACTGGTCACAGACAGGCTCAGAATTTTGAAATCAAAGGGAACTGGAGTAGCCCTATTAACAGGCAACTAAAAATAATGCTTCTGACAAACAGACTAATATTTGGTGACAGCTGCAAGGAGAGTCCTTCCCAGCCCTCTGAAGCCTGACTTGCCTGAATCTGCTCAATTGATTCTTTCTGTGGCTGCTGGTCTGCTGTGTGAGAAGGCCGATACATGGGTTGGGAGGTTGTATATCCCTCACTTGTGGGAGAAACCAGGGGAACCTGACAAAGTAAACCCCAAAGCCCCCAGGAGTCAGGTGATGCTCACACACAGTTTTACAGAAAGCATCTGACAGCTCTGGCATGGGTGGTACTCTCCAGTCCAAACAGGTGTTGCCAGCAGGTCTTTAGAGCTGTTAGGGACTTTTTAACCAGTAGAGGTTTAACCACTTCATCTTGACCAACATCCTAATACGAGGGAAACTCCAGGAAGTGGATGGATTCTGGTCTCCAATGGACTGAATCTGCTCATTTTACAACCTCTGCTTCCTTAGAGAGTCCAGTTAAATTCCAGCCAGCAGAGGACTTGGCATTTAAGGCTATGGGAATTTTAAGAGGAAACTGGTAACAAGTCATGAGGGTGTTCACATTAGGTTGGAAAGCTTCAAAGGAAAGATTAAGTTCAGGTACTGCTTGTGAGATCCTCAAAATAATCACTGGCAGCACTGGTTGAGATAAGGAAAACAAAATTTAAAACAATCCCACTGGATTAAGTCACAGCCATCACTTAGTGACATAAAATGCCAGTGTAGAGAAAACCCTCTGCCGAAAAAAAAAATTAATCTACACCTACAAAACTGTGGAGAGCATCAGCACTTCAGGAGGTACTTAGAGAGGAAACTCAAGAAAAAACCCTCACTCCTGCTCCTACATGAGTGACTGACTTAAACCTTGCAGCTCAATCTGCTATTTACACTGCCAGTACTGCACAACATAATCCATCCAGGTTCTTCCTTTGGCTTTCAAACACCTACAGGGACCCATAACTGACACCAGCAGAGTCCTCAGAGGTGCCACACATGCTTAATACAAAATTAGAAAGCTCTTTAATCACTAGCCAACTCAGTGAGAAACTGAAGTATCCTAACAGGAAGGTGATCACTTCATCTAGACAGTGCAGAAATAAGTGTAAGAGGGCCTGCCTAGAGCTCAGCTGAAAACACCATTCAACTCATGCTGACTGCTCTGCCACTCCAGTATGAAACACAGCCCAGGAAAGCACCTGGGACTAATCTTTAACAGAACAAGTGAGTAGAACAGAACACAAACTCTACAGTTAATGCATTAAATCTGTCTGTGCTCTGACACTCACTTGAACAGACACAGGCTGCCCTTTAACCAAGTTATTTTGGTTTTGGCCTTTCTGTTGCAAATGATTAAAGGACCACCTATGTGCTTCTAGCTAAATTAAAATTACTACTTCACATGAGTCACCATGAAAGGGAACACCACTAGGCAAACATGAGATTCCATTACTGAAAATCTGCCATGTCTGCAGAGCACAGAACCTTTAAGTTTGTAAGTAACAATGCTGAAGAGATAATGGATAATAAACTTCCCCACAGCAGAACTTCAGCTTTTTCTTTGAGTTTAAATCCTTCTGTAACATTAATCAGGACTAATGTAACACTCAAATCCAAAGTACAATTTGCTACACGTTTTACCTGTGTGGCTTCTGGTTGCACAGGAACTTGAGTAGGCTGGGCAAGTCTTGATTCAGCATGAACTGAAGGAAAATAACTTCACTTACTACACAGCACAATCAAATGTTTTACAGAACAGCATTACTATGTTGTCTGATTAAGTTATGCGAGAGCTGATCATGGTGAAGATGACAAAGCCTTTAGCATGGCAAAGCTATACTCAAATTACCAATTCCTGTTTCCATGCAAAGAACATTTTTTCTAGTTGTCCAAAATAATCCAAAGCAAAATTATATTTTGCCTATTTTAAAAAAAAAAAGTTTTACATATTCCGTATTTCCAATCAAAACCTCCAAGCAAGTGAGAATTGGAAGAATAAAAATAATCTACATTTCTGAGAAAAACACACATACTATTCCATGTGGTGACCTTTTTACTCTGTAGCAGTAACTGCAGCATTTTTAATAGAGGACTTGCAGCTCCCCCAATATTTCTGTTTAGGATTTACCATTACAAACCTGGAGGGCAAACCATTTGTGGCATGTCCAAACTCTGGGCTGGGTTCATGGGCTGTGCAGATACAATGGCAGGATCGAGTGTTTGGTTCTCAAATTCCAGCATGGAGTCCTGAGGGGAAAAAAGATTAAAAAATCATAAAGACATCAAATTCAATTTACTGCATTTTAAAAATATGAACATTCAGAATAAAGAAATACCTGCATGAAGTTGTAGGGGCCCTGCATCTGTGCCATGAGGTCCTGTACTCGCTGCCTTCTGACCAGAGGATCTGCCTGAGCCACAGTGGGGAGCGTGTGAGGTTCAGGAACGGGAGGAGATGTCGCTTGTGTCTGTTGCTGCAGCGAATTTACAACCTAACAAGAGACAAGCAACCAACTCACATTTCAGCTCAAATCAACACAAGGAGGGACTGGGTAGTTGTGGAAATTTATGGCTATTGCCTGACTCATTATAGATGGAATAACTGTGGTGGTGGTGAAGAAAAATACTACATCCTACAGTCATGTAGCTGGTGGCAGCTACTGATCGGAGCACTCACAGCATTACAGTGCTCTGGTTTCTCTCCATCTACTCTTTTCCCCATTAATAAAATGTTTGTTCAATATTACAGAGATATTTTAGAGCAGGATTTGAGACAGCAATTTATCAGCATTTGGAAATTTAAAGAAAGGTGGGGAATAAAAAGCACCAGAAATATGCACAAATGGGGAACAATTATTTTTAGCAAATGCAAGCAGAGTCAGAATTTTTGGGTCTTGCAGACTTTAAAATACTTCATTTTCATAGCCACTGTTATCCTAGCCAAGTGATTTACTGTCTCAGGGAACAGCAAGCAGCATTGCATGACAGGAAGATTGCAAGGCAGCACCATGGGGAGACACCAGAAGCCCAGAAGCAAAAGCACAACTCACAGTGGGCGAGAAAGCTCAGATTTACCAGACATAGCCCAGAATGGCAACACATCAAAAGTACAACAAACAGCAACGTGCTTTCAAATACCACCTTATCAGGGACAGCAGAGCCCCAGCAAAGCTGGACATAAGCAGCTAAGAACATCCATCACCAAGGAGTGACAGACAGCAACAGGGACAGCTGAGCTGCACAAAGGAGCACTTGGATGTCCCTAGACCAGCTCTGCCTTGAGCAGCTCCCGTAATAGAGAAGTGCCATTTTCAATGTGCATTCATGTCAACAAATGTCCTTTAACAACATCTGTCAATAACTTGTCTATCGCTTCTCTATTCCCATGAGCTTCTAATATTAATAACCTCCCATATAAACAGGAAGCCTTAAACTTACAGTTGCAGAGGATATAAATTAGCATACATGCACCCGAAATTTCAGAATATTTATGCAAAATACCTGATTTCTCATTAGAACTGTGTAAGAATGTTGTACAGCAGTCAGGATACATAACCAACCAGTCCTACTATCACAAGTCGAAGCCTCAAACTGCCACGGTCCATTCTCAAAGCCTTTTTTTTTTTCCACATTTCTCAAAGAGATCTACAGTATTTTCCAGTGTTCCTACTCCTTGCTCAGACTTCAAAACCTTGTTTGTGTATGACACCCTGCACGTGCAACTGCCTCACAAACTCCAGTGACTTGTTCCCTGACCTAATCCCCAGTCATCTGGAGCAGAAAATAGAAACAAAACTGAAAACTAACCACAACCTACAATCCTCTTAGAGATTCCCTTCAGATCCAAATCACTACTATTAGTCATCCAGAAAAGCAACCTGACAATTCCCATGGAATTACACCCTAAGGCTGTCCACACTGGAAACCAAGCACAACTGCTCTGCTCTGTCACACAGTCCCCAAATTTCACATTAAGGACTGTTTCCGAATTAAGAATTAAACCCTCTGAGTGAAAAGAAGTTATCTGAAGATATTATTCAGAGCATATATATAGACCTTTTGCACACCACAAAATTTAAAAATTAAAGAAAAAACACAAGCCAGATCACTGGGTGAAACTTGAGCTACTCATCTGCTGCACAATTATTACCAAAAATACTCTCAATTATTTAATCATTCAACTTACGATGTCCAAATCATTTGTAACAATTCAGTATCTTCAAGAAAAAAAAAACCCAACCTGATGGAATCATCAAGAACACACAGCAGGGACAAAATGTTAACACTTTTTTTCACAAATAGTACAGTATCAACTTCAGATTTCACATAATCTTTTCCAAACCTCTTCTTTTAATGTCAAGAGGAATTGTTCAGGGCCTATTCCTTCAGTCTTACTAGCACTACCAGGTACTCTGACCCAGCACAATCACAGTAGGATGAGACTCCTAAATAAATTTCAAGTTGTGTGTATTAAGTTGCCAATGGATAGGACAGTTCTAAATTTAACAGCTTTCTAACAGTGCTGCGTGGAAAAGGTACAGAGACTACTCCAATATAAGGATCATTACTGAAAAAGGAAATTACTCCTGACCACACATGCCCAGTGATCTTGGGGACAGAGCAGCAAGGTGAAACTCTTCTTTGAGGAGAGTGAAGCTCTGCAGAACAGCACTGCCTGAAACTGCAGGCTCCCCTCTGACACCCTGCCCTTGACCTTGGCAGGGCTGCCAGGCACAGTCGGGAGACTCACAGGGCACACAAGGCCAGGGAAAAGGAGGGGGAAAGGCAAAACCAGAAGTTTAGTGGGACCACAGACCAACCAGAATGAATTTGCTTTCTTTCTGGCAGTCTGAGAACAGTTTCCAATTCTACACAAAATCCATCCAAGGTTTCCCAATCTAAGACAAAGAAAATTTTCTGTATGGGCAGACTCAGGTACTTATTACAAAGGAAGCAGTTTAAAAAAAATAATTAAAAAACCATAAACCAACAATACAACCGCCCCACAAATATTATTACCAATAAAGGACATATTAACCAAAATTTAAACATCATATAATCCAAATACACTTGGTAAATTCACAGGCAAATTCTTTAGTTCAAAACTATGGAAAGTCCAGAGAAAAGCAATGTCCTGTGAGACACCATCACTTCTCTAACTACAAACAGCACAGAAATCCTGCCTGTACCACATCTACCCAAGGGCTACTATAAAGAGATGAGCTTATGACAGCCTTCCTCTTCAGGAACAAATTATGGAAATCTCCAGAGCCAATGTTCTCTTTCAGCTTCCAGAATTCCCTGCTATCACTGTATTAATGCCACAAGCACTTGGAGCTGCAGAGCACAAAAGCTCTGTACATTGTGTATCATGATGTCCCCTAAGGACAATTCAGTTGCATTCCCATGGGAAATGGGACTGTGGTGCCAGTAAGAGCAGCAAGAATAATGTCAGAGGCAGATATTCTCAATTTCCCTTTTTTGTATTACAGCTGACAAAATAAGGTTCTTAATTACAAACAGTCTTCAACTCTCAGTTTTTCTAAATTTCTCCTTTTTACAACCTCCAAAATAGAGACAGAAAGGACAACCTCAGTACATATTCTTTGTGTTGTCCTATGGAAACAAAGCTGATACAGTGCAGTTTAGCTGACTAGTGAAGATGCATGACAAATGAGCAGTTTCTGAAATCTGGGATACAAAATTACAACCTGAATTGTATCTTCATTCTCAATATTGAGAGAGAACTGAGCCACTCTGGACATTTGGTGTAATTTAAGATAAACTGAAGCCAATCAACCACTAACTTTAAAATACTGTGCCTTCTAACAATATTCCAATCAAGCAGGACTAACGTGTTTTTGGAGGGTTTCTTCAGTTTTTTAAAAGATTTCTTAAAACACATTCTATAGCAGTGATACCTTAGGTATTTTTAAGTAAGGGAATGGCACTCTCTGCCAAGAAACTACCAAACTCATTCACACAGATGGCACAGTTGTCTGGTTAGTTCTAGAGGCCTCAGACCCATCCTCAGTATTATTACATCTCTTAGTGGTCTTGACCACTGTAAGGTGGGAGTTTCAGCAGACTCAATGGAAATCAGGCAGGATCAAAAGGGTTGCTCTCTTTTTACCAGGAGATGCTGAACACTTACTCCACTCCTACACTTAAAACAGCCTGAAGACACCAAAGGAAGGAGTTTAGAAAACTGATCATCTGTAATTTGCTGCTAAAGTGAATCAAAAATGAAGTCTCCAGCATCTGAAAGATGCTGCTCACACCTTTCTGTAACAGATGGACACAACTCAAGTTCCAACAGCAAACATTTGAATGACTCCACAGGACTTGTCCTTTCCAGCACATGAAGAACATAAATTCTAGAGGATAAACTGGGAATGGATCCCAAAACCAGCGGACCACAAACACCACAAGTGAACAATCACTGCACTGCAAAGTAGTAACAAGTAGAATACTTGAGGAACTGTAGTTCTTGGAAGCAGAGACGACATACAAGCGTATTTTAACATAAAATTATGCACATAAGCAACCTGGAGGAGGTATTAGTTTAGTTACTGATTTTCAGTTCCCTGTCCATGGACCTGCTCAGTGAAAGCACAACTAAAGCAGCTGGGCACATAAACTGAGTTCTGCATTCGTAGCTAAGTTCTCCTAAAAACCAAAAAAAAGGGTTCAAAAAAACTCTTAAGTCTTTTTAAGCCTAAGACTTTTAAGTCCTGTTTTCCCAAGCAAGCCACTAATGAACAAAAGCAAGTCCTCTGCAAACTCAGCCAGACTGCATACGTGTAATTTCTTTTTATTTTAAGTACTCCTGCACTGAATATGTAATTAAAAATGAGTAGTGAGTCCAAGCTTACTTCCATATATGTAACTTTTTATATACTGGGGGAGAAGGGATGCAATACTAAAACCTCTCATGAATTGTGAGCCAGCAGAAACAGGGATTGCAATTTTACCTGCAGTACACAAGATCTTACCTCAACCGTTTCAACTGTCCACTCATCTACCTGTTCCTTCTCACTACTGCTGAACTGAGTCTCTGCCATGAATTGTCTGTTTACATACTAAAATAAAAATAAGAAAGGGTATGAAAGTAAAAGTAAGTGGCATTAAAGGTATACAAAATGACAATCTTTCCAGTGAATAATACCTCAGTTGATTCAACTTCAGTTGGTTCAGTGAATTCTTCCGCTGCGTCAGGTTCTGTAAGAAACAGAATAGACAATTTATGTGGGAAAAAACACCCTGAACAAGAAAACAAAACCAAAAAAACCCGAATAAAAACCAACAAAAAAGCACCCTACACAAAACAAAAGACACACAAAACCCCAACCAAAAACCCACAGAAACCCAAACCAAAACACACAAACTAAGAAACCTCAAACAAACAAAAAATCCTACTACAAACAAACAAACAAAACACAACTAAAAACAACCCCACCATCCACTTGTGTTACAGACCGAGAGGATACAAACTTGGATGTAAAAAAATCTCTCCTTGTATCTCAGAATGAAGAAGAAATGTCGGGAGCATTAACAGAATTAGGCATAACAACTAATCTGAGCTTTGAATTAAAAAGAAAAAAACACCCTAAATTCCTGCCAGGGAGAGTTGTATTTTTTTAATTTGATACAACACTCTCAAGTTTAAGCCTCAAAAACTGCTCCCTTCTCCCCAAGGCCTGGAGTGGTGGGAACCACTGACAAACCCCTGTGATCTTTGCTACTGAGCCACTGTGAGGAGCCCAGAGCCAAACCAGTGCCACATCAACCCCTCAGCCAGGGCTGTGTGTGTGTCCTCACCAGCCTCTGCCACCGTGTCCTCCACTGCGGGCGCAGGGGCTGCCTCCTCTTCCTCACACAGCCCGTTCTGGTGGTTGTGGGTGCTGTCGAAGTAACTGGTCTGAAGGATCCGCTCAACCACCTCCCTCAGGGCTTTGTCTACGAAAGTCAAGGGACAGATTAACACTACCTCAATCCTAAGCATCTTTTCCTTCCTTCCTTCCCTAAGAGCACATGATTTTATTACCCCTTTGCTGGGAGGATGGCACTGTGTCAAGCTAGTCCATGACCACTATTGTTACAGGATTTCTTCTGTCTTACTAGGTTACATTAAACACATTAATAAATAGTCCACTTTCATATGGGCAAGAATAATCTTAAGAGCATATAATACTCTTCAGAAGATTTGTGAAACACTTCAAAGGGAGTTAAAATTTATGAATTTATAGACCGTACTTTTACTCCTGCTATTAAAAAAAATTAAAAGATTGCTGGTTGCTTAGTTTTCAGTTTGGAGTTCTCAAAATTCACTGAAGTTTCAACTGTATCTGACTAATCTATCATCAAAAAACCTTACTGCAAGACAGTTTCTTACAGAACCGATTTACACAGGTACCACCTTCCCAGAGGTTCTTCCTCTGAGGTGAAATGGCTTAAGTCAGCCTTCAGAAGCAAAAAACACTTGCATGTAAATGCCTTAGATGAATAGTCAGGCACCTTAACCCAAAAGAAATCAGCCACACTGGCAAGGCAGCATTATTGGCTGCCTAGGCCACGTATTTGTGGAGATCTTTATTTCTGCAAAAAAGCAGTTTAGGTGGCATGATCACACCCTGGTCTGCAGAGTGGATCAATGAAAATATAGCAAAATCAGAATGCTTCTTGCAGGAGGCAAGGGGGAGAGAACATCCCACTAATGAAGGCCATCAAAGCTCCTTGTTCACACACAGGTTTCCAGAAAACAAAGAATTGCTACTAAGCACCAGCAGCAGAATACTGCTGAGATAGCAGGAATGGACCGAGGTTAAATACTGAGTAATGCTGTGTCAGTATAAAAAAATACACTACACAGTGAGTCCACACTTCAGATGTTGTTACAGTCCAGCCAAGATCTGGGAAAAGAGCAGTTACTCCAAAAAGTAACTGCTGAAGTTCTCTTACATCAGAAGTGTGTTTAGTTCAAGCACAAATTCAGTGTGCTGTCTCTCCATGCTGAGACTACACTTACAGGTTGTTCCACAAACTGGTTTTTCCTTCCCTTCCAGTAAGTCCCACAGGTGAACAGATGCTTGCTCATACTGCTCATTCAACCTTAAAAAATAATTAGCAGGAGTTAATTTCTCACTAAGTCTTTCAATGACCACAGTAAATACATTGAGAACTGACTGCCAGTGAGAAAGGAAAGCTCTCTGCTGCAGTCCTACCTCACGGTCATGTCTCGCTCAGGGTACACCAGCTTGTAGAACTCATCCAGCATTGTGAGCTCCTCCTCTGTCAGCACTGGGACCCCATTTGAGCCCTGTTTCAAGTCACTGCGCACTTCGTCGTCACCCAGCTTCTCCAGAATGAACTGCAGCTCCAGCACAGTCTTTAAACGCTTCTGCTCAGCCTCCTCCCGCATCAGCTGCTCCCTGCGAGCTGTCTTCTTTATTGTCTTCTGGATCTGGAGGGACCCCAGGGGAAAAAACAGATTGGAAATGTCTGGCATTGGGAGCAAAGGGTACAGAGAGAGGCAAGGGCAGAACCTAAGGCTTGGGTTCTTCCACTTGGATCCTCATTATTCACACAGGCCAGCAGATAACATGAACAGAGAGGTTATTCACCATATCCCATGATAGGAGGAGGGACTCACTGGAACTACCAGGAGAGCAGCTTAAAACAGATAAACAAAAGGATTCTTTGTTTTTTCACGCACCACGGGAGGGAACTCATGGAATGTTTTGCCATGAAAGGCTGGGGAGATAGACAGGATCAGCCAGTTCCAAAAGGATTTAAATGAATTCTTGGACATGAGGTCCCTAGTCAGACACTACAGGGAGCAAGCCTTCATCTACCCTGGCACTCTCACAGATGCTGCTGGAAGGGAGGGGATGACAGATAATCATCAGCCTTGTGCTCTGCATTAAACCTCCTACAACTGCAGTCACAACACAGGTCTAAATGCAGCACTAGTTTGAACCTACAGGGTGTTTCTTCCATTCCTAATCTTAATCCAAGCAAATTCGACTTGTTTCCTTTTTAACTTTAACCTTCTCTGTTAAAAAACATAGCTTGTGACAGGAACTTTCTCTTTGAAACATCTAAATTCCTTTTTTAAAATCAGAGACATACCTTAAGATCAACTATATGAGAACTAACTCCAATCATGAAAAATCGTAACTCAGTTTGAAAGCAGAGCATCAATTTGTTACTCCTGGATTCACTGGCTTATTTTAGCAGTCAGCTGATCAGAGAAATACCTCAGGAAAAACTTGTCCAGAAAAGAAAGTTCTCTATTACTAACATTCCACAAACACAGATGGAACCCTGATGCAAGAAAAGCAAAGGAACAGCTTGGCTTAAGAGTCCTACAAATTTACAGCCACAACAAATGCAGAAAGCAGTTTGTAACAGAGGGATACTGATGCCCTTCAAATTATCACATAGTCTGTTCACAAACTAAATACACTCATTAGATCAGTCTGCTGCACTAACACCCACTGCACAACCAGTTCCTCCAATGCTGCTGCTCTTTCCATAACTCCAACTTTTTAGAACTTAATTTTGCATCCTTGATAAGACACCAACCCAAAAGATTACCTGTTTTACCACTGGCAGCAAGCGACCACCTACAGTGTTGCATGACAAGGCCTGTTTTGTGATCACACTGTTTTCAACACTTATGTTTTGTCTCAGGAAATGACTACATTGTTCTTGTTTCCATACATTCATGTAGTGCATCAGGAAAGTCTTTTAGACATAGTCTTCAGAAGACCTGACACCAACTAGTACCCAGAATAGAAGAGTCAAGAAACCATGACCAGTCAGTCTCTAAACAGAGATGACTCCTGAGTGCATCAGCGAAAAAGAGTTTGAAGCCCGAGGGTTTGGACAGCCCACATGGCATGGCTTGATCTTTACTTACATCTTGGCTCAGAGCCATAAAACTCCTCTGCAGTTCTTTAGCAAACTCCAGATTATTTGTCACTTCCTGGTATTTTGACACGGCATCCTTAAAAAAAAAACCAACAAAAAACCCCCACACATGTAAATCATTGCAAACAGAAAAAAAATAGACTTTTAACTAATAAACTCCCACAGTTTCAGTTCCTAAGTAAAACACAGCATCCCCAAATAGGGCTGCAACTATGTTAAATCAAATTTTGATTTTCGTTGGCCAAAACATCAAAGAGACTTGTGTATGTTTTTAGGGTCTCTAGTTTCTTATGTGCCTTTATATGCTCACATGCATAATGCATTAGTTCCATGTTTGGATTTAGCCAGTTTCTGACAAAAACTAACTGGCAACTGGGAGAATGGGGAGGAAGAGCAATCTGGCAACTCCAAACTGCTCAAGAGTTTGAGAATTAATGCACTGTCATCTCTAGTCAGAGTCAAAATCAGAACACCACAGAGAGCATAATGTTCCCTTCTCCATTTGTAATAGAGCTAACTAACGAACTTACACGTATTACTGTATTATGTGATTCACAAAATTCATTTAGTTCATTTGTAGAAGCAGAAAACTAAGTGGAAATAACAAATACTTTCAGCATTTGTCCAACCAAAAAAGGTTTTCTCTTTATCAAGTGGGGCAGTGAGGCTGTGGCCCTCCTAAAACTCCACCATGAGCTTCCCTCCTCGATATGCCATGTCAGTTCTCTTCTCTGCTCAGCCAACAGAAACCTTACTGTGGTTTATCTTCACAAGATGCCATTACAAAATAAAAATGGATAGTTCAGTTCTCAGCTGGCACAGAAGAACCCAAGTGAAGCTCTGGGAGATGAAAAGAGCACATGGACCAAGGGAAGCAGCTCATTCTTTTAAGTGTCAACAGCTGCAATAGTTGCAGGCTACATTTTTTCCCTTCTCTTTTTTAGTGTTAAAAATCCTCAAGAAAACATTGTTGATTACTGAGCATCTGGTAATCTCCTCAAGTATCAATATGCATGTTTGCATCACAGAATTGAATTTAAATTGTTATTTGTTTTATATTTACTACAAGTGGAAAGCTGCTGTTGAACCAAGCTCTACAATAACCTACATTAAGAGCCAGCCCCAACAAGGAGAGCAGCAGAACTTGTGGAGAGCTCTACATGTGCTGCACTGAGAGCTGGGACAGACATGGAGATTATTATTAGTCTCAGCTCCATCTCTAACTGAACTGCACAGGAAAGTGAAATTCAGGCCTTCCCTCCCCACCAAGATCACAGAACAATTTAACAGAGATCTGGTTGTCATTTTTTCGGTTGTTTTTACCAGTTGGTCTTGATTCAGACGTTCTCCCTTGTTCATTCGTTCTTGGTAATCATCAAGCTTGCTCTGAAAAGAAAGAAAAATGCTCTTATGAGGAGTCTAAATCAGGTTACTGCTTTTTTCTACTTGTGCTAACAGAATTATGTACTGTAGTATCACAGCAAACAGACTATAATACGTTACACAAGCATGAAACTGTCATGGAAAAAGAGTACCTGAGAAAAACTGTCTTCTGGGTTAAAAAAATATGTAAATACTTCCCTATGGGATAAATATTTTAACCTTCATCTGGCTATCAAAACGTGCCTTCATGACTAGCATGAATTTCCAAGGAAATGCGCATTCCTCCCAACGGGAAAACCACTCTCAACACACATTTCCTTCAGTCCAAACATCAGAGAGCTGAACTGAGGTCTGAGTTAGAGCTCATTACCACTGTATCACTACAACACCCAAAACATGACTGCAAACCCCCACTGTCATCTCTATTAAGATTCAGAGCTGTAATTCTCTGTAGTTGCATCAGTTAGGAGTTGTTAAGAATTTAAAATAGTTTTTAATCCTCTCTGCAAGAATGCCCACCAACACAATTCATATTAATAGCTCTAAAATAGTTTCATACAAGAGCATTAAGATTTTTTTTCTGTGGGAAAAAAACTGAAAAAGGAATCATTAGGCTAATTTTCAGCAGCATCAGTTCTCTAATCTGCTTCATAGAAACCCATGCAGAACACTGACATCAGCCAAAAGCAGTCAGAACCCCTGAGTGCCCAAGTGACACATTCTACAGGCTAAGGAGAAAGGGTCTTCAAAAGGAAGAAAAGTCTGTAAAAAAACCCCATAGCTAAATATTAAGCTGTTTTCACAATTTCTGTACTATCACACTTGATTGTATTTTGAAAGAATCTGCCTTGATATAATTAAAAACATTGTTAAAGTTAAGGATTAACAATTATCTTCCCAATCTAGCATAACATGGAAAGTGAGAGGAACACTTAATTTTTAATGTAAAATAATCAAACCCCTGATGCAACCACTGTTTCAGGGTTCATATTTGCCAGTGAGTGACACCTTTTTTGTTGCTGTTGGCTTTTGTTTCATTTTACTGATACTTTTCTAGTTAATTCAACTGCTATGCTCAGACCTTTTGGAAAGACCACAGTCTGCCAAACAGTTTACCAGGAAAGTTCCTCTTAAAAAGTATTTGATGACCAGCATCACTTCCTGAAACACCATCACCCTTATGAGACTTGGTCCTTTCAATGTCACCCAGTGCATTTCTTTGGAAGTCCTACAGATTAGATATAAAATTTAACTTCTTCACCTTTCAGTGTATCAGAGGCAAAGTCAAAGGAAGAACTTGTTGAGATTTAAAAATACTTCACTGGGCATTTTATGCCCAGACACTACATCGTAATAGCTGTTAAACACACCAGCCACAGTTCATAATGCATCCAAAAAGTAGACCTGAAGAGCATGTGGCACCCTGCAAATCTACCCCAACAGGAAGTAAGGTCAGTTTACTCCTCTGCACACTGATTTTAGAACAGATGCTGACATGGTTGGACAATCACAGAACAGTTCTCATGATTCACAAGAACGTGGTTGAGCTGTGGAGCCAAAAGCGAAGGGGAAAGAGCTCAACCATTGCGGTGCCCCAGAGCAAAGCCAGCCAGGTCTACCCACACCTCCCCTGCTTCGGGGGGCTAAAATCCTACAAAAACTGGCTGTGCACACAAGGAAATCTTAAACTAAGCTCCTACTTGCTCAAGTCACTGACTGCCCTGCTGCAGATCGCAGCTCCCTTGGTCACTCTGATGCAATTGTTTGGGAGGCTGCAAGCAAACACCAGCCAGTGTAAACAGGGTCTACAAAAATGCATTAAACAACCCCAACCAACTCTGTGATCCAGTTTCCAACACACACCCATGAACAACAGTAAAACAAACGGGACAGAACACCATATTGCAGAATGCTACTTTGTTCAAGAAAATATATATTGCAAAATTATGCTGCAAAACACTCACATAATTCATTTTGGTGGCTAAGGGGGAAAGGGAGGGAAGAGACAAAAATCTCCAAAATTACAATTTCTGTGTACTTTTTCCATGCCACTTTACTTCAGCCTGGTTGGTGTTTTCAGATTAAAATATTGCAATAACATAATCAACAAAGCACACGCTTTTTAATAAATGGACAAATCCTCTTAAGTCTAATGTTCGTGCTTTGTTTGGTTTTGTTCAACTAAAAAACAAAGGAACAGAAGAGAAGTTCCTTGTCTTCACTTGCTCTTCCTTAACAACATTCCTATGGGAAGGTAAAAGCAGAGGAAGGAAAGCCCTGTCAGCTGCAATGCAGAGGACAAGCAAATGTGCATTTAGTTGTACATTATCACCAAGATTTCAAATGCCAAGTAAGCATTTTCCTATTATCCCAGAGACACAGATCCAAATGCTGTGTTATACTCAAATTTGAAGTAAAATGCCTTTTTAATCTCTAACAGCAATCTATGAGCAGCATTAGTGCTGTACAATAACTGCAGTAAAATTCCTGCTTAGCAACCTACTGCAGTGCCTGCCAGAGGTAAAGATTTTCCTGATTTTACCCCCCTTACAGAACCTCACCCTCACTCATCACAGATAGAGATCTCCAAGCATAAAAGCTAAACCAGCAGAAAAAAATCATAATCCAGTGGCAAAGTGAGCACATAAATTGTGTATTGAACAGCTCATGAGTCAGCAGCTCCCAGTTCTGCAGGCAGCAAGCCACTCTGCTCCAGCTTTTTCCACTGAGAAACCTCAAGTATTCTGGAGTTTCCTGGGAGAAATGCACTGCAAACAGGCTCCCAGGGGCAAGGTACTGCTGTTCATGGCTCGAGTATGCCCTGCATTTTACTTGAATAGGAATCCAACATTCAGCTGCTTTATAGTGCTAACAGACAGACTCCTCTGAATTACCTCAAAAATGTCATTCTAAAGTGAAAACTAAAAAAAATGCAGTTCTATGACATTACCTTCAAAAGCAACAGTGGTTTAAAAATGCCTGACCACTCAGCTGTGCTGGTACACTTACAGTGCTGTGCTCTAAACTGGATCACTGGAATCATCAGATTAAAAATAACCCTCCAAAAAGGGGGTCAGGAGCAGGAGGGAGGCTCTATATTTAACCAGATAATTTCAAAGATATGGTTATAGCAATTACAGCAGCACAAGTGTGTATGGCAAGGTGCAAGGGGACAAGGTAACCTCTTAACCAGCTGGAGGAAACCTTTTGTAATGCAAACTTTACTAAAAGCAAAGAAAAGACGGAGGGCACACTCACTGCAAGTCTGTTTTCTGAGATATCCCTAAACCTGCATGTATATTTTTGACAGCACCAAGCGAGTAGGATAATCCAAAATTTAAATTAGCGGTGCAATACATTTTGCACTGAAGCAACAGAAAACCCAAGTCACAAACCAGAAGTTTATTAACCTGTTTTACATTTGCACATGGTAATTTGCCTGCCCTCCACCATCATCTCCACTCATTCAGCACGTTAACTTGGCAGCAAAAACTGCCCAGGAATGACCAAATAAAACCCCAAAACCAGTCTTCCCACTGCCTCAAAAAAAAAAAAAGGCAGAAAACTCCCCCAAAAGTAAACCACTATCAACTATATCAGCTTAATTAAACATGGAAGTTGAGTACCTCTTAAAACCCACCACAGTTCTCACACTCACAACACAATTCCTAATATATATACACACACAGATACAAGTATACACCACCCCCTGCCCCCCCAAGTCATGAGGAGCTGTTTCAGTCTGTGTTACAACTAAGATGATGTAAGGATGCAATAACACCAATTCTCCAGAACACAAAACACTTACAGGTCTTCTCTTCAAACTAGATTTATTTTTGAAATAACAGCAGTTTACCCCAGAGGGAAAACAAAAGTTCTCCCTCAGTTACCAGAATTAAGTCAGAGGAGTAGAACTCCAAGTTTTAATATCCTTTCCAAGCTACACCACATGGTATTTGCTACAGAAACACTATGAATCTACAGGTAAGTTGACTACACTGCAAGAGACCTGGATTTTGCTCCACACAACATTTATGTTCAAAGTAAGTTACTTTTACAACTGAATTTTAGAACACAAACTGAGCTCTAGGACGCAAATGGGGCTCTCCCAATGCATTGTGTGTCTTTTTCTTGTAAAAGAAAAAGCATCAACAAAACACCAAAGCAGCATCTGAAAAACTTTAACTGAAAGATGTTTCACAGCTTGCAGGACTCGCCATGGATCCAGTTAACACAAGTTGCTGTGAGACAAGTTAAAAACAAAACAGACCATGCTGAAACCTGGGAGTACCAACCACCACATGATTTCACAGATAACCTGCCTGGGTTTTCACACGTGAAGCTTGGTAACCAAAACTGCTGTCAAGAGAGGTTTCAAAGAAAGATCTGGGCTTTCAATACATGATTTCAAATTAATTTTACAATTTGTTTCAAAATAGCATTTAATCTCCAAAGATAAATTCCAAACCAAGCTTCACACGGAGAGTTTCTGGAGACACTGACATGTCTGGGACATCCAAGTGGCCCAAATAATGGTCAGAAGCACTTCAGAGAGTTGTTACCAATGGGCAACTCTAGTGTAACTGCAACTAGAAGAATGTAGCTTTTTTTACTACAGCTTTTACTGTAGGTTCCTATTTCCCATGGGAAATCCAACACTTTACTGAACCAAGTCAGATCAATTCAAATATCCATCTGCTGCCCCATGAGAATTCCTGTGTAGTAATGACAGAGGCACTTGTTAACTACTCATTTTCCACCCCAGTCAGGGTTACACTCAGTAGGAAATTCAGCCAGGCTGATAAAGCAGGAACAGCTCAAGTTACCAGCCCCAGCCAACATGTGCCATCTTTCCAACTCAGCTGAGTTTTTAAAGCTCACACGCTTTACCTTGTATTTACAGTTGCCCAAGAGCAATCTTTGTGAACATCTGCCCATGCCCTCAACCACGTGTTGGCAAATTTATGGTTCTGTCCATTGGACAGAACATTTGTTTGATCAACTGTTCTTACACAGCTCGTGCTCTGTTAGACAAGTTGAAAGCAAAAATAACTGGATTTTTCTTTTTCATTCATCGCTCTAACAAAACCCAAGTTCCATCTACATTCAGTTGGCTTACAATTTGGAAAGGTTTGTCCCTCTAAAAACAATGGGAAGAGAAGAAGAATATGCAGCTCTCAATGAAGTATTTCCTCCTAGGCAGCACTGTAACTTCAGACACGCAGCAAACACCTGGAGGAGTTCAGGCAACTTTTAAATTAACTATGTATTTCAGTTGCAGGTTTGAACGTCCTGTAGAGAAATGACCCCTTTAATTACCTCCCCTCTTCCATGCACACACAAATATGCTGTCATCTCAGAAGGGAAGAACACAGGAGAGCACTCCTATCATTTCCAAGTATAAAGACATGAGGGGAACACAGACATTTCCAGGCCATGTTTTCACATACATTTATGAACAGCAATTCCATTTACCTGCCCCTTTTAAAACAGGCAAGGACTTGTTCTTTTGTATGAGGTCACTTGTAGAAAAAGAAAATGAAAGTGTAACTCGTAGTCTTGTATTTATAGTTTACACAGAAACAAGTTATAATAATTATTATTATTTCAATTTGTGTATTGTATTTCGGTCATGTTATTTTATCTTCAGAGTTTTGAGGGAAACAGGACACCAAATTTACTTCAAAAGAGCTATTTTCTTCATAAAATGTGACCTTTCCTGCGCACTCATATAATTTAAAACCTGAGATGGTACCTCTTACAGAGCAATCATTCTCATCCTTCAAAAGGATGTGTCTAACTCAAGTATCTTCTCAGACACAAAGCTCTCAAAATCATCTCTCCTGGCCTTTGTTACCAGCTGCTGACAAAGAAAGGATTAAATGTTCACCTAAGCACAAGTTTCAGTGAGATTTACTGGATTTCTCATCTGTGCAGTATCCAGCACAATCTTACTTTCTGGATGGTTAAAACAATTAAAAATACATTCTTGTGCAAAGATTCAAAAGAAAGGAAAATGAATGAATTTGTGTGAACTTATCACGTAGTACAATAAAAATAGAAAGGCCCATGTGTACAATGAGCTTTGTTTTAGGACACAAAGCCCTCAATACTCTTTATTAAAGGACACTGATTTACTACAAAACTCTTGACTCCCCAACCAAGGCAGAGGCTCAAGGCCAAGAATTTATAATTCTGTTTTAATACATCAAGAACCATTTATCTCATGACTTTTATAGTGCTTATCTGAGTCCTAGTTCCCTAAGCTTCAGAACTTCAGCCCATTGTGACTCAGGAATCTTTGAACTTTAATTCATCAGTGTGAGATCACACACCCAAGGGTTTTCAAGGCTCAACCTTTGCCTGTTCTTTAAGCCCACAATGCCTAGAACTGAGTACCCCAAAACCAAATGTTTTAAGTAATTTTAATGGAACATCTTCCAACGGAAGCCATTTCCAGGAAAAAAGGGCACTCTACTCACTTGCACCAGAGTTGTACTGTGAAAGCTGACTGAAAGTCCACTCAGACAGAAAGGAAGAACTAAGCCAAGTGTAAATGAGGTGTAAATTATTTATATTTAAGGGTAAATAAAAGCTGCTCCCAAGGAAAGCTAACCCTCACACCAGTGACATTGTGCTTGCTTGTGCTCTTGATTACTTCAAAAGACAGGTCAGAATGCTCACCTGCTAACTTTAGTTTTTCAAATACACATTTCTAGCATCATATAAAGTATTTTCACAGGATTTTGGTGTATGTTGGCTACATCAGTAATTTCAAGCAATTTTTTGGTATTGAAACAACTAGAGACATACAGAAAGCTCTGCTCTTCCTTGAACTGAGGACCAGTATTGTGTGTATATTCACATGCACTAATGGCAAACTGAAGGCAGAGATGGTGGCCTGTGTACACACAACAGCACTCAGACAAAGATCAAAAGATCCTCCAATTCTAAAACTTATCTAAGAGCTCTTGGCTTTCTGCTTTTGGTCTTTTCCTTTTTAAAATGCAGGAGAATCCCCCATCCATTTCTGCAAGTAGGAAGCTATACTGCATACAGTGTATTTATGCAATGTAATATTTAGATAGAGTTACTATTTATATACAGCTAAAGCACAGCTTGTTTCATTCACAACTCACCTGTACAGACTTATTTACTGCCAGTGTTTCCACCTTATACAGTATAAAACACTAGTCTGTGCTACTATCAAAAGAGTTAAAAGAAATAATCAATAGGAGAGTTATTGTGCCTGTTTACCTCCAAAACCCAAATCATAATTTCGTGCTTCAGCAGAGATATAAGTAATCCCACCTTATACAGTATAAAACACTAGTCTGTGCTCCTATGATCAAAAGAGCTAAAAGAAATAATCAATAGGAGACTTATTGTGCCTCTAAAAACCAAACCGTATTCCGTGCTTCAGCACAGATGTAACACTGTATTTCGGCAATGCCTTGTTTTGATGCTGGCAGCGATGCCTTTCGACGCCGAGGGTTCTTTCCCCGAGGGGCACCCCCGTGGGCTGCAGAGAGCTGCGGGGCCGGGGCCCCCCGAGGAGGGCTGTGTTCCCCAGGCTGCAGAGAGCCGTGGGGCCGAGGCCCCCCGAGGAGGGCCGTGTTCCCGAGGAGGCCCGTCGGTGTCCCGGTGCGGGGCGGGGCGGAGCGGGGCGGCCCCGCTTTGTGCGGGCGGCACAATGCGCGGGGCCGGGGCGGCCGCCATGTTACAGCCCGGCCGCGCCTCCATGTGCCCGCCCGGACACACCGACACACGGACACACCGACACACACACACACACGGACACGGCGCCGGCAGCGCCCGCAGCAACAAAAGGCGGAAGGCGGGGGAAGGGAGCGGCGCGGCCGAGGGGCCCCGGGGGCAGCGGGCACGGCCCCTCCGCGGCCGGGGAGCACGGGGGGACAGGGGAGGAGAGGGGCCGGGACACGGGCACGCACGGCAGGGCAAGGGGACAGGCCGGGGGAGCGGCGCTCGCCCTTCTGGAACCTTCCAGCGGGCGGCCTCTGGGGGCCACGCCGGGAACAACCCGCGCAGGGGAGCGGGGAGGGGAAACCCACCGGGGCAGCCGTGGGGACACGGGGTGGGGAGGGGAACACGGCTAGGGGGGCGGGGGGAGCACCTTTTTCTTCTCCAAGTTGCGCAGCTTCTTGTCGATCACGCCCAGGATCTGCTTCATGGCCTCGGTCTGCACCGTGGTGATGTTCACCCCCGCCGCTCCCGCTCCCGCCGGAGGGGCCGGCGCTGCCGCCGCCGCCGGTGCTGGGGCCGGAGCCGGCGGGGCGGCCTCGCTGGGCGGCGCGGGCTTGGCGCTGGTGCCGCCGGAGGTGCTGCTCGCCATGGCGCTGCTGGTGGCCGAGGGCATCTCTGCGCGGGAGGAGGGAGGGAAGAGGCGAGAGGAGCCGAGAGAGAGAGAGAGAGAGGGAGAGAGAGAGAGAGGGAGAGATCGGCGGGCGCGTCACGGGGAGACAGAGGGGAAGGGAAGGGGGGGGGGCGGCAGAGCGCGCGGGAGCGCGCCCGCGGCCGGGCGGGGGCGCGCCCCCGCCGCACCTGG
>JAWWEW010000165.1:7655720-7704702 GCA_035583185.1 Anabacerthia variegaticeps | reverse complement strand
ACCACGGGCGGGCAGGGGTCCTTCGGGCGCGCGGCGGGGCGCCCCGCGCGCCTCACACAATGGGCGGGCTGCCCTCGGCGCTCCCTCCGGGCGCTCCCAGCGCGGCCGGGCCCGGATCGCCCGTAAAACCGGCCCCAAAGGGCGATTTCAGCCCCGCCGTGCCTTGGGGTGTGTGGTGGAGCCCGCACAGCCGCGGTGCAGCCGGGCGGCCACAGCTGCCCCGCTCGCCCGTGGGTGCGGGGTTCGTGTCCCTGGATATCCCCACAGGCATGGAACGGCCCCGGTGGGAAGGGAGCTCCGAGGTCATCAGCCCTTGGTCCCACACCGCAGTCCCGGCATAACTAGGAAATAACCACGGACCAGAGAACAAGGACACAGGGAACAGCCATAAATCAGAGGTCAAAACTGCACCAAACCCCAGTAAATAAGCATCTCACTTCGCAGCTCGGCTCTGTGTGTAACCACATCTCCTCACATACCCCTCTTTTTTTTTTTAGCATTAAAACAGTGGACCCTGTTAACCCCTTGAATAATAATCCTTGCATGGTTTTAGTTCCGCGCCTTCCAGTGGCACTAAGCGCTTGGTAAACCTTCGCTCACAGTTACTTGAGTAACAGCAATTAATTGCTTAAATGTTAGTTTAAAGGCGTGCTGAAATAGCGCCAGGTTTTCTGGGAATTAAAGGAGATTTGGGGGTGAATGCTCAGTGAGGTACAGCTGGAAAATGAAATGCCACTGCCTTCAGCGAGCTGGGGGATAAATAGGGAAGGGTTTGGCTTTTATTCATTATTTTTTTGTTTTGTTTATTATTTGTCCTCCTGGAATTAATGGATGGAAGGCCTCCGGAATAAAAATGCTTGGAAACTCGGTTCACAGTAGTTGTAAATTTGAGATGGGGTTTGGTTGCAATACTAGTATGGTTGTAGAATTGTTTTTTTAAAGATGATTTTTCTTTGATCTTGTTCACTCACGGACCTACAGAATCGAACACAGTGAAAAGAAGGAAAAAAACCCTGATTTTTTTTAACAACTGGGCCTACCTGATGGTTCCACACCACCAAAAGAGAGGGGTTTCCATCCTGATTCTTTCTCCCCAGGAGTTACTTCAAGTCGATAAGCCAGCAATAAACTGATTTCTCCTGCTGTAGTCATTAATTATGAGCGGTCAGATTGTTTCCCTCCATCTGTAAATATTGTTCCTTTTGCTTCTACTTTGGTGTATTCCTTCAGTTGCTGTAGCAGCTTGATGCTTGTCATTTTA
This sequence comes from Anabacerthia variegaticeps, assembly GCA_035583185.1. Taxonomy (NCBI): domain Eukaryota; kingdom Metazoa; phylum Chordata; class Aves; order Passeriformes; family Furnariidae; genus Anabacerthia; species Anabacerthia variegaticeps. The sequence continues at coordinate 7,703,441 of JAWWEW010000165.1, read as the reverse complement.
TTTGAGATTATTTGCTTTACAAATCACCTTGTTTTCCATAACAGGTTGTAAGACAAGTAACAAATCACCCATCCCAATTAGTTCAGTTGAATAAATGAAGTATAAAACAAAATTTTGAAATATCGAAAGTCCATTTCTTTCCACTGTTCACCAAGAAGATTTTGTTAATACCATTTTATTTACAAGATTTCATTTTTCTGTGTTAAGTTCTCCAAGCTCCAGACACGGGTTTTCCAATTACCTTTTTCCCCAACTCAAATGCAGTTTTTTCATCAACATGTGAAGCACTTGAGGGTTTTTGACCACAAAATTTAAAGCTTTAAAATAATACAGATTTGTTGCATCCATTCCTATTCCTTTCTCCTTTTTCTCCCGTTGCCATTGCAATTTTCCATAAGCTCTGGACTCATCTGAGGCAAATTTTGCAGCCTGACAGAGTTTGTACTCAAAACCTGTGTTGCTGGAGAGCTAAAACAACCTGCAATAAAAGAAAACTCAGAGCTGATGGGAGAACCGGGGACAATAAATTAAATATTTGTGGTGGATCAGTAAAGCCCTGATCTTGCCTGCCAACGTGAAATGTTTATCCTTCATGAAATGCAAAGTAGCAAATATTTATGGTCTCAAAAATAAAAGAAGTTAAAATGCTGCTCCTGAGAGCAGTTATTGCAGGAGACTACATAGTTGATCTCCACTCCTGAAATATCTCCGAATACTTCATGTGCTCATCATTTTAGGCAGGTCATGCTGTGAATTATTAATCTGCCTCTTTCATAGCATTCCTCTACAAACAGACACCACAAATTCATCCTCCTGTGCCTTCAGCATTCACCACCAGTCAATGGCTGACAGAGGAAAGCTGAGACCTCAACCTATCTTTGCTTCAAGGAAGTGCTGAGGCACTTCTCCTCTGTGTGTAAACTCTGTGCTGGCACCTTGTAATTTGCATGTGGGTCTCACCATTCCCATCTGTAGAGATAAACACCCCCCTCACCTACCCCGTGGGGTGAGTCTGGATTCAGGTCTCTCTGCCCTGGACTCTTTGATGTCAGTACCCAGCTGAAATCATAATTACGGGGCAGATCAAACCTTATTTGTAAGGACCTGGCTTTGTATTTCACGTTTATGAGCTGTGGAAATGAAGGTGAGCTCTGAAGCTGCCCATTTTGGAGTCATATTTTGCCATTTTGGTGTCACCAGGGCTCAGCTGCTGTATAAATGTTCAGTGGGCAGGGTTTTCCTGGTCTCCTTTTATATCACCTTTTGTTACCCCTGGCACACATTCCCAGCCCTTCCTAGTTCAGATTCCCTCCCTTTGCCTGCTTGCCCAGGGACTTTTGACCAAGCCAAACCTTGCCTCTCCCTCTGGGGAAAATCCTGCAGGGAAGGACTGGCAGCACTCTGCCCCTTTGTTCTTTTTCCGAGGAATAAAGGAAAAAGGATTGCTTTTCCCCAGTGTCCTAAAAGCTGCTGCGAAGAGTGAGGTCTGGGGTTGGTTCCTTGGGAGTTCCTGCAGCTCTTCCTTGGTCAGACCATTGAATACAGCAAATCCAGGCACATGAATGGAGAAAGGCTCCTGTCTCCCCAAACCCAGTATCCCATCCCTGTGTCCTTCCACCTTCTTGTTTCCCACTTATCCAAAGCAGCTCATCCAGCTCATCCAACTGGTTCCACAGCTCGCTGGTTTTCCCACCCTGTTGCTGTGTTCCCTACTTCCCCAAACCAGGAACTCTGACCCATGGCGTGCAGTGTTTTCTCCTGGATTGCCACATCTACTCCTTGTTCATGCTCAGAATTATTCTGAAATTAATACAAATTCTATTTTTTCTATGTTGGGTTGGATTTTTTTTTTTTTTTTTTTTTTAAATAGGATCCATGAGACTAAAATGCACACTACCTTCTCACAGATACATTCACCCAGCAGCTCCCTGGTTGATGTAATGGAATGTTATGGGATTTCAGTGCTGCCAGTATTCTGCCGTGTTCTAGAGTTGCTTCAGTTGAAAAGCAGATGCTGGTGCACAGAAAACAGGCAATTCCACCTTTGATTTCCGGTTCCCACATTTGGTACACAAGCATTATGGGGTTTAGGTTGTGAGAGGGGTCCAGTCTGCAGATTTCAGATGCTGGGGCTCCTCCTGCTTTATCAGGCAGATTTAGAAAGTTGTTGCTTTGCTGTCATTTAGGTTTCCTTTTCCCACAGGAATTTGCTCAGAGAAATTCCCCTTCTATCTAAGCACACAGGCTGGTTAACTTTCATAACAAAATCAAACCCAGACAAAATAGACTTCTCTGAATAAGGATTGACAGCTCAGCATATGTTTTTTGTCTGAATAAAGTTAAAATACAAGGTTTTTTTCATCACAAATGTTAAACATTGATGTCTTAGGAGAAAAGTCAATTAATAATTCAGGAGGTATTTGAGTTTAAAGGAGATTAAATGATGCCTAATGGTATGTTTTGTCAAAACTAGCACAATTCCAATCCAACCCAGCAGAAAATTGATTAAATGCTCCTAAGTGATAGATCTCCCTACATGGCCATGGATGGGAAATGATTATAAAATGTATTTCTGTTCCTACTGATGTCCTTCCACCCTTCCATTTGGGTTATCATTTCTTGGGTTGCTCCTGAGTCATGTGAGAGTGTTAGAAACCTTATTAAAGCCAGGTGATGTAATTTGCTCCTCCTCTGTCTGTCTGATACTCTTTTGTGGAAAGAAATGAAGAAGTTTGACATGGTTTGGTTGTGACAAATTTATGTTGGCTCCTTTATTTCTTCCTCGGGGTGTTGCATGAATTGCAATAGAGATCTCTAACTTTATTCAGGAAGATTTAACACACAGCTTAATTTGCAAGTGGCCACATCAACTTCTTGCTTTGTTTCCCAGCTGAAAAACTCTATTTAGGAGCTTTCCCATGGCAAAGTTTCTCGCAGAAACAGAAATTGGTGCTGCTGTGCAAAGCCCTGTGCTGAGGAGATGAGATGAGGTGATGGAGATGCTGCCTGAGATGAGGGGATGCCTCTCCTCAGCCTGACTCATGTCCTTGTTTATACTGCCCTGCTTAGCTCAGGCTCTGTTATATAATTTACATTCCTTAACCTGTCTCTTTGCCAGCACAGCAGGATCAAAAAGAAACAGAAAATACTTTAAAACTCTTATAGAAGGTACTCTTACGTGGAGAATAAAAGTGTGCTTAGAGAGCGTGGCTGAAAGGACTGGAAGTAAACAACAGTGAAACCTCTGCACTTAACAAAGGGCAAGCACAGGTTGTACCTTGCAATTCCACTCTACAACCTTTCAATCCTACTGATGTAACCAAGCAGTGAAAGAAAATAAAGTCACAGGATGTTTTATCATTTTCTTTTAGCATATTTAAGTGCATATGGCCTGTGTTTCAAAGATTCTGAGGATTCCTCATGCAGGTCAGGTATATTTTAAGGTTCACAACATGTTGGCTATATTTAAATACTTCTCTATCTGTCCAGCTGTTGTAGTGTCTACTTGTCTCTTCAGAAGATAAGGTAATAATAGAGATGGTATTTCCTCCTAGAGAATAAAACGACTTCTCCCAATAAATCCTGGCATGAGGAATGCAGAGAGCCTTTATCCCTGTGGCAATGGGACACCTCCGGCCCAGGGGACAGCGAGGGTGGGTTGACAATTCTCACACTCCAGTCACTATTTGAGGCTCAGCTGGGCTATTTTGAGGAAGATCAACCACAGACCTCACGCTAAACAAAAATTAATGGTTGTGTTAAACAAGTATTTCTGCATAAAAAAAGCCCCAACCAAACAAAAAAAAAACCAAAACCCAAACAAAGCAAAATCCTCCAGGCCATAAAAATAATATAAAAACCAGGTAAAGAGATCACTCATAAGTTCAGATTCTGTCCTAATTTTCACCTGTGCTTCAAGAGTTTTTCACTTCAGGTCCAAACTCTTCCAGTGCACTGGGCAATCCTATTCCCCAGTGGGGAAGGGATTAGGAATGTCCTTCAGGAGCTTCAGGCAGCTACAAACACCCAGGGTGAGACCCTAGGGCAGCTGAGGAAACCAGAAATTTGGGACCAGCTTTCCCTGTGGCACACTCAGTCCATCTGAGGAGCAACACGAGATTTAAGGTTTTTAAAACAACCAACAAACCATGTAATTTTGGTTCACTGACAGTTGTAACTAACATCCTGCAATAATAACATGTTACACTCTGAGAATTGCAATGACAGGACAATTATCCAATTAGAAAGCAAAATTAATTACACCGTATTTTAATGGCTTAATAACCGAGAAATTGTCATCAGGCTGGGAAATGTCATGAAAAAAATTAGCAGGGAGTGCAATTTGCTGGGTAACAGAAAGTTTCCCTGGCAAATGTGAAGTTTGGAAGCAGCTTTACATCAGCTCCTCACAGACCCACCACGGAGCTTTGTTTTGTGTCTCCACATCCTTAAGGCTCCATTTGGGAGAGCTGAAAAATGTGGGATTTGGAATAAATATCGGGGCTATTTGGAATATTACTCATTTGGGATAAATATTTGGGATACAGCGCTCGCAGAGGGCCTTGTAAGACGCAGGATTTTGTGTGGGATTGTTGCTGGAGCAACTTTCCAAGTTGTTTCAGTCTGCTGGAGAAGCAGGGTGGTGTTTGAGCTGCTGGTGATGGTGAGGAAGGCAGGAAGAGCCTGGAAATAAACTCAGAGCAGGCAGAAATCAAAGAAAACATTCAAATAACGTGTGTCTGCAAAGCAGGGGGCGTTTTTGCGAGACAGGTTGCAATTAAGCATTGAAAAGGTATGTAAATAAGGCTTCAAGCAAATACTGCCGTGGACACCAGGCTTGTGAGCTATTAATTACTCCAAGCCAACCCAAGGATTTTGTCATCACTGTCTGTGGCATGTTCCTCGTCCTTTGGTCTTGGAGCTGCCACATTTCCATAACTGGGTCACCTAGTTCTTTCTCAACTTTTGTTTTCTGCTGTGAAATGGAAAATTAGCATTTTCCCTGACACACATTCAGGGCTTCTGCTATTCTAGAAATCAGGAGTCCTGAGATAGGTGGGAAACAGGCAGTAAAATGTTCATATTTGGGGCTAATATGAATTTTCAGTGAGCTTTGGGTGGGAATTGTTAGTTGGTCAAAAGGGCTGAACGTTACCTGATGGACAGGAATGACTTTGCCTAGTGAGAAACACAACTCCAGTTCCTAAGAATAAATTGTAATAAAATATTACGCTAATTGCAACGTTAATTATGACAGCAATTAAAAAATCTTTCTCTCTCAGACATGCGTGAGTCATGGTGAGTGATTTATTAATTAAACCTGAGAAGGTGAGGGAAGGGGCCATGAGCAGTAGTTGCTCTTTAACCACTAGAGAGCGTTCAAGGGCTGCCTGAAAATTCCCTTTTTAACTCATCCCTGAACTCCAGGACTTGGCTGGGGCGCTGGGAATAAGGCAGAAGCGTGGGAGATGTTCCTGCTGGCTCCATGGGATGAAGGAAGGGGTGCAGTCCTCGGATTTTTGGTGTTTTTCACACTTATTCCAGGGAGGTGATGGGCAATGGGGTGGCAACCATTCAGAGATGATTGTTAGGGGGAGAAAAAAAATCTTGGAAGTGTTTGCCCTGGAAAGATTTGGGAAAAAAAAAAATCTTTCGTTTTGGTTTTATTAAGAAAAGGTATGGATTGCACATTCCAAGGACGAGCAAGCAATGCATTTGATTAACTCAGTGCTGATAAAACTTTTTTATAATTTCTAAAGTTTCTTATCCTATTCAGAGTTTTGGCTGAAACTGGAGCAGGTTGCCCAGAGCAGCTGTGGCTGCCCCATCCCTGGAAGTGTCCAAGGGGAGGTTGGAGCAACCTGGGCTGGTGGAAGGGAGTGGCATGGGATGAGTTTCAAGGTCCCTTCCAACCCCAACCATTCCAGGATTCCACGATTCTAAGGACACAGGCTGAGAATAAAGCAAGCCATGGAGTCCTGCTGCTGCCAGGAGCTGCACTTTGTCCTTCAGCACAGCTTTCAAGGCCAGGTTTATTAAAAAGAAGCCAAACGTGCCTCATTAGCAAAGGCAGAGGAGAGCTCTGACCCTCAGTCTGCCCGTTCCCTTGGGACCTCTTCCTCCTTGTAGGGACACTCTGAGTGGTTTCCAGGTGGTTTATGGTCTCTGTTAGGAAAAAACCCTCCTTGCCCTCCCCTTTTTTTTTTGCAGTATCAGAAGTGAGTGCAGCAGGAGCTGGAGCAGAATCAGCCCAGCATGGGGTATTTCCATACCCTTGGTGTTCCCTGCAGGGTTGGGACCACACCAAACGAGAGGAGTTGGGATTTGCACCCTTACAATCAATGCAGTCAGGCAACAGTCACTCTTAGGAGCAGAAATAGTAGGATTTCTGCTCATGTCTGGTCTTCAGGGCTTGCTGCTGCTGATGTTGGGGAACCCAAAGCTAATTTTGCCTTCAGCAGCTCACTCTCCTGCAATGCTCTCCTGTCTTTTACCCACTAGAAGGCAGAAGTGAGGTTTTTGGAGCGCATTTACCAAAAAACCTACCCCCTGCACAGCAGGATGATTTATGGCAAACTGACTTCTGCTCTTTCTCTAGGGTTTCATCACCCTCACTCTGCTTCCCTTTTCCGAGGGTCCCGGGGGCTTCCCAAACCTGAATTCCAAGCAGAGCCTGTGGCACCCACCACGGTGGCTCTTCCAGCCTCGCAGGACACGCATGGAAGAATTTATTATCCAGCTGAAACTTCAGGGGGAATTTTAAAAGGCGGATTGTAATTAATTGAGTTGGAGTTTGGCCAAGGCAGAGACTTTAATACGTCTTCTTTCCTGGCTCTTTTATTTTTTTGCAGACTCAGGGGTTGTATAACACCCTTGTCTGGAGCTTATGCCTTTGGCAAATCCATTTCAGTGGCATTCCAGGCAGGAAGGTCCATCCATGGGGTGGGTGTGGGAATGTCTTTGGTGTTCTCTCATCCAGGTCCCTCCTCGTTGTCACTTTTCCCCACCACAACCAGTCCCAAACCTTGATTTGGCATCTTTTCCTGCTCCTGATTTCTCTGCCATTCTTATGCTGCCTAATTCCTGCTGCCTCTGGAGGAATTCCTGCATCAGCAGTGGCCAGATGACACTTATTTAATACAGCCACTGTTATTTAATTCAAAGCATTTACGTACACAAGATGTATTTAATAACAACCTATAGAGTCTGTACATGGATGCTCTCACGTTATAAGCTTTTGGTTAAGCACATCCCTTTTACTTTTTCCTCCTTTTTCTTAGTACCACTTAAACTCTCCAGGCATATTTATGCAAAAATCCCTCTTCTTTCCAAGGCAGAAACACTTTCTCTTCCCCGTAGACTCCAAACCTCAAGATGACTGCAGCAATTCTGTCAATTAGCAAAGAGAATCAACTTTACCTCGTTTATCTGACAATTCTGCAATGCCATTTGCATAATGTGGAATTTAGATCTTCCATTGTCGCATGTTCCCACCCATTTCCCACCCTAATGTCCATTGGAAGTACAGGATGAGAGCGCTGGCACATTCCTAGTCCTTTGTTTCATACCAGCCTTGGTTTGAACCAGTTGCTTAATTTTCCCCAATTCCTACAGCGCTGCAGGAGCTCCCATCATTTGTTCTACCAATCTGAGTGTTTGATCAGTTTTGCTGCCTTCTGGAATGGCTCTTTCCAAAAAAAAAAAAAGGCCTTTATAGCATCAGGGAAAATAACAAGGACTTTTAAACCCCATTCTTCCTTATTTTTTCTCCCCATCAGCTGTAAAAATCTGCATATCTGATTGATGCAACTCCATCCTGATCTGAAGCCACACTGCTTTTCTCTCACTGCTCCCTCTCCACCCAGCTTTGATGTGGTGGCTCCTACTTTTGCAGAGTTTTGCTCTGTACTGGCAATAAACTTTCACCTCCATGGTTATTTTTGTCCCCTTTTGCCAGGACTGAGCCAAGGATTGCCTTCAGCAGTCACCTGGCAGTCTCTCCCTCCCACAATTGTTGTTATTTTTGCCCATGTTCCGCAGCGTTTCCCATTTCTACCCGACTTGCTTTCTTATGACCCTAATTATTTGTACAAGTATTGTCAGCTGCTGTTGGAAATCTTTGCACATACCAGGTTTTAAACCTCACAGCGACAAGTCCATAGGTGAACTCTTCATTGAGTAAAAGATCAAAGCTTTTGCCTTAATAAAAAAAATTTATTTCATTTCAATATCATGAAGTGCCCCTTTACTTTTTGACTCTGGAGAGGGCAGACTGGGCCATGACTTCAGCTTTACTGGGGCTTCTGCTCTTGCTCCTTGTTATTCACATCCCTGTTAGGAGCAAAAAAAAAAAAAAAGAAAAGCACGAATTTTTTACTAGATAGACATATTAGATATTTAAAACTGGAGGTTTAGAGCCCTTCTGTGTATTGTTCCTGTAAACAGGGCTGATTACAAAAGCAGATGCACTCAATTACTCCTGTGACAGTAAACCACGTGGCTTCATTGTGTTCCAGCCACATTTTGGACTTTAATTAGATATAGCATCTCATTCCTTAACTTTTCTCTCCGTTCTGTCCACTCCCTTCATCTCCTTTCATTTTTATTTCCCCCTCCTCTCCCTCCCTCTTTCATCCCTGCCCATATTTTCCCTTTCAGAGCTCCAAGACCTCCTTCACTCCTATGACCCCCTAACTTTTTATATCCCCATGACCCCTTAATTTGTTATATCCCCATGAACCCTTAATTTGTTATATCCCCGTGTGCCTTCAGTGACCCTCTGAGCCCCTGCAGCTCCCCCTGCTCAGAGGGGAACGTGGTCAGCCCATGCTGAGCAAGGATTTGGCTTTCCCAGAGCTCGGTACATTTTGTACACTTCCCTTTTCCACTGCCAATGTGAAATATATGTGTGATATTTGAAGGGAGGGTGTGCACGGGGGGTGCTCACCCAAAAATGGGCTTGGAGGGGGGCAAAAAAAGAGCAGGCAATAAAACCCGAAGGCTGAAGTTTTTGTTTTGAGCTCTTTTTCAGGGCCATTTCTCAGTTGGGGCCGTTGCTATCGCTTTGAAGGGTGTTTTACACACCCTTGTGAGGGCAGTGTTGGTGTCTCTGGGGAGCCAGATAAGGGGGGGTGAGAGGAGGTGGTCTCGCCCCTGACCACACAGCCTTTCCCTTTCCTCCTACTCTTTGGAGGGGACATCTGGGAGGAGGGATAGCCCTCTCCTCATTATCACCAGGCTGCAGAGGAGCTCTCAGCACCATCTGCCTGGCCTTCACTGCCTCTGTTTATACCTTGTGTTTCCAGCTCTGTTGTTAAGTGGCTTTATCAGCTCCTTCAGGGACACAGCCAGTGTCCATCCAGGGGAGGATTCTGCAGCATTTTTGGGAAGCTCAGACCTCCAGCCCTGCACAGGCAGAAAAGGATGGCCTCAGGTGGGTTGGGGCCAGCAGAATTCCAAATTTTTAGGCATTTTTGTCAGTGCATCTTTAGGAGAGCAGGTTTCCTCCCAGCACTTTCCCTCATCAGTCAGGGATGTGCCAGAGAGAGCCTTTAATCCTCCCACCATCCCTCTTCAAAGGCCTTTCCCCTCCAAGGAAGGACCTCAGGGGAACACCATACACAGAGCTGGTTTCTTCTCAGCTTCCCACAGTGGGAACAGCACCCAGCCATCCCCTGCCAGGTACCAGTTTGGTATGGGGGCCACTTTGGATGGGCAGGCAGCCACCCCACATTCCCAGTGACGTGGCTCAGCCCCTCTGTGCTAATCCACAACACCCCCACCAGCCCTTTCTCTTCCCATAACCTTTTATTCCCCCTGCCAGGGTGGGTCATGGGTTTTTCCCTTCTCTCTGAGTATTTCTCACTCCATGTAGTCATCCCTGCCCTTCTGCTGGGTCGCTGGTTTTATTTCAATTGCATATATTTGACCTTCCTTAAATATTCCCCCGTGGAAATGGCTTGAAATGCCAGTTTTGATTGGAGAAACTGATGTTCTGCTCATGGGTATCAATACCGTGTGTGGTCATGATCTGGAGCCCCTTAGGCATGGAATTATCCAGGAGGTTTTCGTGCAGCCCTGATGAGCTCTGCACAGATTTGTGCATGTTGGGAGGATTTGGTAGGACTAGGCTTTTGTCTGCAGATGTCTTAGGCCAGCAAATGGCTTTTAAGGCAGGTTAGTATAATAGCTGCACACCTGAGAGCTGAAACCTCTGCTGTGGTGATATATCATGGAATCCTAGGTAATTATAGGCATGAAGAAACTCAGGGGACAAGGGAGGAGCTGAAACGTGGCCCAGGTGACAGATTCCACCCGAGTCCCTTCCCTGCTGTCTCACAGACCATGGGAAGGGTTTTACTGGATGTGGTTACACATTATCACCCTGCACTAGAAAACCTTTCATTTTATTCTCAGTTTTAGCTCCCAGTAATCTCCCAAGTATTTCTACAACGGAGCAGATGTTTAATAGCCAGGGACAAGTCCAGAATTGAAGAAAAGATATTTTCCAAGTAATTTGGGGGAGCCTGACAAGAATCCCTTACTGCTGGCTGCTAACTGGGTTTTCTTCCCCTTTTGATAGATCTGGTTGTGTCAAGGGAAGTCTCTATGGACTTGGTCTAACAAAGGCATGATGGATCTGACCCTTTGTAATCTCTGCCAATAAAGCTAGAAAAATGTTATTTTTTGCCTCTGTTGCTGCCTTGCCAAACATCATTTTGCTCCCAGGAAAGACTGGCTTTGTATCATCCTAGGTGCAATAGTTACCCACCTGGGTTTGTATCTTTTATCCAAGCACACCAACTGGTTTTTTTCCCTTTTTATTGCCAAATATTTTTGATTTATTGTGCCCCTGCTCTTTCTGAGTTATTATCTTGAAAGAAGATTTTCCTGATCAGTTGCCACGATGAACAAAGGTTTCTTTTGCAAATCTGCCTTGGGTGAGTGTAGACATTAAGCACACTTGGATCCCTATTGCTCATGGTTTATTATGGACCACAGTGTATCTGTGGATGCACGGACAGCAAATTCAGAGGGGAAAAAGGGCTCCTATCCCAATTAGGCTGCTGAAAGTACAGAGAGAGGAACAGTGAGAGATGCAGAATCCAGGATGTTATTTCTGGTACTCTAATGAAGGAGGAGAACCTGTTCAAAGAGCTCTCCCAGAATTTCCCTGCTCACTTCAAATGTGCCTGCTTTTAGGAACAACCTCCCAGGCTTGCTGGTGCTGCTGTGGCTGATTACTGAGTCATCTCACAGAAAGCTGCTGCAAGGATTTAGATTCTTTGGATAACACAGAAATCCAGCCTAGAACTGAGTGATGTGTCATGCAGGTTTGTGGCTGAACAGTTTCATGGACTGGTTTGGGTTGGAAGGGACCTTAAAGATCATGGAATTCCAGCCCTGCCATGGGCAGGGACACCTTCCACTAGCCCAGGTTGCTCAGAGCATTATCCAGCCTGGCCTTGGACACTTCCAGGGATCCAGGGGCAGCCCCAGCTTCTCTGGGCACCCTGTGCCAGGGCCTGCCCACCCTCACAGGGAAGCATTTTTCCCTAACTTCTAACCAAATCTTCCAGTTACATTTGTCTATTAGTTTTTAACTCCAGCCCAGAAAAAATGACTTAAGGATTTAAAGTTAAGAGTGTTAGTGCAGTACTAGATATCCTAATGCTCATTTTATAAGTTTTATACTTTTTATTTCATGATTAATGTTCTTCCCACCAAGTCTCTTATTCCATTCACAGTGTCCTTCTTTGTGATTCCAGCTGAGCTGGGCCCGCAGTGCAGGAGGTGCTGCACAAACACAGGTCTGGGATGGATCCTACACAAACACTTTCCAAGGACAAGGCAGAAGGTGGGAGGAAGGAAATGGTATCATTTGACTGTACAAATGGAAAGCTTCCAGAGGCAGACAGGGCAGTCTTCCCAAGAACACCCTGGGAACCTCTGGCACAGCCAAGAGCTGAATTAACATCTGCTGAGTCCTTCAAAGATGATCCTTCCTCTGCCCAGCAGTTTATTTTTTCATCCAAAGCAAGTGGAAAGAACCCTTTGATTCCAGTGATTTGAGCAGAGTCCCAAATGCTCCCAGAAACCCACCGCTGTTTTCCCAAGCCAGAGGAGAATTTTAACTTCTTCTGTCAAGTTGTGCCTAGAGGTTGAGGTGAAGGGTGGTGGCTCAGCAGGAGCTCTGCACCCACACTGGCAGACAGTGCACTAAGGAAATGGTCTGGGTTTATCACTTCTGTTAATTAGCCATATGTCTGACAGGGGGGGTGTTGGTACCATCAATCTCTCTTTATAAAATTTGCAGTTTGAATTCAGACGTGGGCTGTCCTTTGGCTCAGCTCACATCTTGTATTTAGAATACTTAAAGGAGAGCCTTTTTCTGACAAACTCAAGTGATGCTATTCTTGTAAATCCAACATCCAGACTGCAGCTTGCTATTACCACACTTTACCCCCTCTGCATTATTACACAGCAGAAAGTTTTGGGGCATTTTGGAGTTGAAATGAGACATCAGAGCTGTCTCAGTTTATCACTACCATCATCCAGCTTTATGTGTATGAAAAAGCCCAGACACGTGGTCAGACTCTGCAGGGTAAATCCACTGACTTTGGTGAAATGGCACCAGCCATAACTGTGGCCTTTCCTTTCACCTCTGGCAGTGAGAAGACCCAGTGTGGAATTTTGCAAGTTTGTCACTCCCAGTAAGCAAAAAGCAGCAGAGGCAGCTGCCAAAAGTGTGCAGCCCCTGTTTCCAAGAAAAGCAGAGTCCCGTGTTCCCTTCCTCTGTTCTCTCCATGTCCTAAGCCTTGTGCATTTGCAAAGGCTTCAAAGCAAACGTTCCCCAAGCATGTTGAAATGCCCGTGCTGAGTCTGTTTGCTTATCAGCTCATTTATTCCCAGGAGAAAGCCCACACTGGTGAAGTCATCCTGGGCAACTGGGCATCCAGAATGATGATTTTCATTTTTTATTTTTTTTTTGCAAATAACTTGCTCACTGATAAGTTTATATCCAAATTCGCATACGCAAATGCTTTTTGCCCAGTGTGTGTTTTAGAGCTGGAGAAGGACTTTGGACAAGGGCATGGAGTGATAGAAATGGCTTTAAACTGACAGAGGGCGGGCTTGGATTGGATATTAGGGAGAAATCCTTCCCTGGGAGGGTGGGCAGGCCCTGGCACAGGTTGGGCAGAGAAGCTGTGGCTGCCCTTGGATCCCTGGAAGGGTCCAAGACCAGATTGGAGCAACCTGGGCTAGTGGAAGGTGTCCCTGCCCATGGCAGGGGGTGGACAAAGCTGGTCTTTAAGGTCCCTCCCGTCCCAAACCATCCCTGGATTCTGTGAAGGTCGCTCTGCAGCCCCTGCTCAGCCCTGGCAGTGAGTGATGGCCAGGGCAGGAGGGAAATGCTGAGGGCAGGGCATGTTCCAAGCGGCCTTCCCTTGTCACGCTCTCCTGTCAAATCAAAGGAGGACAAATGGTCCATTTGCTGGTGAGCTGTGTCTAATCAGAGTTAATTGGGGAGAGCTGAGTCTCTGCAGCTCTCCTGGTCCCCAAGCTCTGGAGGACCCACCACTCTATCCCAGCGCTCCCACTGCCGCTTTTGGGAGCTGCCCATTATCAAGCACCAAAAGGTAGAGATTGTCCAGGATCCCTGGCAAGCAGCACAAAGTGTCCCAGCTTAACACTAAAGCAATGACTAATCAGGGCATCCCGGGAGGGAGCTCTGCAGTAGCTCTTGCAAGGGTAATGAGGACGATTTTCATAGCTATGCACTTGCAGCCAAGCAAAATGCAACCTTATTCTTATTTATTCTATCCTGGAGCAGCAGGTAGCGCAGATCTAAAAGAAAAGGACTTTTCCTGGGAGAAGGATCACACCAAAGGTTTTGCAGGACGAAGAGCCACGGTTGTTGTTTTATCCTAGCAGGGCTAATAGCTAAATTCTATTAATTGCTGAATGCTGTTTTGTTTGGCAAATACAGGAAGCATTTACATGGCTACGCGAGTGCTCTGGTTCCCAGTCCTTCTGAAATGGTATTATTGTAACGGGATAATACTGATTAAGGACAGTTCCCTGAGGAAGGAGGGCCTTTTGATGACTGAGTCATTTCCTCTCCCTGCTCGACTTCAGCGAGATAGTGCTTCTCTCACCACAGACACACACCCTTTGTAGCCAGGGACTTCTCCACAAGGAGGTCCAGAGCACACGCCTCAGCCTTGGGTGGAAATGCCTGAGTGCATGAGCCCTGAGGAAAGCATTGTGTCACCACAAATAGCCCAGCAGCCCAAGCAGCAAAATATTCTGCTGGCCAGTTCCTTTTCCAAACTGCAGGATAACACTGCCTTTGGCTACACCACTCCGCTGGAACAACCTGGCAACCCTCTAATCTTTGGTTTTTGTTCTCACAGAGGTTTGGCAGATTAACTTCAAAAGAGTGAGGGGTTTGTCAAGGTAAAAGGCAACAGCACTTCTGCAAACCACTGAAGTGCAGCCTTCTGCTTCTGGACATGGTCACCTGCCACCAGGGCAATGAACACAGGCCAGAAATCAGTAACAGTAAAAATGTGCATTCCCAAACTAGAGAAAATTCAGATTAAGGACACAGAGGGAAAAGATTCCATGTCCTCTCACGACTGCTGGGCACCAGTGTGGTCCCAGCTTCCAAACCACACAAGCACCAGGGGATCTGACTGTACAGGAACATGGTAGACAGGAACAGCCTCTCCTTTCTCTTTGATTTTTGTCATGTATTGCCATGGGAGATGCTTGAACGAGCTCAGGCTTAGCAAGAAACTGCTCCTGTTATCACTTTGGAGCTAAACCCAGGTTCCTCTCCACGTTTTCCCTTTTGAGGTGCAGTAATTGCTCTCCGATTAGGCAGGAAACTGTACCAGCATTATTGCTCTAAAGGAGCCAGTGTTATCAAAAAACAACACATCAGGGCCTGTCCTCACAGGAAGGGAATCATAAGCAATCAGCAGAGCTATAACACAACTGGCTGCTGGTCCCTCCATGCCAAGCACAGAAAAAAACACAACATTTTAGGGCATTTTTTTGTAGCCGAAGTGTTTTAAAAGAGTGCTGGTTCCTCTTTGCCTCCCTGTCTGGCTTCTCCAAACATTGCTGTGTTTCCTGAAGAGAATGCAAAAAGCCCTCAGTGTGTGTAAGGACACAGCACAAGGTCCTTGCACCAGTTTGGGACACTGGTGCCATCCCTTCCCTGAGGAACCCACGAGTTTGCACTGGGAAAACCACCCTCACTGGGCAACATTAGTCAGGGGGAAGAACTGCCCTAGTGCAGAAAAATAATGAAGATCTGTGGGTGATGCATTTCCTCATCACAGGGTCATGGAATGTGCTGAGTTGGAAGGGACCCACAAGGATCCTCGAGTCCCACTCCTGGCCCTGCACAGAACCATTCCCAAGGGTAACACCCTGTGCCTGAGAGTGTTGTCCCAATGCTCCTTGGACTCTGTTTATCCCCTTCAGGTTTCCCCCTCAGGGAGCTGTTCCTGAAGGGTGTCCCAGTGTGTGGAAATGCTCCAGGAGCAGTGGTGGGTGTGGAGTTGGGTCTCTTATACAACCAGTTGATATAATGGCCTCTTAACCCTGTCCAAATGGTGAGATAACTTAATTTCATCCATCAGGAGGTACATCAATATAATTTGACTGTTAGATTGACCTCCATCCATCCATCCATGATCACCCACCCACCCCTCAGTCCACACTAGGAGATCTGTGCAGAGAATTTACATCTGGGTTACGTAGCAAGACCCAGCCTGAGCTCAGCAAGTTCTACAACAGGAAACAGAAACACTGACTTTGGTTAATATACAGAATTTGACTGCAAGAGATGGCCAGGGGGTCAAAGGAAGGCTGGTCAGAAAGGGTTTCCTGTATTTCTGGAACACAGGTGGGAATTTCAACATCCCACCCTGGTTGTGGGCTGGTGGTGAAGGAGAAGCTGTGAAATCTGTAAAATTTGTGAAAACAAATTCTCCCAGAGGAGAATTTTAGCAGCCTTTTCTACTTGGCTGGGCCTGCCCTCACACAGACTGTCTGACAATGCCTGATGGATCAGGAAAGGAAGGAATAAAGCAGAAACCCCAAAGTTCTGTCAATAGACCGTTTTGGAGTGTTCCAACGTTTTGCTGTTTGGTGAGTCCAACCTTGGGTAGCACAAAGGAAAGAACACGAGCCTTGAGCTGTCAGAGGAGAGGCTGGAAAATCAGATAACGTCAGGGAGAAAGCTCCCAACGTTTTACACTTATCATGTGTCCCCAGAAATAGAAGTGTTTGTCCTTCCATCTCTGCTTTTCCTGTCTGTTCTTCCCCCTCTGTTATACAGGGAAGTGCTCATTGGTTAATTGAGCCCCAGTACCAGCTTGGTGTCTGTACACAATGGGATGTGATCACATGCCCCAGTCCCACATCCCCAACTCCCACATTCCCCCATCCCACATCCCCCAGTCCCACATTCCCCCATCCCACATCCCCCAGTCCCATATCTCACCATTCCACATCCCCAGTCCCACATCCCCCAGTCCAACATCCCCCAGTCCCACATCTCCCATCCCACATCTCCCCATCCCACATCCCCTGGGCAGCTCAGGGTTCACAGGCACAAACTCTGAGGAGCCAGAGCAGGAACATCTGCCTTGCCAGGAGTCACGAATCCCCCCGTGCTCTGGTCCAGGGCTCGTGGTCCTGCAGGTCGCAGCAGAAGGTTTTCACCTCAAGGGGTGCTGAGAGTACTGAGCTGCTTTTACATCTCAGCTGCTCTCCCCTGAAACGACTTTTGTCAGTTTGGTTGTTTGTTTTAGTGGTGATGTTTTTAAACTAAAGCCTCTGTGCCCAGAAGGCACATAAAATAAGAGGCTTTTAAAAGCCAGAGGATAAATAAAACACAACCTTGAATAAACAACAGGCTTTTGTCCCAATTTCCTGCCATTCCTTAATGGATGCTGATAAACTATCTGAATTTCTCAGTGTATTAATGCCACAATGACAGCAACACGAAACCCACAACCTCACAATAGCAACGCTTTGACCAAATCGTTACCTTTTAGACAAGCAATTGTTTCATTCAAAGTGGTTTGTAGGCTATCGTGGTCTTACCAGGCTGCTCCTTCCCCTACCCCATCACAGGCTGTTCAGGGAGAGGCATTTATCAATGCCTACATCCACTCAGGGCCAGGACATTCCACAGCAAATAAATATCTTGTTTGCTCAGGTGAGACCGTGCACATCGTGTTTCCTTACAGGGATTCCCCCTCCCTTTTGTTGGTCCTGGCCATTGGGTGCCCACTGTGGTTAATCCCTCCCTTCACCCAGCTGTGAATTCTTCCCCATGAGGCTGGGCAGGCCCTGGCACAGGTTGCCCCATCCCTGGGAATGTCCCAGGCCAGGCTGGATTGGGCTCTGAGCATCCTGGTGTTCTTGAAGGTGCCTTTTTCCCATGCAGGAGGAGCTTTACCCCAACCCAACCCAAGCCATTGTATGGCCACAGCCCCCCGAGCACTGACACGTGGCTGTGAGTGCTCAGCAAACCCAACACCTCTATTGGAGCCCAAAACCTGCTCCTGCACTGCCCCTTCCACTATTTGCCCGGGATTTCTGCTTCCAGCAGTTTCCATCCACGAATCCCCTCCCAGCTGTGCCCAACTTGGTACCCAGGGCGAGCCTGGACACCCACCCAGGGCTTTGTTTTGGGAACCTTCCCGGGGCACGTCACGCCCCAGTCATTCTTCTTTCTGAAAGTCTCCAAACAAAACAGGCTCCGTAAGGTAAACACGGCCAGAAATAGGCAGAAAGCAAAACAAATTGACGGAAAAATACAAGTTTGTGCATGTGTAGACACAGACATTCGTTTGGGGTGTGTGTGCCCTTAACCTTTATTGCTTGGCATGGTGGGGAAGTTGTTTCCTGCCCGTATTGAGCTCTCTGTTTCAGGACATGCCTAATTTTTGCCAAAGGGAGGTGATAATTTTCACAACCAGATTTAATTTTGCTTCAGAAACAAGAAAAACATTAGAACAGGCCAATTCATAGAAATAGGCTGAAGTATTTGGCATAAAATGATTCCACATCCAGGAAGGAACATTGAGAATTCAATCATTTGTCACGAGAGGAGCAGAGGAACATCATCCTAAAGAGCAGGAATATTTGTCCATCCATTGTGTCTTTTTTCCTCAAGGATTATTTTCTCATATAGAAAGAAGAGAAACCAGACCTTATATCATCAACTGTGAAACAATCTCTGGGCATCCACATGAGACTCAAGCAGGGTATGGATTCAAGTACTGAAAAGAATACTGGGGGTTTCTTAAACTGTGATTTTTAGAGAGCAAAAGGCAGAGGATCTGAAATTCTGTGACAGAAAACAGGCTGGGAAAAAAAGAGGGTTTTAATTTTTAATTAATAGATATTCCAATCACAAAGGCAAATTAAAGTTCCCCTATGCTTAGGATTGACCCAAAGCCAAAAGAAATGGGAGTTGAGCCTTCCTTTTCCAGTCACAAGCCTTTCCTTTCTCATCCCTACGAGCACCCTGGGCATCCCCTGGTGCCCCCAGCCCATCCCTGGGGGCTCCCACAACCTGGCACAGGGAGCACCAAGCCTGGCCGTGTTTGTGCTGAATTCCCTCACTTACAATGATTTGGAGAAAAATATTGTTCATGAGCTACAGAAACAATTTTAATTGGCTCAGGCACCCAAAATGTGCTTTTTTTGTTTGGCTGCCAAGGTTGCTTTCTCGCTTGCTAATTACGTTTCGCTTTAGCTTTCAGCAAAAACAGGAAATAAAGCATCCATTACCCGAGTGACAATTTTTCAACAAGGCAGCATTTCAACATCCATTGTGTAACTTCCGAGCCAGGAGGAGCCAAGTGCCCCCAGAGCCACATGGCCCCTCTCACAAGGGCCTTGGTGGCCCCTGGAGCTCTAAAAGAACTGGGCATGATGTTTGTGCGTGTGTCACACAGGGCAGGGATGTTTCTGACTGCCCAAAGGACTCCTTCTCATAGCAGAAGATTCTGAGAATCCTGAAGATCATGGCCTTTTACAAGGGCATGGAGCAATGGGACAAGGGGGAATGGTTTGAAGCTGGCAGAGGGTGCTTTAAGGGGATATTGGGAAGGAATTCTCCCCTGGCACAGGTTGGGCAGAGAAGCTGTGGCTGCCTCAGCCCTGGGAGTGTCTGAGGACAGGCTGGATAGAGCTCTGACCAACCTGGGCTACTGGAAGGTGGATGGAAGAAGAGGGTTTTTAAGGTCCCTTCCAACCCAAACCAGTCTGGGATTCTGTGATTCCATGTGCAGGGCAGCTCTTGAGCCACCTCACTGGCTCCTTTTCTTTTCATGTTCCTTCAAACCATTCTTTGTGTCCCCAAGGAAAGTTCAAAATAAATGGATTTGCAAATCCAAATTACCCTCCTCCAGGTCAGTGGAACTTGGTACAAACAAAACATCCTCACAACTGTAACTACAGGTGTAGTTTTTCTTACCTAAACTCCCTGACATAAACATTGGGGAGTTACCTGGGAGGTCTGAAAATCAAATTGGTGACATTTTAGAAACAGGTTAAATTACAGTCTCCCTTATATGAAAATACGGTGGTCCCAAGCCAAAGCAGCAGCAGAAAAGGGTTGGACTGAGGAGTGCATTTTTCTTTTACATCTCTGCTTCTTTAGTGCTGATATTTCAAACCAGACAGGATGGGACCCGTGTACCATTTCCCAGCTCATCTGTGCAGGAAAAGCTCTCCTTCCTCGTGTCCAGCCAGCTGGGCTGCACTTGGCAGAGCAAGCAATAGGGACATCCCACACTGTGGGGTGAATGAGGATGCCCTTTAAATTACCTATAAACCCCTTGGACTCAAACTGCTGATGTTGCCATAGGCAATTTGCTAAGCTTATTGATCATCTGCTGTTTAAATTAAAGTTTGATGTCCTGGAACAGGCTATTCAGCACAGAGAGCTAATGGGATAGGATGAGATACAGGGAGAGAGGGAAACATGCACGCAGGGGAAATGGATTGTGGTCAAAAGGGAAAAAAAAAGAGGGTTTTATGCTGAATGGGTTCCATGGGTCAGCTAGCAATAAATACTGGGGTGATAAAAGTGGGCATGTTGGAGGTGGTGCCTTTGCCGTGTAACTGAAGTGAAATGGGCAGCTTGTTAGAAAACAAATTTCAGGGAAAGGAGGTGGAAAAACTGAGTGTTAAGATTTATTACAAGCTCAGTGATTTCTGCCAAAAATTCAGGCTTCCCCACGTTTTGGGGAAGTTGGGTGAGATGGGAGGCAGAACAGGCAAGAGGTGACAGAATTCAGGCGAATTTGCCAAGGAAAATCAGGAGAGGTTGTCCCTCACAGATGTGTGTCTGTCTCTCCATCTGTCAACCAGTCACACAATCATTCCTGCTCAAGCAAAATAAAGCTGTGGAATGAAGAAAAATCAGGCTTTCATAAAGAATGAAATCTCCTTTGCTGGAGCTGTACCCAGTGGGACTGAGGCTTCTTTTTTTTTCCCCCATGAAAATCAAGCTTGATTTCATGGGTTTAGACTAATTTTCAAACTTTTAAGTATTTCCATTGCACAAACATTTAATTCACCACCTTTGTCCTAATGTTAATGAAACATATGCACTTGCAGGAGGATTATCAAGATTAATTCTATTCTGTTCTATTACCCAAGGTGTAACTGGGAGAACAATTAACCTTTTCCAACCTAGGCACTGAATTTTGCCCACACTGTCCTAGGAAGTAATTTGATAGCCCCCAAAGCTTATTAAAGCTGAAATAGTATTAGTAAATAGTGGTCCTGTCAGATGTTCATGAGCAACCTGAGCAACCTGGTCTAGTGGAAGGTGTCCCTGCCCCTGGAATGAGAGGAGCTTTAAGGTCCTTTCCAACCCAAGCCATTCCATGACTGTGTGAACATCCCCTCAGGAGAAGCTGACTGCTGCTGTGGATTTTGGTAGGAAATTGTCAGACAGTCCCCTTTATCTCCAGTATTGCCCTAAATTTTTAAGCCAGTGAATCCTTTAAAAAGGAAAGGCTTCAAGATGTGGACTTACTTGTGAGCCACCAAAGAATCCAGAGTTTTTGTTTCTGACTGAGCATATGCCCTTGGCACCAATTGCAGGACACATTAACAGCTTTAGCTTGCTGGTTGGGTGGGGACCTTGTTCCTCTGTGCTAAAAGTTACAGGAGACTACATTTAGACACTGTGGGCTAAATCCTCTACATCCCTCTGTGTCGCTGCATTCTCCTGGAATGGACATCCACAGAAGGGTTTGGGTTGGAAGGGACCTTTAGAGGTCATCTAGCCCACCCCCTGCCATGGGCAGGGACACCTTGCACTAGCCCAGGTTGCTCCAAGCCCAACCTGGTCTTGGACACTTTCAAGGATGGGGCAGCCACAGCTTCTCTGCCCATCCTGTGCCAGGGCCTGCCCAATATCCCATTTAATCCACCCTCTGGCAGTGGGAAGCCATTCCCAGTGTCCTGTCACCCCAGCCCCTTGTCCAAAGCCCCTCTCCAGCTCTCCTGGATGGTCACACAGCTCATCCCTCACAGCCCTTCAACAAAGTCCTGCTCACTCCACACCTTCAGCATCCCTGCTGTGGAAACCCAGCCAACAGTGAGGTTTAAATCATAACCCCTTTTTTCTTTCTGCTGCGAGGATCATCCACACATTTCCCCCAATTTCTGACTCAGGTCGAAGTCCCCAGTTTGTGACTCAGGTCCTGCTGGGGCAGGAGCTATCTCAGGAAGCCATCTGTGCCCAGGCAGCTCTGCAGGAAACCCAGGCAGCACAGCACCCACTTTTTGTCAGCATTTTCCCTCCCCTGACAGTTTTCTCCTTGGCACTTCCCCGGAAAGGCACCATGGAGGAAGGAAGTTGTCAACTGAGAGTCATCACCGTGGTGCTTCAGTTAAGATCTGACGTGGATTTATTGGGCATTTCTTTCCTGCAGGCACAGGTAGCACGAGATCCATCTGAGACAGGAATAATTTGGTGCTTTTACAATCAAAGGCCTTTAAGATCATCCAGTCCAACCCTCAAAGTTTTCCTGAGGAGGGTAATTTTTTGTTTGGCCAGAAATTCACGCTCAGAGTTCTCCAAAACACAGAAAGATTTAAAATAATAAAAATCAATTAGTAGGCAAGGCCTGAAAAAGACTTTAAAGGAGTCACTGAAAAGCAACAGTGCAGAATGTACCTGTAGGATATCAGTGGATGCTCCCCTAAGAAAGCAAAGCCAATCCCACTTTCCAAATTAAAGTTAGATCTTTTTCATGGCTAAATAATGACTGAAATGGCCATTAATTCCACAGGAATGGATTTTCACTCTAAAAAAATGGTCATTAATTCTAAAAGAGGCACAGAAAATACAGAAAATGTTCCTGAGATGGCGAACTATCCGATTGTTCATATTGTCATTGCAATATTAGGGCAGTTATCCCACCTGGAAAATGGTTTTCCTCTGCCCAGACCACTGGCTGTGTAATTATTATGTTTCCTATTATGCAAAATAAACCAAAATATCTAACCTATTCCCTGAACAATTGATATTCATAAAATTCTTCCTAGATTGAAAGCATAAATCTATAAAACAAAATATAAAAAAAATCCCTGTTGATTCAAGGCAGACAGCATTATTTTTAGATTCTATTTGTGCTGTCTTTTAAAAAAAGATGATCATTCAGCCTTTCCCCAAACATAAACTTAGGTGAGCTTCAAGGCTGTCATTTCTGGCAGGCCAGACCACTAGATTTTGTGTCCCCCCGGGAAGGCAGCAAGAAACTCCTCCAGAAGGTGCTCCAGAAGAGGCTGCCCATGGCAGGGCTGGATTCCCCATCCCTGGGGGATTGAAAAGCCGTGTGGATGTGGCACTTGGGGACAAGTGGTGGCCTTGGCAGTGCTGGGAGAACAGTCTCAGGGTTTTTTTTTCCAGCCTGAACAACTCCATGTGTTTGTGCTGAAGGTTCAAGCTATGGGAACAGTGTTTTGCTGGGGTGGTTTGACAGCACAGCCCGGCTGCAGGGCAGGGAGGGGGCAGCAATTGTGCAATAAGCTCAATCGGCGCCGAAATGAGGAAGGAAATAATGTGTTAAATGATTTAATTCTCTGAGTTCTCTTTGTTCCTCACAGATAGACCCAGAATCGAGGCTGATTACAGTGCCTTGTTTTGATTAACAGGGGGAGATCTGAGACGGAGACATTTCTATCAGTTTCAAAGAGTTGCCACATCTTGTGTTTCATTTTCACAGCGGGGTCATGAATTCAAAGGACATTTATCTTTCATTCTTTATAGCTAAAAAATGATTCTCAATGATGCCAGTTTAATGCTAGTCAACTCCACTGACCTTATATATCCTACACTTCAGTGGAATTACTCCAGATTTACACCACTGGGAGGGGGTAGACTTTTTCTGATGCTAAATGAATGTATGGATTTTAAGTACTCTGTACACGCTTGTTTCAATTCTTGGGGAGGGCACTGATGAAATGTAAGGGTGATCAATTATTTTAGTCGTGTTTCAGCTCTACATAATTCCATCAGGCAGGTCTGCAGCCAGAATGTGGAAGTTAATGGGCCAGGTACAGGCTCAGGAGCAGCCTGGGGTGCTGCTGAGGTCTGGGGCCCCCAGCCCATCACTCCTTCTGCCAAATCCACGCTCCTCTGCTCTGCCACAGCAGATCAAAGCAACATTTCTTTTGTACTGCCCAGTAATCTTTATGTTTGGTGGTAAAGTTAAGGTATGGGATTGTCACTCAACCCATTTCACACCGAGGAGCCCTCGCAGCACAATGAGGGTCTGTTGTCACCAGCCCAGAACAGCAAACGGGAGGTGAAAGCATCACCCCCCCCTCCCCATTCCTTGGTTTCAGAGGGCGTGGGGAGCAGACAGTGAACACCACCCCTATCACTGCTAAATGACTCATTAAAAATTGAGAATTCCTGCTGTAACTACTAGAAAGCACCTCCACCCCCCTCAAATTGCCAGCTCTCAGGAAATGCAACTTGGTCAAAGGGGATACGGAGGAGAAATGCATATCAGATGACTGTTCTTTCGTGTGTGTGTCCCTTTGCACAAGGAGCACAGCCAGGCTCCCAGAGCCTGTTAGCTGTTCCCCAGGCACATCCACTGGGAAGGGGAATTAGTTTCTGGCCAGCACACAGCCGCTGGGGACACAAAGGAGACACTCCTTTAATCTTCAGCAGCAGCATAGCAGTGGCCAGGCTTGTCAGGAGCTGCAGGAGGAGTGATGGCCGTGCTGCTGACAGCCTTCTAATTGGGCAGAAGAAAGCGGCTCTAAAGGATGTGTTTGTGCCAACAAGTGTGGCTGGACATCGAGGGAGAGCTGCTGGGCAGGGGCAGTGGGGCAGTGCTGGGGTCTCCCAGCTGGCACAGCTCGGTGGTGCTGAGCTCCTCTGGGGGTTGCAGAGCAGGGGACACACTGTGTGAGTGCAGTCAGAAGCAATCAGGAGTGGGTGGCCTGGCTGCTCTGCCTCGAGCTCACACATTGCATGGAATCATGGAATCATGGAATCATGGAATCATGGGATGGTTTGGGTTGGGAGAGTAAAGATCATGCAGTTCCATCCCTACGCACACCACAGAAGGTGGGAGATGCAAAGGCTACAAGCACTGCAAACCATTTGCCCCCCTTGGGGGTTTTCCTGCTGCTCCTCCAGTTCTCTGGCTCCTTGTCACATCACCATCAGTGCTGCCAGTGCTCCCTGCTGGGATCCAGCCACCTGGATCCTCTGGGATCCAGCATCCTACATCCTCTGGGATCCACCAACCTACATCCTCTGGGATCCAGCCACCTAGATGCTCTGGGACCCAGCCACCTAGATCCTCTGGGATCCAGCCACCTACATCCTCTGAGATCCAGCCACCTGGATCCTCCGGGATCCAGCCACCTACATCCCCTGGGATCCACCAACCTACATCCCCTGGGATCCAGCCACCTGGATCCCCTGGGATCCAGCAACCTACACCCACCAGGATCAGCCCTGGCTTCTCCAAAGACACTACAAGGCAGCAGCAGAGCCGACAGAAACTTCACTCTGAGAAGCACAGTCAGCTGTCTAATACTGCCCTCACTTAAATATTAACAGGAGATGCTGAATAATTCCACCCTGAGAGCTCCATGGAAGGCAGGCTGATGCCTCTGTGGTAGGAGTTATTACACCTACCTGTCACTGTGCTCAGGTAACTCTACAACTGAGTCAAAGGGGAATTGAAACCACAAATTAATCTGAGAGCGCTCAGCCCCTGTGGTCGTGGAACGAAATGCCTGCTCTAAATATAAATAAAGGCTGAGGAACTCCCTGCCTAAAATGGGAGAGAGATGCAACACAGCAGGAGGAGGGGCACCTGGCCTGGCTGCAGGATCTGACTGGGGCAGAAAATGCAGGAAAGCATGTCCAGGTTTTGCTGTTGGCCCTGATGACCAGGAAGAGGAGCTGCTGATAATATTCCTGGTGATCATCTGGGTTGTGGCATCACTTGAAAGGTCCCTAAAGGGGCTAAGGAAGGAGAGCTCCAGGGAAAGGTGAACTCCAGAGCAAAATGTCTATTTTTCTTCTTCTGGGTGTATTTCCACCTCAGGGTGGTGTTCCCAGTGGCACCAGGTCCATACAGAACTTCAGCAGGTGGGGTGGGACAGTATGGAATTGTCTGCCAGCAAACCATCTCTCCTCCTTGGGCACACACCTGGCTGCTCCATGTGCTGCCAGAGCATGGGGCTGGCTGTGCCAACAGCCCTGCAGGTGCCCCAGAGGTGAGCCAGGTGCTCTGGAGCTGTGGCTGGAGTGGAGAGCGAGGAGGCAGGACAAGGGACAGCACATTCCCCCGTGGATCACACGCTGCAGCCCAGTGGAGGCACAAGGATTGCACCAGGGTGACTCCGACCCTCGTGGACGAGGTCACAAGGGCTTATATACTAAAAATGTGTCAGGACTGATGAATACTCCGACTAACAGAGCAGTTTGGTGGGGCCACTGTGAAGAGGAGCTGTAGGAACAGCACAGAAAGTCACCGGCTGTGCTGCAACCAGTGCTGCTTCTCCCTGGAATGATGCTGCTTCTCCAAGATTTGCGTGCACAGGGAGAAAGCCACACAACTCATACCCCTGAGCCAGCTCATAATTTGGTCAGTGGTGGAGTGCAGCATGTTCCACTAACATCTGCAGGAACTGGAAATCTGGAAATGTACCCAGCCAATTTTCTCCTCTACCCCAGCCACAAAGGGAGACCACTCCAATTATTTTTCAGGCAGAATTAAGGCTGGTGTTTACCATTATCTCCCTGGTAACCCTCTCCTCATGACTACATTATGCAACATAATTGTAAAGCTGCCTCAGCTCACTGGGGTTGTTATTAAATGCACTCTGCTGGTTTTTTTCCCCCAAGGTCAAGGTTAGTAATTAGGTGGCTGCTATGGCTGGGACAGAGCCTTGTTAGATAGAAAAAAAATAAGAAGCAATTTAAAGGACGCATCAGACATTCCCAAGTGATGAAATTTTGCAGGAGCATCAGCAGACCTGCTGAAGGTGGGCCAGTGAAGGGGGTGGATTAGGGAATATGAAGTGGTCCAGCAGGCAGGTCTCTGGATGGAGCTGGGACAGACTCCAGCATGAGGTGTGTCAGATGAATTTCCATAGGGAATGTGGGAAAATGGGTGGTGAGATTTGAAGCTGAGCTCAAGCTTCTGAAACGGAGGGGACTGTGGCTCCTCCAGGCTGCAGTTTTCATTTGAGCTGCTGTGACAATGGTGGGTTGAGCCGCTTGTTTTGCTTCTGGCTGGCTTGTTCCAAAGGTCCTCAGTGCTTGGCCATGAATTGTTATCATGTTATTGTGCACGGCAGGGAGCTGGAATGAGAAGGTCTTTGAGGTGGTGCCTTCCCACCCAAACCATTCCATGAGTCCACACTTCTCCAGTCCCCAGGCCATGTATTTTGGGGCTCTGCCTGTGCAGTGGGACGGCACAGCCACTCAAGTCTCACTGGTTCCACGGTGACACCAGAGCTCCTCCTCAGATCCACCTCCTAACACACTTCCCTAGGGAAGATTCCTTTGTCACCTGTTGGATCCCCAGAGGGAATAAAAAGCAGAAATGACAACATTACACAGGGGAACAAGAGGAGTGCTGGTTTCTGGACTGATGTCAGACCTCCCAGTAATATTGCTGGTTAGTGCCATGATTTCTGCACCCACCTGGTGCCTCTCTCAGGTGATAACACAAAGGAGCGTGTTGGTGAAGCCAGTGGGAATCTGCAAAAGCTACTTTTGTTTGGGAAACAGCTTGGAAAGCAGCAAAGAGGAAACTAGATGACTTGCAAATCTCTATATCCTCTGTGTGTTTACTAGCAGACACACAGAGAAAAGCATAATTGTATATATATTACATAGAAAACCATGTAAAATGCATATGTATCTATAAATATACATATACATATGAGTGTATGTATGTGTAAACAGGGGAGCCTGAGCTCCAGTTTCTGGTTGTCTCTGACTCCCCCTGAAATTTTCCCTGAGGGAATTGCTTTCCCAGTCACTGTTTATTTTTCTAAACTGATTTGTGGGTCCCACTCAAAGCCCTTTCTGGTTCAGATGTGTCTCCCCTCTGACATGAATGGCTTGGGATGAGGTGTTTAATACCAAAATCCAAAGTATCCCCATGCCCTACTAGGGTCATTCCTATGCACCAGCGGAGAGTATTTCCCATGGAAAAAGGGGCAATTACTTGAAAGGAGTGTGCTGTGGAACAGGAGCCTTATGAAAACCATGACAGGGTAATTGGATCTGGCTTGTGTGCAAGGCAGCAAGGGCTCGATGGCAGCAAGAGAAATCAATAAAAGAAGAGAGAGGAAATGGGGAGGGGGAACCTTTCACATTTTTTGCAGTGAAATATCCCTTCATCTGACTGCCTGTAACTTACTTTTCATCATCCCTGATGTGATCTGCAGTTGGAGGTTTTCTCCCTGCTCTAAACACAGTGCTGGGCTGGGTGGGTTTTTTTTCTCATCTTTGTTGCCCGTGGAAGAAAATAAGGCAAAACAAAACAGAACTTTGTAACTGCTCAAAGCTCTTTATGCACCAGGATCTTTATCTAACGTCTGGACCTCACAGTGCCAGGGCAAACCTCACCCTCAGTGTGGTTTTTATTGTTCTGGTTTGTTTTCTTCCAGTTCAAAGGAAAGGTTAAGCCCCAAAAAGAGAAGTGTGTCCTTGGTCAGGAGCCTGTAAGTTCTCTGAGTCACACTTTACCAAAAGTGTGTTCAAGTTAGTGCACGTGGTCATCACTCAAGGACAACTCCTTATCCTTGCTATCCACCTCTGTCCTCAGGGAGGTTAGAAAATGTGCTAATTAGGAGAAAGAAGAGGAGGTTTTGATATGAAAAAAACACAATAAAATCAAAACAGCACTTGAGGAGAGCACACAGACCAGACCAGAACTTACTGGCTAAAAGAGAAATCTCCAGATTTGTGAAAAGGGAATAAATACAGATTTTTTTTTGCCTTTGAATTATGTAGTGCCTTTCATGGCATTAATATGACATGGGGGTGATAGGAGTAACTATTGGTACAGCACTCCAGTGGCACAGTCAAATGCCCTGGTTTGTATCTGTAGAATCATGGAATCACAGAATGGTTTGGGTTGGAAGGGGCCTTAAAGACCATCCAGCTCCAACCCTCAAATTCCTCCTTAAATATTCTGTGTTCTTTAACAAAGACCAAGGTCCCAACTCGTTCTACAGTGTCAAAGTTGTGCTCAAAAAACCCAAACCAACCCAAAATTTCCATTTCTCCAGAGCCTTATCTGAAGGGCTGGCGTGTCAAGGCTTCTGTCCAGGGTGTAGTGGGAGAGGGGAGGATTTTGCAAATAGGTAAGTTGAGGATTGGAGTGGAGCAGCGATTATTCAAACACCAAATGGTGGGTCAGCAGCAGAACACAGCCCAAATTACAGAAATCCCTGTTCCTTTTTGCCACCTTTCATGTTAATTGTTCCCCCTTTAGTCATGGTCCAGAGTTTTCTCTCCCACAGAAAGCATTACTAGAAAATCTAGGCCACCATCACTGAGATTTAATTCTTCTGCCTATGCAGAGACTTCAATCTTCATAAACTGCACTTTTAGGCAACCAGCATTACTGGCTATTGAGGGCAGCAAAGTTAATCTTCCTGAACACAGACTTCTCTAAATGAGGCTGACCTGAAATACCTCAATAATATCCATAAGCTATAGGGGGAATAAAGCTGGGATATGCCAAAGAAATAAAGGTGGGAGCAACCTGAGACTGTGTGATGATGAAACTGTGGCTTTCCAAAACCAAGCTGAAAAAACCCTCTGAGTCCAAGAGTTTTGAAAAAGCCATTTCTTTAGATTACACCACTCATGGAAAGGATAGTTTTACATTAAACATTCTGAGTGAGAAACATCTAGAAAAGTCAATTATTGGAGGTACATTATTCCACTGAATGCTAAATGTAGTTTCTAGCAGCAGATTTGACCTCAGCCATGCTCCAATAATTAGCCTATAGCGTGATCCTTATTAATAAAAGTTAATTGAAACCAAAACTCATCCCTCAGGATCTTCAATCAATGAACACACACACAAAATATAAAAAAAAGCACTGGAAAATCCAGCTTCACAGAGAGAGAAAGACAATGGAAAGAAAAGCCCTCACTAAAAATAGTGCAGGTCTTTTTGTCCTGGGCAGGAAATGTCGGCAGCACCAACCCCAGGGCTGAATGACGCTTTGTTTTTGGGGATGTTGTCCAGGGGGAGGCAAAAGCAGATCAACAGCCAGTTCTGCTGAGGAAAATAAACATTTCAGATGGGAAAACTGGGGCAGGGAGCTATTAGGGGACTTGCTCCAGGTGGAGGGAAGAAGTCACTCATGATCACTGGTCATCTGTTCTGGTGGGACAGAAAGTGCTCAGCTGGAAATGCCAATTTTCCCTGTCCAGAGCAGGAGTTTAGTATATGGAAACCCAATAAATGAAAATGTCCCAAAAATTGTATGTCTTTGTTCCTCAGAACTCTTAGAAGATGCAGCTCTGAGGACCTTCTTGCTGGGCTTTTCACTGCAAATCCAGCTTTTTTTTCCACTTTTCTTTCCTCATGACTTTGCCTGGTGTCTCTCCTTCCTAGGACTGAGAGAATGCAAGAAATGATGTCACAGTTTTAATTACAATTATTTCAGATGAGGAGACAGGTGGTGCTTGCAGGGCCATGGAGGGATCCCAGCACTGTCAGTTCAGACCTTAAAGATCTGGCTTCTTATAGCCAAGTTTGTTCTGGATCTGAGTGAAAAAATAAAACACATACAAATTGTCCTCCCCGGCTTCTGTATTTCAAACTGCTCCACTGGTTTTTATACAGAAAAACTTTCTGCAAGTGAAAGGATTAATGTGGTGAAGCAGAGGATGTTCCTGGTCTGTCCAGCAATGAACATGAGAAATATCTCATTACCTGCTAGACCTGAGGTGGTCTCACCAAAGCAAGGAACTGCAAAACCTTAAAAATTGTGGGTTTTTTCAATAATCACTGGCTACTGTGTATTATAAGTCCTTGCTTTTATGTTATTTTTCTAAGGAATTAAGTAATTCCTTATGTGTTTTCATCCCTCACCAAAACTTTTGAAGCAGCGGATGTCTTTTAGATACACAAAGGGACAGAGTTCTTAAATATACTAATTTCCTGTGAATTTCGGAAAAATAAATAGAAGGGAGGCAGCAGGCCAGTACGTCTGTAGTCTGTGCACAGCTTCTGAAAGCAGAACATTTACTGGCATTATGGAATTGTTCACATTATTCCATCAGGAGTTATTCAGAATATGAATACTCCAATCATCAGGGGAATTTTGCTTTAGAGTTTATACTTTATTAAACCCTGAGACACAAAGAGGAGAGACCAAGTCCACAGAAATGTCTGCATTTTTTTTAACACATTTGATGTCCTTATGGGTGTTTCTGAGTCACCTTTAAATTCAATTTCTGATTTTTTTAAACCAAGTAAAGTTCCTGGCAGTTTTTTTTTTTGGGGAGGAGAGAGAGGATGTCTTGTAATATTCAGTCTTCTCAAAAGATTTACATTTTACTTTTCTGATCACAGAGTAAATACACCAGAAATTAAATAGTCATCATATAATTCAATCCTGTCTGTGAAAACCTAACAAAAGAGCCTTTTCCTTTAGCAGAAATAAGAGCGACTGTCATGCTGTAATAGCTTAAAATACATCGGAAATAATGTGTTTAAAGAGTAAGAAAGATGTGTTCTAATGACCAGTGATGGCTCTAAAGTGTTGCAAGAGCTTGGTTCAAAGCCCCTTGAAAGGAGTACCAGTCCTTCTGCTGACACCACTAATCTTTGAATCGGGCTCATTAATATGTTGCAGATATTATATCCCCAGCTGCCAAAAAGCTGAAGGAAAAAAAAAAATTAGAATCTGCTCATAAAAATAGACATCAAATGAATTTCTCTTCTGGGAATTAATATAGAAGCAAAGTGTTTCTACTACTGCTCTCCAGTGCTTTACTGCAGCTATTTTCTCGGTGTTTTTAAAGGATTTACAGGGCAAGCAGTTCATCTCATGAAGAACTCTGCCTGCAGCAAGGGCCAGTCTCTAATGCTACGGGGACTGGGAAAGGCTCGGGTTGCTGGAAGAGTTTTCACTCCGGCGCTGTAAATCAGTCCTTTCCGGGATGTGCAGTGCTGGTGGAGAGGAGGAAGGGTGGGAGGGAAAGCACAGATACCCAGGCTAGACTTTTCCCATCTTCAGCTTCTCTGTGATTAATTACAGATCGATACCTCGTACTCGCCGGCTTTTTATCGCTGATTAACATCAAACGGTGCCGGGGTATGACTTTGTTCCAAAGGGCCGGGGGATGGCTGGGAGGGAGCGGGCACCCACGAATGTTCACTCGGGGGATTATAAGCGACACACGGCTGAGCTGAGCGCTTCGAACCCTGGGTGGGGAAAAAATTACTTGGGCTCTTCACCTGTGGCTCTCCAAGCGGCGTGCAAACACGCGTGGGCATGTGAGAGAAGGGCAGGGCGAGCAGAGGGATGGCGAGCATCGCCTGGTCCTGCGTGGGGCTGGCAGAACACCGGCAGAACGCGATTTTCCCCCCAGCCCTTGGGATGATTTTCAGGTTGCCCACCGAGCCAGCGCTCGGAAAGGAATAACAGGGTAGGGCTTGTCGGCCCCGCCGTGCCCCTCGGAGCGGCGCGGGCAGGAGCGGAGCCCCGGGGGTGCGGAGCGAGCGAGGCGGGCGGCTGCCCCTTTAAAGCGTGATTTCCTCCCATTGTACATTGGAGCGGCGGTCAGGAAAGAGGAAATGAGCGCGGGGCCCCGGGGGCCGAGCCACGCAGTAATAACCCCGCGGGGCTGCGGGCGCCCCGCACGGACCCGCCGCGGCTGCGGGAGCGGCTGCGGGAGCGGGATCGGGATCGGGATCGGGATCGGCGCCGCCGGGCGGGGCGCGGGGGGAGCGGCGGGGATGGGAGGTCAGAGCCGCGGGCGGGGTCGGTGCGGGGCTGGAGGGAGGGCGGGCAGCGGGAGGAGGGCTGTGCGGGGCCGGAGCGCAGCGCCAGCGCCCGTGTGTGCTGTGTGTCTGTGTCTCTGTGTGTGTGTGTGTCTCCGTGTCGCTGCTGCAGGAGGAAATCCTGTGAATGTCATCGCGGGGCGGCGGGGGAGCGCGGCTGGCGACAAGGCTCCGCGGGCAGACAGCGTGTGCGGGGGCGGCGCGGGCAGAGCCCACCACCGGCACGCCACAAAGGAACCGGCCCTGCCAATGTCATCGGCCATCGAGAGGAAAAGCCTCGATCCCTCCGAGTAAGTGGGCGCTTCTCCGGAGCGGTCCTCCCCCGACCCGCGCCGCTCTCCATCCTCCCGGTCCTCCCGGTGCTCTCCATCCTCCCGGTCCTCCCGGTGCTCTCCATCCCAGTGCTCTCCATCCTCCCCCCCGCCAGGCTCCCGATGCTCTCCATCCTCCCGGTCCTCCCCGGGAGGCTCCCGGTGCTCTTCATCCCGGTGCTCTGCATCCCGATGCTCTCCATCCTCCCCCCCGGCAGGCTCCCGGTGCTCTCCATCCCGATGCTCTCCATCCTCCCCCCCGGCAGGCTCCCCATGCTCTCCATCCCGATGCTCTCCATCCTCCCCCCCGGCAGGCTCCCCGTGCTCTCCATCCCGGTGCTCTCCATCCTCCCCGCGGGCATTGTGTGCCCGGCAGCCCCGCTGGAACGCCCCGGGCCGGGGTGAGGTTGGGAAGAGCCCCCCGAGTTGCGGGAAGGAGCAGCCGGGAGCGGACAAACGCGACCCCGGGCAGGGAATGTCCAGCCCGGCGTGCGGGGGATGCTCAGGAAGGGGAGAGCATCCCGCTTGCCGAGCCTGAGGGTTTTCCAGGAGGGAAACCTCCGTGCCCATGCCGAGGGACCCTCTGTGCCCCATCGCGGCTCTGCCCGGCTCGCTGCAGCCCATCGGGGAAAGGTCAGGGCTGTTTTGTCTGCGGGTGCCCAACTTCCACGTTTTCATAGTGCAACTTTCAAGAGCTCGTAGTAGGTGCTTTGGTGGGGGCTGGGTGTTCTGCTGAGGGCACGGAGAAGGACTTGGTGGATGGGATGTGGAAGATGAGAATTTCCCTCTCCCGGTCCAGGCTTTGGGGCTGCACTCCTGCTGTCCCATTCCCTCCTGCACACCCAGGGGCAGGAACTCAGCACAGAGCCAGGGGCACTTCAGCCCTCTACGTGCTAATAACTGCACTCAGGCTTGTCTGGGATCATGATAAGAGAGAAGAAAAAAACCTAAATTATAAAATCCCCGTTTGCAGATAACGCTTAAAACATTGCTCTTAGTAAATTGAGTCATTCGTGGTTTGTTTCCTGTGAGATACTACAAATGGCATTGCTTGAAGCCTGGAGTGAACACATGGGAACTGGTGCTTTGGGGGATTAAATCACTTCATTCCATGTCACATCTGATGTTTTATATGTTACATTTTCTCTTCTTTTATGCTGTTTTTTAAGGAACGCTAATCCAAGCTCTTAATGATGTCCAGCTTTCAACTACAGAGTTTGTCAATTTTTATTTATTTACCTGTGTTGTATTTTGGTTACTTAAGTGCTGCCTTAGGAATCTGTGGACATCAAAAAGCTTGTTGTGTAAACCAGGAATGCTGTTCTGCATAAACATCCGTCAGGCTGTTCCAGAGTTTAGGGCTGTCCGGGAAACCTGGCTTGGGATTCCCAAACACCCTTCAGATGGAATATTTTGGGGTACATCTGAAGTATCAAATAATGGATCATAAAGGATAATGACGTGTGTTTCCTTCTTTTGGAAGGCTCTCAGAAGTTGTCAGAGTGGAGCCCACGCATTAGGAAAGGGAGTAATGAAGCCCAAAAGGATAAATTTGGAAAAAAACTAGGGCCTAATCATGAGTTCCCCATGATTTTAATGAAAACGCACAGGACGAAGAGCTGGCAGGAGAGGGATATTGCAACACAACTTGCAGGGCACAGCAGTTTAAACTTAGAAGAGCAAAAACCAGAGCAGAATATAACCAGATAATATCTCAGGGCTCAGCTTGCCTAAATAAAAACTGCAGGATCACTTTCTCAGCCCAGAAGTTCTTGACCAGAGGTCGTTCCTCCCTGCTGAAGAAAGTCATTTTTGCCCAGAAAACTGCTGATCCAGTAAATAAGCAGGAGTAATATCATTTTTTCCTGTTGCCTGCTGGAAACTGGGAGCAGCCGGCTCCTTCTCCATCAGTGTAGGTCTCCTCTGCCCCCACCAGCCCAAGGGAGGACAGACCAGTGACAGAAACTAATTGCTGAGGGACTCTGTGTTAGAGCAAGAAACCAATAACAGGGAAGAATTTGGGGGTCCACTCTACTTCCCGCAGGTTTGAAATTAAGCAGGTGCTGAAAGGATGGATCCAATAGAGTTTTTAGTGACTTCCCTGGGGTTTGAGTGGAGCCAAAACCTTACAGAACTGAGCTCAGGCACCTTCCTTTTCATTTTTTTTTGCTGTTGTTTTATTTTCTTCTTAAGTTGTAAAATTACCCAAGAAGACAAAGAAGAGAATTCCTTAAGAAAGTAGCTTTGAAGAAAATTCTTGCTTTATTCCCAGGTACTCCCAGACCCATCCTAGATTCCCAAGGTTTTTAAAAAGGGAACAGCAAAAGGTGCACAAATAGTCAGTGCTAATATCCCAATGAAGATTGGTGTGTCTGATGTGTAAATCCCAAATAACTGCTTGAGCTATGCTGGCACAGACCCATCCCAGGGGATTTGTGTCCTTAGCTAAGGGAAAAAAAGTCCTGCAGTAACATGAGTTAAAATTCTGGCTCTGTTAAAACCAGCAGCAAAACTCCGACCATCTCATCTGTTGTATTTATTCATTTCATGCTGTTCGGGGAAATGACATCCTCAGACTTACTCTTCAAATTCCCATTTCCCAATGGAAAGTGTAAAATATCTCAGGTACCTTTTTCAGTCCTTTAGCCCCTGGTGGGATGGAGAAAAAACGAGGCTATAACCCTTGTTGTAACTAGTCCAGCCTTGTGGCTCGTTTTGCTTCTCCTCCTCTCACACGGATGCCCTCAGTGGTGATTTCCCCTCCCCAGTGACTGTCTCCTTCCCGCAGGGAGCCAGTGGATGAGGTGCTGCAGATCCCCCCGTCGCTGCTGACATGCGGGGGGTGCCAGCAGAACATTGGGGACCGCTATTTCCTGAAGGCCATCGACCAGTACTGGCACGAGGACTGCCTGAGCTGCGACCTGTGCGGCTGCAGGCTCGGCGAGGTGGGCAGGCGCCTCTACTACAAGCTGGGCAGGAAGCTGTGCAGGAGGGACTATCTCAGGTACACAGCCCACCCCTTCCACCCTCACCCCTCTCCTTCCCATCATTTCAGCTTTGCACGTTCGTTTAGTGAGCACAGCGAGGAATGAGGGGTTGAGTTTTAATGGCTCTTAAAGCCCGACAGCAGCCACGGGTGTCACGCAGCTCTGGTTTGCAAGGTGGGCTCATATCATGCTTGTAGAATCTCAGAATGGCCATGGTTGGAAGAGATCTGAAAGGTCATCTCATTCCAACCTGCCCTGAGTGGGGCATCTTCCACTAGCCCAGGTTGCTCCAAGCCCTGTCCAACCTGGCTTTGGACACTCCCAGGGATGGGGCAGCCAGAGCTTCTCTGGGCAACCTGTGCCAGGGCCTGCCCACCCTCAGAGGGAACAATTTCATCTCAATATCCCATCTATCCCTGCCCTCTGGCAGTGGGAAACCATTCCCTGTGTCCTGTCCCTCCATCCCTTATCCCAAGTCCCTCTCCAGCTCTCCTGGAGCCCCTTTAGGCACTAGAATGGGCTCCAAGGTCTCTCCAGAGCCTTCTCTCCTCCAGGTGAACAGCCCCAGCTTGCTCAGCCTGTCTTCATAATTTTGGGGTTCCTGTGCAGATGCTTTATGGTACTGCTCAGTATGGTTTTCTTCAGTAACTTACAGATAGATCTAAAGGTTATCAGTGTTGGTTAGATAAACAGCTTTGAGTTGGTTATAGTTAAACCTTTACAATCTTGTTGGGAAAAAAAAAAAGGCATTTTTAGATGGAAATGAAAGCATTGCTACATGTGGTGGACAAACAAGAATTATTTGCTAATATGAAGAATGTAGTAAGAAATCCTACAACGTGGGGTTGTTGGCATCTGGTGGTCTGCACAGACTGAACCCCACAGCTCCAGGGGAACCCCACAGGGTCAGTGTTGTTACTTGTTATGGGTATTTTCATTAACAGCCCTCTGCCTGTCAGGTTTTGCCAAAATTTGTAAGTAGGAGGATTAATTGGAGATTAAGATATTTCACAAAAATTGGTAGCAAAGGATCTTTACGTTCTTGATTACAATTAAAATGTAATGGTCTTTGAAGTGCTGGCTGTGTTTCATTTCTTCTAATGGATCTCTACCATGTCAGGAGGCTTGTGGAACAGAATAATGATATTTAATGGTATTTTTCCAGCTACTTTACTGAAGGCTGATTTACCTGCCAATAAAAACTAAACCAAAATCTCAGTGGAGTCCCTAATTATGCTGTCCCCGAGCTTTGCTAATGGGAATTTTGCTAAGCAGAAAGCAAGGACTGAGTTCCACTAATGGGACCACTTGTAAATCCAGCAGTGATCCAGTGTTAATTACACTCCCCAATTACTTTTCATCTTAAAATGGAAGCAACAGGAAGCATGGCAAGACAATTAATGCATTTTCTTGCAGTGAAATTCAACGTTTTTATTTATTTAATAATGCAACAGATAGTATCTTCCCTCATTAATGAAATATTTGGCAACCTTTGTGTCACCTTTGTGTTACTTTGGTTGGGCAGAAGTAAACACTGACATCTCCTGGCAGACGGAAGAAATGGTGTTCTCTGCCCTTACTGCCTTCCTTAAGCCCTAAAGCACAGCTGGAGACAGGCAGCGTTTATCTGTGGAAAGGTAATTTCTGTCCACCACAGAAGTGGAAGTATTAGCAGGGCACAACTTTTGCAGTGCCCTGGGGAAGCTCTGCTCCTCCCGAAGCTGCTCAGCAACTCAGGGTAAGGTCATTGATCAGAGAAGTCAATTCTGTTGACAGGTTTGAGCAGATTTAGGTGGGATATTAGGGAAAAAATCCTTCCTTGTAAGCATGGGCAGGGCCTGGCACAGGTTTCCCAGTGAAGCTGTGGCTGCCCTGTCTGTGGAAGTGTCCAAGGCCAGGTTGAACCTTGGAGCAACCTGGGCTAGTGGAAGGTGTCCCTGCTGATATCAGAGGGGGTGGAACAGGATGGACTTTAAAGTTCCTTTCAACCCAAACCATTCTGTGATTCCATGATACTGAAAACAGGTGAGGACCGTGGATTTTCTGCTTCAGGTTTTGGTGTCGCACTTTCCAGCTCTGCTGGGCATCTTTCCATGTCTTTTCTG
Organism: Anabacerthia variegaticeps; assembly: GCA_035583185.1. Lineage (NCBI taxonomy): Eukaryota > Metazoa > Chordata > Aves > Passeriformes > Furnariidae > Anabacerthia > Anabacerthia variegaticeps. The sequence goes on along the minus strand of JAWWEW010000165.1, from coordinate 7,665,456 downwards.
AGTCTTTCTAACTTGCCACTGCTGTGACTAGTGGCTCAGGACACCATGTCCTTGCTTTGAGTTGGCTTTTGCCCCCTCCCCAGCTGAGGAGCTCTGCTCACTTCCCTGCCGTGTCGTTGCAGGCTCTTTGGCCAGGACGGGCTGTGCGCCTCCTGCGACAAGCGAATCCGCGCCTACGAGATGACCATGAGGGTGAAGGACAAGGTGTATCACCTGGAGTGCTTCAAGTGTGCTGCCTGCCAGAAACATTTCTGTGTTGGGGACAGGTACCTGCTCATCAACTCGGACATAGTGTGCGAGCAGGACATCTACGAGTGGACTAAGATAAACGGGATGATCTAGCAAGGACATGCCTCGCGGTCCGTACCAGCCGCCTCACGGGCCACGCCGGTGCCCGGCTGCAGTGAGGACATCAGCACTGGAGCTGTGGGATGAGAACAGGGGGGGAAACACCACGGAGCCGGCCCTTGGCGGGCAGTGCCACGTAGAATGTAAAGTACACATAGGTGAAAGAGGGAGAGCAAAGCAATAGTAGATAGAGCGACTTGCGTTAACCACACGGACAGTAACTGACATCGGCCATGGGGACAGACACCACACCAGGACCAGTTCTCCCAGCTGGAAAAGAGTAGGGGCTTCTGTAAAGAGATGTTATGACGTTGTCACCTGCAGACTAGGACTGCAATTAAAGTTGCTTTGTCCTGTTCTAATTACCGAGTCTAGGCTTCAGCTCCCAAAGTAGGCGTGACGAGGAGGACTGGGAGAGCCATCCCTGGCGTGGTCATTCCGTATGGCCCTACACTTTGGGTGGGAGAGAAAGCAGGAAGGGGGTTATTTTTGCATGGATTTTTTTTGCCCTTTGGGAATGAACAGTGCATCCTCTAGTCCCAAACTCTTCTTTTAAAAAATCCCGCTGAATAGTTGATTCCAGGCACTGCTGTTTCGAGAGGAGCTGTTCCCCAGATCATTTCTATACAAATATAAATCTAAAGAGTTGTTCAACTATTTTATTAACTTAGATTATATCAATAAAATATTGGTTGTGTGTAGTAAGACTCTGCAGCTTTAATAAAAATAATGGAAGATTTGAGTGTCGTTATTTTTTTTTTAGTTGGGCTGGGTTTTTTTGTTTGTATTATGAATTTTATGTTTTGTAACAGGGTTTCTACATTTTGTCTAGAGCTGGATCCCCTTCAGGTTGCATTTCAAAGCAGCAATGTGAGGTCTTGGTAAATTATTAGAGCTCTTCATGCTAAGCAATTAGATTGTGCTGTAGGAAAATATGATCTAATAGAAGGTGTCCCTGCCCGTGGCAGGGGTTTGGAGCTGGGTGATCTCTAAGGTCCCTTCCAACCCAAACCATTCTGTGATTCTGTGGTATCATATTTCCTCCAAATGTGTTTTTTTCTGAGACGAATACTTGAAGTTCCTTCTCGCACAAAAGCTGTTTCACGCCTCTGACAATCTCCGTTTCTCATCTGTTTTCTGGTTATATGTTACCCTTTCTGAGATAGGTATCACTAGAACTGCAAGTTGTGTTCAAATACACTGAAAATTAAAAGCTTTTCACACAACTGAACAGGTCCCATCCACTCAGAAGACTCTTGGCATGTCCATGTCCCCACACCAGGAATAGCCCCTAAGCCCATGGATATCAATTTGATTATTTTCAATAAACTTGTCACCTAAGGGATCTCCCATCCAGATCAATGACAACATTTCCCATTTTACAATGGATATTCTGAGAGCTCGTTTGTCTTTTCTTGTTTTTGTTGTCACAACGAGCATTGGAGAAAAAACCTTTAAATCCTATTACCGGTGAAAGTGGAAACTACGTAATGAGATCATGTTTGAGAAGTGCAGTTTGAGGGCGCTGTGATTTTGCTCTTCTCCGGTGATCTGCTGACCTCTGGAGGCCACAGGCGGCTGGTCGGAATTCTAATTATTAGCCTAAATTCCTGCCACCAGAGGAAACAAAGATACTTGCACAGGGATACAGCTGTCGGCTCTCTTCGTTCCCAAGGGCTCCTTGCAATCACTCAGTCTGGCTAGAAACAAAGGATGGTATCACTGACTGTAAAATCAGAGTTACACCAACATAACAACAGCACTGATAAGGTCAGACTCAACAGGTATTGGTACAGGCAGGAGTTTTGACACTTCCTCCCTAAACCCTTCCCAGTGTCATTTTTAACCTTACTAGGTCGTGCTGCAGAGCTGATTTTCATGATTCCACCTCACAGAGAGGTTTGGCAGAGAATTTAGTGTGAGGGACCTTGTTAACACCTGGGCTGAGACCAGAGAAGAGTGTCCATAGTTCAGGGAGTCTCCGTGGTTTTGTACTGACTAGACCAAGATCCATGTGCTGTTCTCACCTCAGAAAATATTCCTTGTGTGACTTTTGGCAAGGTAGTTAAATATTGTTTCTCAATTAGCCACTTGTAGAATGGAGATATTGGCACTTACCCCAGGAATTTTTAAAATTTCCTAATGCAAATACATTTATTTTGTGTAAGGTGTAGTTTACACAGGAAAATACATTTTTTAAACCTAAATTAGTGTGCTTGTAAAGGAAGGATGCTGCAGGGTTCACCGTGTGATCCAGTCTACGTAGCTTCAGAAAGAGCTTAGGCTGAGCTAGAAAGAACAGCCTCCACTTGAGCAGAGTATTGTTCTACCTGTATAATTAAGCCAGTCTGTTGGTGGACTTTCCCCTGCCACATTCCCAGCTCTTGCTCTTCAAATCCAGGAGAAGAGAGAGCAGATTTCTTGTGGAATTAGTGTAGCCAACACTTCACCTCTGTCCTTATCTGAGTGATGTTCCTTACAGTAAAGATTCTCTCTTGGAATAACAAGGAGGTAAAATGTTCCAAAACCAAGAGAGAAAATAAAAGCAAAGATGATTCAAACACCTAAGCACAAAAATCTGAATGTGACTTCGTCGCTGATATTCAAATGCACCGTCCTTCCTGTGTTTTCACTATCAGCACTATTTTAAAAGGCGTATCATCTGTCAAGATTTACCTTCTTTGTCCCCATTATTCAATGTCATGGTAGGAAGATGGGAGCATTACCATCCATATCACTTTTTTAATTCCCTGCCCTTGAATAAGGGCAATAAGAGCCCTGCATAATAGAGTTTTCAGCAGAGAGAGTAAATGGGAATCGGTTGTTAATTCAATACAGGATCCAGAAGCTGTCTCTCCCCTCTCTTTTCTCAAGGTAATACTCTGCCTCCAATTGTCATTATACCCAAGAATCAAATTATTTGAATTCTGGACACATCAGCACAAAACGCAAGACTCCCTGCCAATTTCGTAGCCAGCTTGGAAGAGAACATCAGAGAGCATCACTCATTTATACGACTGCCAGCCCCAGACTGTAAATTCTTAAAACAAGAAGGCCTCAGGTGCTGCACTTTAACGGGTCTTTCTGCTCCTGAATCACCCCCCCTTCCCACCCCCATCACACACAAGGTAACATTTTATCTCTGAAAGGCAAAGCTTTCAAGCATCGGCCAGGGCATCCGCCCTGTATGGCCTGAATGTGAATTGGAAATGAGACTATTAAGTTTATTAATTGATGTCGGTGGCTTAGGGCTTTGAAGAAGATTCATGACACTTGGGAAAATAATCTATAAAGATTTTTGTTGCTCTGAAAAGACAGTGCAGCGTCATCTTATTTCACTTGCAGCAGGTTCATCTCTTTTATAGAGCATATACTGCACTGCAGACAAAGGGAATTTTAATGGACACTGGAAAAAATTATCTATTCCTCTGTCCCACAACAACTAAAAAACCACAAAAGGACATAGAACAGAGAGATTGAGATATGATAACACAAAACATTTAAGGAACTATAATTAAATTAGGAGTCAGAAGCCTGTCAATGGGATGAAGATTAAACTGGCTGAAAGTTGAACCGTGTTTGAAGCAACTTGTTCCCTCCTGCTGTGGACTGCTTTGTACCAGGCTAATGAGGAGGCACATCTCGGAAAGGTTCCTAATAAATCACCAGATCTCTGGTGGTTAATTAAATGGAGTTTGCAGGACTATACACCACATTCCATTTTCAAGTGCCTTGCAAGAATGAATTACTCACCAGCCCCTGTGGACACCTGGAGATGGGTGGTAAAAAGCCATGAACTTCTGCTAAAGTCAACACATTTGGTGGCATCTCTGGCTTATTCTTCAAATAAGAGATTGACCCATCAGTTCACTCTCTGTAGCAATACTCAAGCAATTCTTGAAGCCCTCTTATCTGTGTTCTTCACCAACAGCAAAAGGATGATCAAAAAGCTCCTGCTAAACTGTTTTTCTATTAAAATGTTAATTTTCAAATATTTTTTTTGTGGGGTGAAAAGCAGATAACGCATGAAAAATTTAGATTTTTAAAAAGTATTTTCAGGATAGAGATTCTTCTTTTTTTTTAATTGAAATTTGAAGACACCTTTGGCTTAGTGCTCTGTGATCACCCCTGCTCTCTGTCTTGCTATCTGGTTTCACTTACAGGTTAATGTAAGACAGCAAAGCCTGTAACCAAGGATGAACGGACTGCAAGAAGGTTGATTTCTGTGGAGGTGCTGGAATTGCAGAGGGAGCTGCAAGGAATGTTGTAACAGGAGTGATGGAAAGCCGTTGCTTTGTGGTGTTGAGAGAGGAATAACCTTTTAAAGCTGTGACCTGAGAGAACTAACTCCTTTTTTAGTCCAGTAGCTCTGTGCCAGCCAAGTTTCATGTGATTCCAGAGATGTTTCCTCTTCAGGGCTTTAACTTCTTGGCTGGGTTGGTAAAACCTCGCAGGGTTTGGTTTTCCCCTCTCCTCTGATATGTGTTCTCATCTCAGACCACTTTACCAATGTATTTCCAAACAGCTGTGAACTGGGTTTGAGATTCAGATGCTTTATTTATAGTTTAAAGAGACAATCACAATAAAACAAAAATTCTTCTTTGATAAGACACATGTAAGTCTGACCATATCCTGACATATCCTGACAGCTACCTAAACCAGTGCTTATCATGTTGATATCACCTACAAAATGACCTATGACCTGCAACCATCAACCTAAAGATGCTTTGCACCACCGGGAACCTCTTGGTCGGCTCCATCACCACGTGGTTGTGATTTTTTGCAGTCCATAGCTGTAAGCAAGCGCCAAACAAGCTGTGGTGCAGTTGCCCTGGAATTCTTGGAGCTGGACCAGCAGCTGGTTTGACACAACATGCACGAGAAGCGTGTTGTTCAGCTGATAAGGGAACTGAGAACGTGCATCAGCAAATACGGTTTGTTTATCCCATAATAACTGTTTTTGAGCGGGACAAGCAGAGAGAGGCCGGGTCTGCACTACACAGATAAGAGCTCTGACCAAAAGGACGACCAAAGGTCACATCAGGCTTCCTGGAAGCTCCAAAAGGGAAGCTTTTGGTGGGAATGGATGACTAAGGGAATTGCAAAGGGCTTCGGGAGGCTTTTATCTGTGCGCCGCCTCTCCAAATCCAGCTCAGCACTTCAGTCATTTGTTGTTGCCACCCTGTGATGAATGTGCCCTGGGTGCAGGTGCTCGTAGCCAAAACACCCCACTGCTGCAGCCACATGTGACTGCCCACCTCTCCAACAATCTCAGCTAATGACCTACAGGCAGTGTGGAACTGCAAAGTGAGCTGCTATCTGGGTCATACACATGGCGGGCTTTAGTTCAGGAAACACTCCATAGCAGCAGAGTTTTCTCCAGGATTGCCTCTTTATTCTCCATGTTCCTAAGGTAAAGAAAGACCTCCTGAGCTCCCACACAAAACAACCAGGGTCTCAGCACTTTCCACAGGATCATGAAATATTCCCCCAATCCTTGCTTTTGGTGGGCTCTTTCACACAGTCCTTGGACCGTGAATTGTGTCATTTCATCAGGAGCCACACACAGTGAAGACGCTGAAAGCACATGAAATTAGAAATATTCCTGAGGGTTCATTACTGCCTTTTTGGACCAAGTTAAGATTGAAATGAGCGATCTTGTTCTCCTGGGGACATTGTCGGTGCTAGTCTCTGTCAGGGTTAGTCCAGCTCACACAGCTGTGCATGTACAGAACCTGAACACAGGTACCAGTGCTGCTGACCTGTGATGAAGTACCTCTGAACAGACACCACCATATCTGCTCAGTTTCACATGTTCGCTCTTGGAGGCAAGAATCATACGTTTCTACACCATCCATGCTCTGTAAAGTAAATAAACTTTATTTTTGATACATTCACAGGTTAACATTTCCATTTTTAGTAATATTTTCTATCTGATTTATATGAAAGGGGTTGATACGAAAAGTAAACCAACTCTGAGCTAAGCAAACCTGGGAAAGAATAAAACTTGGCTATGCCAGTTTGTGTCAACACTGAATCTTTCACCCGAAGAAAAAAGCCCGGTCTATCAACATTCCTCTCTAAGTGGGATTCCAAACTCTCCAAACATACATAAATATTTTAGACCCATTTCTTAGCTAAGAATCTGAGACAAAAATACTTGCTAATAACAAAAGACAGGCCTGAAGTCACCAAGCACTTTGGCTCAGAGCTGGGAGGACCAGGCTTGGGTTTTGACAGCCTCAGGCAACTGATGCAGATGAGTGTCCATGTAGGGCCATTGGACAGTTCCACACAGACCCCACAGGCAATTCCAGTTGCTCCAAGTCTTTCACTGTAACCAGAAGGTGCAGCCCACTGGTTGATTCTTGGTGATTCCTGTGACTTTATTTGGCTGATTTACCACCGTGTGAGGTTCAGGAGGGGGGTGTTTTGCCTGGATCTCCGTGGCAGTAACGAGGAAGGGATTTTTTCAGCTCTTGTCTCACTGTGTGAGAAGGCAGCTCAGAGCTGTACTTTGCCACGTATCCCATTTGTTACTAAAACATCCAACAAGCTGCTCTGCAATACTTAGTTTATTCACGTACACATTTCCCTGACATTCTGGCTCTCATCCCTTTCGCTACCTCCCTGTCATCTTTCACATCTCATCTGAGATTCACTCCTGTGAGGCCTCAAAAAGTGATTTGTTACCAGTTCCTATGTAAATCCCCCACTTTTCAAGGGACTGCTGAACTGTCTTTATGTGATTCACTTGAGTCACTGCATAATCCTCCACCTCCCATTTTTAATTTGCTTCCCTTACTCCTTCCGCAGTCTTTATTATAGCCACTCATTGTGTTCTGGTTAATTTGAGACGATCAGGTTTCCAAGCAAAGGTCACTGCCTCGTTGTTCCTATGAAGTCCTGACCTTATTGCATCTTTGCCACCGTAAGAACAAACCCAATAATAACAACATAATAACAATACAAATTTTCTGGACCTCAGCTTCTTTCTTCCTACCAATTCCCCAAGCTGCCTACTCCCCTCAAAGTCTCAGTTTTGCCCATTTATTATTGTCCATTTAGAGCACTAAGAAGCTGATCATGTGTAAAGCGGATCATTCCCTGACCAAAAACCTTAGCCCATTAGTTGAATTTCAAGAGACACTCAGCACCCGGTGCTGAAGATCCCTAGTGTGTCATTTCACTGGATTTTCAATAAGTAAAAATAAATGAAGGATGCTAAAAGCCTCATCATCCTTCAAAGATTAAACATGGGATGCACGAAGCAATCTGAGAAATTTTCAGCCTGAAGAGAACCTCTGATCTATTTGGCCATTTGGGCTCCATGACTGGTGATAATGGAAGAAAAATTAGGCTCCATTATTAAAGTGGAAAAGGACCTTTATGTCTAGACCGAGCTGGAAAAATTCCATGATAACTCACTGGTGTCAGATTGTGCAGCTGTCAGTTATTGGATGGAGAGTGCAAAGGCTGCTGTGGGTGCAACATCAAAGCACTACAGTTTGAAGGGGTTTTATGTTTGCTTTTGGTTTTGTGGGTTTTGTTTGCTTGGTTTGTTTTTGTTAACTTTCTTTTCAGTCTCAGGAATAGACATTTCCCTTTTGCTATGTGTTTTTTGCAGTTGTTAGGAGAACCCTTAGGAAAGTAAAATGCTAAGCCCTTGAGTAACACCTCAGATCTATGCAAGTACTAGAAGCAAAACTCTCCAGGCCTTGGATCAATCTTTTGGAAAGACATGATGGAAATAAAGAATTACAGACCTTCTATTGGTTCTGCATTGTTAGATCTTCATAGACCAAAGACCCAAGGACAAACACAACTAGTGGCGTTTTAGTAATATTTTAAACATACTTTTATTATTGGACTTTCTTCTCTACAGGGAACTTTGCAATTATACAATTATTTTCAGCTCTTATTTGAGCGATGTTGCTAGGACAATGAACAGTTTTGTGAACATCCTACTGACACCTGAAAAAGAAGACAGAGGAAAAGGATCAGTAGAGTTAAATCATGCAATTCTGTCTCTCAAATCAGAACAAACTCACTAAAAGTGAGGGACCTAAAAAGAGCAGTTTCTATTTTTGCTGCAGCTGTCACACATCATGGGATTTTTTTCATATAAAATGTAATCCCATATATATCCTTCAGATGCAACACTTTTTATTGTTTGAAGCCATTCCCCCTTGTCCTGTCACTCTGTGTCCTTGTCCAAGATCCCTCTCCAGCTCTCTTGGAGCCCCATTAGGCACTGGAAGGGGCTCTTAACTTCTCCTGGGTGCACAACTCCAACTCTCTATTAATTCTTGTCCCTTTGGTAAACAGAAAACTTCAAAGCAACTGCAAACAGTCTGCTGTTGGAAGCAGACAGTGCTCCCTCAGCTTTCAGGGATCTCCATGATCTGATCCTACAACAATATATTCACATGAAAAATCAGTGGTCCAACTACTCCATTGAACACAGACAAATTTTTCTGTTTCAGAAAAGCAAATTAAGGCAGTTGATCTCTTAATATTCACTAGAAGGAAAGCACGGAAATCCCAGACACACAGGCCAGGTGGAGAAGGGATTGAGAGCAGAAGGACTCGGGGGTGATGGCTGATGAGAAACTCAAAGCGAGCTGGCAGCTTGGAAAGCCAGCGGATCGTGGGCTGCATCCAGAGTTTGAAGATGAGGATTTCCCCCTGTGCTCTTGTGAGATCCGACCTGGTGTCAGGTGTTCTCAGCATAAGAGGGACATGGAATTCTTGGAGCAAGTCCAGAGGAAGCCGTGAAACTGGTAAGAGGACTGGAGCACCTTCCCCGTGGAGGCAGGCTGGGAAAGGCCAGGATGTTCAGCCTGGAGAAGTTTGTGTGGAGACCCCAGAGCAAGCTTCCAGGACCTGAAGGGGACCTACAGAGAAGCCAGGGAGGGACTCCTTGCCAGAAAATGTAGTGATGGGGTAAGGAGTAATGGGCACAGATTGAAAGAGAGGAAATTTAGGCTGTTTTAGGGAGAAATTCCTGCCTGTGAGGGTGGGCAAGCCCTGGCACAGGGTGCCCAGAGAAGCTGTGGCTGCTCCATCCCTGGAAGTGTCCCAGGCCAGGCTGGACAGGGCTTGGAGCAACCTGGACTAGTGGAAGGTGTCCCTGCCCATGGCAGGGGACAAGATGCTCTTTAAAGTCCTTTTCAAACCCCAACCATTGTAGGATTCTCTGATTTTATGGCACTGGGGCTGGAGATGGCCGCCCACTGCTGCTCGGGGGGTTTGCAGGGGGACAGCGTGTGGGGCCCTGCCTGCCCCACAGCCCCTACAGCCCCCATAGCCCCACAGCCCTATAGTCCTACAGCCCCACAGCCCCTACAGCCCCCATAGCCCCACAGCCCTATAGTCCTACAGCCCC
>JAWWEW010000165.1:7636592-7655620 GCA_035583185.1 Anabacerthia variegaticeps | reverse complement strand
CCCACAGCCCTATAGTCCTACAGCCCCACAGCCCCTACAGCCCCCATAGCCCCACAGCCCTATAGTCCTACAGCCCCTACAGCCCCCATAGCCCCACAGCCCCATAGTCCTACAGCCCTACAGTCCTATAGGCCCACAGCCCCACAGCCCTATTTTGAGTTCTGAGTTCTGAGGGCTGTATTTTGCGTTCTGAGGGCTGTATTTTATGTTCTGAGTTCTGAGGGCTGCATTCCGAGTCCCGCGGCCCGAGAGCTGGGGCTGAGGGCTGAGTTCTGAGGGCTGTATTTTGAGTTCTGAGTTTGAGGGCTGTATTTTGCGTTCTGAGGGCTGCATTCCGAGTCCCGCGGCCCGGGGGCTGTGGCTGAGTTCTGAGGGCTGTATTTCGCATTCTGAGGGCTGTATTTCGCATTCTGAGGGCTGTATTTTACGCTCCGAGCTCTGCGGGCTGCACCCCGGTTGCCGCGGCCCGGAGCGGTGCCCGCCGCCGGCAGGGGGCGCTGCCCGGCCCTGCCCTCCCCTGCCCCGCCGTGCCGTGCGCAGCGCAGCCCGGGGACGCCTGGCAAGATGGCGGCGCCGGCGGGGGAGCTGGAGGAGCCCTCGGCGCTGAGCCTGGAGCTGCTGCCCACAGACCCGCTGCTCCTCATCCTCAGCTTCCTCGACTACCGCGATCTGGTGAGGTACGGCCGGCACGGGGGGTGCCGCGGGCACGGCGCTCACGGGCCGTGCGGGGAGAGCGCTTGGCTGCCTCCGGGGGACACGGCCTGGGCGCCCATCCCCTGGAGCGGCAGCGGGCTTTCCCCCCGCTGTTCCTCCTGTGGTTTAAAACCAAATTGAGATGGTCCCTTTTCCTGGGAGGGTGGGCAGGCCCTGGCATAGGCCGGGCAGAGAAGCTGTGGCTGTCCCAGCCCTGGAAGTGTCCAAGGCCAGGTTGGACAGAGCTGTGACCACCCTGGGATAGTGGAAGGTGTCCCCTCCCATGGATGGTCTTTAAATCCTTTCCAACCCAAACTGCTCTGGGATTCAGTTTTTCTCTCCCCCGATTATACGTTGGCTTTGTGAACCAACAGCTGAATCTCTGAAATCGTTAATTTTCGCCCCCCCAAGCGCCTTGTGTATTTATCCCATCGTGCGAGCGAGCTGCTGCTTAAGGGGGAGCGCACGAAATGCAATAAGGGTGGCTTTTAGAGGAGCAAAACGTGAATGAAAGTGGCAGGTGCCTCTTGGAGGAGTTGTGACTCATACAGTGAAGATGTGGTTTTGGGTACAGCCTCCCCGCTAAAGTGGCAGTGATTGAAAGCACTGCTTAACCAAGGAGGGAGGGATAGTTGTGAATAAAAGAGAATATTGCCCAAAGCGTGCTGGGGTTTGGGTTGTGTGGGGTTTGGGTTGTGTGGGGTTTTTTTCCCTCCTCGTAAATACTAGTCAAGAATGACAGAGATATCAGGGGGACTCTTAGGATAACAGCAAAAAAAGAGATTAAGCACAAGGAAAAACTATAACACTTGTTATGGATGGTCTAGTAGTAGTTGCTAATGGTGGGGTAAAGGCAGAACAATTTTTCTTATGTATTTAACAAAATAAGATGGGCTTTGCTCTGCAGAGATAACTAAATACTGTGTAGGTGTCTTATTTATAAGGTCAGTAATGGCAGCTTTGCATAACTGGCTGTTTGTTGCACTCAGAGTGTTAATTGAGGGAATGTCTAGGTTGTTTGGATTTATTTTAGTGACATATGTGTATACGGTGACCATCACAAGCACTACAGTTTCCCTGTGTTGCACAGGGTGGTTAATCTGGTGGTGGCCCTTAAATATTTGGTCACCAGTCAGCTTTTCCATTGTTTATGTAATTAGTGAGAATGGCTTTAATTGCACTTTTATCACATTTTAAGCCACATGATCCTGTGATGCCGAGGTAGCTTCTTTCCTTCCAGAAATTACAGGCTTGGTCGATAAACACCAGTATAACAGATTTCTGCAAGGACTTTGACTTTGGGAGATTTCTCCTCCCTACATCCCATATATAATCTAATATAACTATAAAAACTCCCCATGTCATGACTGAAGTTCTTACATAGCCAAATGTCAGGATGTGAAGTGAATGTGTTTGTGCCATTGAGGATGCAAAGGGTGATTTCAGGACATACAGGAGAATTCATTTTGTTGAGGTTGATTTTGAAATGCTAGTACAATTCTGGTTTAAACAGCTTATAACGTGTATGGGGAGGAGAAAAAAAGAAAAAAAAGTTTGGCTTGAACAGGTAAATATGAAAAATTCTGTATTCTTAGTGCAAGATGTTTTCACCAGCTGAGAATTTTGCCTGATTTTACTTAGAAAAAGACAAGATTTAGAGTCATCTCTATCTCATTATGTAACCATGTCTTTCTTATTTACCAATTTCTGGACAACACTGACAAAACCCCAAAAAGCTGTAACTGGAAGCTTAAGTTTGGTAACCTCGTTTGGGGTATTTAGATGTTAATCACAGCCATTAAAACACACACATCAACTGCCAGAACAAGGCACCAGAGGAAGGGATGTCACCACATCTGAACTGGTGGTATCTTTTGGGGAGTTTTGTTAAAGTTTGACTGATAATTCAGCTCAAATGCATCAAGCCAGGAATAACTGGAACGATTTCTGAGGACTGGTTTAGACCTATATACTACAGGTTTTTTAATATTCCATTTGCAGTAGTGCTTTCTAGTGGAGGATTTGATTCCTTTGCCTTTCTGAGGCAGCAGTGCAATGGCAAGAGCTGATATATGGTTTTCATTAGGGTGACCTTGCAGTACTTATTTGCAGGTCTGTCATCCTTTGTATTTTTCCTATGTTTGTTTTTTTCTGCTCACAAAGTTTGTTGTTTAGACACCTCGAAGTGGAAAGTAACTTTGTAATATTCAAAGTATAGTTTCTGTAGCTTACTGTGGGAAAGATAAGGTAGAGCCTGACAATCCAGATAAGAAAGAGATTTAAATCTTGGCCAGCCAGTGCTACTGGAATGCTTGCCACTGGAGGAGTGGAGTCATGCTGGAGTCTTTCAGGCAGTGTTTGTGCTGGTGCAGGTCTACAGGATGACCTGCTTTACAAAATCACTTTGTAGAAAAGTAGTTCATGACTTACACAGCTCTAGTGATGACTTTTAACCATTGTAAGCACAGCTCTAAAAGGACAACTAGCTGACTTTCAAACTGCATTTATGTCAGGAGAATGCAATGTGTAATGTCCTGGTCAGTGTTTATCCCTGTCCTGCTGCTCTTCTGCAATCAAATGTAATGGTTTTGTATTTATAGTTGCTGCTATTTAAATCGAAGATTGAATCAGCTATCAAGCCACGATCCATTGTGGAAAAGACATTGTAAGAAATACTGGCTTATTTCAGAGTAAGTGGGGTTGTTTTAAGCCTTTTTTTCGATGAAAATGAATTTCTAAGACATGATAAATTACCTAAAAAAGGCTTCATGAACGTGTGAGGATTAAAAAAGCTTTATGGATGCATAGAGAAGAGGTGATGTGGAGACTTCTCAATTGTTACATTTTTATTTAGGTGTGTGAAGCTCTACTAAACCTTGTAGCTTCAGCTTTCTGGTTGGATGGAGGTGTTGGAATATATCCTAACAGATGCAATGCCTGCAACAATTTGGAGGCAAACATCCTTTATCAGACGTTAGTCAGCACTTTTTTGACAGCCTGTCTTCCTGTAGCCTGTGAGGAAAACCGAATATACAGGAATTCCCTACGAAAGTTGCTTTCCACATCAGTGCACAGAGTTCTCATTTAATTCTCTGGTTTGCTCCTTAATCCTTCTTAGTGGGTAAATAAAGGAGTTTGGAGCTAATGCAGTAGATAAAAAGTGTGTGTGTGAAATGTGATGTGAATTAGCTATTCACCAGTTCTAAGATTCACTATTATACAGACTGTTTAAAAGGCACTCTGTAAACGAGTATTGTTTCCAAATTTTCCCCTAAGTAGCCCAAATGTTTCCTAATTTGCTTCCAGCTCGCTGTTGAATAGATGCTGAATTAATTGAGTTTGTGTAGCTTCACGTGGCACAAAGTGTTCCTGGGTTAATGTTCCACCTCCTGTTCCTGCCAAAAACCAAACACCAGCCCCCTGAGTTTAGAGGATGAGCTTTTCAGGCTGGTGTATATACTTATTTTCCTCGTGTCCACTTAGAAAGGAGAAAAGCCGACGGAATGAGAGCTGGAGATCCATTTTCATCAGCACCTACTCCGACCTGGGCAGGTACATCCGCTACTATGCTACACTGAAGAAGGCCTGGGACGACCTGGAGAGGTACCTGGGGCAGTGGTGTCCCCGCATGATCGGCTCCTTGAAAGGTACTGTCACACCTGGGGGCTCCCCCAGCCCTGCCTGTCATTGAGTCCCTGCTGCCTTCATGAAAGGGCTGTGCCTTAACTACCAGAGTGCTGGAAGTCAGGGCCACGTGCTTTCCCTTCCACAGTCCTGGCCCAGGTACTACTGATGCATCCAGAATCAAAAAACAAGGTTATTTATTTCTAGTGACCAGCCTGGTGTCGTTATCTCCGGAGAATTAGGACATCAATACACTTTTGCTGCTTTTGTCTTTGGTTGCTGTGACTGATTTTTTGTTTGTTTGTTGTTATTTTTAGGGTAATAATCCCATTATTTCAAGGACCTGCTGGTGGGATATTATTTGTGAGGTTTTCTTAAGACCTAATTAAAACACTGCCACACGAAAACAGACATTTTTATCTGAAGCCAAACAAAAAGGGAGTTGGGGTTTTTTTCTATAGGTCTTACTATGTTTCACTGTGGTTGAACAATAGTTTTGCCTTTTTTTCCCCTCTTAATATTTTCAATTTCAGTTTGTGTTTTAATACTTGAAGTTCTTCCAGTGTTCTGGGTCATGAATCTTAACACACCTACAGCGAGTTTGGGCTTTTCTGTTCAGGGACAAAAAAGCTTTTACGTTTTCAAGTGTACTTCAGTTTTCTGTATGGAGTTGACTTTTAGCCCAAGATGTTTGATTTAACCTGATCTGTGAAATTAAGAGACAAATTATGTCTTTCCCACTTAAACGTTGTATTTTTGCTTGCTGGATAGTGCTGGATTCTTAAGTCTTGCTAACTATTTGTGATAATAGAATGTGGTTAGAACTTAGTATTTTCTTTACATTTTTTGGGGTTTTTTTTTGAGGCTTCACTCAGGTATCCAGAACCTCTGAATTGTCAGTCAGATATTTTGTTACTAAAATAGAAAGTTGGGGGTGTTGAAATGAACAGATTTTACCACAGTTTTACTTTGATAATTCCTCCTAAAGAGTTTAGTGCACCGAAGGTGGTCTGTCTACAGAAAGACAAAAATAAATTTAAAATTACCAATTTCCACACTTGTATAGCGATGGCACGTTTTAGATAAAACTGACACCTTTTTAATTCTTTTTGTAAGGGATGTTGTTTCAATAAATTGTTAAATTATATCCTATAAATGAAACAAATAATGAATACAAAAAGGGTTTAAAAATAATTACTAAACAAGCCATGATTGGCGTAGACCACACAGGCAACCCACCTGATTTTTGCTAGCAGTGAGGGTGTGGAAACCACCTAAGTGTTAGTGGAAGTGCAAGAATAGTTAGTCTCCACCCCTTTCTGTTGTTGCTGTGAAAATCCCCTTGCTAAAACCCCTTTTTTCTTCAAATTCCAGGTGAATGGTGGCTGCAGCCAGCATTTGTGTGTTACTGATTGAAATGGAAACTGAGAGAGAATGATGAAAGACTAAAATCAATATTGCTTGAAAGTTGTAACTGGGACTCAGTTAGCTAATGACAAATTGTGGGCAAAAGGTTCATTTCACTTGATAAATACTTTCTGCCTAAGTCAGACCTGTGGAGATTTCTCTGGATGGAGATTGGTGCTGTATTAAGTAATCAGTCCATGCCATCATCTTCCTTCCAAATTTATGTACTATTCTTTCTGTGCCCCCAGCATCCAATAAAGTCACCAGATACCTACTTGAGCCCGTGTTCTTTTGATCAAGGCCTTACAAATTCCATGCTTTGTGTTGCAAATCCTTGCAATAGCCTTTCCTTTGTCCCCAGAGAGCGTGAGGGAGGAAGATCTGGATGCAGTAGAAGCCCAGATCCACTGTAAGCTCCCGGATGACTATCGGTGCTCCTTCCGCATCCACAATGGCCAGAAGCTGGTTGTGCCTGGGTAAGGAGAGAAAACTGCTCACCACGTTATTCAGTCCTGTGGTATTTCTTGGGCATTTTATTTATTCATGAGGTAAAATGTCTCCTGAACAGGATAAAGATATCTTAAATGTAATTTCAGTGTATCATAACTGAGTCACTGTTTAAGTGGCGCTTCTAGAATTGGCTGTCTGCTAACCTTGGAAGTAATTGAAATCACAGTGTAGATTTCTAATGGCTAAAATTGCTCTTACACTTTCCTTTTTCCTAGTGAAAACCCTTTTCATTTCTTGTAGTAGCTCAAACTTCCAGCTGTTAGGCTTTTAATCACACCGCTGCAAGTTGCTCCCCTGAAGTTTTGCTTTGTATTACAGAAGTAAATTGGTCTCTTACTCTCCTCAGACTTCTTTCTTTAATACTTTTTTTTTTTCCTTTAAAATGGTTAGGGAGTAACTTTCAAACCAGGTAGTCATATTAAGTGGAATCAAAATGTCAGCTCTGCAAGGTGAGTTTTCTCAGTAGATTTTACAGTTTTATGCAGTTTCAGCATAAATCAGAAATGGAAGCGACTCGGGACTGGCTGGGGACTGGTTGTCATTGTCAGGTGCTCCAGGTTTCTGTGAGGATCTCTTTGGATGTTGGCACCGCTTGTTAAACTGCAGGACGTGCTAATTCCAGGCATGACTTTGTAAGGAGAAAGAGGAATGGAACCTGTTGCCCAAGAGGGGATCAGCCTATGGCACACTGACATGTGGCAGCTTGCACCTGAGTCACTGCTTTCATAACACCACTGGAAGCTCAGCATCTGCAGGAGTTTGCATCTAATTTGCCTTTCCCTGGTGTTCTCAGCAGGGAGTGTGGGTGTGGAGGTTTTACACTGCAGGCTGATGTGCTCCTCTCATTGCTAAGTGCACTGCCCTTGGAGCTGATCACTTTGATCATGTTTGCTTTTTTGATCATTCTTACACTGAGTGTAGGTTGCTTGGGTGTTTTATTTTCACCCTGGCTCTCACCCAGCCCAGCATTAACCTTATTTTCTAATGCTCACCTCCATTCCTAATGTGCTACATCTTTCAGATTAGTACTACTTTCTAAATGTGTATATTCTTATGTTTGAGAGACTGCTTTTATAGATTCAGCATCACTTTCTTATTGTCAAAACCAAATAAAAATCCCATCCTTTACTGTGGTGCTTACAGAAAGCTAGAGGAAAAATTAGACAGTTCACAACCTTGCCATGTCATGTTGATGAATATTGTCTCCCTCTTGCCTTGCATTTCTGTTTACTTGCCTTAGTTTTATACTGAGATTATAATCTCTCTGACTCAGTAGTTATTTTGCTCCTTAACCTTTCCTCTGAAGCACAGACCATCTTGCTCAGTCTAATTTTGGTCACTGACTGTTCCCATAGCAGCTTGGTATTGATTGTTCCATGGAAAGAGCGTGGCTGCTTTGATAGTATTGCAATGAACTTGCACAAAACTGGAGGTAGAGAGCACTGGTGATTATTTTGCTTCCCAAAAGATCCCAGCTTTGCCTTGTGAGTAGCATCCTCTGTTTACCTTCCCTGTTTTTTGGTTTCAGTCTGATGGGAAGCATGGCCCTGTCAAACCACTACCGCTCTGAGGACCTGCTGGACATCGACACGGCGGCTGGAGGCTTCCAGCAGAGGCTGGGGCTGAAGCAGTGCCTGCCCCTCACCTTCTGCATCCACACTGGCCTCAGCCAATACATGGCCCTGGAGAGCGTGGAGGGACGAAATAAATACGAGATCTTCTACCAGTGTCCAGTAAGGAACACACATTTCTACTTGCCAGTCTGCTTTTCTAATGGTTGCTTGTGCCCCTTTGCGTGTTACCTGGTATCTGAAATGTTTTAGGTAGCAGAAAGTAGAGATCGTATTTGTTACTTGCCCCTGAGCTGCCATCTGGTTTTCATCAAAGCCCATAAGTGGAAATTGTTAACTTTCCATTTCCATGAAGTTGTTACTGGATTTAGCAACTGCTGTGGGGTCATGATGGTGGATGAGACTCATCCTCGTTGGAAGGTCTCAATTTCATTTGCTCAGTCTATGGCAGCTACATATACCTATATACTCCCTGTTTCTGTGAGTCCCCTTCCATCACCTGTCCCCCTCAAAACTAAGTGGGATGTGTAAAGGGTGTTTCTTATGAAAAACATAGGGATCTTCATCCTGCTGTGGAGTTCATGGCAGTTTGTTTTCAGAGCAGGTAGCAATGACATTTCTAGGGATTGTTTGATCCTGGAACACTTGAAGAATGTTAAGATGCCCCTTTGTATTATGCCAGGTATTTAAACCATGTGATGCTGCTTGGGAACTTGGAAGGTTCCTCAAACACTTATATATTTGGTTCATCTGTGGACAGCCCTGCTGTGTTAAGCAGCCAGATTTTAGGCCTAATGAATATAGGGAAAGTGTTCCCTATGTTATATTTCAGTTATTGAATTTTAACCTTGAAAGTCCAGCACTCGCTTTCTAATACATCCTCAAACTTTCTTTTTTAGGACCAAATGGCTCGAAATCCATCTGCTATTGTTATGTTCATTACAGGTAACACTTTAGATAAAATATTCTCTATGAAAACTTGTCCTCCTGTGTGTCTTTTTGACAAACGAGTCAGTTTTTAACCTGTCTAACAGGGGGAGCCAAACCTTTGCTAGCCATCATGGGCTGATGTCAATCAACACTTACTAAATGCAGCCAAGTGGACAGAAAGATTTAAATTTATGTTATGTTACCCTGGTAGTTTTGCAGCCATGAGAGAAGCTGAAAAATCTGGTAATTGTGGTTATGTTGAAATTAATTCCTTTCAGTGGCAAAGGAGATATGTAACAACGTCACCAAAATGAATATTAAACTTTAGCCTTTCACATTTCTTATTACAGTGAGAAACCACACACCAGGCAATGCTATACCATTGCTGGTTTGGGTTGAAGGCAGTCAAACTCTCAGCCATGTTAATTTGAGGAAACCTTTTTAGGTGTTGCTGCTGTTATGAAATTCAGGCAATGTGGGATGATTCCAACATATTTAAAAGTATTCCACTGGGCTGAATGGTTAATCTTGACTTACCACAGGGTGGAGGGGAAGTTTCACACACAGCATTTCTCTTGGCATTTTGAAGGTGGCAGGTAGATTGATCCAATTTCTCCATTTGGAATGACTTTATACAAGGTTTGCATTTTGTGGATTAGTGGTAGAAAGGAGGATAATAAACATGGAGTCCCTTAGACTTCCAAAAGATCAAAGGACAGCACACAGAGCTCGTGCTCAGAGGAAGGAGTGGTAAGTACACTTAATCTAACAGGAGTGGGAGCACTTGATAACATGTCACTGAAGGCAAGGATAATCATTTCTTAGGATTTCAGCTCAAATCCAGTTTTATATCACAGATATTGACAAACAGTTGAACTCTACTTTCCTACTGAACTCTCCATTGCAGTGCTTGGAAGGTTTGTGGCTGAGAAATTCTGTTACAGGGAGCTGGTGTGTGAAACTCTCCTTGAGAGTTAAGTGTGACAGCTTGAGTGTCTGCTTAGCAATCAGGCTGTTCCAAAATGATGGCTGTGGGTGTCTGAAAAGCTGCTCTCAGACAATGGCTCCAAGTGTGTGAAAATCGCAGGGGCTTTGGAATGACACACAGCCTTAGTTTTCTGAGGTTGTGGAAGGAGTGTGGAGTGTGTCTCTGACTTACCCCTCTTTATAAGGAGGAGAGGAAAACTCTGCACCTTGCTGGCATGTTCCTCAGAAACTACTCATGTGGAAACCAAATGATGAGACCGTGATTATAACATGAAATACCTAGTTAAGACATTGCGTATTGGCTGTGTCATTTCTGAAGTATGCACCCTTCACTCTTAGTTCTTGGTTGGTTCCTCCAAATTATCCTTCTTGTTAGGATGAACTGGAATATTAACTGACTCATCTAAGGAAGCCTGAGAGTTTGCTATAAAAATAATCAAAGCTTTCAACTTTTTCCTTGAAGTATTTACTGCAATGTGCTTAATGGGACATTTGCCTGTCCTTATGAATGCCTCTCTTCTTTGGCATGTAGGTACCTCCTACTTGGAATGGTTTACATCCTATGTCAACAAAGTTGTAACTGGAGGTTATCCCATCATCAGAGACCAGATTTTCAGGTATTGTGACTGGGATTTGTAACCACAGTGCAAGGTTTTGATGCTGCTTCTAGAATTCTGACCTTTTTCCAAGTACTTTTACAAGGGCTGATGGTGGAGAGAGGAAAAAGCACATGAAAGTTACTGAAAATAAAGCTGTACAACAGAATGCTTAAAACAGCTTTATTTTTTTAACCAGGCGCTTCAGAGCTTGTAACTTTGAATTAATGGGACCAGAATTTTGCATTTTAAGTGATCTGAGGTTTAGTGAACAGCATGGTATTTATTCTGGGTGCCATGAGTGTGGTGCTGCTACAGGAGTGTTCTGAGTTATTAGAAAAACAATTGTTTCAGCAAATTGGTCTTTAAAATGACACTGTTGAACATGTAAATAACCAGGACTTGTTTTGGTGTTTGAATCTTCTTGTACTTGCAATTTCTCCTAGATAAAACCAAGAACCTTAATTCTGTCTCTCTTGGGATGCCCTAGGACCAAGTTCTTGATCTGTAAATGAATTTGCTGTTAGAGTTTCTAGGTTTTGTTTTTCAAATAGCATGACAGAACCTTATTAAACAAGTGTGTTTTCATTGACTTCAGATCAAACAATACCCCTAACTTACTACAGGTGTTGATGGAGGTACAAAGAGATCCACAGTTCGCTGTGGGCTTGGGTGATGGGGAATTACACATCAGGAAGACACTGCACACATCCATCCTTTATTTTACTGCTTAATGAAAGCTTAAAAGTTGCATTTGACTTGGCATCACAGTGTTCTTATTAGTAACTAATTACTTTACGTGTTTATTTTTCTGTATTGAATGTGCAGAGCTATTTGCAGGAGTTAATGTTTTCCTCTCTTTAGGTATGTGCACGATAAAGAATGTGTTGCTACCACAGGAGATATTACTGTGTCTGTGTCCACCTCTTTTCTACCTGAACTCAGTTCTGTACATCCACCACATTATTTCTTCACTTACAGAATCAGGTAAAAATAACAATTGAATTCTTTCTTTTAGCACAGGATAGACCTATGGAGTTTGTTGCAAATTTATGCACAGCATTCAAAGCAGTTGTAAAATGAATAGGGTGTGCCCAACATGCTGTACTTTAATATAAAACATAATAAATCATTACCTGATCAGGTACACAAAGTACCAGTCAAGGTGGTAAGTGGAAAAGTACAGTGGGGGGTGGAGAGGAAAGAAATTACAAATAGCTCTGGTGATTTAGAAAGAGGTAAATAACAACACAAAGTGAATCAGGGGCATGGAGATGGATTCTGCCAACTGATCCAGGTTACTTTACCTTAATGGGGTTTTTTCCCCCTGCCTACTTTGAGATCCCCAGAGCACTGAAGCACTCCTAAAATGTGTGAAAGTAGTTCCATAAACATTGAGTGTGTTCTTTGGCTTCTAGAATTGAAATGTCCAAAGATGCCCTTCCTGAGAAGGCTTGTCAGCTGGACAGTCGATACTGGCGAATAACAAATGCCAAAGGGGACGTGGAAGAAGTCCAGGGTCCTGGGGTAGTTGGTAAGTGAAAGATGGCTTTTCCTAACCTAATACAATATTTACTGTACTTATTACAAAACTTCTGCTATTAGCTGTTAGGGTAGTAGTTGTATGGTTTGTGTCAAAAAGATATGTATCCCTCTGTTTTGGCTTTAAAAGTATTTTTGTGTGGGATATCTGAATATCCTGCTTGGTTTTTCTGAACATGCTGAGAGTCATTTATGCATCCCCAGGAATAGAAAATGAGCTGCCTGATTATGTTGTGGAGTGCAAGTGCTTTAGCAAACTGCTAAATTGTAGTTCTATTTCAGTCCTTATCATTTTGATTTAATATTTTACCAACAGGGGAGTTTCCAATTATCAGTCCAGGGAGAGTCTATGAATACACCAGCTGTACTACATTTTCCACAACATCTGGATACATGGAGGGGTATTACACCTTCCATTGCCTCTACTACAAGGACAGATTCTTCAATGTCACAATTCCCAGATTTCATATGGTGTGTCCAACATTCAAGGTGTCTACAGCATGAGTGGTAAGTGGAGATGCAGTTTTCAAAACAGCTCCATACAGAACATGAATGATAGTCCAGAGCCTTTCATTTGTGCCTACAAACATGATATTGCATGAGCTGTTTGGATTTCAGAGTTCTTTGAAAGGTTCTTACCTTGGAAGGATCTTGGAAGTGTGGTCTGTAGGTCCACACTCATCTGTTTTAGCCATAATAATGTGTCTGCTTTCTTCAGACAAGTTCCAGGTAATGACAGCTTAAAAACTGTACAGTCTGTGTGACGTTCGTTAGTTCTCACTGAGAGTGCATTTCATAAAGTCACTTAATGACTTTGCAAATCACCAGGATGCTCCACTTGCTGTTAATTATAATGTAGTTCTAGTTTGGAGATTGCTGGTTAATTATATCCTTTCTTCCTTTTCTTTGACGCATTTAGAGAAGAATCCTTGATGTATTTCGTCCCTAGATTTTGTGCAAGCACCACTGAGTCTTTCCTCAGGGGGAGGCACTGGGCACTTTCTCAGGTTTATCCCAGGATTTGAGATGCTTTATCCCAGTGGCTCTAACAGGAGGTGCCAGCAGATGTCGTGCTTCTAACAGAAAATGACATCTCTTAACTCCTGTTCATAGTTTTGGGAGCTCTAACCACCTTCCCTTCAGCTGACTGTAAAAATAATTTGCTTTTCTCTGTTGCTCTACCTCTTTTTTAAACATGGCAATGACCCTTTTGTTTTAAAACTACCTCAAAACAAGGCAACCTAAGCCACCAAGAAAATCAGTACAGCCGAGATACTGAATTGGGTTTACATAGTTGTAGGTATGGAATAATGAAACCCAATGGATGTTTGCTGAGTTAAAGGTCAAAATATCCCTATTGCAAATGACACTTAGTAATTGTAAGAAGCTGTTTTCAGGACATAGATCACAATGTCTGCTTCAGTTCACTGACGTGATAGTGCAGACCAGATTTTTCTAGGCAGTTGTTAGTGCTTTCTTAGAACTGGAAGAGGAGGTTTTAATTAAATATGGGTGTGTTTTGTTTTAGGAAACAAATCATAATGAGCCTGCAGGAGATGAAGACAAAGATTCCCCAGGCACTGCTGACTCTGAAGATGGATGCAGCGTGTTGGACATTCCTGAGCCCTCTGGGTGCTGCCCACGTCGTACCTGATGGGATTTTTTCCCAAATAAACTGTTTGCAGAAGCTGAACTCTTTGCAACTAGTGCATAAGAATATTTCTGACTATTGTAAATGAACTCTCTGTTGCACATCAGGGCAACTAGCATGAATGTTGGTGCCAGTTCTAATATCCATTAGAGTATACCTTTTATTTTCCCCTCGTTTGGAAAGGGGGGCGGAGGGTGGGGACAGGGGAAAGGAAAGGAAGAGAAAGGTGTTTGGGCTTTGTTCACTTTTTTTTCTGAAGTGTGAAACAGCTTGATAGTCCAAGGTAATGATTTTTGAACTATTGCCTATTTATGATCATACTGCAAATAGGGTGTGGGGGATTTTGGTTTTATACGAGCATTTAAAATGAGCATTTAAAGTCAGCAATAGACAAGATGGCAAAAAAGGTGTATCCTGTTGTCCTTTCTCCTGACTTAATTAACAGGATAACAGAATGAAACTGCAGTTCGGTCTGTATATCCCATATGGGTGAGTTTAGGTGCTCTTTTGCTAATTTTTTTTTAAATTAACATAGAGATAGCAGAAAATTCTGGTCATCAAATGCATAAATTAAGAGTGAAACTGGCCTTATTTTTAGACAATCTGTTTGTCAGCTTAATTTTATGTTAAGTGACTGGTTGGATAATGCCTCTGGGAATGTAGTGTCCATGTATGATCTGCCATTCATTAACCAAGAACCTTCTCAATGACTACAAAGTATGCATTTGTAAATATCTTTTGAGGTTTTTTTTCTTTATATGATGTTTGCTGACAAATTTATGTTAAGTATTATATTTCCCTAAATCTTCTGGATTTTTGTAACTAAGCCTGAATGAAAAAAGGAAAGCAAAAAAAAAAAAAGGGGGGGGGGAGGGAAGCCTGACAGAACACTAGATGACTAGAAACTTTATATTTAAAGAAATATCTGTTTGCTTTATCAGTTTTACTTTGTTTCTGTTGTCATTAATAAACAATTTAACTGCCTCCTTTGCGCTCAAGGGCTACATGGGACTGTTCTTGCCAAGACTTGGCCAATAATTGTGTGACAGCATCGCTCAAGTCAGTTCTTTTTGACAGCCAGAATTAGCAGCTCCTGTGAGGAAAACAAATATTTGGTGGTTCCAGCTCAGAGTTTCCGTTATTGACTAATTGCAGCGTTTTTTTCACAAGTCCAGATGTTGGATTCTCCATGTGCTCAGCTTTCTGAAGTGCCACACAGAGTTTCCACAGTGGTACAAAGTAGAAAAACATATACTTAGTATGATCCCTTCAACAGTTGTTCAGGGAAACATCTAGAGGGACAAAACCAACTTTTGTTGTCCCTCACAGGAGTGAGATTGCTGGAGTGGTTCCAAAATGTTGCCATTTTGAGGATTACTCTCTGTTACCTGGGAGGTGATGATGTGGTGGTTGTCTAATGCTTTTTCACAGACATTTCATCAAGGATCAGTGAAAAAAGGTTTTAGTGGAACTGGAGCTTCCTCCAGGGCTGTCAGTCTGTTGTGTCTTTTTAAGGACAAGATAACCCTTATGAGGATTTTCCTGGGAGGATTCCTACCAGGACCTGTATGTTCTAGTTCAGTGGAATCAGCTGAAGGGCGTGGGGCTCTGCACAAACACTGCCAGCTCTTGGCAATTTCACTCTTTTTTTTTTTTTTTTTTTTTTTAGGGAGTGGTTCTCCTTGGATCGTTAAAGATGAGCTGTAATTATTGCTGTCTGTGGGAGAAGCCACGATACAGGACAGTGCTGTTCTCTCAGCTGCAGTGCCGTGCTCTGAGGCCTCTCTGCCGGTGGCCAGCAGTGTCTGTGGAGTGAGGAGGGACCCAGGGAAGTGACAGGTTGCTGTTGCTGCCCCAAACAGTCTGTAAGAGAGAAAAGGTTATTTCTTTGCTCCAGGCAGCTATTTTAGCACAGGGTGGATCCGCCTGCAGCTGCCAAAAGCCCTGTAGCTCCTCAAGATGTGCATCTCCTCACCCCACCCAAAAGGGAAGGTATTGCCAGAGAGGTGTGGTGTGACTCAAAAATCCCAGGATCAATGGGAAATTAAAAACAAAGCAGCCAAGGCATTGAAAACAAGGAGTCAGGGATGTTCTGGCAGATCCTCACTGAGCAGCAGGAGAGAACTGAGTGGAGATCCTGCAGGTTTGGGGCAGTTGCCAAATCCTTCCTGTGGTCACTGTCATCTGAGATCTGTGATCAGGTTGTCACACTAACATGGGAATGCCCTTCCCTGCAGCTGCTGTCCTGCAAGTCTAGCCTGAATCCTGCCACCCTCTCCTGGTGCAATCCTGACTCTCATCCTGGTGCTTGGTTAGGACTTCACCTGGCAAGGTAAAATCAGCCTCGTTAACCCAGGCACATCCAACATGAATATAACTAAGGTCATCCTTCTCCTGCCCATGGAAGAGCCTACACTGACAGTCTTTACTAACTGCCCTGTAGGATTCCTTCAGCATTTTGCTGGTTGAATGGTTTAATGGAGAGGAACTTTGGCCATGGTTTCCTTGCTGTGACTGAGTCACATGAGAGAAAAACATGTGGTGTGCTGGCCAGCACACCAAACAACCCGCAGTTGCTGTGCAAGTTATTCCAGTGCTGGTTTTATTTTTTCCTGTAATTGCTTATTTTCTCAGAATTTATGCAAAGGTGATAAATTCAGGTGGAGTTGGAAATAGCATTTATCTGTGATGATACTAATAAATGTGTGCTCTGTTGGAGGGACTGTTGACAGATTTTGGGAAAACAGGTAAATGTTCAGCTATGACTGAAGTTCGTTGTTCCCAGTCCCTCATTTAATTATAAGGGAATTTTTAATTTTAATAAGGGAATTTTTTTCTATCAAGTCTTGAGGGGATTCTCATTTAATAAACTGCATCCAGTAACCCACAAGCATCTTACCCTTTTATGCCTTTGCTTTTATTTGTGGTTTAAACAGAGGTAAAACCTTTTAGACACTTGTAAGATCGTGTGCTGAGCTGACTGATAATCATCTTACCACATCAGTAGAATCTGATGTAAGTTCAGGGTGATTCAGGGTTTGCTTTAGGTTTAGCAAATAAATTGGCAGTTCTGATGTGGTAACAAAAATAAATCCAAGATTCCTTTTTCAATTCAGCTGGTAGTTACAGGCATTTCATATTATACTCAAGTCAGCACTCAAATTTTTTTTCCAAAATAGCATTGATCTAAGTCTCTTCAAACAAAACACCTCACTTTTGGTGTCTTCAACTACATTTCTCTTGATTTTCTTCAGTGTTTCTCTAGGCTGTGAACGTTTAGTTCTATATTGGGATGCCTCTGGAGGAAACTGCTAGTGAAACGAGATGATCCATAAAGTCCCTTCCAACCCAAACCATTCCAGGGTCCATCCACAAGCGGCCAGAACCGCACCCCCAAAACCCCTTCCCCTCCCCTGGCAGCACCGCCTTCCCTGGGGGGCTGCCCTTTGGCAGGGATGCCTGTCCCTCCATCCCTCCCTCCCACCGTCCGTCCGTCCGTCGGTCCGTCCCTCCCCGCCCCGCCCCGGGGGCGGCACGGCCCGAGGGCAGCGAGCGGGGCCGGCGGCGGGGCTGGGACGGGGACGGGGACGGGGACAGGGACAGGGACAGGTGAGGGGCGGCACGGGGGAGGCAGCGGGGAGCGTCGGGGGAGCCAGGGGGAGCTCTGGGGGAGCCATGGGGATGCAGCGGGGATGCAGAGGGGAGCATTGGGGATGCAGAGGGGAGCATTGGGGATGCAGCGGGGAGCATCGGGGGGCACTGGGAAGGCAGAGGGGAGCATTGGGGACGCATAGGGGAGCATTGGAGAGCATGAGGGAGGCAGAGGGGAGCACTGGGGAGCATGGGGGAGGCAGAGGGGAGCACTGGGGAGCATGGGGGAGCATCGGAATAGTATTGGGGGAGCATCTGGGATACAGCGGGGAGCACTGGGAAGACAGAGGGGAGCATTGGGGATGCAGAGGGGAGCATTGGGGATGCAGAGGGGAGCATCGGGGTAGTATTGGGGGAGCATCGGGTGTGCAGAAGGGGAGCGTGGAGGGAGCCCTGGGGATGCAGCGGGAGGCATCGGGGGATGTAGCGGGGAGCATCGGGGATGTAGCAGGGAGCATCGGGGAGGCAAAGGGGAGCAACGGGGGAAGCATTGGGGGAACATCGGGGAGGCAAAGGGCGAGCCCCGGCAGCCCCGGGAGGAGCAGCCGCGGGGGGAGCGCTCAGGTCCCCGGAGCGGGGCGGAGAAGTGCGTGTTTGTGTGTGGGGGTGTGTTTGTGTGCGGAGAGAAAGGCTTTCCCCGAGAGGAGCGAAGGTTTGGCGTGGGGATGCGCGTTTATGGCGGGTTGGTGTTTATGGCAGTGCCAGCGCTGCCCTGCCCGAGTCACGGCGGCCGCACCGCACTGCGCTGCGCGGGGATGGGGATGCTGCGGGGATGGGGATGCTGCGGGGTTGGGGATGCTGCGGGGATGGGGATGCTGCGGGGATATGCGGGGCTGGGGATGCTGCGGGGCTGGGGATGTTGCGGGGTTGGGGATGCTGCGGGGCTGGGGGTGCTGCGGGCACCCCCGAAAAGCCACGGAGGGAGCCCGGGGGCATCTGTGGGGTGTACGGAGGCGGGAAGGGGTGACCTGGGCGACTGCGCAGCGCTCTGGTCCCCGCACGGGTGGTGTTTGTGGTGCGGCTCTCTGGTCCTGTCCTCTGGTCCCTGCGGGAATGGGGATTGTGGTGCTTGTTCCCTGGTCCCCGCAGGGATGGGGCTCCTGGTGCTGTTCCCTGTTCCCTGGTCCCCGCAGGGATGGGGCTCCTGGTGCTGTTCCCTGTTCCCTGCAGGGATGGGGCTCCTGGTGCTGTTCCCTGTTCCCACAGGGATGGGGCTCCTGGTGCTGTTCCCTGTTCCCACAGGGATGGGGCTCCTGGTGCTGTTCCCTGTTCCCTTTTCCACGCAGGGATGGGGCTCCTGGTGCTGTTCCCCTTCTCCTGCCCCTTCCTGCTGTCACCAGTTGTGATCTCTGGTGGCAGTGGCAGCAGGGCTTGCCCACCTGCCCTCTCCCTGGTGGGACTGCAGAGGAATTCTGTTTCACAACCAGGCAGTGAGCCTTCCATTGCAGTTCTTTGCTCTTGTCATTGACGTGGGTCCAACACTTGAGTTAAAACAGCCGTTCAGAAAATTCAGTCCAGCAAATGTTTTCTGCTTTATTTTTTTTTTTAAGCTATTATGTGAATTACTCTCTCTCTGTATTTTTTTTTAAGCTAAAATTTTCCTGTTGTCTTTCTCCCTGTCATTCTGGAGTTCAGAAACAATTACTCATTTCCACAGGAATAGACTGGTTGAATTACTACTGGCTCTGATGATTTTTATTCATTTGCCTTATATTTATTCTGGTCATGACTTGGTCTCGCTAAAAGGTGAAACTGTTTTCCCCTTCTGACACACTGGGTGACTGAGGACTCCTGGAAGCTGGAGAGGTTCCAGGGAGGTTCTGTTTGCTGTCCAGAAGGGCCCTTGCTGTAACCACCAGACCAGCA